>OZ024794.1:41372209-42003187 GCA_964017045.1 Omphiscola glabra | reverse complement strand
CACAGAAGGGGGAGAAAGAGAGAGAGAGAGATGAAAATTAAGGGGAAAAAAAACATAGGTTCACTAGAAATAGAAATACAGCCATGCATTTTCCAGATGTCATTTTTTTTTCCACTGTAATATATAAAAATAAAATAATTGTTTCCTATAACGTATGCGTCAGACGGAGGCCTCTAACTCAGAAACGTATTATTTTTCATCAATAAAATAACAATCCAACTTTGGCGCCCCACTAGCCATGCACCCGGGGACACCCGCCACCCTCTGCTCCCCTCGCTAGGCCACTGGCATCAGACGGGGGTGGAATCGACACCCCTAGCGCTCCGTATTATACCCATCTCGTTGCGCCTCTGGCCTTAATATAAGTTCGTGGCACCATCTACGACAGCAGCTAATTACTTATTTGATATTTCCTCGCACGGATTATAAGTACATGTCTTTAAAAACTAGAGAAGTCACATGATGAGGATATGATATGCAGCGAACCGAACGAAAGTTCTATGTCTGACAGGAGGCTGCCCACAATACTAACTTAGGAACCACTGTAGCATACGGGCATCATGGGCTTAATCACTGGGGTTGGTGTCACTTGGTGCAGTAAACCTGGTGTCACCCTTGCCTCTATCCTCCGGACTATATCTCCCACCCCGCCGACCACCACCGACATGCACCGAATAATTCTTAACCATGTCATACAGAACCACTGATAACATTTTTGTATAATTATGAAAGTCCTAAAGCAGCTAGAGACATAAGAAAACATAGAATTTGAGGTAACCGCTTAAAATGCCATAAAGGGGGCGTCATTTAATTATGTCAACAAAATAAGGGGGTGGTGGAAATTTTTGACATTTGTGGACAATGTGGAAAGGGGGGGGGGGGTAGGATTAGTTGACGCCAACAATCATGTTTTCTCTATTAAAATTTTAATCTTAAAATGTGCAGTGAAGATAAATGATATTGATAGAGTAGTAATACGATATTTTGAGAATTAAGGGGGACAGTAAAGTGAGTAACAATAATAACATCGCTGCTAGGACGGATTTGCAAAATCTGTAATATCTTTGTTACATCACAAGTCATGTTTAAATAGCATGTGAGTAGATGCAAGGATACAGCGAGAGATTATTGCAATGATTGCTCACACTGTGAGTAGATGCAAGGATACAGCGAGAGATTATTGCAATGATTGCTCACACCGACAATGCTTCTATTTTAAGTGTTGAGGATGATGTTGACTTGTCTGATACTTCAGTTCCGCAAAATGAAAAATGATAAATCAGCTACTATAGATTATGCCCGTCAAGGGCGTCATTTCGGGTTTTTTTCCAGGGAAGGAGTGGGGGGGGGGGGGGGGCCAAAACTTTGTCGGCTTGTTAAGTTGTTTATTACCACAGGCACCACAGCACATATCATTTAAATAAAACCTGCATTTTCAAAAAAAAAAAGGGGGGGGGGCGGGGCGGGGCTCAAACATGTCAATCCCTTAAACGAAACCAATAGTCTTAACTTTTAATTTTTCACTTGATGGAATCACTGGATCTGAAGGCCTGTACTGTTGCCAGGGTAGATTAAAGATAGTTATAGAGATATGAAATGAAAAGCTCATCTCATATGAAGCCACAAACCACATATTTAATGATGGGATTGAGAGAGATTCCCCACCCAGCTCTTGTGGCATACGGGCCGGATTAAGCCATTTTAGTGCCCAAGGCACAAACCCACATGGGTGCCCCCTTCTACCCGGGGCCCCTGATCTTTCACTGACCGTGACCGCTGGTATGTTCAATATTTTTATTATAATGTATTTCTTTATTTTCATATTGTTCAATTTTCAGTTGTTTCTGGACTTAAATTTGTTCCAAAAAAATATTTCTTGAGGCCTTGTGGTGCCCCCAAACGCTTGGTGCCCAAGGCACGTGCCTTATTTGCCTAATGGTTAATCCAGCCCTGGGTGGCATCCTTCTCTGACATCCTTTCCTAGTGGCACCCTTCTTTGGTGGCACCCTGCTCTTGTTGCTTGCTCTGGTGGCCCCTTATTCTGGTAACACCCTATACTTGTATTTATCTGCGTTCAGTTATAATGAAACCAACTTGAGCGAATCTGTCAAATTTGGCTTTTGCATTTGGTGTCAGCCCCTAAAAGGGTGTCATCTGGTGCGTTACACGCGCGCTATTGACACCACGGACACGTATAGTTCACGCTTGTGACGCCCTGGGCTATACTTAATTTTGCCGCCCTCACTAACAAAACATACATGTTGCACATCAAACATAAGCCAGTAAGCCTCATAAAGCCTTGTAAATCCCGTGCAGTGGGCCGAAAATCGGGCCCCTCAAAAGTCAAATGTGTGCCGCCCTTCTGAAGGAATCGCATCTTCTGTTTCCAGTGCAATCTAATGTTATTTTAAATTATTTTACACATTTAACGCTATCCAACTACAGTTTCACTTAGACAGAATAAGAAGAAGTTGTTTCTTTCGCATATGTCTTGATTTGTATTAATTATTGTTTTATTAGGCCCTATCTTGTGTCATGCATTTGGGGAACACAATTATTTCAAAAGAAAATCCAATTCATTTTTGTAAATTCTGAAACGAAAGTGGTTATAACTTTTTATTAAACACACAATATGGCTGCCGCCTTGAGAAAGCAAGCAAAGGTTACTATGCCAGTCTCACGGGCACTTTTATTTGACATCGGTCGAAGGTATATGATTCTAAATAAACAAACTTAAAATCAAGGCCAACGGTTTATTAGTTCCGATTTTTTTTGTCAATTTCTAATAGACTCAACTCAGTCTAAATGACTTAGTAATACTAACTTAAAATTTGAAATTAGATGAGAATATTTACTTTACTACAACTACAGTACTACAGAATGAGTGAAAGTGCTACCAAACAACTTTTTAACAAGTGTAAAGTAAAAGTTAGAGATTAGCACTGTTAATTTAAATTACTAGTAATTAGGCTACTAATAATAGTAGTCCGTTTTTATGATGTGCGCCAAATAATTTCTTACTAAGTAAGTCTCCTACTAAATAATGTACTAAGTCAGTCAAAAGTCTCTACACAAAAACTGGTCAGTCAAACTCTACAACCAATAATAAATTATAATAAATCAATAAGATTGTAAGTAAGTATAATAAAACTTTAGTGCTTCTTAAATGATAAATTTTGTTTAAATAGTTAAAAAATTAGATCCTTTGGCCATTTTCAAGTATTGTATTTCCCAATTCAACAATTCGTCTACTTGTTATTACTGATAGCCTGCCTCCCCTGTATAGGCAACAGAAAGGAGTAGATATTATATGTTTTCCTGTCACCCCAAGTGCCCAAATGATTGCTCTGCTGATGTGCTTAAGATAAATTATTGCTACTTGTCAAGCTGTCCCATTCCACAGCTTTTTTTACCTACCCACTTTTCCATGTTTCAACTTCTCTTGTGCTCCATGCAATTTCCCTAAAAACTGAATCAATGAATGTCATTAAAAAATATTTTTCACCCTTAATGTTTTATTTTTTTACAAGCATAAACATTTCTAAAGCTCTCTCTGGCTGCATAAGGGCTATAGGTTGGACAGCACTGGGCTAGAGCAAACTTAAAATTTAAAAAAATTAAACCAACATCAACTAACTTTAGAAGCTACTTAGCTTTCAATTTTTTAAAATGCAAGTTTTTTTGTACAAATTTTTACTGTCGACTGCACACGAACCTCCAAATTTTGTGACTCGATTCTGTTGTTTTTCATTTTGTACTGTTAAATTATTACATTATAAAATTAAAATAAAATCTTCAATACTTGTTGGATGATGCTTTTATTTTAACATTCATTTAAAATATGGTTCGTTTTCTCTTTGAAATAAGTGGATCATGGACTTTTCTACTCTGAAAAGAGCAGACATCAAGCGAATAGTTCTAACTTGATGATAATGGGTAAAAATATCAACCAACAAAGGTTATTCACTAAGAATTAATTTCAGTTTTACATAGATTTTGACCTTGTTGTTTTACAATTATGTAAATATAACCTTATTAGCCTATTAGCTGCTGGTAAGCAAAACAGAGAGAAATGGAGGATAGTTTTCATGTCAATGATAATGATGAAACAAAATGTAGAGCAGAGTGCAAACATTTTATATTATGGGGCTAAATTCTTCAACGACCTGCATTCGCCCCTTCTCTAATGTAATCTCAATGGCAGAATGTTTTAACATATTATTGATCACAGAAATTATATACATTTATTAGAAATTTTGTATTGTTTTACATTAAGTTGTAGTCTAATGACAACAGCGTGTTGTCTGCAAAAGTGCTCGGAGTTTAGAATTTACTGTGCATGCATATATCATTAAAAAAAATTGATCCCTCGGCAACCTTAATTATTCCTAGGGCTCAACTGGCTCCATCCAGTAACTTCGTAAAATGAATTTAGAATTAAAAATAGAGGAAAAGAATCTTCATTACTTTCATTTTTTAAGATGATCAGAGACAAGAGCCTGGAGACGTTTTGATTTCAGGATTTAAAATGTAGCTGACTCTGCTGTATTTTCAGGTATATTTCCATTGGCCGCCCCTGCTGTGGTAATACATGGCATATTTTTGGAAAGTTTAAAAAGAAAAAGGATTTTATTCCAGTGACACCACTAATAGAATTAGATAAGTCTGTAAAGAAAGGTAAAGAATTGTTTTAATATACATTTTAAATATATATTTTATGCCTTTAAATTGTTTTTGTTCATTTTAGTGAACTTTTATAACTGTAAAATTATTTTACTTCTATTTTCCAATGTTTTTATAGGTGAAGTTATAAACATACCTGACAAGATAGAGAGGTACGTAATTTTCTGTGTCTGCAAATCCTTCAAGTGAGCATTTAATTTCAACCTCTAAATTGTACTGTAAATAAATTTATTATAATGTTTATATTTTTTTTTACTAATCAAATTTTATTTTATTTTTTTTAAAAATGATAATTAAAATTCTCAAGGTTTTTTAATTGAAATTGTTTGTTTTATTTGCTATTATTATTTAGGAGTCCAACTGCAGTTCTTTCAGCACTGGCATCTACTGTCAGAAATGTATGTATTGCCATACTGGCTTTCTTTCTTTTACTTTCTATCATTTTAATTTTTAAATAATAGTAATATTTTAAAAAAAATCAAACTTCCCTTTTTTCATTTTGTCTGACATTTTTCAAGCATTTGTATAAAAGTTATGAGAACATTTTAATGAAGAATTAATTCACATGGCATTTTTTTTTTTTTTCTGCCCTTAGGATTTGAATCAACCTATGTATCTGTCTATCGACGACCCATATTTATATCTAAACAATGACAGAGCCAAGGTTAGTTCTTATAAAGAATATTAATTTTCATCCAAGTATTATTTTTTTAAAACATTTTATCCAAAGATATGTCTTTCTTTTTTTTTGTGTCTGACACCAAAGCAATCTTTTCATTTTATCATCTTTATATATATGTGTGGTTAATCAGTTGTAAAAGTTCTTCAACTGAAGTCATTAAATTGAGCACATAACTTAAATTTTTAAATTTGATAATTAAACACATTTATAAAGTTGGTGCACATGAACAAATGGTCACATGAAAGTAAGGAAGGATGTAATATTAAAAAGTCATAAGTGTGTTACTTTTTAATAAAAAAAAAATCTTCTTTAGAAAGTTGCCATGGCTTCTATGGATAGTGGCCGTAATGCTGCTAAGCTGATGCTCTCAGAATACCAAGAATACATGACACAGATATGGGAAGAACCTCTTCCAGAGGTAAGGTATACATCAGACGCATCTCACTTATTGTGGACAATGTTAACTCCTGGTTTACTTTCTTTGGAAGTTTGAAAAAAAAATGCTTAGTCCAGAAATGATAATCAAGGCATCATATTTTAAAAAATCCCAACAAATTTTACTTGTTTCTTAAAGTCACAATTGAGTATGGTGTTATTTTGTTAGTTCCTCACACACTTGGCTTTGAATTTGATGACCATTGATGGCCACTTCTCCCTGTCTTGCAACCTCTTGTACAGCATTTACATATATTTTCTTAATTTTATGCATTTAGGTTTGGAGGGATATTAATAAGGGATACATTCACAAGGATGCCAGTGAAGCAGCTCTTCTTGAGCGAATTTCTAAAAGACGTGTAACAGAGGCCATCCAGGTTTATACAGAAATGAAAGCAAAGGGTTAGTATTAATAGTATTGGCTTTAAAAAAATAAATATTGTATTTTTGATACCCTGTTTTGACAAAGTTAACACATTTTTCCATTGAAAAAACTTACTTCATATTTAAAACTTGTATTTTGGCTCAACATTTAAATCTTTTGTTCTAACATCACTTAACGTAACTTTTTAGAGGAGTCTGTGAGTTAATTTGTCTGATGGGTTTGTGTTTTTGTTGAACAGAGCCGCCACTCAGTCAAGAAGCTCAAGAAAAGTTACTTGAGCTGCTTACAGTATTTAACTGTGAAGACCCAGAAACCCAAAGTGAATTGCATCAGTACATTGATCCTCCCTTGTTGAATACACACTCCCCTTTCCCAGTCAGTACTTGGAAGTCAGTACAGCTTTTTTTTTTCTTCTAACTCATTTGGAAACACTCTTCATTCATCCACCCTAAATAAATCAGAAATCATATCTATTTATTGGCAAAACATAAGTGCAATTATACCTGTTTTCTCTTTGATTTGATACCCCTTTGCTGTGCTCTGTGTCAAGTTTTTCAGTTTTAAATTTTGGCTTACATCATGTCATGATAAAAAAATGTTCATCGGTTTTCAAAGCAAACAGTCTCTCTGTTTACACCGGTAGCTGACATTGTCTGCTTTATTCAGACGCAGCATTGAACATATGCGTGCATTTTGATTTTTTTTGGCTATGTACACAGTTGTTGTTATATAGCAGTGTGATGGATGTTCAATTCCTACTTATAACCATAGAGGCTGGCAAACTCAAAGATGCAGTGAAAACTTTGTTTAGGATTTAATATTTGAAATTTTGATGCTAGCATTACCAAAGTCATTTTAATGCTTTGGGAGTAGCATTGAAACATATCACTCAGAGGCCTTCCTGTGAAAGTTAAAATAAATGTAATACATGAAATTAAGTGCTTTGACATGCATTTAAACAACCACAAAAGATTGTATTTCATTCACACAATCTGTAATTATGTTGTAACCTCTTTCCCTCAGACCTTGGCATTTGCTGACCTTTATTATCACATAAAACATGCAAAATGCTCGCCAACATTAGCCAACATTCACTAGGTTATTTGCTTGGAAGTTTTAAAAAAAAATTTACAGATGCTTTTTAAAATCTATATTTGGTTTTCGTATGCTGCAATCACCTACCACAAAAATCGTCGGCTTTTAATGACACAATCCTTTGTTATAGAAAAGGTAACATGGCAGAACAAGTATTCAACTCGCTACCGGAGAAAACGTGCAAAGCTTATTGTTACATGCTCCGAGGAATGGCCAAAGTAAGAAATTTATTTACAAGTCAGTTTTGCCTTTTACATTTACATCAGAGAGTTCTAAAAAAAAATTTATTTTGTCTAATGTTTTTGAGAATCACTCTTTTTATTTGATGAAGCTCTCTAACCAGAGTCACAAGAAAAAATAATTTATTAGTTTATTGTGTGTTTTGTTTGCAGAACTATGATAAAGAAGGTGCACTTAACCTGTATAATGAAATGAAAGCTGCCAACATGACAGGTAAAGGAAGCTTGCGCTGTTTGATGCTTCAATCATTATAATCAGTGTTATCAGTTTATGACCTGCATTATTCCCAACTGTTGTTGTTTATTTGTTTACCCAGGGTATCATGATGAAATTCTTCTTAGATTTATAAAATAAAACCCCTTTTCTTTCCTCTATTAATTTATCTTCTATAGATTATAGATCATGAATGAAGACCTAGTACCTTGTCTTAAACCTCGCAGGTCATACCTTTACGGTCATACTCTTACTGATCAGTCGACCAGTAACCTCTGATCAGTCACCCTTAACCTCTGATCAGTCACCCTCAACCTCTGATCAGTCAACTCCCTTCAACCTTTTTTTCCAGTGCATCAAACATTTTCTCTGTTACGTTATTTAGCATCCCATTAGTTCTATAACATGCTCGCAATGGCCAGCAGGATAATTCCACCCCTTCCCCCACTACTTTGTTTTTAAAAATACTCTTGTTGTATGAGATAACTCAAAAAATCAAAATGAAATGGGGGGGGTGGTGGCGAAGCAGTAACAAAGCTGAAATGATTCACATATAAAATTCCTGTAATTGCTAGTCATTGTCCCCCATACCATTTAGGAAATGTACAGACACTGAAAATTATATTGAATTTGCTTTTATTCCAACCAACTCCTTTAATAAAATCATATTTCAGCTAACTCTCTCCTTTTATAAAATTATTTCCACAGCCGATGTTTACACCTTCAACCTTCTTCTGAATGTCTCCTCCCTAGATGCACAGTCGGTGGATGAAATAAGACTTTCAATTGAGGTAGTTGTTTCAGCATAGCGTGAATCATCATCCTTCTGATCTAGAGGCTATTCAAGAGTACATTGTTAGGCCTGAGACCACAGTGAAAAAAATTGACAGCTGTTTAGAATGGATCAAATAGCTTTGTCCACTGAGAAATCATGTTTTTTCTAGCAAGAGATTGACTGACAAAACAAGTAACTATAAAAGTTTTACACTGATGCCCAAGAGTTGAACTTGTGCTTTTTATGAGCCTCCTGTTGCTGAAGTTGATATCAAAATTTACCACCCAAATCATTTATGGATGATTACAGCTTACATACACTTGCAAAAACATCCACCTTGTTTTTCTACTGTTTTTTTAAGTAAATAATAATTCAGAGAAAAGACTGCATTAGAGTCTTATTTATTGTTTCATTCCTCTCAGAGTCTATTGAAAGATATGTCAGCCAACGACGTCAGGCCAAATGTGGATATCTTCAACTCCATCCTTCGTAACTGTAGGCGTGTGTCTCGATGGACAGGTGCCAAGGCATTTGCCCTCTCTGTGCTGTCTGAGATGAAGGCCTGTGACATAGGTTTGTGTTGTGTTTCTTAACAAAATTATATTCATTTGTTTTAACTTGACAGAAAGCTTTTTCCATTCTCAAACTACTTATGACCAAAATAAGTTTATGCTGGCTCATGTTATGCTTCCCACCTTGTGCTTATTATTGTTTAAGCAATAAATATATATTTTAAAGCATAATATTTCTATAAAGATGTTTTTACAACAAAAAAAAATATTTTCTTAATTTGTATATGAACATATTATATTTTTTTTTTAAAACAGAGCCCACTCTTGCCACTTATAATGATTTGCTCAATATCTTCTACTATTCAAAATCTAGAGGTTGGTGTTTCTTACTTTTTTAGCTTCAACTTTGACAGATTTTTTATCTTGTTTTAAAACTTCTTGAAACAATTTTGACATTTTCTCTAATTTTGAAATTACGCTTGTTTGATGATTCTTAATATTTTTTTTAAAAAATGTTAAATTCAAATATTTTTTCTTACTTTCTCAACATACATTTATAAACGTTTGCCTTTTATAAAATTCTTTGGGAAATTTGCATTGTCATTGAGCTTAAACATACTAATTATTTTTTATTCTCTTACCAGAATCTTCACCACAACCTAAATCTCCTGACATGTTTGAAAATATATTAAAGAATATAGAGAATAAAGAATTTATCGGAATGTCTGAAGGCGACTGTAAGTCTGTAGAGATTATTTTAGTCTGTAAGAAATTAAGTGAGCCTGCATCTCTGCTCATCTGGTAAAGTGTTGAGCGCTTAAGTCTTGTACATTTTAAAATGTCTGTCCCAATTTTTTATTATTTTTTTACTGATAAAGGAGAACACGTAGACACAATTTGAGGTATTGAAATGATAAACATGCCAACGTGTGATTTGAGATTATTTGATTTCTTAAGAGTTTAAAATATACTAAATTGAATAATACGAAAATCAATAAACATTCAGTTTAAACTAAATTCATTTTTCTCATAACAGACACCTTCTTCCGGAGCGCCATGAGAGTGGTAAGTTATTATCTGAATAATATGAATACATTTTTTTGAACTGTTATAAGCGCCAAATTAATTTAAGGCAATTTTTTTCCCCATTGTTTCTAAAACATGTTTCTTGATGCAGACACCTTTTATAAATCACAGGTTGTCAATAGTTTTCCTGATTCAAAGTATGCTCTCAGGCTGCACAAAGTATTACAATATGGTAAAAATAGTGATCTCTTAGGGCACAGACAGCTGCAGTATGGATACTAGTGAGTATATTGCATAAGCTTCTGCTGATCAGTGTTACTGACTTACCTTTCAATTAGAATATCTTCCAAAAGTAACTTGCATTAGTCCTGGTTGAGGACTCATTCTTGAGAATACATTATTTGACAGCAATTTTATGATGCAATCGATTACATCAAGAGTAAATCATCGCCAGATCAAATGCTATTATGTTGTGCCTCATAAATCTAGGAGACTCTTATCCTCCACAGTTCTCTATCAATAAGTTATCATCAAGAAAATATTTTTGTGGGAAATGGTATTGATCCATTGACTTTCAAACTTTTGAAAAATACAATTTCAACATGAAATTGATAATTATTTACATTAACTATTTTTAGCGAATTACCTCACAATTTTTTGTTTCATTAAATTTGAATTATTCCCCAGACTCATAACATTATAAAAAGGTGATTTAAAAAAAAGCACATTATTTTTCACCCCTTGGGAAAAGTTTTTTTATGATGTCAAGGTCACTAGTGGCTCAGTAAATAGGTTATTGTTTCTTGGTAACACCCATTTTATGTAACAGGCATTTCAGAACTGTTAAAACCATTGAGAAACATTAAAAATGAAAACATCCTGTACAAAGACACCATTACTACTAATGATTAAAATCACAAGAATTATCTGAAGTGTCATTAAATGTCATGATTTATTGAAACTTTCAGCAATTATAATGATAATTAATAATGATCTTCTTGTTTATTTTTGTTAATGTTTATACAATAGCATTCAGATCTTAGACTGGTTTGGTGTAATGACTTTAATGCTGTTATGTAAGAGGAATAGAAAATTAGAAAAAAAGTTAATTGGTAAATAGTTTGTCATAAGTAATAATCAAATTTCTTTCACAACCAATCTTGACTTTTAGTGTAAGTTGGCCACAGAAGTAAATGCATCTCCAAAATGGAAACAGAAAAGCACAAAAGAGAATCACTGGCTTAGAGAACTTAATTTTAATGTTATTAATATCTTGGGATATGACTTTCTTAGAATATTTTAATTAAAAATGCTTACTTTCTTTCTTTTTAAATTAGAAAATGTGGAATTTTTTATTTTCAGACACTTTCATCTTTTAATTAGAAATACCGATTTTTTTATATTTTCAGCAATGATTTATTTAACATCATTGTTCAGTTGGAGCACACTGACGTTGTGATGGAATTGTATCAACAAGTGATTCCATATGTATGTATCAAATGAGTTTCCAATCGAATCTTTGTAAGGGTATAAAGAGCTGAAACCATTTCTAAAAATTTTAGCAGTTCCCTACTGTACCTAGTTTAATTTTTACAACTCGAGCAGGACATATAGATTAAGATGGATTTTTTAGCATTAAACTAGAGAAAAAGAAGGTTAAATGATGACTGCAAGTTTAATCATACAGAACATTTCCAAAACTAGATGACTGTCGCTTGGCATGGCATATGTGGTCACCTTGTCTTTGCAGGCATGTGTTCTGTTATAAATACAATTTCAAAGTTTACATAAGTGCAGAACACAGTCTTGTGCTAATATTAGGCACAATATAGATCAGGTGACTGCGCCAAACCATATCAAAATGAGAGTTGCTCTGGCTGTCCTCTAAAAATAGATTTAAATTGCTGCTAGGATCTTATTAAGTATGTCAATCTGACCTTGTTGTGCAGAAAAGTTCGGAATGTACTGCTAGCACCTATAACCTGTTAAATACCGGAATCCTCAAACTGTTAACCAGATTGAAAAAAAAAAAAAAAAACCTTATTTAATTAATATCCCTGCTAGAGAGTATGAGTGATTGGCGTCAGCTTTGATTCCGTGAATGAAACCCTTGTTCCCTACGTTGTTGTTTGTTTAAAGAAATAACTGGAAAAATGTGAGGCATCAAACATGCACTGCCATGTTAAACGAATTTGATCATCTCATGTCATTAGTGACCATATAGATAGAAACCGCATTAAGGGATTGTCTATATTAAAACTCATTCTGGGATTAAAAATTACGCCTGGTTTTTAAGCTTTAATCATGGAATGAGTCCAAATCAATTTTTGTAAAGAAGGTTTGAATGTTTCCTAAATTTTTATGTGGGCGTGACCATGTTTAAATTAGTTTTGTTTTGATCAATAAAAATGTCATCATTTTCAAAAGTTTTGATATTACCAGTTATTTTAAATGTTATGTAGAGTTAAAGATTATGAGTTTTTGTACCATTTCAGAAGTAATAGTTGCATTTATGAAAGTGACTTTAAAATACACTCACTTATTTTTGTGCTTTTTTTTCCTCTCTTCAGATATTCCTGCCGTCTTCCGAAATATACCATTTAATTTTTGAAAATATCTCTCTTCATGAAACCTACCACTACCTGCCCCAGATTTACGTAGGTATGCATCACTTTAATCATTGTTGTTCAATAAGTTTTGTAAGACATTAATAAAAACCCTCTAAATACTTGCTAAAGTTTTTTAAATACTATAAACTTGTTTTTAAAAGTAATATCACTGGTCATTGAACTCACCATCACTGAGAATCCATCCCTCTCCTTTGTCAACAGATCTTGAGACGACAGCAATGTTTTTTAAAAATGACTTCTTATTGGACTTCTTTAGATTAGTGGCTCATAAGAAACACGAACCCCAGGTAATTCTCCCTTTGAAGAGCACATCTAATTATTTTACTACTTTTTTGTTTATTTAACTTGAGATTATCTCAGGTTCAATCTAAGCTTCAGGAATCCAAAAGGCTTGACCATCCATCTTATTATATATTATATTACAATATACTAGGCCTGCACACCATATGGCCCGCGGGCTATATGCTCTTTTTGGCAAAATATTCTTTTTTATTATTATTTTCTTTATAGCCTTCCGCCTGTGCTAATTTCCTTTGGCCCGAACAATTTTTACATTTTGAGTTGTGCTGGCCTGCAATATACATTTGAGCCAGTGGAGATCCAAGAAATTAAAATATTTGTACCTTATCTTTTTACAATTTAAAAAAAAAAAACTGTTTGCTAAAACACCTGCTTATAAAAATGTCATTATTATTTTATATTTACTAGATAGCATTAGATCATTTGGAATACCAAAAAGTAGCATCAGTGTGCAGGGAACCTTGTTACTATCCATTATGGCCTTTAGATCCTCTTTATTTATTCATTTTTAAAGCAAAATAGAGAGCTATTGGTAATTACCACTTGGATTAAGAATATATATCATTATAATTAAGGGTAAAACAATAGTATACCTTATTAATTATAGCAAAGCCGTTTATTATTTTTTGAAGTTAACTGCTGTAAATATACTAAAATAAATAGTGCAATAAAAATATTTGTGTTTATATTATCATAAGAAAATCATATTTTAAAAAACACATTTTTTTGGGTATAATACTGTTTAAATTGTTCCAATATTATATTTTCTTATTCTAGTTATCTTATTTGAATTTATTTAAACTGAAAACATGAAAATATTAACCTTGATTCAAACAGCTGCAAAGTCAAATGTGTGACATCACTGAGTCCTTGCTAAAGAGTTGGCTAGTGAAGAAAGAGAGGCAAAGAGAGTATCCAGCGTGAGTAATAGAATTATTAGAATATTTTTTAGTTGTTGAATCCTTCTATAAAATGGTACAATCAGAAATCAGCAGTTGAGCATTTTGTTTAGAAAAATTGACTTGAACTTTGAAAATTTTGGACTGAAGAAATCAAAGTTATCGTTTTTAAGTGTTGTATTTCTTTTTGGTGAATGACAATGTCATTTAAGTGTTTTATTTCTTTTTGGTGAATGACAATGTCATTTAAGTGTTTATTTCTTTTTGGTAAATGACAATGTCATTTAAGTGTTTTATTTCTTTTTGGTGAATGACAATGTCATTTAAGTGTTTTATTTCTTTTTGGTGAATGACAATGTCATTTAAGTGTTTTATTTCTTTTTGGTGAATGACAATGTCATTTAAGTGTTTTATTTCTTTTTGGTGAATGACAATGTCATTTAAGTGTTTTATTTCTTTTTGGTGAATGACAATGTCATTTAAGTGTTTTATTTCTTTTTGGTGAATGACAATGTCATTTAAGTGTTTTATTTCTTTTTGGTGAATGACAATGTCATCTAAGTGTTTTATTTCTTTTTGGTGAATGACAATGTCATTTAAGTGTTTTATTCTTTTGATACATGACTATATCATTCAAGTATTTTATTTTTATTGTTACATTACAATGATCTTAACTTTAATGGCTGGACATGAAGTAAACTGTTTAAATGGGTGAGTATACAAAATTATGAGATGTTGGTTTATCAGATGCAAGTTGTGATCACCAAGGAATGTAACCTTGTTTCTTGGTTTCAACAGAGTTGATGGGGCAGTGCTTGGTGAGATGATTCTTATATACCTCTACAATGAAGATGATAAAAAAGCCTGGTAGGTTTTTGAGTAAAAAAAACAGAGGAAGCTATAAAACCACTGTTATGATGGTTGCCGATATTAGAGTAAATTAGAGTAAAATGTTAGTCTTAAATATAGTTTGGTTTGTGTATCTTATCAGCTTTTAAATGAGAATTCATCTTTGATTTTTACCTATGATCTCCTCCAACTACATATTTATTCCTAACTATAGGGAGCTTTTCGAGATGTACCAAAGGGACCACAAGCTGAGAGCGACCAATCCAAGGTACATTTGTCCAGATTCCAATTTACTATCTTAAGATAAATTTAAGCATGGATGGCTTTAATTTTTAAAAAATCTTATCTTTGTTAGTTGTGTGTTTTTAATAGTGGCCCCAGGTTAAAATAATTTGATGTCATTATGTCTTTCCCATAGTGAAAAGTCTTTAATCAAACTGACTGAGCACATGATAGCAGCAAAGGACTATGATTCTACAAAGGTTTGTTAAATATACCCTTTTAAAATTTTTTATTCTATTTGAGCAGTTTAACTGCAAACTGAGATGTGGTAATTGATCTTGAGGTGATGATATGGTTTACATAAAAAAATTATGAGGCTGGAGTAAGTTAGTCAGTGTTCTTTTGATGTTAGAAAGTTGCACAATTTACAGTATTAAGTTAGTTATGTGGTGTAACTAGGTGGGTGCAAAAGGTAAAGACTGCAATATTTAACTTAGGGGTTCTGTATGATTTGGTTCAGGATGAAGTCCATGCAGGGTGAAATCGTGAGTTACTGCCCTGGATGACAACAACCACTGCTTTAGCTATTCATGTCATACAAACAAAGATAGACTTGCTATGAGGGGTTAATTTTTTTCATGGTTAGCCTAGGTAATGAAGTTAAATTTGTTCATGATTAGCCTAGGTCAGTGGTCAACAAAGTGTGGCTCACGAGCCGCATGCTGTTCTTCAATGAGCTGAGTGCGACTCTGCCACAAATCGGCTTTGACTCCAAAAAAATATGGTTCTTGACAGTTTCTTGAAAAGAAATTGGGCTCTCAGAAATTGTTTAATCCTCCTGCTGCTGATTTTTGGCTCTTTTGACTAATGAGTTTGCCGACCACTTGCCTACGTAATGAGGTGAATTTTTCAAAATTGAAGTTTAGATCTTTTTATCAACCCTTCTAAAGGTTTACCCAAATAACAGCTACTGTAAAGTCTTAAGTATTTGCAATTGTTTGTCCCTAAGGGAATGACAAGATTGCATAATGCTGATGCTATTTAATAATATACAGTTTTACCTCTGTATACGTCCTTAATCCGTTCCAGATCTTTGGACTTATACCAAACAGGACTTATACCAAACAGGACTTATACCAAACAGGACTTATACCAAACAGGACTTATACCAAACAGGACTTATACCAAACAGGACTTATACCAAACAGGAATACCAAACAGGACTTATACCAAACAGGACTTATACCAAACAGGACTTATACCAAACAGGACTTATACCAAACAGGACTTATACCAAACAGGAATACCAAACAGGACTTATACCAAACAGGACTTATACCAAACAGGACTTATACCAAACAGGACTTATACCAAACAGGACTTATACCAAACAGGACTTATACCAAACAGGACTTATACCAAACAGGACTTATACCAAACAGGACTTATACCAAACAGGACTTATACCAAACAGGACTTATACCAAACAGGACTTATACCAAACAGGACTTATACCAAACAGGACTTATACCAAACAGGACTTATACCAAACATATTTTTCCCATAAGAAATAAAATGAAAATGATTAATCTGTTCCCATGAAAAAAATCATATTGGCATTGGCATATACATTTATTGACGTGGTTGTATCAAATAATTTAAATACTGCTTAATACTAAAATACATAAATAAAAAGAACTTAATTAAATAAATGAAAATTTAACCTCCCTTCACCTTGGTGAGAAGAGTCAAGTGCTTACTAATATGGTGCTGAGAAGGAGATGTTGTTGTTTTGAAGGAGAGTCCGCTTCCAATAAAATGTCAGGAATATGACATTTTGTTGTTTTTTTCTTTTTTCTGTCTCTTTTCCCTAGTTGACCCTGGTTGAAGCTCACCAATTTTGACTTTAACTAAAATTCTGTCTAAAGAGCTTTGCTTTTGCCTTCTCCTCAGGATGTTTAGAAAATGTGACATTGTCTGGTCATTCCAGACAATGCTATTACGACTTGTTTGGGCTTTGTTGGGGTGGTACTCCTCTGCAAGGTTTTTGACATCCATCAATTTAGCAAAGAGTTCCTTGATTAATGAAGTAGGAGCTTCCTCTATCTCCTCCTCCTCAGAGCCTGAAGATAGTGCATCCATCCTAGTCTTGTGCTCATCCTTCTCAAGTTCTTGCAGCTCCTCAGTGGTCAGCTCTTCCCTGTGCCCCTCCACATCAAATTCATTCACATCAAGTCTAACACACTTGAGAGGTAAACAGGAGTATCGCGCGGTGTTGTGACTCATACAAGTTATGCATGCACGATGTGTCATTTTGACACAACATAGTTCTAGCATGCAGGCGGGTCGTATTTCAAACGAAGGTCTTAAACCAAGCAAAATGTTTATCATCCAAACAGGACGTATAACAAGTTGGAGTTATTCCAAAGCGGATGTATACCAAAGTACCACTGTACTTTTCATTTTTTATTTGAACAATGCCTACACAATTATATGAAGAGATCTCCTTGTGCATGGCCACATCAGTGCTACCCCCTCCCTCTTTGGGACCAAGCCATTTGGACGCAGCCATTGCAACACATTCCTTTCCCTAAGGGTAGTTTTCAGATAAAGGACGGTTTGCTTTGCTCTAGCCGCAATGCTATCTACGCCATTGATTGTGTCCCCTGAAGTAGGGTTTATCTGGGCGACATGGAATGGAACCTTGGACAGATGTACTGAACACCTTCCAAATATTTCTCAAGATATCTCAAAACACCTCAATAGTATCGACCACAAGGGCTCCTGTGACCCTACTATCACCGCTATTGTGTCTTGTATCAACACCCCCTCCTAGCTGAACTTGGAGAACAAACTGATACAGCCTTATGGTACCTTGACACCACATGGCATATGAATGTCATGGTCTCATTCACTTGTTAAATCTTTTCTCCGCCCCTTCCTTGTTACAACCAATTGCCAATGTCTTAATTTTTCTCTCTTCCATCCCCTATTGCCTATATCAACTCTCTTACCTTCTAATGGTCTATTACATTCCTCTTACTGTCCTCTCAGATACTAAATTGCAACTAAGTGCTCATTCTTATTTTGTATTGTTTTAACTGATGTTTGTTCCCTGAAGAAGGCTTCTTGACTTGACAATACATTTGTTGTTTTGTTGCGTCCTTTTTTTCAGGTTTTTACATACTCTGTTTATCTTGTTTCCATATATAACTTATTATAAAGGTGTGGATATACATGGTTATGACAAATGTTTTGTTTTATAAAGGAATTTTTTTTATATAATAAGGAATTACGCCTTGAAAGAGTTTATTAACCCGAAATTTTCTCAAATTTGTTTACAGCAAGTACTGACCAGAATGCTTGAACTTGACTGTGGTGGCATCCCAGCGTTAGTAGATAAAACATTACAAGCTTTTGAGCTCTCTGAACAAGAAAGGTAACATAATAGATATCTACATCTTGGTTAACAATTCTTACATAGATTGTCTTTTTAATGCTTAATTAATATTCTATTTTATTATGTAGTATTTCTCTTTTCATTAGCTAAGCATTCCTTCATAGATATTCATATTTAAAAATTGATTGATATTGTGAGAGGAATGTAAAATAATAGAATTTCAACATACAAGAATGAGCCTGAAATAATTAGGATATTTTCTTTATGAGGGAGATAATGAAATCTCATTAAAACATATCCAGGCCTACTTTTTGTTTTTTTTATTGGATAACATTTTATAGATTTTCAGACTAGTGTTTTATTTAAGCATACTAACATATGAATTTGGATATAATTAGAGACAACAGAGCTGGTGTTGTCGACTTTCTAAGTAATTTAATTTGTTCAATTGTGCCATTCACCAGGAATTACTTGGAAGGTGTAGCAAGTGATGCAGCAAGTGATGCATCTAGTGATGCATCATCATCTTCTGACAGCAGTTCATCCTCTGATTCAGACTGACCTACTGAAAGAGAGACTAAAATTAATAGTCTCAGGTGCTTATGAGAAGAAAAAAACCAGTGACACAAAAATTCAGTCATTCACTGGGAGGCAGTTGTATGAAAAAAATTGAAGTGAAATTTGACTAATGAAACATATTTAATCATTTTTCTTAAATACCGAATGATTAATAGCATCGTAGCAACGCTTTTAGTCAAACTATTTGTACACCATAATTTGTACAAGTCTAGAGAGAATGCTGACATTTATTTTATGTACACGTGTATAAACACCATTTTTGTCATACTATTTGAGGTATGTTTCTTATATTTGCAATTGTGAAAAAAAAATTATGAACATTTACTGTTAATAAATTAATGACTGTTGTTAGTTACCTGGTGGTTTTTTTTTCTTTGCCATTGTTTTGGTGTGCAAGTGGTTGTTTTGGTGTGCAAGTGGTTGTTTTGGTGGGGAGGGACGTGCTCATTGTGCTTGTATAAACCTATGCATTTTAATAATTACCATTACTTATTTTTCACTGCATTTCTCTGGTCCCTGAAGAGCAAATATCCAAAATAGATATCTTTGTATTGAGAAAGGGAAACCCTCCGCCCCAAACTAAAAAATTTCAAACATTTAGCCATTAAATAAAAAGCAATTCCTTGATTGAATCACGTGACATTGTTTTGTTCCCTTTCACCTGCATGCTGCACTATTTGACATGGGACAAATTTATATTCATTTTTTCTTATTCCAAATTATCTTTTCTGGCATTTAAGTTTAAGAACCATCCAAAGACTAATCGGTCAATTACAGACATAAGGAGTGTCTATGATCTTGGAAAAAAGAAAACAAGAACTCTGTTCCAACAAAAAGCTAAGACTCTGTTCAAAATTACAACTCATACTCAGAAACACACAATTATCCGACAAAAGTCTTGCTACAGACTGATTTTTAGGATGAACAAAAAACAAGAATTTTCAAAACTGAAAAAATATGTCAATGAAAGCAAAATTACAATTTTGTATGAAATAATTTTAATAAAATATTGTGTTGAGAGAAGTACAGTGTTCAATCTCATAAATAATCTAACAATTATAAAAAATGATGGGACATAACTATCATGTATCTATTTACCAATATGATTGCCCACAAAACCAGTTTTACTTCTTAGATTAACATTTACATGTGGGGTGGGGGTAGAAGAGAATGTTGGGCATTAAATAAATCTCTTAAAAATATAACTGGGCCTACTTTTTGTCTTTTAGATTGGATAACATTTTATAGATTTACAGAAAGTGTACTGCAGTACCACCACACAAAACATTATTCTTGATGTCCACTTAAGCTACAAATTCTGACATTTGGTACGATTCCAAACGTATATTGGTTTCTGAGCATATGTTTTCATGTTATAATACTGTGACTACATTCACTTTAACTCAGACCACAAAAATGGGAAGTGCCACATCTTCTGGGTTATTCAGTCCAGCGATTATGCAATGCCATGAGTGGAGATTTAATTTCACTTTATATCATTATTTAAAAAACATATCCATGAGTTTTGTATTGGAACCAATTCAAATACTCTAAAATCTCAATATTAGGAGTAAGCCTTTATAAAATTATAATGCATCAATTATTGCGCTGTTGGTGCCTGTGTCTTGTTGAAGAAATGTTCAGCCATCGTTTCAGCATCAGCCACTCCTTCACAATAGTATCGCCATGACTCTGGGATAGCTTCCATGCCGTAAAGAGCCCCGGCCATGGCCCCTGCCATAGTGGCGACTGTGTCAGTGTCTCCTCCCAAGGAAATGGCATAAAGGACTGTCTGCGAAAACTTGTTGTGATCCTGAGTGTGTGAATTATTTTTAGAATCAGATCAAATGCATCAGATATATATTTGAATGTTTATATACACATTCAGATAACAATGGAAAATTTTCATACCACTTTTAATTTTAGCCTATAGTTTAAGAGCAAGACTAAAATGCTACACTTCTTGAAAGTCTATATCCCAACCTCTTCATCACAGCTAAGATCAGCTAGATCAGGGCAAATTCTTTCCCTTAAAGTTAGGAACCAAAGATATAAAAATTCATTTGTTCCATCATCTGTCAGAATATACCAGCAATTTCCCCCAGATTTTACAAAATCTAAATAATCACTCTTAAAATCAGTATTGTCACAAAATTCTATAGTATTATGGTGATTTTAAGAAATACTTATGATGCCTTGCGTTTAAATTGTTCTAGTTATAATATGTTGTTTTTGTAAGAATATTTATCTATGTGATGAAAATATATATGTGTACAAGTACAATGTAATCAAAAAACATTTCCATTTCTTTGGATAAATAAAAAATGATCTAATCTTAAGTTAATGATCAAAAAAATTATTTTCCTATACCTTCAGTTTTGGAATGTTCTGGGTAGCTGCCTTTAAAAAGGATAAAACTGCAGCTGGCACTGACCCAAGAGCAGAAACATCTGTACCTGTTGTAAATGATTATTATAGCATCTTTAAGGAACTGAGATATTAAAAATAAAAGCTGACAATTGAAAGTGAAATTGAATGCTGGAAAATAGCATTGAGCTGGGGAGAAAATTTGTCTTTTTTTTTCATTTTAAAGAAATTGTTGGGGAAAATGTTTAAATGTAAGGTCAACCAGCAAAGGTAAGAATTTGTATGGATTTTTCTCTAGTTTACCTCAAATTTTGTTAATAGTTTTTTTTTTCTTTTGGTTCTCAATTTCAATGAAATTAAAATTTTAGAGGATTTTTTAAATTTCTGATAAGGAAAGTTATATTGTATTGTTAGAAAATAGAGACTTTGCTGTTTAATTAAATTTTATTGCTTGAAACTGAAACATTATACATTGTTGTAATTGTGCAATTAACAATTCTAACATATTTAAAAACCAGGATTACAATTTTATTTTGCTAATAAATGTTATGTTTTACTTAACAATATCACTGGTAATTGAATGCTTTTCTGCATTGCTTTATGTAATTGTTTACCTAGTTCTTCCACTACAGTTGCAGTTTTTAAATTAGGTTCTTTGAGCATTTCCTTTATTCTCTTCAGTTTGGCACAGTAAGGAGTTGCACTGGCATCTAGGACTCTGTAAATAAAATGACCAAACTTTCACTTTCCATTTTTTTAAAAAGAATTTTAATTGATGAATATGTCACAAAATATCAACAGAAACATGATCAGATGCCAAAGGCTTTGGTAATTCAATAAAACAACCGAGAGTAGAAAGTATGTTATATTTTTTTAATAACACACAAATAAATGTCTACTTCTAGGTAATGTCATTTATTATGTTCATTATTTAATTACTTGTGAGCTTTAAATATTTTCTTTTTATAACATCACTTTTAAAAAAAAAATCTTTCCTATAACTTGAATTAAAAAGGATTACTTCTTTAGATGTGATATTATTCCATCAAATAAAGAATTAATTGAAAATGGAAAAGAAAACCAAAGAAAATGTTATTTAAAAAAATCCTCTTGCCTTTTGGAATTCTTCTTTAGTGGGGGTGGCCCCATGCTACTATTGTCATGTTCCTCCTCTAACGGTCTCAGTTTTGTTATCAGGGCTCCAATAAACTCATCACAATCAACAGCTGCGTCTTGGGGCAATCTCAGACTCTGATCAACAGCCAGAGCCACCAGGATGGCTCCATGTATGGCCAAATGATTTGTGTGCGTCAGCCTGGTGATGGATGAGACAAGGCTCTGAAGGAAAATGGGAATTATTAGAGTATGTGTAAAAGAGGATTACTTACTTTTAATTCTGTTTTAATTGTTGCTTATAAAAATTATCCTCCTTGATGTTGAATCTAAATGTTGGTATAATAATATAAAAGAACGTAATTTATTTTCTTTCAATGAAATTACCTGATATTTGTTTTTTATAGAGAGTTACAAAAATAGCTTAATGTAGAACATAAAAAATTTAGCTATTGTATTGAGTATCTTTTATATATATTATGCTTCTGGTGTGACTTGTTGACTGCTTCCTAATGGACTGCGTCCTAATCAGCAAATTGGGTATTGAGAGTATATTACAAATAATTCTAAATGTTTGAATTGAAAGAATGTATGTTTCAATAATGAGTTTAATAGCGCGCAAAATATATTTCCCGATAACTACTATCAGAATATTTAATATAGTTCATGGGCGTCAAATAAAAAAGTCTGCAGTGACATATCATGGGGGAAAGGGTGTAGCAAAAATTGGGATTCTTAAATGTGCGTTACTTAAGTTCATGTTTTGTCAAGTAACTTTAGTAGATGGGAAGTTCATGCATTGCTGTCGGCGTCGGAAATGTTTGGCGGGCTATATCTAGTATAACATATCTCCCTTGATTTGCACAATTTAGATTTTACCCTGTTAGATAATGACAACTAACTTTTACAATGGTGATATTTTTCTTATAATTTAAAATGTTTCTTATTTAATTATTTTTTCAACGAACAGCTTTATTTATCCTTATGAGCAAAATTTATTTGTGTTTTATTGTTGGTTAAAACCATGGCATGTTTCTTGTTTTAGATGGAAACTTTCTTTTCACATTTGTTAGCTTTCAGTTCTTTGGCATTTATGCATTTAATAAGAATATTTTTAGAAATTGTTTATCTTCGCTTCCATAAGTTTTCATTTTGAATTGAAGCCATAATATTATCATAATTGAGCTTTATATTTATTTGAATATATGCAGGGTTTTTCCTTTTAAGAATGTAACCTCAGAGACATTTTGAAATATAACTATTTAAAATGTATTAAACATATTACCATCAGTTTTGTAGCATCGTTGTCACAGAAAGCAAACAATGCGGCTGGTGCTATTCTCATTGCTCCCCCATTGCCATAGGATCCACTCCCCTCAAACTGCTTGCTTGCCGGCTGGTATACATCAGTTGTTTTGGTATCTCGGATTCCATCAAAAACAGCTGCAATGCTCCCTCCATATCCTCTGTCTGGCTCTCTGAAATATTCTTCAGCAAACCTAAAATTGGTGAAAGTTTGTTTTACAACTGTTATCAAGCCAAGAAAAGGGAGAATGCCTAAAGTGATTCTGGCTTAGCATGTTATAATATAGATTTATTATACTATTCCCTAGGTACTGATAAGCATCTGTATGTTACTTTCAATAGCATTACATTTTTTAAAATCTACAAATGTTTTTGCATAGTAACATTACCTTTTCCCCATATCTGGAGCATCAAACTGACCCTTATCAATTAGGGAGCTAGCCACACTTCTCGCCATGGCAGTATCATCTGTGTAGCTAAATCCATATTTTTCTGCAGGTTTTGTCCCATGCTCTCTTTGAGTCTGCCTATCTGATGATGAGAGCATTTTCTTTTTAAATAAATGACTAGACCAAGATATCAAGACATAATATGAAGACATATTTCCTTTTGAGAAGTCCCAAAAATGTTCACTTTCAAAGAAAACTCCAATTCATAATTAAACTAATCAGACAAATGTAATTAAAAATATAATAGCAGTGAATGTTTTTTTTTTACAGGCCTACCTTTTTCTAACTTGTTGATTCGCTCTATAAGATCACTGGTTTTCACATGGCTTAATCCTTCATACAGAGCACCAATACAGTCCCCAACCACCCCTCCAACAAGACAACCTTTAAAGCGGGCCAGAAGTATCTTGTCCATAACTTTTGTTGCCATACATAAGAATTTGTTGTCAGAATCTGAAAGTAGATACATTTAAGTTACTTAATTTAGGGGCTGTCCATTAATTATGTCAACAAAATAGGGGGGAGGGGGGGTCTGAAAATTTTTGACAATTGTTGACAAGGGGGAGGGGTGGAGGTCAAAAAAAGTTGACGTCAACAATGTTACTTTTTTTAAATAAAGTTAATTTCATAAGTTAAAAGTTTATTAAACTTTTTTTTCTAAACATTTTACTTTTATTCACTTTTTTGTTGTAGTTGTAAACTAGTCTATTTAAAATATTGTTGTTTTTTTTTCCATTTTATCTTAATTTGGGGGGGGGGGGGTAATCAAATGTTGACGTAATTTTATAGGGGGGGGGGTCTCTGGAAGTTTGACAAGTTGTTGACAAGGGGGGGGGGGGTAAAAATCGCCAAAAATTTGTTGACATAATTAATGGACAGCCCCTTAGCTGAAATTTGTTTTAGGGAAAAATAAATTAATACAAAACAAATGTGCATTAAATGCATTGACATGGGCTGGGTAAGAAAAGTGAGAGCTTATGTATAATCTTTGTTGAGCTCTAAGTCTAAGATCTTCATAACAGCTGACCAAACAGTTGATTGCATAAAATTGACGTATGGCATGGATTTGATTAATGATAATGATTGCTGTATTGTGAATGTGATTCCCAATCTTTGTAAATAATATATTTTTTTATTTGTGGATAATTTGGATGTACCCTTCCATGACCATATTTATTATTATTTTTATTTAATGAATCAATTGCAATAACCATGGTTACATAATACTAATACGTATAATGAAAGTTCAGAAAGTTGATTTTCAATCAATGCTAAAAATCAAGCATGCTTGAAGTTTTTAAATAATATGTATAATACGTTTAGTGTATGAATGAAGTCAGGTTGTTGTTTTTAAAAATTATAATATAAATACTACAAAGTAGGCCTACGGCCTACGCCTACTGGTACTAAATTTATTATTGTACACCACATCGCTGTACTGTAGACTCCTACTTAATAAACAGGCTTTAACCTTAACGACATCCATTTTAGATTTTGTTATTTTTATGTGTCATAGTCATAGGTAAAATTTGGAAGGAATCATCAGGAAAGTAAATTTCAAGTCTCTATACTATTAACATTAAGACTCTAAGTAAGATAATCAAAATAATGTTATTTTCGGCAAGAAGGTGAAGGGGGTCTAAAATTTTGTCATTCCTGGGGGAAAAAAGGAAAAAAACGGTCGTGAATATGAATTAATTATAAATTATATGATTATTGTGATAATTATTTAAATAAACTGGAAACAGTATACCGTATACGACAGACAGTATTGACAGAGATCATAATGCTGGAAGCAATCATTATCATTCATAATAAACTTGACTTAATAATTTTTAATAATTATTATTATAAAATAAGGCTGTGCCTTTATTGTAAAATTTATTTGAAAAGTAAACACAAAAATAGGGCTGTTTTTATAGTCATGGTCATTGTAGTAAAAAAGGTGAAATTTTATTTACGAAAACTTAAAAAGGATCATGAATTTTTAACCCCAAAAGTCAAAAAGTGCTACAGTACAGGCTAAGGCTACACTACATGACTACATTCTACATGAATCATGAAAATGAAAGCATATTTATTTAAATTTATTTTATTAGCCGGATATTTACCAATTATTAATTTTACAGATGCGTTTTAATTCCTTCAATTTGAAAATTTTACACAAGTATTTGCCTACTAAAAAGATAATTCTTCTTTCAATTACAGTCGATAAAGTAGGCTTACTATGATTAATGAAATAAGAATAACTTTCTAAAAATGATAGCGGCAGGGCCGGCGATGCCTTCCACGGTATTAAGTTATATAGGTCATGGAAGTTCCCATGTCAACTTACCGGCCATAGTTCCGTATTCAAGCGATTTAGATTTTTTTGCACTTTATTTAATTGAAAAAAATTGTTTCTTTTTTTTCTTCATTTTTATTTTTGTCTTGAAAGTGTGGGAAGGGAACACTAAATAATTTTTTTTTTCTTATTTTGTATTGAAAGCGGGGGAGGGTCTCCCCTTCCGGGAAAATTACGCTGAAATGTCATGCAGACACGATAGAAATGCATTGCATTGAATTGCATACAATGCGGGCACTTATTTTTATCAACCAATTAAAAGACATCAATTTTTTTCCGGTGTTCATCTTAGGGCAGTGCTGTCCAACAAAACAAAAAAAAAAAAATTTAAATCCAACGTCATTCAGTGATTCATTATTGTTGAGAAATCGTATGAGAGCACACGAGAAGTGGTGGCATTCGAAAAAAAGAATGGGTGTGGTCCAAAAGGAAAGGGATGCTTGACAGGTAGTAGCAATTTATGCTAATTAAGCGCATCAGCATATCAACAATGTGGTAGCATGGGGTGACAATGAAATCGGATACTAACTTCTCCTTTCTGGTGCTTCCACCGGTCTAAAAAGGTGGGGTCGTAGTGTACGGGTTAAATTATTAACGCCGTTCCGAAACTTAAAAAGAACGCTAACTTGATGCGTAGCTAGCTGATCATCGTAAAGATGTCCATACACACAAAAGGTACTGGTTTATATTGATTAGATATGTGAGCACCACGTGTTAATACGACATCCTTTATTTAATATGCAATAAGACAGGAGTTAACTATGTGAGATCTAGAGCACTAAATGTGTCACAAATAACTGGAGGGGAATGTGGACCAGTTGAAACGAAATAGATAGTCAGCAGTGTTCCCTTTAAGCTGCACGGCCGCGCAGCTACCTCACAGATGCCGCGCAGCAGTTTTGAGCATCCGCGCAGCAAATTTTTATACAAATAAATTCGAACAGATACGCTGCACTCTGCAAATTAAAACTTTGCACACAACTGTATGATTTTGCACACGAACCAGCAGGACCGGCCTTAGGCCACTGCAACCTATGCGGGCGCAGTGGGCCCCGCACTTTATTTTCTAATACAAAATCTTAATTTTTACTTATTGTCCTTATCCCTACCCAGACTGGGCCCCGCGCAATCCGTTTCGCATAGGGCCCCGCAATTGTTAGGGCCGGTCCTGCGAACCAGCAAACCTCAGTCCAGGTGGGGCATGACGCCCATCCTGTATTTTTTTAGGCGAAATCAGGCAGAACATGGAATTCAGTGATTGGAGTATAATCAATTGAGTAGAGCGCGTTTGCAGTTAGTGCAATTCAGTCAGGGAGAAATTCTGAGATAGTACGAACACTTTTTAAAATCACTTTTTTTTTTCTAAAAAAGATAACATAAAAACGACTAGTAAAAAAAACCGTAAAGTTACAGAATAGAACAAGGGTACATTTATCGCTTCATATGAACTGGAATTTTTGTTTTCATTGTTTAATGAAGTCAGTGTGTTTGATATGCCAGACTGCCCTTCCTGTTATGAGAAAGGCCAATCTACATAGACGTCACAAGTCCGTGCATGCAGCTTTTGAGAAAGGTTATCCAATTGCAACAAAGTTAAGAGACGACAAAGTTATATTTTCTTTTTTTTTTTTTAATCTGAATGGCAGGCGAATTGTCGGGGGTCTCAAACTAAAATCATCTGGGGGCCGTAGGAGGTAGAGTGTGAGTGAGACTGGGCCGCATCAGTATTCCACAAAATAGCGATTAAAAATTCAAAAAACTACAACTGTTACAATCTGCTCAACCTTTATTAATAACAAATAAAAACATTAAAGGTTCTCAATAACAAGGCTTCACTTTCTTCCTTGTGCTCCTTGTTTCCAGAGACGTGGAAGCGCTTCTTCTTACACAGATGAGCAACATTTGGCTAGAGTGAGGAAGCAACTGAGACCCTCAGAATAGCTTTAAGATGCTCATCAGTAAGTTTGGCCCTGAACTTTGACTTTTTAAAGTTCATAGTGGAAAAGAGATTTTTACACAGATAGGTACTCCAAAAGGGCACATGATCCGCTGGAACAACCTGTAAATCTCAGTGAAGGTGGGGGGCAATGCTCTCATAAATTGTCCATGCTTGTCTGTTTTTCCATTCACCTCCATCAGCTTAGAATTCACCGAAGATCAATTGGCTCCATTTGAAGCGCAAAAAAAAAAAAGGGGGGTGGGGTGGGTTTGAGCTTCTTCCACATTAAAGGAGAATGGGTCAGCAAACATGTGAAAAGTGGCTCTGCATGTTTTGATTCTTCATATATTTGATCAAATTCTTCCTGTAGCTTTGCAATGGTATCAGTATACTTACTACTGAATGGTGTGCCTGTGTCCATGAGTACTTTACATGTTTGGAAATGGCAGAGGTTTCTTTAAGAACAATAACAAAAACTACCCCTGGTCTTGTAACTTCTTGTTGCGTACACTCAGCTCCTGTGTAAGGTCAACAAGAAAAGCCAAGTCCATGGGCCATTTGGGATCACTTAGTACAAGAACAACCACCCCATCCTTCTCCATGAAGGCATTGAAGGCTAAAACATGTTCGAACATTAGACAGGAGTAGGCAATATGTATGTATTATTGATGCGAAGGAAGATGCTATTGTAGGGAGAATGAATTTTAATTTTTTTATCGTGTAAATTGCCTTTTTGAATAACCCTATTTTGAAAGTGCACCAAGCTGACAGGCTAGGAATTTCTCTCAATCGTTAACACTCTCGACAATTTTAATAGGGATCCTTTGATACTGTGTCAGATTGCTAGAATTAACACAATTATGTTTGTGCATTACCCACAAACTGACTTTTAAAACTTTTCTCAACACCGCACTTTGGCCATGTTTCTCTCATAAAATGCTATAATATAAAAACTTTTAGTACGATTTTAAAACTAATTTTACCATTATAATCAACGTCTAAATCTATACAAACATAATAACAATCCGAATTAGACTAGTCGGTGAGATTCGACTGAAACCGTCGCAAATGGTCACAATATAGATATGACAATAGGGGAAACGCGCGGGCAGCATTAACACTAAACTTTGCTGTCATCTAGTGGGCCGCAAAATATCGTCTTGCGGGCCACGAGTTTGAGACCCCGATCTATACATACCGGTAGCATTTTTCAAATCACGGAGAAACTGCTCAAATATATTCCCTGACATACTTTCACATATAAATTCTGTTTAGAAATCTGAAGATTTTATATATATATATCTATGGGTTCATCTAGTGCAGCGGTTCCTAACCTGTGGGTCGCGACCTCTTTGGGCGTCGCACGACCCTTTCACATGGGTCGCCTAAGACCATCTTAAAACACATATACTCTACAGTTATAAAGTACCAACGAAAATATTTTTGTGGTTTGGGGTCGCAACAACATGGGGCTCTGTATTAAAAGGTCACGGCAATAGAAAGGTTGAGAACCGCTGATCTAGTGGGTCATGCACTGCCCCCCCCCCCCCAAGATAAATAGGATTGCTAACTCCATACATGCCAACCTGTGAGATAGTTTGTACAAAAACTGTGCAACAGTGGCCAGCAGCATAAAAACTGTACAAATAGCCACAGCATAAAAACGGTACAACAATTCATACCATTCATAGCCAGATGGAAACCAAACTTTTTCGGAATTGGTGATTTGTTTGAATTATTTAACCATCTGTTAATGTATTATTTTTTTTTCAGTTGCAGCGTTTGATTATGTAAGGCGCGATCCATAAATGACGACACGCTTTGTGGTCGATGTTTTTACCCATCGCCACAAATCAAATTTGTCATGAAAGTTTGACATCTTCGTCACAAATGCATGCCCCTTCCAGTGGAACAGATAGGGATAAGTGCCGCCAGGGGCGGGTCATGAGTTTTTGACGCACCACCCCCCCCCCCCCCCAAGAAAAAACTCTGCAGTTGGCTGAAAATCCCCCCCCCCCCCCGCCCCTCTCATTTAAAGAAAACGTGCTGCCAAGAGTGGACCGCCCCACCTCTTCAAACACCATTGCCCCCCTACCCACCCCCCCCTTTCATTTTTATGCGTGAAACCATTTTTGGACAGTCCATAAGTTATGTAACATATGTAACACCCTAATTTATATATATATATGCCTCCCCTCCAAAGCCAGGGAAGGCATTCCAAAAATTACAGAAACCTTCTTTTAATTAAAGGCAGGTAAACTTTCCAAACATATTGTACGATATTGATTGAATTTTTTTGGAATAATAACTACCGGTTCGCTAATGGTTTATTATTTGAAGAATCGGTTTGAGTGTTACCGTACCTCAACTCCTGTTTTCCGAGAACAACTCGGTGCAGGTCCGGGGTGGGGGGAGGGTCTGGAGGGGGTGACACCATTGCGTTTATTGCACCGGGTGAGACCAACTCTAAGGACATCTCTGCAGCAGGGTTGAAGATACAGTGCTGAAACTAAACACAATCATTAAAATTGCTCTTAAATCACAGATGATCTTGAGAACGTTTCTCTGAAGTACCCTCATAGACTATTATAAATTATAATACACAAAGCCCAACCACATTACTCATCTAAATCTCCGACCATTCAAAGACTTTAAAAAAAAAGTTCAAGTACATGACGGCAATTATGGGAATCTACAACCCCCATCCCCTTTTTCCCCTACACACACAAATTTGCAAGTATTTCCTGAGTCCAAAAAGGTTAAGAGCTATTTAATTTAAAAAAAATAATTGTAAAAGATAGGCCAAAGAAAATTAACAAGGTGTTGACATCAGACGGTCATGTTATCAGAATATGCACTATCACTATGCAGTGTTTCCCAAAGTGGTCCTCGCGGACCGATGCAGGCCCGCCAACGTTACCTCGTTGGTCCACACAACACCAATAGTTATTAATTTACTGTGAAATAAAGAGTAAATGATTATTAATAAATCTGACACCGGCCTTGGTGCAACTTCGAAATTTTTCCACTTGTCCGCCAAATTAAAAGGAAAACTTCCCGGAAACAATGACTCTACTATGACTAACTTTAGCTATAGACTACGTACAAAAATATTGCTGATTAAAAGATAGAAAGCGACCGCGTAAAAACTAAAAATGAATCCAAAGTACGAGCAAATAGATATTTGAATTTGAAATAGGATGTTCCGTCAGCTGCAAAGTGGTGCAAATCAACATAATTTCCTATTTAACTTATTTTGTTTTGAAATTTGAATATTGATTGTTGTTAAAATATGCGTGTAAGTGTTGGCCTAAGCCCTGAGATAGCCTACGCCTGCAAGGCAATGTGTTAATACTGACTTAGACTTTGTGATAGAATAACTAATAAATGTGTTAGACTTTGTGAAGCTTGCAAATTTAGACTCGACGACGAGGCCTTCTTAGTTCCCTATTGCCTAGTGGCTTTCAATATGGTCTGTTTAGTGACCTAGAATGGTTGCGATAAAACTGAAATTGTGATATTAAAATTGAACAGGTTTATCGAAAGTGCTGAAAAATTAGATATTGATAATTATAATAGGCTAAGCTAGACTACTGAATTATTTAATACAAGGTGGAACTACTGGAAACTTAACCAAAATCCCACCCACTTTTAAAAAAAAAAAAAAAATAAATACTTATTAATTGTAACAAATATTTTTTTATTGCAAAATTTATTATATAGAAAAAATCAGGAAGCCACTCCTATGGCGGCTATGCCTTTTTTAATTACTAAATTACACTCATTTTCCACTGTTACTGTCATTATTATTTTTTGATAGCGTTTTGCCAGGAAGTTTCCATATCAACAACTTGAGGCCTAGGACTACTAAGAGTTAATTTCAATGTGACTTGATGAAAGCTTCCCAAAATATCCCCTATTATTAGTCAATAATACAGTATTACCTATTAAAAATATATAGTAATATAAGCCTAAATATAGAGACTAGAGAGCCTATACTTATAGTAGGCCTACGTTAATTTATGCAGTAAAAAAAAACTTTATCGTGATTGTAGCCCCATGGGCCATAATATTGGCTGGCCTTGTATTCCTATATTCTATATTGATGTAAAATGAAATTACAAGACTGCCAACACAGAGTTACTGTTGTATAGGTATCGGTAGTTCTACTGAACTTTAAAGCAATTATTTCAAAATAGGGTATGCCAAGTTTTCAAAATATATGCCATATTATTACTTCTATACGGTACTTTATTAGATCTAAATTAAATCATGACTGACTTTAAAAAAAAATAATAATTTCAAACGCCAAAATGAAACACATTTCACAAAAAAGGGTACTTTATAATTAAAACATTTTTGTCACAAGATTTTTTTTTTTTTTTTACCTGGAATTTTTGCTCAAACATTTATAATGTTATACCACTTAAATCTGATTTTAAAAAAGTATGAAGGCCTACCATCATCTGCATTTAATTTATGTCTTAATTTGGACAGAAATATAACATTATTATATGATAATGATATTGAATGCATCTTTATTGCTCTGAAATATAACATCCTATGATATGTGTCAATTTCTGCTTATCAAACAAACCATACAGTATACAGCTTATGTATTACTTTTTTCATAATTTTTATTCTTTTATTAATATATAATTTATTTTGTTATAAATATGCCTTTGATGTTATAATATGAATGAGAAGAATGGCAGTGCCTAAATAACTTTGTATGTTTATTAAGTAGCAAAAGAGAATTGATTAGGCGATTTCTAATTTTATTTTTTCTGGTATCAATTACATAATAATATAGATATATATAGGATATATTTTTAAAAAACACATTAAAAATCTTTTCATGAAGAAATAAGTTCATGCTAATAACCCATTCCATAAAAATCTTGAATTAAATTAAATAAACCATTTAAAGTAATTATTATATTTTAAAAAACAACAGTGATTAATTTAAGCTCAGATAGAGAAAGGCAATAAATCATACATTTTTTGTTTGCTAGGCAAACTTAAATCTATAAAATAGCGTCTTAGGTCTTAATCAATAGAATGCATAATAAGAATGTTACAATTTAGCAGCAGGGCTAGTTACTTCATGGTTTGACACTTACTGTTCCTCATGGGTGTTTAAGGACTAGATTGTGATACTTATTTGATCATTCTTTAATTTATTTAGTTCCCAATCAGGTAAAGAAATAGGTGGAAATGATGTCTCTTGGAAGCAAAAAGCGGAGAGCCCAGGGAATGACTCAGTCAACCATTTGTTATCTCTGTGGCAAGAACTGTCATTCTGAAGCAAGTCTTATACGTCACAATAAAAATTGCCAACGCATGTAAGTACAATTTTGAGGGTTTTTTATTTAGTAAAAAGATGGCCTTTGTTAATGATATTTTCATTTACTATTCATGCCTTGCAAAGTTGTTGTTTACTTATTAAAATAGCATTTTAAATGACATGCATTTTCTCTTGAGTCCTGTTTAGATACTGGTTTTTATTTTACAAAGATTTTAAAACACACCCAGCTCTAATTTGTGGCCTGCAAAAAGACTAGTCAAAAGTAGGACTTTTTGGAAATGTAGCCCCTGCCACAGGACTTTTTGAGACCTCAAAACTATAGCCCTAGCTACTGTTTAAATTTAAATGCTCTAAAAATATCCAATTGAAAATCAGATTCTACATTTATGATTGCTTAAGGGTTTTCTTTTAAACTCTAGAATAGGGGCGGCCAACCAAAATAACTATAATGGCCATTTTGATCCTTCGTCAACGCTTTGTAAGCTGCATGTCATTGCACCTTATATATAAAATAAACAACAACAATTTACATAATTTTTTATTAATTTATAATACCCGGTACACATAATTCTCAGATGAAAGCACGTTTAAACAAAAACAGAAATAAATTGCATAGATTTAATTGTTCATAACAAAAATGAAAACTTTGAATATGTCTGGTATCCAGAGAGCAGCAAAATTTATTGTGATAGGCGGCATACATCCTACTAATCCTGTTCTAGAACATTATTAGCTTATCTATTAATAGCTATAGATTCCATTTTTAATTGTCAGGCCCAAATCAAAATGTGAGGCCTGGACCAATAGGTGGGGTAGGCCCAACTTTCCAACTCCAATTTCTAATCACAATTGTATGAGTAGAAAAGCCAGTTCACTAGACATTATTCATTTTAACTTGTCAGCAAAACTGACAAATTGGAAGATAGAGAAATCAAAATTTCAAAGCGGAGTAAACTGGTAAGAGATATCTTAGTTCTTATTTGATGTTTTAAGCTTGTAACTTTCACTAGTATTCTTTGTTTTACTTCTTTCTAAAAAATTTAAAAAAAGTATATTATGCAGGCCTATTTCCAAATTTACATTTCTAGCTTTGATTATTTTAACTCATTTAACAATAATAGGGGCTTAATATTATTAACATAAAACATGGTTCATAAACCCTTAGTGTATGTTTACTTGTGATTACTGAACCTGTGTTATTTTTAAACTGTGGTTGACAGATCAGAGTAAAGTGTAATTGGTGGACTTAAAATGTTAGATAACCATAGTAAATATTTGATTTCCGAATGCATGTTCAATGTTATATTGTTTATATTTTTTGAAAGTTATGCTTTAAAAAATAATTAAGTCAAAATATGCAAATTATTTTTTTACAGGAAAACAAAACTTGAAAATAAAGAAAGGAACACATTAGATGATTCTCAAGATGATATGATTAGTTTGATGAATGCATCTATCAATGGCAACACAAAGACTGTTAATCAGCTAATTCAAAAAGGTCTCAATGTCAATCAGCTATTAAATAATGGATTGACTGCTCTAATGCTGGCATCACTAAATGGTTATCATGACACAGTTAAACTCCTTATTCTTAAAGGTTCTGATGTAAATATGAAAGAGAAGGATGGTTTTACTGCTCTGATGTTGGCATCCCAAGTTGGTCATACAAAGATTGTTGATATGCTTATTCAAAAGGATGCACAAGTCAATGATAAAGCACATAATGGCTTAACAGCACTGATGGTAGCATCTCAAAACGGTCATAAAGATATTGTCACTGTACTAATAAAACAAGATGCTACAGTTAATGATAAAATTGATGGTGACTTGACTGCGCTGATGTTAGCATCCCAAAACGGTCATACAAAAATTGTTGATTTGCTTATTCAAAAAGGTGCTACTGTTAACGACAAGGTCTCTAATGGCTGGACAGCCTTGATGTTGGCAACACAAAAAGGCTCTACTGCAACAGTTGATATAATTATTAAAGGAATGGCCAACGTTAATGACAAAGCAAATAATGGCCTGACAGCTTTAATGGTAGCATCAAAGCAGGGCCATAGAGATATTGTTGAACGATTGATACTGGAAGGTGCCAATGTTAATGAGAAAGGAGAGCCTGGTTTCACTGCTCTGATGTTAGCTTCTCAAAAGGGTCATCTAAATGTTGTCGAGTTGCTCATTCACAATAATGCCACAGTGAATGATACAAGCATAAATGGGAGGACTGCTCTGATGTTAGCATCACTGAATGGTCATGTTGCTATTGTTAAGCACCTTATTGAAAAATGTGCCAATGTGAATGATAAAGCCATTGGATTAAATGGCTGGAATGCTCTCATGTTGGCATCTCAATTAGGTTATATAAAAATTGTTAAACTGCTTATCGAAAAACATGCTGATGTTAATGAGAAAACAAATAATGGTTGGACGGCTCTGATGATAGCATCACAGCACGACCAGAGTGATATTGTTGAACTACTTTTACTGAAAGGTGCCAATGTAAATGAGAAAGAAGAGACTGGATTAACAGCTTTGATTTTTGCATCAGGAAGTGGCCATGAAAACACTGTAAAATTGCTCATTCAAAATAATGCCAATGTAAATGATAAAACAGATGCTGGATTGACATCTCTGATGTTTGCTTCACAAAATGGACATACAGACACAGTAACTTGTCTTATAAAACAAGATGTCAATTTAGAAGCTAAGTCAAGTGATGGGTTGACATCTCTAATGTTAGCATCATATATGAATCATGAAGAAATAGTTGAGTTGCTGATTCGAAAAGGCGCCAATGTCAATGAGAAAACTTTTAGAGGCTGGACATCGCTGATGTTTGCAGCACAAAAAGGTTGTATAGAAATCGTTGCATTGCTTATAAAAGGAAAGGCACATGTTAATGAGAAACAAAGGGACGGATTGACTGCTCTGATGTTTGCAGCACAAAATGGTCACAGAGATATTGCTCGAATACTAATTGAAAGACATGCCAGTATTAATACTAAATCATGTAATTACTGGACAGCCCTGATGTTAGCATCTATTAATGATAACACAAATATTGTAGAGATGCTCATTCATAAAGGAGCCCATGTAAATGCTAAAACATATCAAGGTTTGACATCTCTAATGTTGGCATCTCAAAATGGTCACACACAGACTTTTTCTGTGCTCATTCAGTATAATTCAAATGTGGATGAGAAAGACAAAAATGGGTTTACTGCTCTGATGATTGCTTCACAACAAGGCCATGAAAAAACTGTTACACATCTCATTGAACATAAGGCTAATGTTAATGCTAAGATAGATAATGGGTTGACGTCACTGATGCTGGCCTCACAAGGTGGTCACACTGAGATAGTTTCTTTACTTATTCAAAATAATTCCAATGTTAATGAAAAACAGAAACATGGCTTGACTGCGCTGATGTTTGCATCGGAAAATGGTCATAAAAAAGTTGTTGAAACCCTTATCCAAAATGCTGCTGATGTCAATGATAAGAGCGATGACATGAGGACAACTCTAATGTTTGCTTCACAACATGGTGAATATGAAACTGTTGCCTTTCTTATTGAAAATGGTGCTATTTGTAATGAGGAGGGAATGGATGGATGTACTGCTCTGATTTTAGCATCTGAAGATGGTCATACAGATACTGTCCAACTACTTATTGAAAATGGTGCTGATGTAAATTACAAAACAAATGATGGCACCACAGCTCTGATGATAGCATCTCTAAATGGTCATATAGATATTGTTAAGCTTCTCATTCAAAAGGAAGCAAATGTTAATGATAAGGAATTTAAAGGGTGGAATTCACTGATGATGGCAGCTCAAAATGATCATAAAGGTATTGTTGAGCTTCTTATTCAAAGTGGTGCTGAAATCAATGATAAAACAAATGATGGCTTGACAGCTCTGATGTTAGCATCACAAAATTTTTACAAAGATAATGTTGTGCTTCTGATTGAAAGTCATGCTAATGTCAACGTTAAAACAAATGATGGTCATACAGCTCTGATGATAGCATCTCAAAATGTTCATAAAGATAATGTTCAGCTTCTAAATGAAAGTGGTGCTAATGTCAATGACAAAGCAAATGACGGCCTGACCGCTCTGATGATAGCATCACTAAATGGTCATACAGATAGTGTTGACATTCTCATTCAAAAGGGTGCTAACATAAATGAAAAAGAATGCAATGGGTGGAACGCACTGATGTTAGCATCTCAAAAGGATCATAAAGGTACTGTTGAGCTTCTTATCCAAAATGATACTAAAGTTAATGATAAAACAAATGATGGTTTGACAGCTCTGATGATAGCATCTCAATATGGTCAAAGGGATAATGTTGAGCTTCTGATTCAAGCTTCTGCCAATTTAAATGAAAGAGAAAGTAATGGGTGGAATGCACTGATGGCTGCATCTGAAAATGGTCACAGTAATGTTGCAGAGCTTCTCATTGAAAGGGGTGCCAGTGTTAATGACAAAACAAAGTCAGATTTGACAGCTCTGATGTTAGCATCACAAAATGGTTATAAAAGCATTGTTGAGCTTCTCACTGAAAGGGGTGCCAGTGTTAATGACAAAACAAAGTCAGATTTGACAGCTCTATTGTTAGCATCACAAAATGGCCATAAAGATATTGTTCAATATCTTTTAAAAACAGGTGCAAATGTACACGAAAAAGCTTCAGATATGTGCACAGCTCTGCTGTTAGCAGCCAAAAACGGCCATAGAAAAACTATTGAACTACTAATTCAAGTGAATGCCAACATAAATGAGAAGGAATTGAAAGGGCGGACAGCTTTAATGTTAGCATCTCTAAATGGTCACACAAGGACAGCTGCTTTTCTTATTCAAAACAATGCAATTGTTAATGAGAAAGGGATGGATGGGTGGACTGCCCTTATGTTGGCAACATTGAAACCTCATAAGAATACCATAGACTTGCTTATTGAAAGAGATGCCAATGTTAATTTTAAAACAGTCGTTGGTGTCACTGCTTTGATGTTGGCATCATATTATGGTCACCTTGCAATAGTTCAACTTCTTTCTCAAAAGAATGCTAACGTTAATGATCAACGAGACGATGGTATGACCCCGTTGATGTTGGCTGTACTTAATGGTCATGAAGACGTTGGTCAATTTTTGTTGTCAAAAGGAGCAGATGTAGATTTGAAAAATAAGAGTGGGAAGACTTTGCTAATGATTGCATCCGAGGAGGGGAAAAAACTGACGGTTGAAATAATTCTTCATACTTTATCTTCTGTTAACGTTAATGAGAAAGACAATAACAGCTGGACAGCACTAATGTATGCAACAATGAAGGGCTTCAAAGATATTGTTGATCTGCTAATTCAAAGAAAGGCCAACGTCAATGAGAAACAAAAGGAAGGCAGAACTCCTCTTTTGATTGGATCCCAATATGAACAACATGAGATTGTTTTAGTTTTACTCCGCAATGGAGCAGATGTGCTGGCTAGAGATAATGATGGCTGGACATCCTTGATGATTGCTTCTGAATTAGGGGACAAAGAGATGGTTAAAAGTTTAATTCAGTCTGACTCAAATGTTCATGATAAAAATCGTATGGAGTGGATGGCTCTGGCAGTAGCTTCACAATATGGACATTTAGATGTAATATTGACTTTAATAACAAATGGAGCAAATGTAAACGACACAGTAACTGATGGATGGACCAGCCTCATGATAGCTGTTCTCAATAAAAACACTCATTGTGTGAAATTGTTACTCGAGAACGCAGCAAATGTTGGGGGAAAAAATAATTTTGGTTTGACAGCTTTGATATTGGCAGCAGAAAAGGGCCTTATTGAAATAGTCAAACTTCTGGAGGAAAAGGGATCCAACGTAAATGATAGAAATGTATTTGGTTGGACAGCTCTAATGAAAGCTTCACAATGGGGGCATTCTGATATTGTTGAATTTCTCATTGAAAAAACTGCAAACATTCATGCAAAAAATAACAATGACTGGACAGCTCTCATGATTGCATCACAATATGGACATTCAAGAGTCATTGAAGTACTTATTGAAAAGGGAGGAGATATCAATGATACCAATAGATACGGGCTAACAGCTCTCATTATAGCATCCAAGAATGGATTCACTGACATTGTTGAATTGATGATTAACAACAAAAGAAAAGTAGCAGCTCAAAGCAAGAACTTGTCATCAGCTCTGTTCTTCGCCTTGCAGAACAATCGTTTGGCTACTGTTGAACTTTTAATTAGGAAAGGAGCAAAGGAAAATAGATATGGTATTACTGAAATAAAAAATGCATTGAAACATGAACTTGCAGATGCTGGTGAACTCCATACAGTAGAGGAGGCCAGTCATATTTTAGTAAAAAATGAAAGCTGTTGCAAATATTTACACAGATTTTACAACAATTATAAAACGACATGGAGAATAGAGGAAGACTTTTCAACTGAAACGCGACCTGAGAATTTTAATTTACTCAAACTGCTAGCTGAAGTGAAACCAGAACATTTGCTAGAACAATTGTTCAATAGGTATGTGCTTGACTATTTAACATTTAAAATTACTTTCAACTATAATACAATATTCATTTTGTTAATTAAATATTTTAACTAATTCTTTTTAAAAGAAATTCCACATAATTGGGGTACCAGTAAAGAATATAACCTTCATTTATGTTATAACATTTTTTAATATGGGTAACAACAATAGTGCCCAGCCACTTAAAATAACAATTTCTATTATTCCTAGAAATTGGGCTGCTGTCAGCATGCAAGTGATTGTTTAATAAGTTATTTAAATGGGACAATATGTAATATTCACTTAGATTTTTTTTAATGAATCAAATGTCAATGACACATAAACAGATGAATGGACCAGCCTCATGGTAACTGTTCTCAATATACAAACTCTATGTGCTGAATAGTTAATCGAGAATGCAGCAAATGGTGGTGAACAAAATCATTTTGGTTTGACAGAGAAAGGAAGTATAAAAAAGGAAAACTTCTGGAAGAAAAGGATCCAATGTAAATGATATAAATTTATTTGGTTAGAGAGCTCTAATGAAAGCTAGAACATTTTTTTAAAAAGATAAGTGAATCTTCTAGCATAAATAAAATATCCATTCATTTTGAAAAAAAATAATTTCTTATTATCTTTAAAATATTAATCCATCATATCATTCTAAAACAATTTTTGTCTTCTTCAGTTACAGGCAAGGATCATTCACGCTTCAATTTATTCGTAAAATATATAGGCCTAATATTCAAATTCAAAACGCAGGGGTAGTAGCTTTAGATGGCAGTATCGTTAATATTTCAAAGGACATCATGGAGCAGAACAGCAATCATGGCTTGCTAATTGGGAATACGAGTACAAGTAATAGTACACTAAATCATATGGGTGCATTTACAGACTCTGAGATTGAAACAAGGCCTTTGGCAGTGAACTTTGAAAAAGAATACACTGAGTGAAACAGGTACCTGAAGGTATGCAAAAGTCTTATCCTTTACAGTACCCGGTAGCAAGGAGAAAGGCAGTGAATGAAATGGTTGCCAAGAAAAGTATACTCCATATTAGGTGATTAAGTCTCAGTTGCTATATTATTAATTACATTACACATTATTTTATACCAAAAAAAAGGGCAAAAATATTAAAATTAATACTATTGCGCTTCAAAACCTGTCTGTGGATACATATTTAGAGTAAGGACCTATGTCATCAAGATCATCTGAACTTCTGAGCGCTGATGAAAAAACATTAGTCACATTGAAGTAAAAACCAACACTAGGCTGAACTCTTTGACAGTATCCTAAATAACGTTTTATCTGATAAACGATGAAGCCATAAATCGTCTCCCCAAAGCACCCACCCATCAAGAAATGGAAGATCCCCCACCCCTTCCTTGGTCGAGATACAAGAAGAAATACGCCTTCTCTTAGTTCTGCAAGGCTCCACCACTAATGTGGCAGCAAGTGACGCTACTGCAGGATTTCATAGATACCTCTATTGTTCACCTGTAAAATGCAAAGAGTGACCTGTCAGTCTTGTCATAAGTACCATAACTTTTACATTTTACTATAAGTAACTTCCTTTCCATTCTTCTTTACTTTGTTTCTGTCTGGTTTTCATCTCTCTTTCTTTTTTAGGTAGGATATTTCTCTCTATATATGTAAATTTGATCTATACTTATTTCTATGTCTTGTTGTACTGATGAAGGCATGTGCCGAAACGTTTACTTATGTGTATTGTAAAATTATTATTAAAGCTTAATATATGGCATCCTTGGTTCTTCGCGAGACGATCGAGTAGCTATATTGTAGTCCTACACCTCGATGAGTGGCTCACTAGGCCAATCCTGGAGTGACAGCTTTATATTGTTATACTGACACAGATTGTTCGTGTCTATTTAATCTATTTTAAAGCTTTATCGCAGTCCAACACTTTCATAACTACCAAGGCATATCTTTACTCTCAATTGCTGACAAGATTATCTCATTAGGAAATGGCATCAGCGGGCCGTCGAGCTCGTGCTCCTAATGCCCTCCCTGGCGTCCACCCACACCCGCCAGCCGCCGGGTGTCCCCGGCGCCGGGCCGCGCGGGAAGACGGCAGAGACCTCCCCGGGCGTTGGACGCCCCCACCAGCAACCGCTCGATCGGGTTTGCTGATGGAGGCCCCCCCCCCCCGCCCGGAGACGTCTGGTCGACCGAAGACGCTGTGTTTCAAGCGTCCGCAGTCCACTTTCCTAGGGGCCGGGACGGTAAATTAACGTCCTAATATCTCCCCCCACCCGTCCCGGGGAAGCATCGGACGCCCTCTAAGAGGGATTCTACAGTGGGTTTCCACCTCGCAACTAATTCGCGAAGTAGCTGGGACGAAACGGTTGCCTAGGAGCAGCTTTCTCAGGGCTGCATATTTAGAATCACCGGCCATAGGCTTCCACCAGAGCCTATCGCCTCATATCCCTTAACGGCAACTTGTAATCATGATCCCTACCCTGTGTTTGCCTTTTCTTCCCCCTGTGAAGCATCACAGGTGGCAGCCCTGTAGGAGCTGTTTATTCCAGCAACTACCATGCATGGCCGTGTCTGCCACGCGGGACACGCAATGGTGGTAATGTGCCCCGGGTTAACGCCGAGGGGGTCGGTGGCCAGCGCTTCCAAATCGGCAAGCCACTACAGACTTGTCAACCGGAATCCCGGGGGGGGGGGGGGACTGACAAGATACTCGGAAGGATCCTGCTCAATGTCCATCTTGAGAAGAAACAATCCTAGAAAGCTTTTATAAAAAATAGTGCCAAACTACTCACACAGTGTCAGCGGCCAGACAGCTAGAAGAAAAATGCCCTAAGCAATATGTTGACAATGTTGACCTTTTCTCCAATGATGTATGTAGACCTAATTGGAGCTCTCGACATTGTAAACAGAGAAAGTCTTTTGAAGTTCATGGCCTACTATGGATGCCCTTGAAAGATCATTTCCATACTACAACTCAGAGGGACCTTGCAACATTTCAGATCATTAACTATTATTAATACTAATAGTATTATGGCAACCAAAGAAAAATAATCAAAAGTCATAGTAATAGTAGGCATATATGATTTCAATTTTAGTGGGACCTTTTGGATCTAATTTCCAGACTCTCTCAACTTTTGGTCCTTGGAGAGTAATTTTGGAGCTAGAGTTAAATTCAAGCATGTGTGGAGGTTGTAGAGTTGAAGAAGAGTCATTAAATGCAAAATAATTTAAGTCAAATATTTAAAAGACATATCTTCAAAAGACAAGTCTTCTTTCATTTTTTTAAAAACACTATAAATTATTCTTTAAAAATAAATTAATAAATATATTTTATAGTTATATTAAGCTAAGGATTTTTTAAAAGGATCATTTAAAAAATAAAGTTAGGCATTTATTACAGAGAACAACAGAAAGTGGAGATACTCCTATAGATAATGATGCAATACTTAATGTGTAAAGCTTAATTCTAAATCATAACAGCAGCAGCCAATGGTCACAGCATCATCTATAGAAATTTAACATATGGAATATGGAATTTCAGCTTTCCCTAAATTTTATACCTGTTTCATTTTAAATTATTTCATGAGTTTTAAAATGTTAATGAATGATAGTAATATTCTTAATTTATTGTGTTAAAATATGTTATGTACAATCTTGATTTCCTCACCTTTCTCTGTTTATTTCACATAAAAAAGTCTAACAATGTCACAGTAACATTTTTAAAAATTTCCCTTCACTTGACTTAGAGCTTGTGTATCTTGTTTACTTATTCCTTTTTGTATGATTGTCAATGTAAAAATTTTACTTCTCGCCTCCCTTGCCGTATTTTGTAAAAAGAAAATATTTAAATTTTTTTTTTTTATTGTTTTGTTTTGTTGCCTATCACAGTGACAAATCCGAAAAACTTGAGTTCATTTAATTGTGTTACTAACTGCTTGCATAAGGGGCCATCAATAAATGACGTCATGCGTCTGGTTTTTGGGGGGGGGGGGCAGATTTTTGTGACGAGGGGAAGGGGGGCTCAAGCAATTTGATGTCACATGAAAAGTAGAATATCGTAAAGAATTGCACTTAATAACCCTAAATTTCATAAATTTTTAACATATTCTTTTATACAATTATCATTATTTTATTTTTAAACTACTGTCACTGAGAGAATAAGTACAAGTATGCGAGGTCCGGAAAATGGCCTCTGATTAAGTTACAGGATGTCAAGTAGGAGGAGAATCAGGATGTAGTTGCAATGACGGTCGTGAGAATTCATGGCTAAATGTGGACACGGGAGTCATAGAATTCTGGCGACCACGGGTAGTTGGATGGAACGATAACAAATGGTTAAAAGGGGGGGGGGGGGAGGTATCTTAGTAAATGCTCTAGAGCAGGCCTGCGCAACATACGGCCCGCCAGCACACACTTGGCGGCCCGCGAAGTAACGAAATATTCTTTATTATTTTTTAATAGCTTTCGCCCCTGTCCTATTATGTTCTGGCCCGCACAAGTTTTCATAAAGTATTATGGCCCGCACAAGTTTTAATAAAGTATTACAATCCGCCTTACATTTTGAGTTGTGCAGGTCTGCTCTAGGGCAGGGATTCTTAACATTTTTTGCAGCACTGCAGGCCCACTCCGTTTTAAACACCCTCCCCACAAAAAAACGTATAAATTATATTGTAATAAAATTTAAAATAATTAAACAATTTAGTTATCGTAGTTTTGTTCCTTTAATTAACTTTTTATAAAAAAGGGAAACAATTACCAATACAAGCAATGCGCCAACGAAATTCACCAGAAAAATATTTACTGCTGCTAACCAAAATGCATAAAAACAATTTTTTTTAAAAAAGCAACAACAACTAGCAATGGCAGCAATTACAATCAGTGGCGTAGCCAGGGTTGGTGTCACCCGGTCGGGTAAGCTCGTGGTGTCAACCTCCACCCCCTCGACTTCCAAGGTGTAATTTTTTTGTTAAACTTAGACCACATTATAACAAATACAAAAACAAATTAATTGAAAATCATATATTTAAGAACTGTAACTTCTACTAAGAATCGCCCATTGTTATCAAATGATAGTTTTATTTCTCAGAATTTAGATATATACAGCTTCCTGTCCCTTACAAAAATTTACCGAACACTCCATTCGGCGTTGAAACATGGTCAAAACGTTGTGTTTCTGATCTAATAATAAGGTAAACTAATTGCTAACGAATCAACTTTGAAATTTTAATAAAAACGCACTTTGATTGGTTACATGGGTGGAAAATGTACTTGTCATCTGTTATCCTTTTGTAAATTTAGGTTAGACCGAGCATTGTGTGCTCTGTAAATACGCAATTTTTCAATTTGGTGTCACCCCTGAGATGGTGTCACCCGGTGCAGTCCGCATCCCCCTAGCTACACCACTGAATAGGTGCCACAGGGGTCAGTTTTGGGCCCAGTTCTATTCACATTATATACCAAGCCACTGCTCCTCTTGCTTGGGAGGCATGCTGTTGAGAGCCAGTCATTCACAGATGACACGCAGCTATACAAGCATACCCATCCGTCTCTTGTGGATTACGCTGTCCATAATTTGCAGGAGGGCATTGCTGATGTCAAGTCTTGGATGACACTCAGCAAGTTGAAACTTAACGATGACAAAACGGAAGCACTCCTCATTCACAATCACAAATCATCCTCTACCTCAAATCTCCCCAACTCATTTCAAGTAGGTAACGCCGACATACAGTTTACATCCTCTGCTAGGAATCTTGGTTATATTCTTTCTAACAACATGTCTCTTGATAAACATGTCTCTCACATTTGTCGTTCTGCATACACCGCTATCTGTCAGATCAGCTCCATCCGCCACTACCTCACAGTTAGCGCAACAAAAACACTAGTCTGTGCTCTTGTTCTCTCTCATCTTGACTATTGCAACTCTCTTCTGTCAGGTTCACCAAAACACTTCATAGAAAAACTACAAAAGGTTCAAAAGTCAGCTGCTAGGCTAGTTCTAAAGGCAAAAAAAAACGTGATCATGTCACTCCACTACTCCACTCACTTCATTGGCTTCCTATACAGGCACGCATTGATTACAAGCTGTCTGTTCTCTGTCATAACTTTTTCTCAGATTCCTACCCTTCATATCTAACCGAAATTATTTCTGTCTATTCACCCTTTCGACAGCTTCGCTCCTCCGCAGACACGCGTATTCTGTCCGTTGCTAAGACACGTACTAAAACATATGGTGAACGATCTTTCTCTTACTGTGCCCCCAAACAATGGAATTCTCCGCCACTACGCATCCGCAATATACCAACTACACAGGCCTTCAAAACTGCACTCAAAACAAATCTCTTTAAACTGTACTACTCCGACTGATTCCCCACATCTGAACGATAAACGATGGTGCTGGCCGCCGTCCATGGTTTGACATGTGAAAGTTCTGGGGTGGATGGGTTGAATATGCAATTGTTTTTGTTTTGTCTCTATACATCTGTTCTTTTATGTTATTGTCACCATTATGTCTCTTTTGCTAATATTTTTATGTACAGCGCGGTGAGCCTAGCCCTAGGCTGGGGTACCGCGCTATATAAGACAACTAATAATAATAATAATAATAATAAATACAATGTTCTGGTCTTCCACACCTCGGGGCTGGGGAGGTACTTTTACCCCTGGTTAAGAACCACTGTTCTAGTGAAATGTTTCTGACATGGGTGCAGTAACTTGGTATCCACGGGAGGCGAATTTCTTAAAGTGTTTGTAAAGAACAGCAGTTAACACGGACTTTTTATTGGGGGGGGGGGGGGGGGGGGGGGTCAAAAATCGGCAAAATTTGCGTGACATCTTTTATGGATGAGCCTTAAGCTAATTGAAATGTTGTAAGTTACTTATTTAAATTTTAAAAAATTGGTTGGAAAATATGCTTTTTTACTGCATTTTGGCAAAAGTAAAAGAAGTTTAGAGTGGCATACATTTATTAAAATTTAAAGATGCAGCGATACATATAGTAAAGGGTCGTTCGTAAATTACGTCACGCTCAAAAAGGGGGAGGGGTGTGGTGGGGGGGGGGGAGAATTTATGATACTTTGTGACAGGTGGGAGGGGGTCAAAGATTTGTGATGTCACGATTATAATTTTTTTTTGAATAATCTAATTTTGAAAAATCTTAATTTTAAAAACATTAATTTGATGTCAAAATTGCCCCAGGTATTATAAGTATGCATACCCTGAAATTTAGTCGCGCACACCGTTTGCGCATATCAAAAAATGACGCAAATACAGTTGTGACCATTTTACATTCAGCTTATGTATGACTTTGTTGTTTCGCGTCACAGTTTTCTGATAATACTACATCTTAATCTTATCAGAAAATGTTAAAGAATGAAATAAAATCAAAGTTTAGTTATGAAAATCGTATATGTTCTTTGATAGTTTTAGGTGTGACGTGACACTAAACGAATTTGTGACACTTTGTGACTTGGGGTAGTGGGGTCTAATAGGTCATTTTTTGCGTGACGTATTTTGCAAACGACCCCTAAGAACAATAGAAAATTTGTTGGAAAGAATGTGGTTCGATGGACAATTTATTTGAAAGGAAATTTATTAAAACAGAAGTTTGATAAAATGAAACAAATGTAAATAAAGCAAACAAACTTATTAAAAAGTTTATTTATAAATTTTCCTAATTTTTTATTCACGACTTCCTTTAAAAAATGTTTATATAAATACATCTCTGTTTACAAATTTCCTTTCAAACAAATTTCCGTTGGAACAATTTTCGGTTTAAAAAATTCTTTGGCACACATTTACGGATACAATTTGATCCTTATATTCTCATGAAACCAAGCACTATTTAGTGGAATAGTAAAAGTTCATAAAGTTTTATTTAGAATACTTAATTTTTAACAAAACTCTTTTTATGTTAAGACGTAACATTAGTCTAGATATTATACAAAAGACATAAAATTAGTCTAGATATTATACTAAAGACATAAAATTAGTCTAAATATTATGCTAAAGACATGAAATTATTTCAAAAAGTGACCTGAGCGTCTTTGACTATGAACTAAATTAGTTTATCTTCATACATAAACTGAAGTAAATAAATTTATAAGAATGATTTAATACCCTACCCCACACCGTGTGGCACAAATTCAGTCGGTGGGGCTGGTTTTCACACACTGGATATGTTTCAGACACGACTATATCAAAAATTGGCATCCTCTGGCTCAGTGCTGGCTAAGAGAAGGACACGCTGAATTCAGACCTGGTGATAGAGACATGCAGGCGGCTAACATTGACACATGCGGCCCGGGAACTGATTTTAAATACCCGCGATAGCTTAAGAATATTTTATGGTGTGTCTAGAAAATGAAACATTTCATGGTGAAAATATTTTTAAACGACATTCATACAATAGGTATTGTTAGGAAATCTCGTGAGAACACAGGAGAAGTTGTAACATGGAAAATATGGGTTGGGGGGGGGGTCAGAAAATCTTCAGTAATTTATGTTAAGCATATCAGCAGAGCAACCATTCAGGAGCATGGGGAAGCATGAAATTTGATAATGTCTTCTATATTTTTCTATTGCTTGTACAATGGAGGTGTCACGGGGTATAGGGTATAATTACTAACAGTGGCGTTGAGAAAGGTTAGAGAAACCAAACGCAACTTGGTGTGTAAGTGTAGCTATTTGGTATCCCTTATGTGCCCCTACCAACTGCGCATTTTATGATGGTTATAGTATGAAAGGAATGTATTGGGGTCAGAGTAATTGAGATAGTAGTTGGGGATTCTAAAGGTGTCACAAATGACTACGGTGGGCGAGCGGACCATTTAGGGTGCCATGATATTTAAACAGTTAGTCTTAGCCACGTATGAGAGAGTGTGTGTCCATCCTGTAATATCGTAACATTAGGGCCATGTACGTGGTATTCAGAGTATGAGACGTCAACTCTCTGTAACATATGAATACTATGTAAAAAAATCATCTGGGTGAAAACTTTCAGCGCATTTTTTGAGAGTCCCAGTGCCCAATTGAAACTCCAAATAATGTCAGTGCCCTCCTGGACAATCCCATCACCCCCTCCCCCCAAATCGGTACCTCCCACTTTTTAAACCACTGCTTTAAATTATATATATTAAATGATTGTGCCAAGAATGTCATTGAGTTTCTTGGTGTTGTTGTCTAGGGAACATGTGTCAAACTTTAGGCTCGCGGGCCACATCCGGCCCGCCGTACAATTATTTCCGTCCCGAGAGATAATGATGCAAGTGAACTGTACATTTGAATTGATAGCAGAGCACTGCATCATACACCAAGGATCGCTGTGTGGTAAAGTTCTCAAAATGGAAGGTGTAATGTGCACTGTACCACAAAACGTCAACTTTATCAGAGCTAAAGGTTTAAATCACGTCCAATTGAAATTGCAGCTTCAGGGACGGGACCACTTGATAGCTGATATACTTGATACAGTGAAGGCAGTCAAAAGTGATGCTGCGTTATTGGAGACACAAATGCAACTTGTCTCACTTTTCTTGTTGCCAAGCAATGTTGAACCAAGTCAACGCTATGGTGTTTCCCAATGCACACTTTCTTGAAAAAACTTAGCTTACTTCGCGCCGAGTTCGCATGGCGCTTTACTGACTTTGGCAAAGAAAATGTGCCGAACACCCAGCTCTGACAATTTGGCATAAGAGCGAAAATGGGGATGCCAATGATTTTTAATTACTAAAACTTTTTTCTGTTTTATTTTATATTAATATTTTAAAAAAAGGTTTAATTTTCCGCATATTGAATGTGTATTCAGTACGGCCCACAACCTTACGTGTGATTTGAGTTTTGGCCCGCCAGGCGATCGAGTTTGACACCTGGTCGTAGGGTATGAATGATTCTTGAGCTCTTACACCAGTATCCACAAACAATTGACGCAAAGACATTCTTAATGCATATTAATTAACAGTTTTTGACTTCCACTCTAATCTAAGACAGTTCTTCTGTTAGTAATGTAAGTTCTGCAAACAAACTTAGCCAAAGACTATCAAGGCTCTCCATGATATAAAAGAAAAATAATTGGCTGGTCCACTGCTCCAGCATGAAACAGAAACTCGTCACGCTACCCTATAGTCAGCGACGAGGCCATGACAGGCAATTCCGCCTCACACCAGCGAGAATCCAGTATAGGAACTGCTCATTCCTGCCAAAGACAAACAGTGTCTGGAACAAGCTTCCAAAAGGAACAGTTGAGGCGAAAACACTTGACACATTTGCGTCTATTGCCTTAGGCCTCCAATCCCCCAGTGCATGATACCCTCACTAAGTGGCCCTGGCAACAATTGAAATATCCTCGTCAACAACAGGCACAGAAACATTGCAAATTCCCTCTACATGCATAGGAGCCAGAATGATCAATAAATTGATAGTGGCACTTAATATATAGAAGAAGAAGAACTACATCTCTTTTAACGGTATCACTAGCACGACTATTGTTTTCAGCGCTCGCACGCCCTTGCTATTTCCCCTGCACTACTGACCACCTTCACACTACTAGCCCTTTGATATACCCCTTCCTTTCTTTAATCCGTACGCTCCTCGCCCAGTCAGCATTCATGCACGCTAATTCTCACTGTTTTCATTCATAACAAAAACTGTCAGGGATTTTAACACCCTAACAATTGGTCAAAGTTTAATATCAACCTCATGTTACTGAAGGCAGAAATCTTTGAACGTATTTTCAGAATACTAAATAAAATATTTTTTGATACTTATATGAATGTTGATTATTTGATTTTATGTAGTATATATGATACTAACAAATATACCAGACCTTTCTCATGTTTCTATTCTGAAATAAAACTTTAAAAGCGTTATCTGCGTACACGTAAACTTAGGACCCGGTCAAATACTGTTTACTTTAAATACTCCCCCCCCCCCCCCACCACACTTTTTTTCCCCACCCCGATCATTCCTGAAAAAATTCCGACTGTTGTGTTCCGTCAACTTGCTTGACCCACTTCTTACGAGCTGCACTAATGCAACTATGTTGTCTCATATCTTCATTTGTTACAGTAATCACTTTGCCTACCACAAGATAATCATGCATGGAAACTTGCATAAAGCTAGATGGTCGGGAGTTGGAAATTAGGTCACAGAATCTAAGCCCGATGTGGGGAAACATTTTTGTGCAGATGGCCGCAGGGAAATTATTTTATTTTTCTGACAGGACGCATGATATATATTATTTTCTTTTTATAGGAATCTAGAGTTCCAGAGAACGAATAAAAAACGCTTTTAACATAAATTTGCATGACTAAAATAAGATAATAAATAACAGATAATGTCACTAAATTTCAAACGCTTTTACAGATAATCCTTCGCAATTTGTACATTTTACGGAAACATTAATCCAGTTCCCGGAAGGTCTTACCGGCCAGATTAAACGTTTAGGTCGGTCGTAAGTTGCCCTCGGGCCCTGGCCAATGTTCCTCAACCTTTTTTGGTCCGAAGCCGCGTCTGAACATCTATAAAAATTTAATGTCCCTCGTTCCACCTCAGAACGGACATAAGTAGCCTCGCTCCCGCCAGGGAAGATTGAATTGACATTGTCTTATTAGGGCCTAAAGATTCAACTTGCAGCATAAAACTTACATACTAACCATGATTTCATTTCTATAATTTACCTGCCATAAAAGTTGCTATTTTAATAAATTGTCATGTCTAACATTGTCTCCACCATTTATAAAACCTAAAAGGCAATTCACGAGAGACCAAATGTCACAACAGCCCCCATCCCTGTGGCGCTACATCCCATGTAGGACTTTGGACTGCCTCACCACAATCCACCACTCAGACCTAACACAGGCTTTTCTGTTCCATGCTCGGTTCCTCAGCTGCTATAGATCTTGATCCACATCATCCATCCATCTAAGCCTAGATCTGCCTTTGAGCCGTTTTCCCCTGGGGTTGTTTCGGTGTACCCTCTTCACTCCTCTATTATTTTACATTCTTTCTAAGTGCCCCGCCCGCAGCTTAGCCTACCCTTGTATAAAAAAAATAAATAAATTCTGCTACTAGTGTGTGAACCTGATATAGACTATACAGTTCCTGATTGGTTCGTATTTTCCATCCACATTCATCCTGTTTTGGTCCGTATATTTTCCGGAGAACTTTTCTCTCCCATGTGTTGAATAGGCTTTCTGTTGTTTTTTGTTAGTTTTCAAGTCTCACTTGCATATGTTAAAAATGGTCTGATCACACCACCTCTCCCAGGGAACAAAATAATCTTCAAATTGAAACACTGGCTTACACATTTTGTTGTCTTTGCGTTTGTGTAAAATGTTTTATGAATGCGCTTTGAGTAAAAAGAAAAGTGGGCGTATTTCCTGCCCATCTGTGTCTACACTCGTGCCACAAACTCTCTACTTGCTCGCGGCATGCCCATTTGGTTTACACGTTAGCAATGATTCTGTACAAGACTAAATCCCCAGGCCCGTCTCTCGTAAGTTTTAAGCACCAAGTCCACATCCCGATGTTAATGCTGGCGTAATGCCACACTCTCAGATCGCATGTTCACGGGAGTGTATATTATATTCATTGGTATGAAAGTTATGTATGACAGGATAGCTATATCATTTCAATTACAATGACTGTTTAGAGAGTAGACTAAATGCAAAATGATTGTAGTATGATTTGTAAATAGTTTTTGTTAAAGGCTTTTTTAGGGGTTTTGATTATTTGCAAGTTTTTGTTTTGTTCTTTTAAATAAATATTTTTTTTATCTTACTTTAGCTTAAGAGATGTTTGTGATTTTAAATTTTAGTTTGACAATCGTTACCTTGGTGCAAGTTGTTCTTTCTCTGTTTGACGTGTTAAGGGTCAGGTTGACCCAAAGGTTATACATTTTGCCGTGGCCTAATTCTTTTTGTGTGCATCAGAATCAAGCTTTCTTAACATGCATTTACTTTCAACATGCCTCATCCACTCAGACAAAAGGACTACCAAGGTACAATACGTCAAATCATTGTGAAAGAGTCAAATGTGATTTTATTTCATGCTGCTATCTTGGCTGACTTTAAGCTTCATTGTCGGATCCAAAAAATGCGAGTATTCTTATGTACAACATTATTATTATACTTTTAGCACTCTTATTTTTTTAAAATTTATTTTCATTTTACTCTTTAAAAAACGAGTTCATTTCAGAAACTGAATGACAACTGAGAGCGCCGTTTTTACTGTAAAGGCCACAGAAAAATATTTCAACAACAACTATAAATTATTTGAGCATAATACGACATTGTAGTTTTGCACTTTTTTTCCTTTGAATTTTGTTATTAAAAAAAAAAAAGAAAAGTAGGTTTGACATTCCTTTCGATTTACAATGTTGCGTCAATTCATAAGTTCGCATTGGATCTCTGTGTTTTTTTTTCATATAGTCTTATGTAGTCTTTAGATCTCTATTGCATCGTGTATTCTTTGTATTGGCATTCGGTCTATATTGTTCTGTGTATTCTGAGTTTGGCATTGGATCTTCATTGTCTCGTGTGTTCTGATGTAATTATTAAATCTTCCTTGTGTATTATAATTGCACAAATAATTCTAAATTAAAAGAATTTCCTTAGCTTTTTTAAAAATACAGCAGTAATTTACTCTATAGCAGATGCAAGAAAATGTACATAGCCTAACTGTTGATTAAGAGTGTGATCTTAAATTTGGGATGTACTGAAGCACCTAGCACCTATAGCATTACCATAGCCCAGGTGAAGCAAAGCGATGATGTCAATCAATCTCCTCATTTCGTAGAACTGCAACTTGTGGCAGATGGCACCCCCATCCGGCGCCGCCATCAGATGTACCAGAACTTGAACGTCTCTCAGACTCCTACGATCACGAAAGCGGACCGCAAGACAACTCGACCTGCTGCGCGCAATGGTATTTCCTGAGGCGGCGACTTTACTGAAACTTTACCAAAAAACTGAATGGCTTTCTACGAGTCGGAGTCCTCGTGCTGTGCCTTTGCCTGTTTATGTCGTATTTCTCCTACGCCATTTATCTCCACCACGACAGCAGCAGTATAGTCGGCCTTGTGGTCATCGCGGTGATCGCCTCCATTGTGTTGCTGGTGCGAGGTGTATCAGGATATGAACCCCTTGCCAGGATCAACAAGTAATTCATGTCACATCCGAGGACATCCCTGAATCTTAAAAGGTATTTTCCAAACGAAATAGTATGTATGTATTTTTATTGCAGGTTTGTGTAACCTCCATTGGCAACCTGCGGCCTTTAAAGCCCGACGGCAACCGAAAAGTTTACTCTGAACTTCTGGACACTGGATTAATGTTTACGTCAAATGGGGAACATTTAAAATGATTATCCATAAAAGCCGTTGAAAATTAATATTCATGGTTTAGAAATCCCAAACTATAATAATCACAATCACTAACAATTCTAACAGACTATCACTATCAGCACTGTTAGCTTGTGGCAAGTTATTTATTGATAGTTATTATCCCACTATAATTATTTTAAAAATAGTTTTAAATTTCAAATAATGTTTTGAATTTATAACTAAATATAAGTTACTAGGAAATCATTAAGCTGCCTTTAAAAGAAAAAAAAACCATTATGATAAGGCCCTTTACACAAAAGTGGCTTCCAAGGGGAATATTTAGGCCTACAATTATTTGTATAAAAAATATCTTATCTTATTATAGTATTTATTTATCGTTGCGTGTTTTGAACTTTGGAATATGAGCAAACACTCATTCTTATATATATAGAAAACTCATATTTCTTTCATGTGTTTTTTTGTATTGCGCTTATACAAACTTAGATTTCTTCCTTACTTCTCGGCCATACAAACGTATAAAATGACTTGATTGTCAAACATTTCCATGACTGTAGCGTGGACTCCATCTTATGCGCCTTTTCTCGTGTTGCTCTGTCCGGTTGTTTGTTTGTTAGTTTGTGGTGGAATCTTGCATATCAATTTTGACCCACTTCCCCATGACCTGCAGATGAGCTGAAACTTTATACACTTACCCACCACCGATGACAATACAGTAATTCATTATCAGTAGGTTACCGTGGCCTCCACTGAACCTTGATTGACCTCTGTGAATATTTCAGGAACGGAAAGTGAGAGGGACATGGGGTTTTCTCTCCGGCGTTTCCCTAGGCAAGGTTACTCTTTCCCGTTAACAATCAACAAAGAAAACACAAATATTACCAGAAATGCCACACACTTTATCTTGTCACATGCTTCAACTTACTTCCTGATCTCCTATTACATCTTACAAGACTTAAAACTGTATTAAAAATACTTTTAAAAAATCACGCTTTTTTAAAAATGTACATAAAAAGTATAAAAATAAATGACCCCAAAACTTCAGAGATGTTACAGTTACATGTTTAAAGATTTTTTTTACACTGGTTTTATTTGGAAACTCACACCATGGAATACTATTTTCAGATAGCTTATTTGTTAATAAGACTTGAGTTTAATATGGGTTCATCTAGTGTCTGGGGATAAGGACGAGTAGGAACCTGTCTTATCTGTGAAATCTTTGCTTTATATTCTTCTTTTAAGTGAAGCTAAAATATTAAATTTTTTTAACATTCTAAATTACACAGTGTTTCTCAAACTGGTGCTTCACGGACCGACACCGGTTCCTGAGCCTCACGTTGCCGGTCCGAACAACGTGAGTCAAGAAACGGGGGTGGGGGAGTTAAATGTTTCCTTTTTTTAGCCTCGTTTTCAACTTTAAAAGAAAAAAAGACTATATAGCAAAAGACCTATCCAATTTCACATATTTGGTTTTGGCTTTACAAGTTCGTGGCTAGTCTGGCTACCATGTAAAGGGGAGATACTAGTTGAGAGATAACAAATATTTGATCATATATTTGAGGTACATAATTTGATTTAATGTGTCGTCATCGGCAATATATGTGCTAAGTTTCAGCTCGATAGGAGGGCGGGAAGTGAATCAATTAGCCTTCCGAAGATTTTGCCACCAAGAAACACACGAACTAAAGCGAAGTTAATGTGAAGAATTTAAAAAGCAAATCAATCAACTTAATAGATCTAGCATCAGTCCTTGGTGCCTTGGGAAGCTTCTACCCAGGACTCCCCAGCTTAAAAGTTTAAGAGGCACTTGTTTAAATGTTTCTCTTCGTTCGTTCTCATCTAGATGTGTGACCTTTGCTTGTGTCACCACGACCTGTGTCACTCTGGTCACAGAAGTTATTTTGGTCCGACCTGAAAATCTCGTCCCTCTCGCTGGCATCGCTGCCATCTTCCTCATATTTCTTAGTACGTCATCACACCCTCATATGGTAAATACAGTATTTTATTGCCTACATTAGTATCAGTACAGGCCTATATCATATTTATTCACGCTCACTTTGTCATGCTCTCTATTACACTCTCTCTCTTTCTGTAACCCTCTCTCTCTCTTTTTTTCTCTATCTCTGGCTGTCTCCTCTCTCTCTCTCTTTCTCTTTCTATCTCTCTGTCTGTCTCCCTCTCTATATATCTCTCTCTACCCCATCTCTCTTTCTCTCTGTCGCCCTCTAACTCTCCCCCTCTATCTCTCCCCTCTCTTTCTCCCCCTTCTCTCTCCCATATATTTTTATCTCCCTCTAACCCTCTCTCTCTTTCTCTCTCTTTTACTCTCTCTTCTCCTCTCTATGTCCCTCATCTCTCTCTCTCTCTCTCTCTTTCCTCTCTCTCCCTCTCTCCCGCTCTCTTTCTTTCTAAACATTTGCTTATAAGAATTGTTCGTCTCTTACCTTCTATTTTGCTTGTGAATCTGTGAGTAGGCACTTGTGGGGAAAAAGTGTTTGTGTGTGTTGGGCGGGGGGGGGGGGGGTTGTAACATTGTGTCGTTGAGTATCTGTGTGCTGCATGTTGTGTGTAGATGTATAAGCAAAGCTTAAATCAGCCCAACATAAGCGTCGAATTCCCTAAATAAATGACGCAAAGAACAGAACCCAGCTGGTGGTCATTGTCTCTCCTCAGATCTCCTGGCAGCCGGTGCTCAGCGGTTTCTTCCTTCAGTACGTCCTGGCGCTGGCCATCCTTCGCGTCCCGGCGGTCCATGGCGTCTTCCTGTGGTGCGGCGACGTCATCACCCTGCTGGTCACCTTCTCCAAGAAGGGCGGAGAATTTATATTCGGGGATCTCTACCGCAACAACGGGTTTATATTTCACGTACGTAAAAAAAAAAAACAGGCAGGTTAAGTGGTTAACGCATTAGACATGTTGAGTGGTTAAACCCATTAGATCAAAACCTTTGGTTATTGTGTTTGTATGTTTGTTTTTAAATGTACCTTAAATAGCACTAATTATTTTTTTTAAAAATTCCCATTTGTCAAATAAAAAAAAATAAAAAAATCACTCTTCCAAAATGTAATGAAGTCTCTTTTTTTTTTTCATATTCGCTTCGCTTTCAACGCACATCTTTAAGTTGAGGTAACCATATGTTCATATGAGAACATATAGAATCACACTCCGATATTATACGTATGTATCATTCAGCCTTACTTAACCAATTTTCCACCCAAACGAAATGTCATTGTAAAATTTTCAAAAGGCGAGAGTTCTATTAAAATTGATAAACAATATAAATTAGGAGACCAATTATTGCAAAACCTGCTAAGTCACTTTTTGGCTGGCTAATTAAGTGTTAATCTACAGTATTTTGTTATTTTAATGATTAAAAAGCTTTATGTAAGTCTAAAATTCACCATTTAAAAATATATAAATGCTACATTTGCTATATTAATTAATTTACATAAACTTATTTTTCTCTAAATCAAAAAGAAGTTACTTAGCAGGGTTTGCAATCGGACTCCTCGAATATTGATTTTATATCAGCAACAGTTGCAAGATTTTGCCTCGGAGAATTTGATATTCAGCAAATAGTGATTTGGAAATTCTAGCGTTTAATTTTAAATAAATATGCCATCTTTTAAAAGTATTTTAAATAAAATCTTTTTGGGTGCATCACTTGCTCTAGGGGAAGTTACGTAGTCCGCTGTGTTTTAAGCAGACGATTCTTGAGTGCGATTAATATTCGAAAATGATGTTTTTAAATATTTCTGTTTTGTGCTATTCCGTTTTTCACATACACACACACGCACACACACCACACACACATACACAGACACCACACACTCACACCACACACACCCGCACGTACACACGAACACACCACACTCACATACACATACACACACACAGCTCTCTGTGACTATTTTTGCAGCAGGTACCACCAAAACTATGGGGTCCTCGATTAAAAAAAATCTCTTAAGACGTCGCAATGTTTGCTTACTTCTTTCGATAATAATTGTAACTTTTAAGTATTTAAAATAATACATTGGCGTTCATCTCATAAAAGGTTTTTGAACTGAAGTCCAAACGCTAAGAGTGGCGAGTTTAAGACGTCTCAACAGACCACAAGGAGGATTCATTCTTTATAAAAAGGAATTTTTTTTTCCGGAATAGAAGACCCTTTCTAGTAAACAGATGATTCTGGAAAAATATTTTGAAACTGTAGCTGGACTCTGTACTAAGTCTCATAAACGTGTTAGCGTGGCCAACTGTAACTATTTTTTATCAAGAGTGTCGTTAGTGTGAACACCTCTGATAGTATAACCTCTATTCGATGAATTTTTGCCGCAATAATTTAAATTTGTTACCAGATGATGCGCAGGTGTACAAAACCAACATCTCTTTTAATGATATTTTTTCCCCGAATGTTCTCTGCTTGCAGTTTATTCCCCTGGTCGCCTTCATCATCCCACTCCTTGCCATCCTCGAACACCTGGGGGTACTGGATGCCCTTCTGAAGATCGTGGGCAGGTTCTTGGCGTTTTGTACAGGGGCGTCACCACCGGAGGCTCTTAATGCTTCGGCGAACATTTTCATGGGACCCGTGAGTGTTATGATTTCGAATGGATGATGTGTCTGGTAAAGTCAATGTACCCGGGCCATGTCCTTGAAATCGTGACTGTGGTAAGGCAGATGACAAGGCCCTATACACTCTAAAATATATATATCAAAAGATATATATATATATATATATATATATATATATATATATATATATATATATATATATATATATATATATTTACGACGGTTAATTTCAATGTAATCAAGATTTCACTCACTTACACTCTATTGAAGCTGGTAGGAACAATTTCATGATGTTAGATTGGTGAAATAAGTTCAGGTAATTATAATTGTATATATATATATATAATTGTATAAGTTGGTGATCTTAGATGTGTACATGGCACATGTGCCAAAAAAAGAACGAGATGGGTGGTAGTTTAGATGTGTACACGGAACACGTGCAGAAAAACAACAAGATTGGTGGTAGTTTAGATGTGTACACGGAACACGTGCAGAAAAAGAACAAAATGGGTGGTAGTTTAGCTCCAAAGAACATTATTACACTTTCTGATTTCGAAAAAAAAAACGCCAATCGAATCTGAACAATAGTTTTATTTTTGTTATCATTATTTGTATGACAGTGGTTGCTGTGCTATTCAAAGTACTGAGATATTGACGACTGGACTAGTCCACCCAGGGCGGTGACAAGTAAAAGCTGGGTCCGGTACTAAACCTAAATGCTCATATTGTGCATGTCAAAAATTTACGTTTTTGCGCTATTTATAGGCGGCGCCCGGGGAGTTGCCCCCTTTTGCTCTCTCACGCCTCCATCCCCCATTCGCATGGCTCTGTGTGCATCTCTTTTCAGTTTAGCAGATTCAATATTGGTAATCCGAGTCACGCTTTCGTTTAATCGATTCAAGCTGGTCACAGTTCTTGGACTAGTGATTAAATATATATATATATATATAAACTGATTTGATGAGTTTCAAAGTGTGTTTAGTAGGAAGTGAAACTTAATATTTTAAAATCAATTAAATCGATGTATACATCATTCCTTTAAATTTTATTTGTAAAATATATTTTGTGTCTTTGTTGGGTTGTGGTGGGGAGGGTGAGGTGGTGGGTATGGTTTACATCCCATGTTTTATATTGGTACTGTAGATTTCGTCTCTATGCGTTTTGAAATACTAATGTGACTATGATACTAAACCAGCGCAAGGAACTAATTTTTTTATTTAGTCCGTGAGGATCCCTTGAACTCACTTTCAGAAGCTTCCATCAGACCACTGCATACCAGACCTTTGCATACCAGACCTTTGCATACCAGCAAAAATGCCTACTCAATAAACTGTGGAAATAATCCGTTGTTTCTCCTCCACAGATTGATTCTATAATGATTATCCGCCCTTACCTGAAGGACGGGACGCCGTCGGAGCTCCACTGCCTGATGGCCAACGGCATGTCCACAGTGACAGGAAGTATCATGGGCGTGTACATCGCATTTGGGGTTTGTTACTTTTAGGTCTCTTTTAAAAAAATATGTCACATGATATTTGTCCGCACGTACTTTAAAATAGCCAACCATTTTAACCTATGTTAGAGTTGAATGAAATGTCTATCTTTTAAAATGTTTATGAGTAAAGGCATTTACCTTTGTTCAGTGGCGTAGTTAGTAATAGTTTCACCCCGGAGTGGAGCAAGATTTTTACCTCACCCCCGAAAAATTCCGCCTAATAATATATATAGAAAAGTTTCTTCATTAGATAAATTGAAGTCTTCCTTTCAAAACGAAGAGAACATTTGTAAAACATAAATAAATAAATAATTCGTTGACTATACCGGTACGGGTCTCAAGAAATGCAATGTCTTCTGTCAGATCTCGCCCGACCACTTGCTGGCGGCGTCCGTCATGTCGGCCCCTGCTGCCTTGGCCGTTGCCAAACTGGCCGTCCCGGAGACACGAAGGCGTAAAGACGATAATGTGGCCGGGGAGATGTTGAGCCACACCACGAGGTAAACTGAGAAGGGTGCGGTGGTGATATCATGCACTTTCCTTTAAATTATTTTTATTATTTGTTGTCGTTTGTTATTCTTTTAAAGCGTACCTTAAAACATTTTTATTTTAAAATATGTGGTCAACTTTTGAGACTGAATGATAAATAGACGTGATTTAATATGTGAAATAATGTCTTAGCTTCTAAACGTTGTGTTTTTTTAACATGCCTTGGTGGCTCTATTATAACAGTATTATTCCAATAATCAGGTCCACTCAACTGCCCAAAGCTAGGAAATTATAATTTTTTAAAAAAGGCGGTGTTAAATAAAATTTTCTGAACACATACAGGTAAAAGGTGTCATAGTTGTGTTTTCTTATTCACTTTATAAGATGTTGAGCTTCAAAGATTTTTGTATACTAAAGACTCCCCCCCCTACCCCATCCCCACAGACACACAATCACATATAAAGCCCCCTTGTGCAAACAATACGTATACACCTTTGCACCAATGTCCAACAATTGAAAGGATTTGAATTTCTTCAAAAATACTAATTAAAATCAACTCTAAAACAACAACAGCAACAAAACAACCAATAAATACTATGTGTTGGTTGAAAACCGAAGCTACTTCAATGAAATATCGAGCACGCTGGTTTTGGAATGCGTGCGCAAACATTAAAATCAAGTTGGCAAAAATAACCATCATCATGTTTCGCCAGTGTCCCTTTATATGCTCGCTCTTTCAACGGGATCACCCTCCACACTCCAGGTACCGGAGCGTGATGGACGCGGCCTCCAGCGGTGCCATCGGGTCGCTGACTCTGGCCGGTGCGGTCATCGCCAATGTCACGGCCGTCTCCAGTTTTATAGAAATGACCAACGCCTGCCTCAGCTGGCTCGGCGGACTGGTGGACATTCGAGATTTTACTTTACAGGTTGGGGGTGTGGACGTAGTTGTGTGGACTCACGTTAGTTGTTATAAAACTAGAGAATCGCTGTTTTTTTTTTTAATAGTAGGAGGTTAAAGTTGATGAGGTCTTGTCTGTTTGTTGTTTTGGCATATGAGCACCTTTATGCTTATTGAAGAATTAAAATTTCAATTCTGACCTCAAAATCGTGAGCCCGTTGTAACCTATATTATTTACATAGTTAGGTTTAGATTTCCAAACAAAGTTTAAAAGACTCACAAAAGAACCATCAATAAGCCAGCTTTGTTGTGTATGTTGTTTTTTTTTTTTTTCATTTTTTTAGCTATTCAAACATTAAGAATAGGTTATAAGGAAGTAATTTTGTTAAAATGAATTTGCTCATTGTTTCAGTTTGATCGAAAATGAATAACTTCTTGGAAGCAGTGATGTCACTAGGATAATGTTGTTGTTAAATCATGTTTTTATACATATATCATATTTTCCCCACATTTTCTCCCCCCCCCCCCCCCCGATGTTGTAGCCATACTTCTATTTGTATAGATACTTCTGTTTAAAAAAAATTTAAAAATAAAACATCAAGAAAATAACTAATTTAGAAGTACCAACTTAAGATGAGCGCGTCTTTAACATGGATTTTCTGTCAAAATGTATGCATTAGACTTCGTGATTCTTGAACTTTGCGATTTGAATGGAACTAGCATGGATCCTTTCAAAAGTTTTAAGTAGCATAATGTTATTTTAGGAAATCGAAACAAGGTCTAGGCTTTACTTCATATCTATATGTGCTTACCCTATGTCGTAAGGCGTATTATAATATATATATTTAAGAACTCTAATTCATGTTTATAAATATTGTCTCTTCCCCCCCCCCCCCAAAAAAAAAATAAAATTACAGAGGATATGTTCCTACCTGTTCTATCCACTGGCCTTGGCGTTGGGCGTGGACAGTCGAGATGGCCGCACGGTGGCCGAGCTGCTGGGCATCAAAGTGTTCATCAACGAGGTGATCGCGTACGCCAAGCTGGGGGTGTAAAAAGGGAACCGTCTGAGGTTCGATGACTACCTGATTCGGAATTTCACCGAGTGGTCTGTCGACGACGCGACACGTGACGTGTTTCTGGCCGGATGGAATGAGACTCTGAAAGAAGGATTTATTTCAGTGAGTGAAATTCACGGCCGAGGAATGAGTGAAGAAATGTCACAATTTACGAGATTGAGAACCTGGTATATACGAGAGTGGAAGTAGGCATATTAAAAAAAGTATAGAAGTTGGTGTGCTAAATGATTGTATATAGATCAGGGGTTCGTTCTTAACCTGGGGTCAGTTGACCCATTGGGGCTAGTGAAAAGGTGTGAGCGGGCTGCATTTCATTTGTAATTGTATTTTTTGCAGAAAATACTTTATTAAGAGAAGTGGTCCGTGGTATTCATCTGACTGGCAAGTGGGTCAATGGTTTGAAAAAGTTTTAAAACCCTAATAGTAATGACATTTTGTTATTAATTATAAAGGCTGTACGGTGTAACCCAATGGTCGGCAAAACGCGAGCCGCATGCGGCTCTTTAGCGACCTGAGTGCGGCTCGGCATGGCGGCCACAAAGCGGTTTTGACTCCGAAAAACATGGTTCTTGACAGGTTCTTGAAAAGAAATTTGGCTTTCAAAATTTTTTTAAACGTCCTGCTGCTGATTTTTGGCCTCTTTTGACGAATGAGTTTCCCGACCACTGGTGTAGCCTCTTCTTTTATTGATCAAGTCGTTAAAAAACTACGAATACGGTTTTCATTTCTACCTACAGCTTACAGTTTTAACGCCAGCTTACGCCTATTAACTTATGCGCTGTCGTGTTTGAGTGTTGCTAGTATACGTGTGTCAGCTCCATCAACATTCCTGCTTGTGCCACAGGTGAGATCTGAGATCATCACGACCTACGCCTTGTGCGGCTTTGCCAATTTCGTCAGTGTCGGCGTCATCGTAGGGTGCTACATCGTGCTGGTACCTCATCGAAAAATGGTCGTGTTTCAGTACGTGCTCCGCTCCATGTTCGTGGGGCACTGTGCCAGCTTCTTGACGGCGTGCATAGCAGGTTGGTGTGTACTGTGCTCAGCGCTTAGTCACGATCTTAGACATATTGTTACGTCATTACAGCCCATGACGTCACTGCTTTTAGTGTTTAACTTTATTCGTAACTTGTGTTTGATTGATGGAGTGAAGTTCGTCTTTCTGTGTACCCAAATGATGTGTGTGTGTGTGTGTGTGTGTGCGTGTGGGAGTATGTTTGCGTATTTGTTGGTGTGTGTGTGTGTTCAAAAGCATCAACCCTTCCCTTATCACTTAGGCCTAGATAGATAGACCATCGCATTGTGTTATACTGTCACCCAAAAAACCGAGAACAATTTGTAGGCGGCGGTCCACGACTTTAAAGTGTCTGTGGCTCAATTCGGCGGCGTAACCAGATTATTAAGTGAACAAAGGTAAAACTAAGTTATATCAAATCAAATCTAGAAGTATATGTTAAGGATTTAAAAAAAAATATATATATATTTTTGGGGTTTAAAATTCGATTTTACTACTAAAGAAATCGATATGAATGTATTTATGCACTGTTTGAAAGTGTCCATTATCAACTTAAAGAAGGTCCTGGGTCTGCTGGAATATTTAATCGGTCACCACATGTTCATTTCCCATGCGCCAAAAAGAAAGAAAAAAACACTCATCAAAAAATTTAGCTAAAATAGTATCATAACAACTGTAATCCAATTGTGTCGACCACAGTAGAAATGTGTTCAGGGTTGCTTAACAATGACGGCACTTTAAAGCATTCTTCGTTTATCTGACGTGTAGGCCTAGTATTTAAACAAAACAGAACAGTGAGTTTGGGGTGTAAGGCGAGACGCTATTTGTGGCTTACTACGATTTTCCTGATTACGCCAGTTAAATGATTCGATTATGAGTGAACAGAATCATGCTCTGTGAAAGGTTCAACTTTAGAAACCCAAAACCAATCACCTTATCACTTTCTTAAAATGTGTTCTTGTACATCCCTTCGATCATCCCTTCGATCATCCCTTCGATCATCCCTTCGATCATCCCTTCAATCATCCCTTCAATCATCCCTTCAATCATCCCTTCAATCATCCCTTCAATCATCCCTTCAATAATCCCTTCAATCATCCCTTCGATCCTCACGGTCCCTATGGGTATAACCAACAACAACCAAACATACAAAGAAGTTTGGACCAGCTCTCATAAATACATTTGTTGACTTAAGCCTCGAATACCAATGACTGACGAGTGCGTATACATAGGATATGACGCAACATGCGGCCCGCCAGCACCCACTTTGCGGCCTGCGAAGTAACTAAATATTCTTTTTTACCAAACATTGGCAGCAGCAATGTGTGAACTTCCCATCTACTAAAGCTACGTGACGAAACATGAACTCAAGCTACAACCCCCCCCCCCCACACACTCACCCCTTATGATACGTCACTGCACACTTTTTATTTCACGCCCACTTTTAAACCGACTATCTTTTACGACATGCTTAAACTGAGACGATTTCATTTTCAAAATAAAAATATATTACGCGCCAAAAGCATTTGCGGTTACATTAAACAAAATATCATTTAGCTTAGTTATCAAGAATTATATTTTGCGCGCTATTGAACTCATTATATGAACCATACTTTCTTTCAAACATATATAATTATTTATAGTATACACCCATACCTCGCTTTACGGCCTAGATACGTTCCGGAAAAGTTGGCCGTAAAGCGAAAAGTCGTATAATGAATCAATAATTTTGATATAAACCCATACAAAGTTGATTGGATCTGTTCCAATTTTTTTATAAAATAATAAAGTCGCTAGTTCATAAATCATTTTATTCTTTTCATTTCCTATAAAAATTAAAGTACAAAACATTGTAATAGTAAACAGAAATTAAAAAAATAAACATATAAATTAAAAAACAAAAGAAATCGTATGCACATATTTATACATAAAATAAAATTCACCAATTAATCCAAACAAACAAAACAGAAACAAACACGTCAACTTACTGAGTCACAGGATATGAATAAGGTGGGATAGCACAGGATATGAATAAGGTGGGATAGCACAGGAAATAAGGCAGACTACTAAAGCAGAGCCGCCTAAGCGGAGAAGCTGAAACTAAAGAGAGGGTATCTATTGGCCGTATAATGAAACATCGTGGGCCGTAAATCGAAAAAGTGCCATAATTTAAAGTTGGTCGTAAAGCGAAATGCCGTATAAAGAGCGGCCGTATAGCGAGGTATAGGTGTACTCTCAATCCCAAATTCGCTGATAGAAAGGAACCGGAAAAGGAAGCAGTAAATTGGGAAGCAGTCCACGAGTCATACCACAAGAGTAATATATATAAGAGATTATTATTTTCTTAATAGCTTTCCCTTGTCCTATTTTCTTTCGGCGCGCACAAGTTCTTCATTAAGTCATACGAACCGGTCTTACATTTCGAATTGTGCAGGTCTGGTTTACATGACAGACGTATATTAATTAGATTTAAAGATAACATAATAATTGCAAAAGGAGAACTTTGGTTTACATTTCAAAATTTAAAAATAAATATAAATGATTTTGAGAGTTAAAGAAAATTCAAAGATCGGCAGTAGGCTATGTCTTAACATTTCCTACATCTTTTTTTTTTTCGTTTTTTTTTCCACAGGAATGTTCCTTAGCTAGACTAGATACCTAGGTGTAGACGAAGACTGGATACGTGGAAGCAGATGAAAAATGGATAGCTGGGATTGGATGAAGGCTGGAAACCTGGGAGCAGAGGAAAACTGGATATGTGTGAGCAGAGGAAAAGTGGTTACACGGTAGTAGAGCTAGACTGGATACCTGGATAGAATCATTACTAGATACCTTGGGTAGCAAAAGAGTGGATACAGTGGATCAGATGAAGAATGAATATCTGATAACAGATGAAGACTGGATACCTGGCAGTAGGCGAAAACTGGATACATTGTAGTAGATGAAGAATGGATAGCAGATGGAGACTGGATATTTATGTTTTGAAATCATTGCATGGTCATCAGATTTGATATTATTTGCAATAAAGCTGGGTAAAAATGTAGGGTAACGCTTTAATCCTCAATAAACTGACTATGGATAATGAGAATATTCTGTCTTTTATAAATGTTATATTAAATGTGTCCCCTTAACAAGCTTTATAAACAGTCACTAGAAGATTGCACACACAGAAAACTCCACTCGCGGAATACTCAGCACACATATGGATTATCCCATTTGCTTCCTTTTGTGCGTTTTTTTTTTTGGTGTTGTTTTGTGTGTGTGTGTGTGTGTGTTTTTTTTTTTTTTTCACGAGCCCCCTTAACCGTTTCAGCGGGGCGCTTTTTGCCCCAGGGCCGTGGGTTGCACAGCCCTGCTCTAAACGTCCAAATCCGGGGGCCTGCCCTTCTGTGTCTTTAAATGAGATTGTCAAAGTTGCGTCGACTCTGTCGTGACATAAGAGAATACCTACAATCACAGAGGTAAATGCCCTGAAACAGTGAAATGAGATGGACACGTGTCGCCAAAGGGATTATGGTTGGTGTTTGTTACAACTACGCCGTACGATAGCGATGTTCAATCGTGTTCAATTTTTGATTACTCAGCTGTTTTGTTGTTTTTTGTTGTGTTTTTTTTTTGGTTGTTGTTGATTTACGTTTTTCTCTGTTGACATACCGGGTTACAGTAAAACCGATGGGCACGACGTCTTTATTTAAAAATAAACAAAACAACTCAACTTAATAAAAAAAAGCATAAAACGAAACGAGACAAACAAATAATACTTATGATAAGTATACATGTATCAATACCAAGGGCACGGGCGGCTCAACGTTCACATATCCAAGGGCACTGTCGGCTCACCGGTCACATTACCAAGGGCACTGTCGGCGCAACAATCTCATTTCAATGGGCACTAATGGCTTCCCGGTCACATTACCAAGGGCACTGTCGCCTCCCCGGTCACATTGCCAAGGGCACTGTCGGCTCCCCGGTAACATTACCAAGGGCACTGTCGGCTCCCCGTCACATTACCAAGGGTACTGTCGACTCCCCGTCACATTACCAAGAGTACTGTCGACTCAACGGTCACATTACAAAGATTCGTTCTCAAGATTCAACAAAATCTCACATGGGCTTGATATGTGATACAAACTGTTCTTAAAGCGTTCGCTTGGCCTCTAGTCGGTGATTGAGATTAAATCTACGTTGTTTTTCAGCATGTTGTGATGATTTAATGTGTTGGGAGGGGTAGACGTGGTGGTGTTATTGTTTGTTGGTTGCTTTGTATGATTTTCAAGGGGGGGGGGGGGGCAGACTTAATTTCAATGTCGCATTAGAGTGGAACTGAAAGATGTAAAAATTTATTAAGTAAAAAATGGAAAGAGATTACAATTTGTCTAGAGGCTTAATTTACGAAGTTGAATTTCATCTGGTAATCTTAACATTCCCTCTGACAGACTGAGCTGCTAATATGGGGGATTTTGACTTTTACATGTCAAACTGTTTAATTGGATGGTATTTGCTGGCTACATTATTAGCTGGGTGATTGGTTTGACGTGTCTATATGTCATTTATGGCCTGGTCGTGTAACACACTGAGGACGGTGAGAGTTTGGCTAGAAAAGTCAGCATGCATTCAAGTGGGTCAGAAAAGAAATCCGTCCTATGACCCACGACGTACATCCTAGGATGTGAGACGGATATAAAGACAAGCCGAGCCATGGAGAGTCCACAGACAACTCACAGACGCAGCGTAGGTAGACAACTTTTTTACTTTTAAATAGAGATTTGAATCGAGCAACATGCCTTTCTTTTAATTGGGGAGATATTTCGCCAAGGGCATGCTTGTACAAAATTTAATAGAGTGGTTCTCAATCTGGGGGTCGCGAGCTCTTTAGAGGTTGAACCACCCTTTCACAGGGGTCGCCTAAGACCATCGGCAATCACATGTACATCATATACTCTACTGTTATGAAGTAGCAACGAAAATAATTTTGTGTTTGGGGGGTCACCACAACATGAGGAACTGTATTAAAGGGTCGCGGCATTTGGAAGGTTGAGAACCACTGATTTAATACCTCGTTTTGAGCAATTTTTTAAATCATGGGTTTTAAAAGAAAATACATTTTCACCTCACATGTTTCTTTGTATGAAATTTCATCTCGCTGTGACGGGGCTCGCAACTTTTGTTGATTGAAGAGCAATTGAATAATTTATATCTTTTCATTAAGAACACATTTCGGAAATGGCGGATAATTTAAAAGCAAAATAGTTGACTTAAAAGAAAAATAAGGAGAATAAAAAAGTATGCATTTATCCATATAGGTATGCATTTATCCATATAGGTATGCATTTATCCATATAGGTATGCATTTATCCATATAAGTATGCATTTATCCATATAGGTATGCATTTATCCATATAGGTATGCATTTATCCATATAGGTATGCATTTATCCATATAGGTATGCATTTATCCATATAGACAGCCACTTGCGTGTCCGGGAGGAAAATAGGAAGTTGTTAGAGAAAAATATCCTCATACATTAATTTGACTCCTATTAAGTTCATAACCTTCATTTCGGAGAAGTGTAAAATAATATTTATATGTGTCTCGTAAACAGGATCTAACAAGGCATGCGCTTGCTCTATTATTGATTTTCTTTTCTTGGTATCGTGGACATAAATATATTCTTTCTGCCATACGCTACTTATGGAAAGTGCTTCCTTTAATAGAAGTTAATTATTGTAATTATAATTAATTTTTTAATTTGTTTTTATAACCTATTAAACGAACATTCTACGCTATAATCATAAGTGGATCCGGAAAAAATTTGACCGTGAAGAACGGAGCACATGCGTGATTTTGTGTCAAGATATTAAGTAATAGCTCCAACGTAAACGAAACTATTTCAAATAATAGTCATAATATAAACCCCAGGCTAAAATCAAAACAATTAATTGGTACAAAAGGGAGGTTCTGCAATTCGGGCTGTTCTTATTTAATTTTGTTTTAATTTCTCAATGTTTAAATTTATTTATTTTTTTAAAGTCAAAAACCTTTTAGATGTGAATGGAAGACGTTAATAAAGGGCGTGGGTAGAGCTCCTTAAGGATTTAACCTAAGTGCAGCGGGAATGGAAATAATAGTGTTCCATGACATGTCTGTTCTATTTCGTGGTGTATGGAGGGTGGTGGCTGTCTGTCCCGGTCAGAATTTTAAAAAAAAATCAATTATATACAGGGTAGCGTTTTCGACCAACTCCATAAGGTTTCCCAGGGTGTAACTAGCCCTAGGTCTGCCACTGGTTCTAGTAAATTTTCGTCTCGATCTAATCTAACCATAATGACGTCCTTAGATAGCAATGTAATACTTTTTGTAACAAGGCTTATTTAAAAATATATATTTAATTTAAAAGTTTTGTCTGTTGAGTCTAGGACGAATGACCCAATGTAATGATTAAATGTGTGATCTTCTTTCCTCATTGTAAATGTTTTTACAAAAATATCAGTATACAACATGTTAACATAGTGTTAAAATAGAGTTAACATAGTGCCCATAATTCAACCTTGAACTAGAAATTGTTTTGCTAACTAGAAAAGAAGAGAGATTAGAATCCGGGTTTGTTAATCAATGTATAAAAGGAGCTTTCTCTCTTGTGGTTTGTTACATTTTTTCACCGAGTTCTCCCGAGCTACTAACATTTAGGTGAGTAGTGAACGTTCTCAATAAGCATGACAAAATTATGGAAGATATGCTAATCAGAGGCGTCACAAGTAAGGTGTGGATGGCACCAGGTGACACCACCCTTAGATACACCTCTGGGTCTAATTGAAGAGTACATGCTGCGTTAGTTCAATGCAAACTTTGTTAACAACAATTTAAAAAACGATAATCATAATCTTTCTTCATAACATTCCTTTTTTTTTTTTTAAATTTTTTATTTAAATCTTCGTTTTAAAGTAACTATACCATTTAGAATATTGCAATAGAGAAAATGTTTTATTATTCTCAGCAGAAAAAATTGCCTTGAATGAACGAATTCACATGATCCTCCTGAGAGTGTTTTTCTCTCCTCTTTTTTTTTAAAAATAAAAAATGCGTCTTGCTTTTAAGAACATTGTTTTTCTACATATTTTTAAAATGCTGCAATATGATTATTGTTGTACCGTTAGTGAAAGACAAGGTAAAGAAATGGAGAGACCCAATACTGTAACACTTCTCGTGCTGTTCGTTGGCCTCAGCTTGGTTGCAGGTAAAATGATTCTCTGCATAAGTACGTGAAGATTTTAAAATGTACTACATGGGTGGGAGGGGGGGGGCAACGCCACCACGATGCACATGTAAAATACAGGAATAAGGGCATAATCTGTACTAATAATTCCAGGTGGCGCTACATATATCCGTCGACGCTTAGTTGTATTGTCTTATATAGAGTAGGTAGTGACGGGTACTGATGCTGTTTTCGTTGGCTGGTACGTTGTCCAGGAGCATTAGCAATAAGCCTACGAAATAAAAAAAAACCGTGTGACATTAATTACCCCAAAACTCGTTATTACTCTGTGACCTGTTCAAAACAGTCATTTTGTGTTAGCGATGGAAGTTGAATAAGAAAAAAATGTGTTGGGTTTCAGAAATAATTTAGTTAACTAGTCACGCCACAGAAAACTATGTAAACCCTATTAGAGGGCGTCTGTAAACACCTACGAGTCCCCCCGGGGTGGGAAGGGGGGGCTTTAGAGACGTAAATTGTATCCACCCCAGCCCAAGGAAGTCCGGCCCGGTTGCTGTGTAAGCATCACCCCGGCTGGCCAGGCGTCCCTTCTCTGATGCGGCCTCACTCGCATAGTCAATCGAGTGGAAGGGTGGGTGAGGCTGTCTCAGGGGCGGGGAGCCCTCGGCATGCCGCTTCGCGGCCTGACTGGAATAGAGACCACTGGGGGAGTGGTTGAATGCCGGTTGGGGGCGACGGAGGTGTGCTGGGGAAAAGTTTATGAGCCTCGGCTAGATAGTTTGCTGATTTTCTTAAGTAAGTTAGTTAGTTCACTACAGTTTACAGTAAGAACTCATCGAAAGATTATTCTTACCGCTATTTTCCGAAATTGTTGCCAACTCGATTGAAAGACATAAACATTTCATTGGGTAAATAAAGTGGTATGGTTACGCCTTAACAAAATACCAAAAAAATACAAATTTGGTTAATGCCGTCGTCAGAATTTTTTTTTAAAATGCATTAATTCTAATGAAAAGTTGCATAATTTGAATCCATTATGAACAAAGTAACATTGAAGTTTAACCAATTTAGCCATGTGATTCCAAATAATAGAATAAGAATTTGCTGTAGTTGTTTGGAAGCCAAATAGATTTTAAAAAATTGGCTCCGAGTTAAACATCACAGTAGTTCCCCAGAAATGCCTCTTAACAAATCCTCTGAGCATACAATTAAGTATTCTTAGCATAAACTCCCCCCCCCCCCCCAGGATTCTCGATAAATGAAAAGGGAGGAGAAAAAAGGGGGGGGGGGATTTAATGATGAAGTTTACTACTTGGGATCTTTACCCCCCCCCCCCCTCCATTGTTACTTGGAATTTGGTGGGACCCGCCCCACACCCCCACCCGTAATGAACTGCTGACGTTCATTGTTCAAGGTAAGAGTGGAGAGTCCATGCGTTTGAGCAACAACTATCAACAGATAACGCTTTATCCCCATCTAGAATAGCATTGGGAATTTCGCACATGACGCTCTAAACAATTTTGTTTAGCACAGTCATACTTAAAACGTTCGGTTTTTTTTTCATTTTAGCCGTGAAATTAATGACGCGAAGTGGGAAAAGATTGGTTAAGAGCAGTGTGTCCCACAAAAAAAAGGGGGGGGGGGGCAATTTGATTGTTTAGGTGGGCAATTCGAAAATGAGCTGTCTAGAATTTGAAAACAAACCGTCTAATATGATTTAACTTGTATTTTAAGAGGAGTATTGTTAGAATCTCAATTTCAGATAATCGATCATGTATCAGTTCTAATAAAAGCCGTTGATTTTAAAAATAGGCAAAAGTCTCAGTTGGCAAAAAGCTATAATTAGAACTGGTGCTGTTATATGAAAATATATATGTTTGTTTTTAGAAAATTTACTTATTATATTTCCTAAAACCTATCATTTAGTTTTCATGAACAATTCTATTTTTGAATATTAAAAATTATTTTTATATTACATAAGGGTGGGGGGCATAATATTTTAGAAAGGCTTAGCTACATAAAAAAGGGTTGGGAAACACTGGGTCAGAGAAGAGAGAGAGGGAGACAGAGAGGGAAAGAGAAAGAGAGAGAGAGAGAAAGAGAGAGAGAAAGAGAGAGAGAGACAGAGAGAGAGACAGAGAGAGAGAGAAAGAGGAGGGGAGAGAGAGAGGAGAGAGAGAGAGAGAGAGCTAATTTTGTGCTTTTTTAACCAAGGGGAGTAATTTGATTTTAATGCTTGAGTTGCCGCGATGGAAGGGGAGATAAGAGGACATGAAAATAGAATTCTTTGCGTACGTAATAGGTTAACGGCCCCTTTACCACAAATATCTTACTATTGAATGCTTATATCCAGCACAACCCTTGATCAGCAGTTTCACCGTCAATGGCCAGAGCTCGGTCCATCTCAACCCTGGCGATCAAGTAGAGTACAAGTGCTCATCCACTGGGTCTGTCGTGTCTTGGACACTGAGGGGGCAAACTTCGGGTAAGTTAGAAAGTAGCCCTATTTCAGGGGACATATATGTCTTTAAAAATGTCCCCCTTTCCATTCTTCAGACTCACCACAAGATTTTGAGACCCAAGACTTTAGAATACCCTGCAGCAATCATGAGCAAGTTTCATTCGTAATTATTGATAAATTGTCATATAATTTTTATATTAAAAATTAGGGGTTAGGCCTGCCTAACTAACATTTAATTTCCGTATAGTTTTACTCATTTATTTTTAAAAAAAAACAATTATTTTAATTTTAGTTTGTTTAGTTTTGTATTCACATGTTAACATTTGTATCCCCAAGTTCAATGTTGCCTGTCATCTATTTTACACATACCAAAGAAAATATGATTAGCCTCACATGCACTTTCATGTAGAAAGCTTTCGTAGTTCATCCTCGTTTCTCACCACAGGGCATTTGTTGATGGGCAATGGGATGATCTCGTCGAAGACCATCACCGTGAGTCACCCAGCCAGTTGTGTGGACAACGAGACCTACCAGTGCATCGCCAACGGCAACGGGATCCAGGACGTCAAGACGGCTCACATTGAGGTCGTTGGTTGTAAGTTCACATGGTAGATAAGACAGAGAGGCTTCCTGGGAAAACCTTCTTTATACGATGTGCTTTTAACATAATTATGTATCGTGGGTTTTTTCTTTTATAATTTGGTTTTTTTGTAATTCCGCATAAGTGCAGTTTTCATTTGGGTTGATCAGTTTTGTTTCATTGATTGTTCGATGGAATTAAAAAGGTGTTTGTAATTGTTTTTATCGGGCAGACTTCCTCCATTTTTCTTAGTCCATTCCCCCTGAGCGTGTATTTATAAACTCCTGTCCTTATGTAATCAGCTGAATTCATAACTGTGTCCATCGTTTGCCAACTCGACGTTCATGTCCGTGTCGCATGACCCCCTTTTTTCCATTTGGTACTTTAATGCTATCTAGATCAGTGTATCTCAAACTGTTAAAGTACATGTACCACTCAGTGGTATATTACTTGGCACTAAATGCTATACAAAGATTTTAACCAAAAACAAAATCTGTCAACAGATTGCCAGTGCATTAAAAAACCGAATCTCTTTTATAGAGCCTGAGACCTGCCATGCATAGTTTACGTTGTAAATAGGCCCTTACCTGTTGATTCAACACACGTTTTTTTTTATTTCTTTTTTTTTCATCTTAAGGTCCACTTGTCGTCGGATAAACAAGTACATATGCGATGACCAACGGTCACTTCTAGAACAACATCCGCCTCCTACCGTCATCGCAGAATTCTTTAGCAAAAGACGATAAAAATGATCTCAAATGGAAACTTCATAATTACACACACAAAAAAAACAACATAGACAGAAAGAACAAGAAAAGAAGTAAACATTTAAAACATTCCAGTGTTTGCTTTTCATTGTTCCTTGAGTCCATATCTAAAACCAAATACATTAATATCTACCACTTATTATATATATATAATCACACATATGTTTTCACGTGTAACAGAAAGGTCATGACTAACTGTCAGAAAAACTAGCACCACGGAGACCAAGTGCCGCATAAAGACCTGTGGCTGCCCCTAAGTTATTGTAAATGTTTTCATTTCCAGTGACCCAGCTAGGTTATGCGTTTAAAAAAAAAAAAGGGGGGGGGGGGGAGTGGGATCCGACCTGCCGCATTGGACGCTGGCCCCGGAAACAGTAGTACATCTTGTTGACTCCATGCCCCACACTGGGTGTTGCTGGGGAGGACAGGGCTGCATTCCCCCTACCCCGCAAATTATTTAAATTCTTTGCTATGAGTACGAATCGACCGTTTGTAAATTATCAAGGCTATGGAAAAAAAAGTCTTATTGATTCACATTTTTCGTCGCTTATTTCCTATTTCCAATCAGCTGAAATTTTACGTGTTACTTTTGCCGTCTTCTCCATCGTTTTACTGCCAAATTCTCAGCTTCGACGAATGTTACATAATTCATATTTCGGTAAACACAATACGAAAACTATATAGTCTGTAATATCTTTTTTTCTGATTACGCACGAATTACATGAGACAAAATGTAACTAGTCGTTATAATTTCGAATCCGGGTTAGGATCATGCATTCATTACATATATTACATTCATTACATATATTACATTCCTTACATATATTACATTCATTACATATATTACATTCCTTACATATATTACATTCATTACATATTTCCCATTCATTACATATATTACATTCATTGCAAAATAAAAATAATAATCATTAAGGCCGTGTACATTATTTATCTTAATTAATAAATGGACATTACTTTTAAAAAATAATTTTGTGTTGATTTTGCAACTTTAAAATAAAATAAACGTGTAAGTTGTTGAAACGTATCCATTTGGCCAGACTTCAGGGTTGGAAAGTCAACCCAACCCAGTAGGTATAATAAAAATAAAACAATATTTTTTTATTTTTTTTTTGAATACCACGAGATGAGCTATCGGAAGCTCCATTGTGTTCGTCGCAATAGTATTGACTGCCACGCCAACTGTAAGCGTTACGATCTCATTCCCATGCTTTTTAAAAACAAAATCATGTTTACAGTTTTAAATATATATATATAAACCTGGCTATGGGTTGGAGCTGATAATATTTATTTGGATTCAGTGAGTTCAAAGTGCAAGTCAGTGCAGTGCAGATATAATTTTATTTTAAAGAAATAATTAAAAACGTGTTTTGAAGACGTGATGATGTGTTACGAAAGTCGAGAGAAGTTTTATAACATGTTGGAGGCGAGTGTGTATGGGTGTGGCGCTAGAGATAGTTTGGTGTTGGAGGCGTGTTTGTATGGGTGTGGCGCTAGAGATAGTTTGGTGTTGGGGCCGTGTTTGTATGGGTGTGGCGCTAGAGATAGTTTGGTGTTGGGGCCGTGTTTGTATGGGTGTGGCGCTAGAGATAGTTTGGTGTTTGGGCCGTGTTTGTATGGGTGTGGCGCTAGAGATAGTTTGGTGTTTGGGCCGTGTTTGTATGGGTGTGGCGCTAGAGATAGTTTGGTGTTTGGGCCGTGTTTGTATGGGTGTGGTGCTAGAGATAGTTTGGTGTTTGGGCCGTGTTTGTATGGGTGTGGCGCTAGAGATAGTTTGTTGTTGGGGCCGTTTTTGTATGGGTGTGGCGCTAGATATAGTTTGTTGCTGGGGCCGTGTTTGTATGGCTTTAGCGATATAGATAGTTTGTCTTTTTTTTGGGGGGGGGGATGGGGAGGGGGGGAGTTTAGATGGATGTTGTTTGGTATAACCACATTTTACGCCACACGTTATTAGTTCTGTAATCCATGCACGAAATACTTGCGCCAACCCCCCCCCCCCCAAACTCTCTAGAGTAGGCCACTGCTTGATTTACAAACGACTTTATGACATCAGTAAACACTATTTTCACCACACAAATAAAACATGTCATATTCTTTGCTTTCAACTTTGGTTGCTACTTTATTTCACACGAATACAAACCTCACACAATTTTACAACGCTTAGCATGATGTTTCCCTGTGATAGATTTCCTTCAAACTCCACACAATCGCTTTCTCTCCTGACCTTCATCCATCACCCACCTCTCATTAACCCTGTGTGCAGTGCAACCCCTGCACTATTTCTAAAACCTCTCCCTCTCAACTTCATACTCTCGACCCCCGCACCCTCCCTGAGACTGTCTCTAAGCCCCTCACCTTACACGAAGACGATCATCTACCGATTCTCCTTTTTTCTCAACTTTCTCCCATCTTATTCATCTACCACATACTGGCACTGTGACAAGTTAAGATCATTGTGCATAGTTGACTAATAGTATGTCAATTTAGTAACATCACATGTTCAAAGAAGATAACAATAAATAATAAAATTACAACCATGAAAAATAGCTTAGAACATCCAAAGAATTTTTTTAAAATATATATTTTATTTTCATTACTTTTGAGAATTAAATTAAAAACAATTTTGACCAGTAGCGAAACTATGATTATTGTTATAGTAAGATACAAATTCTAAACAGTTGAGATATCAAGACGCATCGTATACCATGTACACGTTCATTCAATTTAGCACAGATATAAACATTTTATTTTTATTTCAGACCAACTAGCATGCATCAATTTTGAAAGCAGCGTTCACGATAAACGCACACATATACATAATGTACACATACACATTTCACTCTTCCTTAGCATATCCAGAAATTTAATAATTGTTTTTCAATGGATATTTGTTTTGAGCAAAATTTCCGGTAACCTTTTCTGTTGAGTATTTGAAGTTATATTTAAAAAGTATCTTATCGTTTCAGTTGAGAAAAACAAAGTCTTGCAATTCTTATAATTCAATCTTGGACTCTATACTGTAGGACTAAGCTGTCCGACCTTCATACGTTCGTTTACACGTCACCGTTTCAACCTTGAAAATGAGAGAAAAACAACAACATATGACATGGATTAGGTAAATGCGAGGAGATTGCGTCCACGTTGTGTACCATGGCCGCCAACTTGATTGCCGTGACCCGTAAAATTAAGAATAAAACGCTTAAAAATAATGAAAGAATTTCCTAAATGTATCCCTAAACCTAACCTGAACCGTAAATATATCCCTATACCTAACCTGAACCATAAAGTCACTGTGCTATCTCTTCGCATTAGCCATGGATTAAATACAGATGGCACTGCTAAGTGTGAACTTTATTGATTTTGAATGTGCCTCCAACTCTTGAAAGTTTTGATTTGGCTGAAGGTGAAAACAAAGAATATTTTTTGCTTTGGATGAGTCGCTTCGGCGACCTAACATGACTCTACTGAGCGAACTTAGTTGGAGCTGTTTCGGCTGAACCAATTACACTTGGAGATGCCTATGACGTATGTAAATAGTGTTCAATATGTAAGGGTATTCAAATACATTAAATTATCATAATTTTGCACGATGATTAGGTGCAAATATGTTATGTGTTATGATTCCGTTTGCTTGTCTCCCACTAACCATTTCTGAAAGTTGCGTAAAAAGGCGCAATCCTCAATGGGGGGAGGTGGAGTCGCCAGCATCGTAAATTATAATTCTATATGTATATGTAACCCTACACATTATGCCTAGGTAATATATCATTTATTGATTAAACCTGGGTACGTTCCTATCTGAATCCAACACGCACAAGTTGTACTGATTGCACTGAAACATGTTTGTCCACTTACAGCCAAGGATCACAATGTCAACCGTCTTGACGTCCCTGGCGCCATGGCTCTTCGCGATGCACTGGTAGGTGTCATTGTCCAAACACGTGGCGGGGTGTCCCACGGTCAGTGACCCCGAGGTGACCGTGTCGTCGTCAAAAAATGTAGTACCTATAATGAGAAACGTGGGGTTAAATACGTCAGCTACATGTTTGTCATTTTAAAAAATAGCCTTGTTTGATGCTGTAAATATTTACAAGAGTAGATTTCGAGGATATTCAAAGTAGCAGAGCGAATTCTCGGTGCAAATGTTGGAGTGCGCCTGGCGTTTTTTTTTTGGTAGCAAGAGTTTAATTATACAAAACCACTGTAATGAAAAAAAACAAAAATTTAAAACGAATGTAACTATACAAGATCGTAAAATATTCTTTCTAAATATCTATTCATATATTTGATCAGTATATATTTAATTATTTTATTATTTTAGTTTTAACGGGAGAACTATTTAAAGCGGACTACAAAATCGGTTCGGGTCATGTCGTATATTTTTAAAAGAAAGACTCCAAGAAGTTGCCTAAACCCGTGGGTAGTGTTTTTATATAAAAAAAAAATTTTTTTTGAAACATTTGTTTTTCCACCTTACCGGATTTTTTTCCCGTCAATATCCACGAGACGGATGACCCATACGACATACAATAGTACTCCAGACGGTCACCCTTTTTGGCCAGGACCGAGCTCTGGCCATTGACTTCAAAACTGCTTATCAAATCTTGGGCTGTCAATGTGATAACAACAATAACTGAGACCATGAAGGTAATAGGATTGAAAATGACAAAGAAAATTTAAGTTAATAAGGAAAATATATTGTGGCAACTTTTAATGATGAGTAAATACATGTTGTTTTTTTTACTGGTAATTACACGACAAAAAATATAATTTTATTGTAGGGGGAAACAAAATCCTCTCCTCATGTTGTCGGAAAATTTTTTATTGCTCATGAATTACTTTTGTTAGCATATTTAAAAAAAAAAAGAAGAAATCAGTTTGTTTGCGACCCACAAGACACAATTATTATGAAACCTAATAAATAATACACACAGACATGGAATGAGAATCACTGTGTTGTGACGGATTGTTATGGTACATAAGGTTGTGGGTTGGTGGTTATTCGGGGACATATGTGACAGGACGACATCAAGTCACAATAATACCACGGGGATTAGTGGGGAAACAGTGTGGCTGGACGACATCAAGTCACAATGAAACCATGGGGATTAGTGGGGATACAGTGTGGCTGGACGACATCAAGTCACAATAAAACCATGGAAATTAGTGGGGGAAAAGTGTGGCTGGACGACATCAAGTCACAATAATATCATGGGGATTAGTGGGGAAAAAGTGTGGCTGGACGACATCAAGTCACAATAATATCATGGGGATTAGTGGGGATACAGTGTGGCTGGACGACATCAAGTCACAATAAAACCATGGGGATTAGGGGGGATACAGTGTGGCTGGACTGGGGATGGGATGCAGCACACGGGGACCACGCCTGAGATTCCGGCCACGCAGAGATAGAGCGACAGTGGCGTAGTTAGAGTTTGGGTCGTCCAGGGCGGGAACAGATTATTTTCCGCCCCCTTACACAAAAACAACAACCATTCTTCAGTGTTCCGAGTATGCCGCTCCTCCAATTAAAGAGAAAGAAAGTGCCAACGGGGCATGTCTCTAGCATGAATTACAATTTGTCTCGACTTTCTTTGTAAAATATGAATCAATGAAACAGTTTCATTTGTTAAATATCAAAATATACGTAAGACAGGCGAGAAAAAAACAACTTACCAGTAACCACGCTGAATCCAATGAACAGAATCAGAAGTTTTGTGACAATGTGTCCCTTCATTCTTTTACTTGGTTTTCTGACAGAACAATAATAGGTAATTGCACGCTACTGGTACCTCTATCGCTCACCTTAACCCGAACCCTAAATCTATCATAAACAAAGGGCAGTGACTCCCAATGAGGGACCACAGAAGCACATTAGCCCAATAATATTATCGCAATCAAGTTATTATTTAACTTAAATTACAAAATTTAAACAGAACACGTACAAAAAAATAAAATAAATACCAAAATGTGTTGAGGGTATGGTAAAACTTTCGAATACTGAGCCAATGATAGAGTAATTAACAAAATCTAGCAAAAAGCACCAAGAGGGAACAATTGAAATGTTCATTTAAAAAAGCGGCATTAAAAATAGAATTCATCAAATAATAAGTTCTTAATTTCTTATATATTTCCATAAATCACGATAAACTACTCCATAACTTTGTAGCGGAGAAAAGTTATCTTCTCACCGCAAATTATAAGTCAATTCAATGAATGCTCTGTAGAAAGGTGTAGGTAGTAAGAGAAGTCATAAGTCAATTCAATGAATGCTCTTTAGAATGGTGTAGGTAGTAAGAGAAGTGTGACTTTTATATATTTATATATATATATATTTTAATAACGAACCCGGATTCAAATATTTTTTGTCACACAATTTCAAGGTCGACATTTGGGCACTATTCTTATCTAGACGCAATCTGATAAATACCCTATTTTTAAAAAAATATAGTGGGGTCACTCGTCCTAGTCAGTGTCGGCCTAAGGTTTAGGCGATATGGGCGGCTGCTTAGGGCGGCATTTTTTAAAGGATGGCAAATTCCAAAAAAATATTTTTTTTTAAATTTTAAATAACGAAACAAAATAATTTAAAAACGTATATTTGCACCTCTCTCTCCTCGTAATTTTATTAATGGAAAAGAGTACTTAGTGTTTCGCAATCGTTATAAAATCACGAGCTAGGAATGACGTAGCTAATGTTAGTGCCGCAAGCGGCGCGATAAGCTTTTTAACGCCAAGAAAAAACTCTGCAGTGTGCCATAAATGCCACTATTACTATAAAAAGAGTGGGGCACTGACTAGGCCTCTCCTTCCACACAACACGGGCCTCTCCTTCCACACCACAGCGGGCATCTCCTTCCACACCGCAATTATCATTTTCTAAACAGAAGAAAATAAAAAAATATTTTTTTAAAAAGAAGACTGTATCAGAAACGAGTAAAAGTATTTAATATATCATTTATTTCTTGAAATGTATTACGTAAAGAAATTGTGTGCGGAAATAATTTTGCAAAAATTAATACAAATAAAACATACTAAAATCTAAAGTTGTGTCTACATTCAATTCGAATCATTTGGCTTCAAGAGTGCCCATGGCATCTACACTCATTGCCAACCCTTTCAATACCCACATCTACACCCATTTTCCAACCCTATCAATCCCCCATATACACTCATTGCCAACCCTTTCAATACCCACATCTACACCCATTTGCAAACACTATCAATCCCCCCATCTACACGCATTTGCCAACCCTATCAATCCCCCATCTACACCCGTTTGCCAACCCTATCCATCCCCCCATCTACACCCATTTGCCAACCTTATCAATCCTCCCATCTACACTCATTTGCCAACCCTATCTGTCCCCCAATCTACACCCATTTGACAACCCTATCAATCCCCCAATCTACACTCATTTGCCAACTCTATCTATCCCCCAATCTACATTCATTTGCCAACCCCATCAAACCCCCCCCCCATCTACACTCATTTGCCAACCGTATCAATACCCCAATCTACACCCATTTTCCAACCCTATCTCTCCCCCAATCTACATTCATTTGCCAACCCTATCAACCCCCCTCCCATCTACACTAATTTGCCAACCCTATCAATCCCCCCATTTCCACCCATTTGCCAACCCTATCAATCCCCCCATCTACACCCATTTGCCAACCCTATCAATCCCCCATCTACACACATTTGCCAACCCTATCAATTCTCCCATCTACACTCATTTGTCAACCCTATCCATTCCCCATCTACACCCATTTGCCAGCCCAATCAATCCTCCCATCTACACCCATTTGCCAGCCCAATCAATCCTCCAATCTACGCTCATTTGCCAACCATATCAATCCCAAAAACTGTTTTGTTTTCGCTGATGTTTTTTAATTATTTGTGTTATGCCATGAATGATGAACACCAAGACAATACATTGTTTCTAAGTAAAATGACTTGTGCTCGATGTAGAATCAAGTCGTGGATTTTACTTTTTGTATCTCCCAAACACCAAGCCATGAATGCAGCGAATCAGTTTAAGGCCGCCTCTCACACAACTGACGCGATAACGCGTGTTGTGTGGACCTAGGGTATCGCCGCATTATAACTGATGTCACGGTCATAGGGTCAGCGCCTGGTCAGTGGCCTGTCCCCCCAGCGGCGCAACTGAACAGGTCGTGCTAGTCGGAGGCCACGAAACGTGTAGCCAGTCTTAAATACATAATTGATTTTATTATATATTTTTTAAAAATTTTAATTTATCCTAGTCTGGTTTATTTTTATACGCCTTGTAACTTAATCTATATCAAACAGAATCAAATTAAACTGTTTACGGCATATTTTTTAGGTAGTTTTAGTTATTTGCTGCAAAATAACACAACAACAAACAATTTATGTATAACCCCCCTTTTTAACGTGGCTTTCAAATAACAAAGGGGGAAAAAGATATAAAGATATATGAATAAATTAAGTGACATTTAAACCATTCCTGTCAGATTACATCTTATGCCAATCCGCCTCTTTTTCACACACTTTTTTTTTTTGTGTGCGTATGTCAATACATAAGGTGGGCTGATTTTTGTGTGTCAAGGATGAAGCAAGCCAAACGGCTACGGTTGAAAAACAAACACGAAGACATCGGTTTATTGTTTATATAACACACAATATAAAATGCCATGTCCTTGCCTCCTTGGTCATGACCATATAAAATAGATGTGTCGACTGCGAAACCTCTACTCACTTGATGCTCTTCAGGTGGGGGGGGGGTGGGGGGTGGCTCAGCAAACTGTATAAAACAGAATAGGATTTTTAATAATAATACCATTTAAAAGAAGTAAAACACGAAGCACCTTTAATGCGTGTGATGGCGATGTGTGTACGAGGTGAAACCGCTTGGACGCTATGAATTGTGTATTGGTGTATTCGCCGCGCATAGAGCGTAGAACGAGAAAATAGATCTTAGGCGGGCACGCTATATGCAGACCCTCACAAAGGTGGCCGACGCCGCCGTTGTATTGAAAGGGCTGTCAGAGTACGTCACGTGATGTAACTGAAACAGGGCTTCTCAAAGTGGGGCTCTTTTCATTCCTTTTTGTTTTTTGGTTATATTTCTGAAAATGGGATTGTGGGGAGGGGGAGTAAACGTATATATACATGTGTGTGTGTGTGTGTGTGTGTGTGTGTGTGTGTGTGTGTAACACGTTCTTACTTCGTCAATAAAATGTAAAAAATCTGGGTCTAAATAGACATCACCTGCCTGGCGAATTACTCATGCCACACGCAAGGTTAAGAATCCTTGTGGAATGGTTGAACTGTAGATCAAAGTTGACATTACTTTCATTGCATGGGAAGCCTGTTCTGTGATTAGGTTCGTAATTTTTTTAATTTGGTTTCAATCGTTGCAAGAAGCATGCGAATTAATTAATTAAGAATGAGTTTTGGAAATAAGAAAAACGAATAGTGTTACAAATGGTGTTTTAAAAAAAAATGTTCTTTTGCTTTCAGTCATTACAATATTAATGGGAAAGTGTTAATTTACCGACAGTTATAACATTTTTTTTAAAAATCTAACTTTTGTATCATGTGTAAACAAATAAGTATAGACTCTATATGAAAACTGATTCTCTGCAGTTGTTGCGATACGTTACTGTGGGTTGCTAATAGAATTCAAGAAATGAACATTTTAATGTAGCCGTGTATTCAAGCGGTACAGCTGAAAATTTACAATGAATATAATTAGCGACGTGTCTTTTAAAATCATTTTTATTAACTTCGCCTTTGGTCGTTGGTGGCTGGTAGGCAAATATTTTGGACGTCTAATTGATCCACTTCCCGTCAACCTATCGAGCTGAAACTTGGCACATTGACTCGTTGCCAATGACAACACGTTCTACCATATTTTCAGCCCCAATCCCCACCTCTGAAATACGTTGTTCCTGTTTTTTTTAAGGGGGAAGATAAAATAAAATTCCCGATAACTGCGCTAATTGAGATTGAGTGGGTCTTCAGAATAGTTATATAGTTCTCCATGTATATATTTTTTTAAAATATAATTTTTAGAATCCTAAAAAAAGCAGGAGACCACAAGAGTGTCTCTGCTTACTATAGCATGGTTACTGAAGCATGGTTATTCAAGCATGGTTATTTACATTCAAAGTGCAAATGAGGCCTTCACATGCAGTCAACAACACGTCTTTATTAACATTAACAAAAATTATTATTTACAGGGCTATATGTAGCAACATGTTATGAAAGCATTCTTTATTTCATTTGTATGTTAGAGAAAAATTCGAGTAATAGTAGGGATTACTGGTTATTATACAGTAAAAATTCTATCAATTTAATTTAATTTTGTTTCTTCTATTTCTTTAATGTTTTGTAATATGTATTCCGAGTTGTTTTACGATATACGGTTTTGAATATCCTGTTTTTATTGTCAACTCAGAGCCCATAAATTTCGTGCAGTCATAAGCTTCTATTATAGCAAATCCAGTTCATTCACCAGAGATGAGTGTATGCGTTAAATTTAGGATCCCGTTGTCTAGATAGGAGCGTAAAACATTTGCGTTGTTTTGAATAGTAAATGTACAGGTAAGCGCGTCAAATTGGTGTCAATTATGGTTTAGGTTGCGTGTACTATTCCGACTTATTGTACACTTTCCGGCCGCGACGTCGCGTTTTTAGCTTTATCTTGACAGTCCTTGAACAAGAAATAGAAGGCGTAAAGACGTTGACATACACATACAAAATTTAAGTACCGTACTTCACATAGAACTTATTCAATTTGTTGTAATTACGTTTGATGGAATTATACTATTCTACTAACAGTGACCTGTTACAAATTCAGAAAAAGTGTTATTTATGTGTGAGAAAAATTGATATATTAATGTAAAGAAGTGTAATAAACACGGGACTATTCGAAAATCTGAATGTGTGAGAATAATAGTCTGCTTTGTATGTTTTGATTAAATAACCTCATCTGGAAAAGTACCGATTAAAAAGTTTCTTATTACAGTCCACATTTTCGTATCATATTAGTCTATATCACATCACATCACATTTGACAACATCTTATAAAATAAGACCAAATCTCATCACATTAGACCACATCGTAACACATTATAATACTACGTCGTATCCTATAAGACAACATCGTGGTCACGTTTTCGTCAAAAGTTATGGATGCGACCAAACAACCCGTCGACTCAGCTCAGCCCCACGCTAACGTCGAACTGCACAACATCGAATACGGCACCCCGGTGACGGCGACACCATCAGTCTCATCTCAGAACGAAAGTTTCTCGAGCTTAGAAGGCCAAGAAGACAGCGCAGATGAAGACAGCAAGTTGTATGTTGCCAAATTCTTTTTCGCGAGGCGAAGACTTTACCAAAGCTTGACCAAACAGCGACGTGGCCTAAGAGTGGGGATTTCCGTGTTCTGCCTGTGTCTCTATCTAACGTACTTCACATACGCCATGTACCTCCACCATGACGACAGGAGCAGCAGCGGACTGATCGTCATCACCGTGATCATCTTCTTGGTGCTGCTGGTCAAGGGTGTTTCGAAGCACGAGCCCATCGCCAAGGTCAGCAAGTTATTGTCGAAACATGCCAAGGCAACCCGTCACCTTAAACGGTATGTGGTCTTAAATATGTTTTAGCGGTTAAACTTGGTCATTTCTTGTTTTTAATTTGTATTTTTTTTTTAAAAATATTTTGTTTATTTATTTTACTCGCATGTCTGACGAGAAAATATTTTGTAAAACTTAATCAAAATAAAACATATTTAAGTTATAAGATAAGATAAGATAAGAAGAGATAAGATTCGTTATTGATCCAAATAAGTGGAAATGCTACTACATTTTATTTTAACTAATCTTTTTAAAAAAATATTTTACTTGGAAAAAACGTAAAATTCAATTCCTTTGGTGTCATAGAGTGTCTTACTACCATTTATAACAGACTCCCTTTGCGTAATGTTAATATATTAAATTTTTTAAAATGATATTCTACATTTTAGTGTGTTTAAACTCGTCTTTTATAAAAATGTCTTCTTTTTTTTTTAGAATTGTTAAAAAATATTTTAAAATATTGTTTTCACACAACTCTTACAATGAACTCGTCAAGCAAAGAATTGTTCTGCTGGCTTCACATCCAAATATATGAAAATGCTTTCATTGTTTATGATGTTGATAACATTGACCGTGTGTTTCTTCTTTCATCTAGATGTCTCATTCTGGCCTGTGTCGTCATAACCTGCGTCACTCTCGTCACGGAAGTTATTTTGGTCCGTCCTAAAAATCTCGTCTCTCTCACTGGCATCGCGGCCATCTTTGTGACATTTTTTATAACGTCAACACACCCTCATAAGGTAAGTGTCATAATGATGGCTGCATTTCTTGTCGGAGTCTCTCTCTCTCTCTCTCTCTTTCCTTCACTCTCTGTCCACCCCCTCTGTCTCTCTATATATATATTTCCCTCTCTGTCCACCATTTGTCTCTCTCTTCCCTCCTCCCTTTCTTTCGTTCTTTCATTCTTTCTTTCTATCTTTCTTTCTCTGTCACTTGTTCTCGTCTCCATGACTCTATGATGTTAGTCTTTTCTTTTTACTTGAATGTTTCTGTCTATCCCTGGTTGTTCTTATATTTCTGATTTTTTTCTACCTGTCTGCCTTCTGCCGATCCGTCTGTCTGTCTGTGTCTATTTCAATGTGTGCGTAATTCTTACATAATAAGCGTGATGAGTGGCCGAGCGGTCTAACTGACTCAATCCAAATTGGTGGCCTATTCAATCCCAACCAAAAGCCAAGACAAGCAATAAAAAAACTAAGATCATCCCTAGCACCCCGAGTGGATTGGACTCGTTAGCTTTGGACGGCAACTCATCTAAGATAAGGCAAACTCTGAATTCATACAAGGAGCCAGAATGATCAATATATGGACCCTCAAAATATAGAATGACATGATATGCATACATAACTACGGGATTATTAATCTCATATTATTAATTTTATCACGCGAAGACCACACGTTTAGTCATGAAATAAACTTTAATTAATTTGACCCTTGACGTGTTTAAACAAAAATTTGTTTTTTCCCGCTTAAATCCAGATCTCATGGAAGCCTGTGATCAGTGGACTATTTTTGCAGTACATATTTGCCCTGGCCATCCTCCGCATGCCAGTTGTACGCGGTGTATTCCATTGGACAGGCAACGTGATCACTCTGCTGGTCGGCTTCTCAAAGGAGGGAGGCCGCTTCCTGTTCGGAGAGACCTCCAAGTCTAGTGGTTTTGTCTTTCACGTTAGTTGCTATGTGTTGTGTTGTTGTAGTGTAGATAAACATTAGCAAAATAGTCAAGAGTATAACACAATAAAATTTAAGGCAGCGAATTTCATTAATGTGAAAGTAATATTTGTTTAATTAACATCAAAACAATTTTTTCTTTCTTTCTACTACAAATATCTTTGTGCATAATATTTTAAGAAGCTGCATGCACTAAAAACGCATCGATCATGACCACTTGTAATTGTCTCCTTCAGCTAATTCCTCTCATCGCTTTCATAGTCGCCTTGCTGGCAATCCTGGAGCACCTAGGAGTACTGCACGCCCTCCTGAAGATTGTTGGACGTTTCTTGGCATGTTGCACGGGAGCGTCACCAGCCGAGGCTCTGAATGCCTCGGCTAATATATTCATGGGACCTGTGAGTTTAAAGTATATTTTGTCACCAGATGTTGTGTTTATTTTCCTTCATGTAATTCTTGAATACATGTTTCTTGAAAAAATATTAGTTTTTGAAAAATCAGAAAAAAAAGAATGTTAGATTTAAGAGACTTTGAGCTCTATTTTATAGTTTGCATAAAACCGTAAAATGTAATTGTTAGTTAGGGTTTGGTGTATTACACACATTATCAGTGGTAATAAATAACTAGCAGTCACTACATTGAGATATGCTATTTTCAATAATTGTTTTATAGCAACAACAAAAAACGAATTTTAAAGAAGAGCTGAGGGCCAACCGCATTAATATATCGATACTAATATCAATTCCCGAGTGGATCTTTCTTGTCCGCCCCGCTCTCATTCGCTATTTACCCTGTCGCAAGCTTGATCAAGTACGCACGAAATGCGCACAAATGAAAGAATACAGATAAGCATCCGTGAATATATGAAGCGTCATTCGGAATTATTATTATAGGTTATGCAACCCTTCCCGTGTCTTACACGCGCAACATGGTTGTGTTGCCCCGGCTGGTATTTAAACAGTTTAAAATTAAAATTGTAGTTTGAAATATGGATTCTAAACAAATTCGTCATATATGTATATATATACGTGTACGTTTAAGAACAGAGCCACCATACCGATGATCTGATTTCTTGCTTGAAAAAAAATTGTCATGCAATCATGTGACAGGTTGACTCAGTCATGGTAATCCGACCCTACCTCAAGCACGTGACACCCTCGGAGATTCACTGTCTCATGGCCAACGCCATGTCAACAGTTACCGGTAGCATCATTGGGTTGTACATTGTGTTGGGGGTAAGTCTAGTTTCAATGAAGCCTTTGTCTTTAACGTTAATCGTGCATTTTTTAAGTTTAGTGAAACAATGATTGGCGTGGAAGGCATAATGTAGAACTTGGGATGCATGAAATATACGCTATTTAATCATGTTAGAGGATATTAACGCAGGTCTCGACTTATAAGAAAACGTTTAAGATTTGATTGTTCTAAAATGACCACGTTTAAAAAATAAACATTTCACAACTAAGACTGTTCGGAGAACCTTTCGGTTTTTTGAAATGCAGAGTTTTATATCATTTATATTACGAGATAGACAGCCCTGTGTAAATTTGAAGACCTCATGAATTCGAGCACCCCCTTTCCCTTCCCCCTACTGCAAAAATGGCCTACCTGACCCATGTATGATTGTGTCTTACTTAAAGCGAATAGGCTTTTCACAGTAAGCAAATTAAGTAACCAAGTACTTCCTTCCAAAGTACAGATCTCGGCTGACCACTTGCTGGCCGCGTCAGTCATGTCTGCTCCCGCGGCCCTTTCTGTGGCAAAGTTAGCCGTGCCGGAAACACAGAAACGTTTGGGAAAGGCTCTTCAGGATGATATCGAACAGACCAAACGGTATGGCGCTGATTTGTTAACATATAGAACTTAGTATAGACAGCTTTGTCTTTACCCTGGACATTTCCAACAAGAGCCCCATTTAAAAATGCTATATCATAAAATTTAAGGTTTGCGTGATGCTTTTTTCGTACTAAAATCATTAGATATCGGAGTGTCATGGACGCTGCCTCTAGTGGAGCCATCGGCGCCCTGACTTTGGGTGGCGCGATCATCGCGAACGTCACGGCGGTCATCAGTTTTATGGAAATGATCAACGCGACCCTCAGGTGGCTCGGTGGTTTGGTGGACGTCAAGAACTTCACATTACAGGTGTGTTTTTGGGGAAATAAAGGGGTTTGGGGGGGGGGGTTCACGGTCGTTTGGTAGTAGGTGGGATAACACGTTAAATTTAAATGTCAAATTTTATAGTAAATGATAAAGTTTTTAAAGCATTGTGTCACGTAAGTACCGTTAAGTGTTTTTTTTTTTGTATGTATCTGCTTTAAGATTATGCTAGTTAATTGAACAATACGTAACAAAGGACTGAAAACCTGAATGCAAAGAAAAGTGATACCAAAGCTAGTGATATTGACACTATTCATTTTATTTATACTATTAAATCAAATACACAGAATCTATTTCACAGCACAGCAAAGGGGAAAAAGTACAATCCTCAAAATATATATAAATATAAATTTCATACGCACATAAAGAGTACAATCTTTTAAGTTCATGACGTTTTGTAAATGTCTAGGGACAAAAATAGCAAACATATCCACCGGCTGGGAAAACTGCCGCCTTATTTGTGGGTTGAAAGTTGGAATCTTCCACAAAAAGAAATTATAGAAATTGAATTACCAGATAGCATTTTTTTTTAGAACAAATAAACACGTATGCGAGCTTAAACGACCTTTTCCCAATCAAAGGAGGGTTGGGTGAAAAGGACTGTCGCTACACATTTAATCGGTGACGTCAAAATCACAGCAAAATAGGAAGGGTAAGGTAAAATGCTACGGCTTGTGGTGAATAAAAACTAGGCCAACATTATTCTTTTGGGGGTTATCAAAATCAAATATTCTGTTAGATGCTTTAATATTGGGGTGGGGGTGTGGGGTGGATTAAAATACATTTTAAATTCCCGAATATGATCCAGGTGGGAAATTAATATAAAAAGAGGAAAGGTGATAAAAGTTGTAAAATTAAAATAAGTTTTTTTTCTAGAAAAGTGTGTACAATTTTAAAAAAAAAAATAATCTTAAGAAAGTAAATACTTAAGTAATTTACTTCAATGTCTTTTCATGACATTTAGAAATAATCTTAAATGTAATGATTTTATCCTCATTAAAAAAAATTCCCCTTGTTTACTCGTCTCCATCGTCGCAGTGGATCTGCTCCTACCTGTTTTATCCACTGGCCCTGTCCCTCGGCGTGGACGTTCCAGACGGTCACCGAGTGGCCGAGCTGCTGGGGATCAAGGTGTTCATCAACGAGCTGGTCGCCTACGCCAAGCTGGGACAGTTCAGGAAGAACCGACTCCTGCACGAAGATTACTTGAGTCAGAACTTCACCAAGTGGTCGGTAGATAGCGTCACAAAGGACGTGTTTCTTCCAGGGTGGAATGTGACCCTCCAAGAGGGATTTCTTTCTGTGAGGCAAAGGACGTTAAGTAATGGGGGTTTTGTAAAGGGTTTTTAAGGCAAGGGTTTTTAGTGAAATGGTTTTTAGTGAAAAGGTTTTTAGTGAAAGGGTTTTTAGTTAAAAGGTTGTAGTGAAAGGGTTTTTAGTGAAAGGGATTTTAGTGAAAGGGTTTTTAGTGAAAGGGTTTTTAGTGAAAGTATTTTTAGTGAAAGGGTTTTTATTGAAAAGGTTTTTTAGTGAAAGGGTTTTTAGTGAAAGGGTTTTTAGTGAAAGAGCTTTTAGTGAAAGGGTTTTTAGTGAAAGGGTCTTTAGTGAAAGGGTTTTTAGTGAAAGGGTTTTTGGTGAAATGGTTTTTAGTGAAAGGGTTTTTAGTGAAAGGGTTTTTAGTAAATGATCTTTTGTAAAAGGGTTTTCTTTCTGTTGAAAAAAATAGTGTATAGACCATTGACATAAGTCTTACAAGAGATTAAAAAAAACTTTGTGAATCTCCTTAACATTCAAAGAAGCCATAATATTCAATACATTGATCGTGGGCCCTTAATATATAGAAGAACAAGTGTTTTTGTACAAATATCTAAGGTTAAATAAAAATGTATCTGGAGAGATTTTTTTTTAAAATCTATATTTTAAAGGAAATGAATAATATAATTTATAGGAAAAGATTATAATTTTAATGTGTTTGAAAAGATGCAATGTATTTCCACTAAGAACCTGACAAGACTTATAAGCAACTTTATTATTGAACCCCACGTGACAGTGACGTAGCTAGAGTAAGTGCCGCCGCGGGTGGGTCAAGATTTTTTATGCCTCCTCTCTGAACAAAACTCTACAGTTTTCCGAAAATGCCGCCCCCGCTTTAGAAAGAAATAGGACCCGTTCGGTGCGGAACACCCCACCCTTTCTACGCCAATTACCCCGTAACGTAATCCCCATTTATTTAGTTTAAAAAACATTAAGGCACTGTTATATTTTTTTATGTAAGTATTTTTTTTTAAATTTTGTGCACCTTTCTCTTACTGTCCTCTCAGATACTATATTGCATCCAATTTTTATATTTTAATTTATTTTTGTTAATACTGAAAGCTTTCCACAGAAACTGTTTTTATGTTTTGTTGCCTCCTTTTGTCAAGTGTTCCCATACTTTGTTTCGCTTATTTCCTTTCGAGTCTGTCACACTTATTACCTATATAATTTTTGTTGGGTTGGTGGGAGAGCAATGGTATGAAAATATTATGATTATAGTTACGTCTTTCAATGTCATGGCCATGTCCCCCACACCCCCCCTCATTTTGTTTCCTATTCCCACCCACCCCTTTTTTTCTTACTACAATCTCAGGACAGGAAATCCATAATTTGTGTATGCTCCCCCCCCCCCCACTCCTCCGCAGATGAGATCTGAGGTCATCACAACCTACGCTCTGTGCGGCTTTGCCAACTTTATCAGCGTCGGCGTCATCGTGGGGTGCTACCTTGTGCTGGTGCCTCATAAAAAAATGGTCGTGTTTCAGTATGTCCTTCGTTCTATGTTGGTCGGGCACTGTGCCAGCCTTCTGACGGCCTGTGTTGCAGGTCTGTACACATGGGTCACCTATGATCGTCGGGAAACATATACTTATGAAGTAACAACGAAAACAATTTTATGGTTTGGGGGGGGGGGGGTCACCACAACACGAGGAACTGTACTAAAGGGTCGCGGGATAAGGAAGTTTGAGAACCACTGATTTAATTGGAGGGTAATTTCGCGTAGAAAATCAAATGCATCATTGAAACATTTTACTAATCTTTAAATGCCTGGAGTAATTTTTATACGCGTCTTCAAACAGAACGTGAAAAGGTTCAACAGCGTTAATAGTAGCGTTTCTTCTAATTAAATTTTTCGACTTATTCGATTTGTGAAGTATCAAACATGACATTTTGAAATGTATTCTTTTATTTCCACATCTACTCACACATATGATCAATAATGCATCTCTTTTCTCCCCTAAAGGTTTGTTTCTGAACTAGCTTTCTGAACGCCTTGATGCTGTGGCGAAGATTAGATCATGATTGTGCAGAGGCACACCCAACATACATCTTAGGATAACTAAATCAACGGTCCTGGTCTAGAGCAGAGCCGTCGCGTGGGCCTCTGATATTTAAGGGGGGCCCAAAGGTGTGAGGAAGAAAACAATTTTCGATCAAGTTAAAAATGCCACAAGTGGCAGAGAGCTTCCAAAAGACGGTCCTGTGTTTTTGTAGCAGATTGGGATTTTTAAGATTTCTCCTTATTAATGACTTCGAAACCAATTTTTAACAAGGTCTTTTGAAATACAATCCTTCGAATTTTCTTTGCTTCCACTTCCCCCTTGATAGGCTGAGCCAAGTATTTGGGCAACATGCTGCTGTCACCGGTGTAAGCTGCACCCTGCTAATCGCATGATTCAAAAATGCATCTTATTAAGTCTTACCACCTAGCTTGATCGTGGTAGACGAATATCAAATTGGTTTATTCTCAAATATATTACCAAGATTATTTAATTGGGGGTGGGGGATGCGGAAATTTATAGCATCGTCTACGTTCACTTAAAGAGGGCATTTGATAATACAATTAATTATTACCGTTTACAAGGGCTGGAAGTTTTTAAGGCGGTCTAGACAGTACAAGAATAAGAATTCCGTTGTCAGCAATGAGATGGACGTTGAAAGCTTCCGTGTGACACAGATTTAGACACTGTGATAAATATTTTAGACTAAAATTATTTTGTTTTAAGAACTACAGTGATCAAGATAGTTGCATTTTTATTTATTTTATTTATACATAAAGGACTGCTGCGGGCCCCGATATAAATTGATAGAATATCAACAAAAAATGTAGACATAGTCTTCAAAAGAATCATATATAATATAAAAAAATATATTTATGTGTGTGTGTGTATATATATATATATATATTACAATGAACATATCCCTTCTTGAATGAGCCAGAGGCGTGTTTTTACCAATTAAAAGAAAAATGTGTTAAATATTTCCATTGTAATTTGTGTCAAATAATAAACGTTCCTGTATTCTTATAATGTGGCCAATAGTTTAGCATTCTTTAATTGTTAAACTGACTTGACAGATTGTCTTAATATCAACACACAACAAAAACAACAACAACAACAAAAATACGCCTCTGAGCTGCTTACTGATATTTTCCTCTGAAAAGGAGGGAACACTATTACATCGATAGGTTGTTGATGATATGGGCGTCACGGACATATGGAAACTAGGAAGATGGGTCATAAGTCTTGTTTTGTGAGATCCTATTTCAGGGATCGGGAACCTGTGGCTCGTGAGCCCTTTGTGGATCTTTGGTCTTTCTCATGTAGCTCTAGCATATTACTTGTTAGTAGATCAAAATATATTACTTGGCTATTTGCCATGAAAAGTTTCCCCAACTCCTGAACTAGTAAATACCAAAAAGTGTATATACCACATTTAATGAGTCTTTTGGAAGTAGGCTCCACTGAAGTAAAATGCTTCATCCCACTTGCAATGCCAAATTAAGCCCCCCCCCCCCACCCAACCCCTGGTGCTCCCATAGGCAGATGAAATTTTGTCCCCCCTGCCCTTGGGAAAAATATCTCATAATGTCATATATTAGAGTCTAAATAACACTTTTGTTGAATATGATGTGAAGAAATAAAAGTAAAATAGAAACTTTTTGTTGACTACCATTCTTAAAGTTTATTCACTGAAACTCAAGAGCACGTATCCTCAAAGTACGACCCGGAAACTCACTATCTTATGAGGCAAAAAGCAGGCCCATACATTCCATAATAATTATTTTAAAATTTAGGCTAATTAAAAAAATGTTCTTCAACTTATATAACGGCCACCCCGAGTAAGATGTTGCAGTGTACATAGAAGTTCTATTCTTTTCATCCTAGCCACCATGAGAAATTCTCTATACTCTCAAAATTACGACCTGTGTAGTCTCCCTAAATTATAAAATTGGATCCTTTGTTGCGGGGCCCCAAAACAGTTACCGTCTTGTCAAACCCGCGCCGCCCAATTCGATGATGTAAGAAGTTTTATCCATCTTTGGAATCAAGAAATGTATCTCTTCATCGACGAGATGTCTAGCATCGATTACACTGATTTAATTCGTTGATTAAAAAATGAAATCCATGTACCCCTGATACTGCGTAATAATCTTCAGTAGAGTAAAACTGTTGTAGGCATCAACTGACGTCAAACGAAGACAATATTTAAGTCATATGTGCTGCGTTAACCAGTCGAATACTTATCACAGGCTTTGGCCAGAAGATCCCCCCCCCCCCCAAATGCGATCAACTTATGTGTGGGAACAAAATATGCTAAAAGTGTAGATTTCCTTTGAAAAAAAGTTTTAAAATAGTCAATGCTAAAATAATTTTGGCTTTTTAATGTTATGGTCAAGGTAATTATTAAGTATGTATAACAAAATTAGAAACTACAATCATTGTGCAGCATAAACCTTTCATAATTTTCAGGTTAAATAATCTCTATCTCTACCTGCTATTTAACCAAATTACCGTCAAGAACTCTAACTAAAACTTGGCACATAGACTCATTGCCGAGGACAACACATTCTATCAAATTGTATGCCCCACTCCCTATGACGACCCCCACCCCCTCAAAAGCAGTTTTTTCCTGTTCTTCAAAGCGCTCATAAAGGAAAATTCCCGAAAACTGTGGTGAATGAGATTCTTGTTGAAAACAATTTCGCCGTTTCATGCGTAATACGTTTTGGTGCTCTGAAACAGCAGGTATGTAACTATGTGTGTACGTGTGTATCAATGTGTGCATGTGTATGCACGCCTGTGTGTGTATGTGTGTGTATGTATGTGTGTACGTATGTAAAAAAATGAGTGTTTGTGGGTGTATGTACGTATATATGTATAACGGTGTATACAGTTGTGCATGTGTGTATGAATGTATGTATGTATGTATGTATGTATGTATGTATGTATGTATGTATGTATGTATGAGTGTATGTGTGTGTGTGTGTGTATGTATGTATGTATGTATGTATGTATGTATGTCTGTGTGTGTATGTATGTCTGTGTGTGTGGGTGTGTGTGGGTGGGTGTGTGTGTATGTATGTATGTATGTATGTATGTATGTATGTATGTATGAATGTATGTGTGTATGTATGAGTGTATGTATGTATGTATGTATGTATGTATGTATATATGTATGTATGTATGTATGGTTGTATGTATGTATGTATGTATGTATGTATATATGTATGTATGTATGTATGGTTGTATGTATGTATGTATGTATGTATCTATGTATGTATGTATGTATTTTTGTATGTATGTATGTATGGTTGTATGTATGTATGTATGTATGTATGGTTGTATTTATGTATGTATGTATGTATGGTTGTATGTATGTATGTATGGTTGTATGTATGTATGTATGTATGGTTGTATGTATGTATGGTTGTATGTATGTATGTATGTAAGTATGTATGTATGTATGGTTGTATGGTTGTATGTTTAATTGTATTTAATGTCCTGTTAAACGCAGTCCGCCTTTTTTATAGTGGCGACTATGTACAATTGATATAGCTCCTGGGTGGCGGGCAGAAGACTAAAGAGATACTCTTTAATGCAGCAGGTCGTGGAGCTGGTAAGGACATTCGATCTACCCCAAAATAGAGAACGTCTGACCCTATTCCCAGTTAATCCGCCATACGCGGAACCCATACATTTGGCCTTGACCTATGCAGCAGTGGCCAATCAAAGCACTGAACATGTTCAGAAAGCTGCTGCCCTTGAGACCACGGATGTGTACTCCAAGGTACATGGGAATGTGTACGCACGGATCGACCAATCTGAGTGAAGTTACGGCTGGGTATGTTGCGCTTATACTACACCCAGCCGGGGGGGGGGGGGCACAAAAACCAGGAACTCATGGGGCCCTGTGGGACAGCAGCATAAAACTTTGATGCTGAGCTTGAGGCTATACACACGGCCCTAGAGAGCATGTACAATACACTGAAAGAAAACGAGCTTGCGGGGCTCGATGTGAGCGTGTTCCAGGACTCAAGATCTGCTCTCGAGATCTTGGGAAAGAGACAGGGTACCACTGACCAAGTTGACGTCAGTGGCAATGAGAAAGCGGACACTCAGGCGAAAACAGGGGCTGCCCAGCCTCAGCCAGAATTACCAATTACTTATTTGGGAATAAAGAACTGGCTGGCAGACCATTTAAGGACGAATTGGTACAGGCAATGGGCAGATAATGCGACCGCCAGGGGCGTCTTTTCCCATTTGCCCACTCCTAGCAAATAAGAACCATGGTGGGGGTTAGGCCGCAAACAGCTGAGCTTTGTGGCGCAAATGTGCACAGAGCATTGCCCATAGGCACATATTTCTGGCAGCTAGATAACAACAGTCATCCTACCTGCCGGAAAAGCAGCCTGGCCCCAGAGACACTAGCGCATCTGTTGACCGAATATCCCTCACTAGATGTCCCGGGGGAAGCCAGGACGGTTGGGGAACCTTACGTGAGGAAAATGTTGTATGGCTCAGCTCAGCAGATGGAGCTGGTAGCCAATTTACTAGCCGGGGTCAAGAGAGAGTAATCTCAGACCTTCACCAGAATATCTGTGCTAGTTAGCTCTTGGTTTGTACGGATTCTCGGAACATCATCGTCCATCACTGGACCTTATATTTTCCTGTGGATTTTCCTCTCACATGTATTGAGCATGTTCTCTGCTTCTCTGGTAACATACCAAGTCTCACGAGCGTACTTTACTATCGGTTTTGTGAAAGTGGTGTATATTGCCTACTTATTTCCCGTTGAGAGTTTTTTTTTTCGCAATAGCTTTTGTAGGTTGAAATAGGAACGGTTGCCTGCTGTTATCCTTTCTGTCACCTCCGACACTATTTCATTGTGCTCGTTTATAGTCACCCTTAGATATTTGAAAGCTGCCGCCTTCTCAAGGGTGTGGTTGTTTATATTGATGTTGTCATCATTGTGGGCGTTTCGTAACATAGTCACATATTTCACCTTTCCTTCATTTACACCTAAACCAGCTTTGGCCTAGGCAGCTTCAAGCTCCCTGATTACTTTAAATATATCATTTCTGTTTCTGCCCAGTATGGTACATCGTCTGCATGTGCCAGGTACTGCACTGTCTGGCTATTTAGAGTTCCCTAAATGTTGTTGTTCTGTAATATCTCTCCGTAAGTAGTTGGTTATGGTTCCATTGGTGCTCACATGTATGCTTCTAACAACTTTTTATAGCGTGATGTTGAACAGGAAACGCGAAAGTGAATCTACTTGCATGAGGTCCTAATAAACTGGGAACCTAATCGAATATTCTCCCTTTTTGTTGAATTCTACTTTTGGAGTTAGCCATCGTCCATTGCAAGAGTTGGTTAAGTTTATTAGGGACTCCAAGTTCCCGTAGAGCATTGTATAGGTAATTCCTGTCTACGCTAACATATGCATTTTTGTAATCCACATATTAGATTATAGCTGGTAAAGAAGATGTTATATTCGTAGCATTTCTCCAGTAATCATCTAATCATAAAAATATTACCATGGTTAACCTATACTACAGGAATCCGCATGGGTAGTCCTTTAGGCTCTGTTTATTATACCATTCCAGTTTTCTTACTATTATTTTTGTGATGATTTTGTACATTATATTAAAGAGGAAGATTCATCTATAGTTTGAGCGTTCCAACTTATATCCTTTTTTGTGAATTGAAATTATGATCACGGTGTACCATTTTATTAGCATTTCTTCCTGCCAGATTCTGGATATGAGTTCGAGTATTTGTATATGCAGTTCCTTTGCACCTAGTTTTGTGAGTTCTGCAGACACAATATTTATTCCAGTAATTCCAGGGGCTTCGTTGATTTTCCGGGTCCTGTTTTTTTTTAGTGTTAGTTGGTTGATCAATGGATCCGATCCTACTTGGGGCTAAGCGAAATCCTCATTGGTTCCTTCACCTGAGCCATTCAGTAACCTTCAAAGTGTTGTGCCCATTTCTCTAATACCATATCGCTCTCTGTGATCAGTTCTCCACCCATATTTTCCCACATTTGGAATCATCCTTGAAAGCTGCTCTTTCCCTGCTTTCTCTTCAGATACATTTCCTTCACACCCCTTTCTTTTGCCAATACTTCTATCCCTACTAGCTTTCATTTTTGCCAACCAAGATTTTCTGTCTATGAATTTTGTAACCCACCCTTTTGTTTTAAAAAATAATTTTCGTGTTCTCCTTGTCTCTCTTTGACGTACGATTTTCTGAGCCTTGTTTCTTTCTTCTATAAATTCTTTGAATTCTGAGTCAAACCATCTTGTTCATGTCACTGACAGTTTAAATCCTAGAGTTAACTCTATATTTGTGTTGTAATATTAAACTCCTGGTTGTCATTCTTTTTCCTGTAGCGAAGTCTATTAGAAGTAATTCTTTCTCATTGCACTCGTCATGCAAACTTTCTTTTTCGATAGTTGGTCTGTAAGCAGGTTCTTTTCCGATTTTCGCACTGAAATCTCCAAGGACTATTTTTGTACCATGGCATGGTGCCACATCAAATACTCTTTCAATTGTTTCGTAGAAAGTTTCCTTAATGCTTTCATCCGTATCTTCCGTTGGAGCATGTGCGCAGATTAACGTGATGTTAAACACATTACAATTCTATATCTTAGCAATTCATCCCTGAGGCGGGTCAATGCTCTGTGTAGACTCAGTACATTCCAGGCTGCTATCCTCATGTCATATTTTTATTCAGGCTTAGGTCGAAATCCATAATTATCAGAACTTTTTTTCGTATGGGGTTTAGCTTTCGAAACATTTGATTTTTTTACGGGACAGGGTCATCAGCCTTGCGCACAGCCGTCTTTGCAATGGGTTGTGTCTCTAGCCTTTGTTGATCCCTTCACTTCCTACAAGGCAGTAGGTTCTGATTTTGGTCCGTCCCGGGGTATTTTATTTCCCCGGTACCCGCCATATCTGGTGGGCTTTCCCCTATCCGCAACCTGGGGAGGCGCTCGATAGAAGATCAGTATCTCCTCACGAGATGTATATTTGTATGTATGTAATTCGTTCATCTGCCATGGTTAAGCTGTCGGTTTTCGAGATGACCTATGTCGCTGTGCTAGTGGACGAGTTGTTGGTTGACGAGTTGTTGGTGGAGTTGTCGGTAGACGAGGTTTACGTTGATGAGTTTTAGTGTAGGAGATGTTGTGTGACGAGCTTTTGATGGTTCAGATGTCGGTGGTCCATGTTCGGTGATCTAAATTTCTATGAAAAAATTCCCGAGTCTTGGAAACATTCGTAAATTTGGTGCCGGTGTCAGAGGTCGAGGTATTGCTGCAAAATGTGTCGGTGGATGAGTTATTGATGAACTAGGTATCACTGAAAAAGGTGTCTGTGGTCGAGGTGTTGGTGTTGCAATTCTCGCTGCATATGGTGTCGGTGGACGTGGTTTCTGTTGCCGAGGTGTCGGTGGTAGTAGTCTCGTTTAAAAAAGTGTCGCTGGACGTGGTTTCTGTTGCCGGTGTGTCGGGTGTTGAAGTTTTGTTTGAAAAGGTGTCGGTGCACGAGGTATTGATGGACGATGTTCCGTTTGACGAAGTGTCGGTTGTTGAAGATTTGTTGGAAATGATGTCGGTGGACGATGTTTCGTTCGACTAAGTTGAAGTATACGATGTGTAGTTTGACGATGGTTGGTGGAGAAAGTTTCGGTGGACGAGTTGTTGATGGATTAGGTGACGCTGGATGAGGTGTCTGTATACGATGTTTAGGCCGACGAGGTGTTTGTTGATCAGATGACGTTGGAAAAATTGTAGGTAGACAAGGGGTCGGTGCTTGAGGTCTCAGTGTTAAAGTAATCAGATTCAGACCACGAGCAAAGGGCTTTATCTCTAGACTCTTGATTCTTTTGATAAACGCCATATTCTTTGAAACATTTGTAGATCTGGTGCCGGTGTCGGTGGTCGAGGTGTCGGTTTTCGATGTCTCACTAGACAAACTGTCGGTTGATGATGTATTGTTGGACGTGCTTTCGTTCGACGATGTGTCAGCACATGATGTGTAGTTTGAAGAATGGTCGGTTGGCGATTTGGTATACGCTATGTAAATGTAGGCCGACGAAGTGTCTGTGGACGAGATGTCGTTTGATGATGTATAGGTAGATGAAGTGTCGCTGTACGAGCTATTGGTAGAAGATGTGTCTTTGTTCAAGGTGTCGGTGGTCGAGGTATCAGATTTAGATCCCGAGATAAAGGCTTGATCTCTAGACTCTTTCCTTCGACGCCCAAAACGTTTTCGAATTCTGTGAAAAACCACTCGAGTCTTCCTAAACTTTTGTCGATCTGATGCAGGTGTCGGTGGACAAAGTAATACGTTTTCCTCTACATATGCATGGTCTTTTTAAACAATGGCAACGCATGCAAGAGAATAAATCGGAAAAGCAATTCCGTAGTAGCGTGTTTCTAGTCATTGTCAAAATTTGAATAGCTACGAAATGCTTAGAAAAAATGTATATTAAACTATATGTGCTTCGAGCCTCTAAGACCTTGCAGAAAACTGAAAAAAACCTAATATGTTATGCTATAGTAATGATCAATGTTACTGTTAAATAAAAATATCTTATGTGGTGCGAGTCTACAAAAAACACGCAGATATATTTTCAATGAAACTGAAAATAACGAACAAAGTATACAATTTTAATGATCAGTATTAAGGTTAAATAACAATATCATTAGCTTCGGAACGATAACGATTGAACAATATATTATTTTCAACAGCAAAGAGCTTTTTAATTATTAAATTTTTAATACAAATAGAAATACAAATTTTAAATGAATATTATTTTTTTTAAGTGGGTTTAAACGGAAATATAAAAAAAAAAAAATGGATCTAGCCTTAAGAGATCTGTCTTGTTCAATGGCGCAATAGCCAAATCGTGTCTCTTGGTAGTGACATCCGGTTTAATATTAATAATGGCGTCCTACACAACAGTGGTCCTAGTGATTATAAAGCTTTGCTAATGGTTGAAATCGGTTGGTTCGCAACTGCTCAACTACCAAAACTGGTTCTCACCGATGACCACTCTGGTAAAAACCGGTTTCTGGATTTTCTTTTTAAATTTTGTGACCTCATTGAAAATATGGCATGGTTCGTTGTTGTTTCGTGTGTGTGAAAGTGGTGATGGTGGGTGGGGTTGAGGGGGGTCCAAACTTGTCGCCATTCAAATTTGAAATTAACGGCACTGCGGTCAGCGAACGTCTTAGATAGGCTGTAGTTATATTTAATGATCAAAGACAACATTGGTTTAAAAGGCTACTGGATTTTCTTCACAATGGACTACGATTAGTCGATTGTTTTGTCACGTGATACGTGTAAAAACAAGTAATACTTCCGGTAGGCTGTCTGCAACACACTAGTCGCTCACAAATTTTTCTTCCTTTAATCATAACTGAATTATAATTATTGTCACATTTATGAATATCATTTTTAAAAAAACACGTGTATTCAAGAATATTTTGAAAAGTAAAATTTTAATAAACACTGGGGAAGCGCTGATGGAGACAAACATTTTGCTTTAGAATTAATGATAATGGCAATGGCTGATCAGCTGTTTATCTGTTGTTATGTGTTGTTATGTGTAGCAGAAAGCCTACTAATGGCTGGTACGTATCACGTGACAAAACAGGGAAGTGACTAATCGTAGTCCATTAACAATTCTCTCATTAAAAAAGGACATGATTACAATCGATATGGCATATGTCAATGTAACGCTGAGTATCTCTAAATTAAAAGGTCTTGAAATAAAATGAAACACATTCTTCTTGTGTACAAGGATTAAAATATCCATCTTGACCTCTGTATTGATTTGTCGCAGGCTGAACACTAAAACGTGCATCTTTATTAGCTGTTGAGCTGAATTCATTTCTGACATATTTCAATAATTTTATATATAAAAGGTTTCTTCTATTTTATTTTGTTTTTAATTTGACTAATTATATACAGGTTGTAACACATACAATCTGCGTCTGATCAAGAGACCGCATTACTAAGAACGTTCTATTACATCATAAGAACGATCGCCTCAAGACCTCGTCGTCACAATTAATTGACCAAAGACCACATTAACTGAAGGCAACATCGCAAGTACCACTTGAGACACGTTTAGTCTGCATTATCTTTTTAAAAATCATCTCACTTCTAAAGGCGCCATTTTCAAAAGATATTGCGTTTTTACTTTAATGTTTGTTGATGACCCGTTTGTTGATACATAATTTACGTTATTTGCTTTTTCTCCCTTTTTGAACTGATAACTTCTGATATTGGCAAGTATACATGTATCCGTTTATACTTTTAATATTTATTATTTGTACTCTTTAGGCAATATCTCTTCTATAGGTCGTATTTAGGTCATCATAAATGAGTTTAGTAGTTTTCCCCGCCACCTGCCCTACTTTGGAAACGATGGATGATCGGTACGCCCTGTTACCCGCCGAATTGTTAAGTCACCACGGTCAGCTTCCTGATATACGACGATCAGAGAAGAACTTCGCTGTGCAAAAATAGGGCGTCGTAATGCGGAAAATAATATTTTGCGGTCAGGCCTTGCTGTTTATAAGCAGATATATTTTGTCGCCAGGAAGCGTATTGTTCAGATTGTTTAACTTGCTAAGTCTTTGTACTTTAGCAATCAGCTCATTATGGGTGAAACCAGCAGGCAGTTGTTTGACGTCTGTTGACAGCTCACAGTTGGTATTTAATCTGTTTTTCTTTCAGTGTACCCGTTGCCTCAGCAACCAGATATATTTCGTAAATTTTTCACAAGGAAAGTAGATGACATTCGTGCTGAGCTTGATCATCTTGACGTATCAACCCTTGACCTGCTCTTGAAAATTATTTTGCCATTTCTGGTTCAGTTTTGACTTTGTTTCAGTACTACATCTCCAACAGAAGGCAGGTGGTCACCCATGATGGATGTCTCTGCCGTAGTGCTGACGTGGTGTTCGGAGTGCCACAGGGGTCCGTTTTGGGTCCGGTCCTATTTAAAATGTATACAGGGCGACTTCTCTTCCAATTAGAGGCATCCTATTGAGAGCCAGTCATACCTTAGTAAATAAAAAATAAATACTCCAGATGATTAGGTCCAAGACTTATAACCAGTGTGTACTAAATAGTCTTATCTGTCTTATCTTTCTCTAAATTCAAAGCTTTATATTTTATTCAGAGTCCATTTCTCTGCTAAACTTTTTATCTTTACCCTTGATCTTGGGGTCGCATAACATTTTAAGAATATATTTTACAAAAAGTTTATAACAAATACGTTTAGAAGCATCTGAACTTATGACAAAAGCCTTTAACTAGCGCATTGTTCTCCTTACCTAAGTTTATCCTTTATCACCCTTTGCATATTCCCTTATTACCAAAACCAGGGGTCTCATGTATGTATGTATGTAAGTATGTATGTATGTATGTATGTATGTATGTATGCATGCATGTATGTGTGTATGTATGTATGTATGTATGTAATGTATGTATGTATGTATGTATGTATGTATGTATGTATGTATGTATGTATGTATGTGATGTATGTATGTATGTATGTATGTGATGTATGTATGTATGTATGTATGTATGTATGTATGTATGTATGTATGTATGTATGTATGTATGTATGTATGTGTGTGTGTATGTATGTATGTATGTATGTATGTATGTATGCATGTATGTATGTATGTATGCATGTATGCATGTATGTATGTATGTATGTATGTATGTGTGTATGTATGTGTGTGTGAATGTATATATGTTTGTATGTATGTGTGTATGTGTGTGTGTATGTTTGTATGCGTGTATGCATGTATGTATTTTTGTGAGCTTGATTTGTTATGGATGTTTGGTAGGACGAGTTGTCGATCGTGTGAGTGTTTTGTGAGTGGTTCATCGTGAGGTCACAGCGTGAAGTTGGTTCGTGTTGAGATATATTGTATGGTGGGTGGCTGTGCGTAAGGATATAAAAGGACAGGGTGTTAGTTAGTCGAGAGAGGAGACGGACGAGCGTGATGAACACCTGTGGAAGTGCGAGTTTATTTCATACCTTTTTAATGAGGATTTGATTATGGTTTCAAAAGGATTGGTGACACTTGATAGTAATGCATTTGATTATGAGGAATAAAAGATTAGATTATGAAACTTCTGATATTCGTAGACTTAATTGTGTGATTGGTGATCCATAGCTTCACCCCGGTAGGGCGTACCAGGACATAGTTGTAATCATAGACATAAGAAATAATTCACAGGCATCAATAGACCTTAGACAACGAAAGTAGGCCGTAACAGTATGTATGTATGTATATATGTATGTATGTATGTATGTTTGTATATGTGTGAGTGCGTGCGTGCATGCGAGTATGCGTGTATGCAGGTCTGTCGGTCTGTCGGTCGGTAGGTAGGTAGGTATGTGTATGTATGTATGTATGTGTGTGCGTGCGTGCGTGTCTGTGTGTATGTCTGTGTCTGTCTGTATGCGTAGGTGTGTGTGTGTGTTTGTGTGTAGATATAAATTATTTTTATTATTCTCCTTTGGTATTAAAAAAAAAAAATTCACGTATTTATTACGTACATTAGAAATGATAAAGCAAAATGTTACGTTCTTAGTTTATAAACTATAACAACATAAGGGCGGGCCTTAATTTGTTGCGGCTTGGTTTGTGCAGCAGAAATCATGCTTGAAATTAACATCACGGTCACGTTGCCAAGACTTTAGCTGTTATATCACTATGAAGTCGAACACATGGCAGTCGTGTCAGTCTCTTGGGTACAGGTATGACTGGCTAGAATTGTGTTAGGTACTTAAGAGTCAACAATAATCTCGACTTTCGTTAGAACCACTTGGGATATACAGCTGTGCAAATCTTCAGTCTGCACCACTGTGTTAACGATGAGATGACTCATAATTTTTTCACAAATTGAAATAACTCAAATCTTCTGTTTGAATTGATCCATGGATGGGTTGAGAACATCGTGTGCTTTGGTTGGATACTCACTGTGATAAATCACTGACGTTAAGCTGTGGATCAGTGGTGCTTCTGTTTAATGATCGAACATCACTCAGAACACATTAACATGAATAGTTTGTCTCAGTGTCGTTTTTGATTGATGTTACACCACGCAGAGCGTGTACCGGTGGCATACTAATGTTATTGGACCACCCCGGAACCCTCAGTTATCGAAAAAAACCGATCTCAGAACTTAATCTGTGCTTGACACCACTGAACAACAAGATACAATATAGTCAGGTTGGCGATGTAAGCTCTTCGCGCTTACTACAACTGATCTCATTGGATTTCTTTAGCCGGTTATTTAAACAAACAAACAAATATCTGGAACTCATTGCTGCTCACTTTCAACAAGCTAAACCTACACATATTGTTTTATTAAGTTTTAAGCGTACTTTTTTTTTTTAAAAGCTTTTAAAATGGTGCTTGTCAAACAACGGAAAGAAGGAGATCTCATGTCCCCAACAAATGTTGAACTTCGCCATTTAGAAACCGGTAACGCCTTTAAAAATCGTGAACTTCCAGATGAAAAAGAAGAAATCGATTCCGATGCTGAATCGGCCGTCGGGGACGATTCTGCCGACGACGACAATATTTCCGAAGCAGACGACGACGGCGGCTTCTGTCTTGGTTTGAGATTATACTTGTTGAGACGCAGGCTTCGTGCGTTATGGTTGAAGCTGGTCCGCTCTTTGGGGATCTGTGTTCCTGTGATGTACATGTGTCTGTATCTGGCGTATTTCTCTTACGCCATATACCTCCACCATGACGACAGCAGCATCAGCGGTCTGATCGTGATAACCGTGATAATCTTCTTGGTGCTGCTTGTCAGGGGCGTATCAAAGTACGAGCCCATCGCTAAGGTCAGCGAGTTCTTCTCGAGACATCCGAGGGTAGCGAATCGCCTCCAAAGGTATGTCCTAATTTGTTCACGGTTGAATTAGAACTATTGATTGATTCATTGCCATACATTTGACTTTCCATTACATCGACATTAATTTCAAATAAAATAAAATTTGTTGCCTTGAATATTTTAAGGAATAATTAATTTCATAATATAAAGTGAAGACACGACGTTTAATCTGTGCTGCAAATAACGTGCAAGAATGTACAGCCTTTTCTACCAAAGACATTGCTTACTTGTTTTTTTATGGGCTTTAAATCTCACACATCTTGCTATAATCAATTCGTATTATGTTAAAGTTTGCCCTATTTTCATATTGCATTCACTTTTTAACAGGCTTTTAAGACTCCACAATAAATTGTAACGTTATAGTCTATTCCAGTGGTCGGCAAACTCATTAGTCAAAAGAGCTAAAAAAAATCAGCAGCAGGACGATTAAAATTTTTTGAGAGCCCAATTTCTTTTCAAGAACCTTGTTTTTCCGAGTCAAATTTCGACCGGCTGGCCGAGCCGCACTCAGGTCGCTAAAGAGCCGCATGCGAGTCGCGAGCCGCGATTTGCCGACCACTGGTCTATTCGTACAAAGTTTAACGTCGTTAGATTATCTTCTGTCTGAAGGCTGGTCACGTTTGCTTGTGTAGTCGTCGGATGCATTACTCTGATAACAGAGGTTGTCCTCATCCGTCCCAAGAATCTCGTCTCTCTAACGGGGATCGCTGGCATTTACTTGGTGTTTTTCATGACATCCACACACCCGCATAAGGTTAGTGACGATAATATGTGTGTTGAATACTTTTAATCTCTTGAATCTCTCCCCGCCAAGATCAAATACGTGTGTCTGAAGTCTGCATGCCTGTAGGAGAAACAAATATTATTGGCTTATGAAACGTTGTTAACCACCGGCGAATCGCACTCGGGAAAACGACGGCCATTTCTAATACAATAATCGATCTGATGCGCTTACAATAATGCGATCTGATGCCCCTCCCTCGTTACGACCATTTGCAGGGGACTTAATTTTCCTTTCTACCGTCCCATTTTTTTCATGTACTAACTCTCACACCTACTATCACATTTCTCTTGCTGTCCTGAAGGAAACTACATTGCAACTAAGTGTTTATTTTTATATTATGTTGTTTTTACTATTGTTTGTTCTTTGAAGAAGGCTTCTTGCTGACACGTTCGTTTTGTTGTTGTTGTTGTGTCCTTTTTTTCACAACTAAGTTTCTCATTCTTGTTTTTCCACTCATTAACTTAAAGTTTTTAATGCATTTTATAATATATTTATCCGCCTCAAACTATTTCTTTTTAGCTTTCACCAGAGTGGCGAAATCGGCAATATGCAAAATAAATGTATTTATGCGTTGCACCTCCCTGGGCTCCCATGTTGCATCAATGATTTTTTTCCTCCTCCAGGTGATATGGCGACCCGTCATCTCTGGTCTATTTCTCCAGTACGTATTTGCTTTGGCCATACTACGCCTTCCTGGTGTGCAGACCATTTTCATGTGGGCTGGAGATGTCATCTCTCTCATGGTCAAGTTCTCTAAAACGGGTGGACAGTTCTTATTCGGAGAACTCGCCAACACGGGCGGGTTTGTCATTGTAGTAGGTTCATTTATTTGAAAAATTATTATTAATTTTAATTTATTCACTATTTATAATTATTATGTTTCTTTTCAGGGGTGTGGGTGAACATAGTTAAGGGCCTTCTGAGACTTTAGTTATCCTTAGGCCATTGGCTCCCACTGCTGGCCACCACCGGGCAATATTAAACCAAAGATACTAAGTCTACAGTTTACTGGTTTGGAACAAAATAATGATGATGTTTTTTTTTCAACATACGTCTGATAAGGCAAACATCAATCTTTAATAATTATATAGATGTTGGGATTTTCAGAGTAATTAATAGTACTAAATTAATACTCAATTAATTTACTTCTCGGGAAACCAAGATAACTTTAAAATGTGAAGGAGCCCAAATTAATGCAACATTTGAGCTAGGACAATGGTCGGCATATCCCTGCTCACGAACCGCATGCGGCTCTTTGGCGGCTTGAGTGCGGCTCGGCCAGCCGGCCACAAATTAGTTTTGACTCCGAAAAACATGGTTCTTGACAGGTTCTTGAAAAGAAATGTGTCTCTAAAAAAAGTTTTGATCGTCCCGTTGCTGATTTTTGGCTCTTTGGACTAATGAGTTTTCCGAACACTGGGTTAGGTCAACAACAACACACAAAAAAATATGATTTTTTAAAAAGAATATTTGACCGCAGCTTGTATATGGTTGTACAGTTATTGATTGAATAATTTTAACCAATGATGAGCTTGGTTGAGATGGAATCTCTCACCAATGGGAGTCTTCCCCCTTGTGTAGACGCCCCTGGTCTCACCTATCCCCTTAGGCCTTTGTCAATATTCATTGAGCTCTGGTGTTAAGAAAACTTTTTAAAAAATTATTTATGAAGCCCTGAATTTTTTTAAATTTTGAAGCTATTTTATGATGTAATAACCACATACAATTTTATAAATAACCCTACACACATTATCAACTACACATATTATCAACTACACACATTATCAACTACACACATTATCAACTACAGACATTATCAACTACAGACATTATCAACTACACACATTATCAACTAAGTGGCGTAGCGAGCTTAACTCGCGCCCGGGGCACAATACCTTTTCAGCGCCCCCCCCCCCTATTCGAAAACTATCTAATATTATATGTAAAATATACCATTTGGCGCCACTTTGTGAGTAGCGCCCGGGGCATGATGCCCCCTTGGCCCCCATCGCTACGTCACTGTATCAACTACACACATTATCAACTACACACATTATCAACTACACACATTATCAACTACACACAATTTTTAAGCCAGTTTCAGTTGTGTCGGTATGTTCGCAGGTGATTCCTATAATTACTTTCATGATCGCCTTTCTGTCCGTCCTGGAACACCTGGGGGTGCTGCACGCCCTTTTGAAGATAGTCGGCAGGTTCTTGGCGTTTTGTACAGGGGCGTCACCGGTGGAGACTCTCAACGCTTCTGCCAACATTTTTATGGGACCCGTGAGTTGTGTTGTTTTCTTTTTTAAAACTGGTGAGAAATATCTTTTAATTCACTGAAATAACTAGATTTGGTTTTAATGGATTCTTTGAATTATTTTGAACTTTCATTATGAATTCTGGAAATTCTATCTAATTTCACGTCTGCTTTTTGTCATAGATTTTACAATATGTTTTACTAGGCCGATAGATATTGTTATTTCCCACATGTTCCTCGCCTTAGAGATGAAACTTAGGATGTCATTTGTGGTAGTTTATTTTAGTAAAACTTAAGAATTGAGGTTACAAACATATAGTACATCCAATTATCTTGATACCTCATTTTGTCTTACAAACTTAACAATAATATTTTATAACGTTTTTTAATCCCAATCTCTCATTTCTGGTACCCGGGTACCAATAGGTTCAGCATTCATTTAATATATATACACTCATATATACCCGGTAATTAGTAATTACCGACGGACGTTATTTACACAAGTTACACAAAAATAAATGGAGCAGCAGGGTATCGATCCCTGTACCTCTCACATGCTAAGCGAGCGCTCTACCACTTGAGCTACAGCCCCTGATAACATGGCTCTAGATGATTTTAAATTTTTCCAACATAAAATATGGCAAATCGCAATAACATTGTATTTATATATTTATTTAGTGATAGTGAAAGTGTTTATATTCTTTAACTCTGTGGAATATTGTATTAGGTAAATTCGAATAGATCGTACCGCGTTTTTTTACCATTGCCGCCAACTTGATTGCCGTGACCCGTAAAATTAAGAATAAAACGTTAAAAAATAATGAAAACATTTCCTAATCCTAAACTAAATGATCTATGATAATCTATCCCTAAACCTAACCTAATGAAATGACGTACAACATCTATGGATTAGCCTTGTATTAAAATGATTATTTCATGAAAATATTTTTAAAGAGAATTACGGCTGGAGAAGCCGTGCGTGTGAAGACGAAGACGTTACTGGTATTGGTACTGAGTTACTTCTGACTTAGTAAAGTAGACTATTAGTTGACTAAAAAAAATGCTTTGCCTAATCCATAACATAAATTAAATGGGGCATGATATATGATATAGTTATACTCAGTATAAAAGGCTACTGAACAATCATACTATTTTGTTTTAAATGTTTATTTGTAAGGCTACTGCTAGTGCTACCTATATGTCGATATGCAAATAAAATATATATAGGCTTATATATGCTAAGGCGGCTAGGCCATTATAGGTGTAAGGGGTCGTTCGTAAATTACGTCACGCAAAAAAATGACCTTTTAAGACCCCCCTCCTCTTGTCACGAAGTGTCACAAATTCTATACCCCCACCACCACCCCCCCCCCAATAAATCAAAACATAACATACATAAAATTTTCTTACATAAACTAAGATTGTTCGATATGCGCAATACGTGTGAGCGACTGAGTTCATAGTTCCTATAATACCTGAGGCAACTTCGACCTCAAATTAATGTTTTTAAAATTAATTATATAAAGATTTTTCAAAATGAGAAAATTTTGGATTTAAAAAAAATTATATAATTTTTAAAAAACGTGACGTCACAAATATTTGACCTTCCTCCCCCCCCCCCCCCCCGGGGTCACAGAGTGTAACAAATTCTCGACCCCCCCCCCCCCGAGCGTGACGTAATTTGCGAAAGACCCCTAAGTGTATGAATATGTGTATGCGTAAAGACTAAGTGCATGGTAATTCCTTCCAAAAATATTGGGCATGTATGTCATGATTGTGTGTGCCTTAAGTCTTAAGCAGAACCGTCGCCAGAGCCCTGCAAGCCCTGAGGCTGTGGAGGACCACGTATATATGGGGGGATCAATGTTGTGACTTAAGGGTCGGTATTTTCGGCCAACTGCAGATTATTTATATTTTTTGGTTGACATGGGAGGGCTTCAAAATATTGGCCAGCCCCAGGTGGCACTTAAACTAGCAACGCCACAAATTGAGGGGGTGGCGTATGTGGAAAACTGTCAGGGGTGCCACCAAAAGTCACGCGACGGCTCTGCTCTTAAAAAAAAAAAGATTTCAATGTGAGTTTGATATAGTTTAATTAATTGACATTATTTGTAACAATGTTTTTCTTTATTTATTATTATTTTATTTTTAATTGTTAACATGGGAAGCGTTAACAACGTGTACCCTCTTAATATTCGTCCCACAGATAGATTCTATAATGGTTGTCCGCCCTTACCTGAAACGCGTGACGTCATCAGAGCTCCACTGCCTGATGTCCAACGAAATGGCGACACTGACTGGGAGCGTCATAGGACTTTATATCATGTTAGGGGTAATCACAATCACAATTTGATTCAGATTTTTAGATTAGTCATGGATGTGTTGCTGGTGAGTGTGCGTATGGGGTTTGTGTGGCGTGCGTGCGTGCGTTTGTGTGTATGTGTGTGTGTACTTAAAATAGCTTTTTTTTTTTTTTAATTGCTGCAGTTGGTTAGAAATTTAAAGGGTCAAACGTTTCCCAAAAATCATATTGTACGTTCGAAACAAAACAATGTTCAAATTCATTACATTTCCTCGTGGTTTTTTTTTTTTGTATTCAAAGTGACACCATGGTCGTCATCCAGAAAGCTCCGGTATCACATTTGTATGATACTACACAACCGTATGTTTCACTCTTGCTGCAGCAGCAATTAAAAAAATAACGTGAACAATTCCAAATACTGTAGAGTGTTGATAAACGGTCGCACGCGCCCACAAAAGGCGACATACATTTCACATCTATAAACTCAAACAGATTTCCGCTGATCATCTTCTAGCGGCATCTGTGATGTCCGCCCCTGCAGCCCTCTCGGTGGCAAAGCTGGCAGTTCCCGAGACTCGCCGGAGGAAGGCGGAGAAGTTTAAAGAGGTCGGTGCTCCGGAGAAAAGGTCAGTGAACTCGAGCGCCGCCTTGGTCGAATCCAGGTGCACCAATTTACTAATGGAAAATAATACTCTGTCAGAGCCAGGAGTCTTTGATTCCTATTGATGGAATACCCAAGTTATCGGTGCTATTTTAAGATTGAATTATTTGGCCAGGCTGTGAAGGCTAGCGATAGAGAGATTTTTATTGATACGTTTTAATATTCCTGCTCTCAAAGTCTGTGTCCAGGTTTATGGCATAGCAGCTCTGGTTTTTGAGCTCCCACGCTCGTCAGCGCCATGCACACAATGACATCCATCAAAAAAATTTTCGGTTGGCTCACAGGTACCGCAACGTAGTGGACGCCGCCTCCAGTGGGGCCACTGGGGCGCTGACTATGGCCGGCGCTATCATCGCCAACGTCACAATTGTCATCAGTTTTATCGACATGCTGAATTCTTTCCTCGGGTGGCTTGGTGGATTAGTTGGCATTAGGGATTTCACACTGCAGGTAGGATATGGTCCTCCTAGTTAGCATTAGGGATTTCACGCTGCAGGAAGGATATGTCCCCCTAGTTGGCATTAGGGATTTCACACTGCAGGAAGGATATGTCCCCCTAGTTGACATTAGGGATTTCACACTGCGCGTATGCTAAACCCTAGACTGTGGGGGATCAGTTACATTGTGTTATCATGGGGTTGAAAGCATGGGCTCTCTCTCTCAATGGAACAAACTTTTTCAGCCGCGACATTTGACAAAGGTTTCACTTTCACTAGGCCGTACATAAATTTAGGCTTCTTAAATGTTAAATTCAAATAAATGCATTACTATAAGCCAAATATTCATTTTGGATATTTCCATTTTTATATATTGTATTATATATTTGTTTAAAACGTATAAATACACTTCCAATAACAAGTATTGGTGTGTCCCACCCCACCACACCCCCCCCCCCCCGTCACAGTGGATCTGTTCCTACCTCTTCTACCCACTGGCCCTGTCTCTGGGAGTGGACGTCAGCGACGGGTACAAAGTGGCTGATCTGCTGGGCATGAAGGTCCTGGTCAACGAGATCATCGCCTACACCAAACTGGCCAAGTACAGGAAAAATCGACTCACGTTCGAGGATTACTTGAGTCGAAACTTCACCGAGTGGTCGCTGGATGACGTCACTGGCGACGTCTTTCTCCCCGGGTGGAATGTTACGCTGAAAGAGGGATTCCTTACTGTGAGTCATGAAGCGTGTTTCAATTATTGTTTTAATTATTTTTTTTAATCTTTCGATGCACTTAAGGGTTCGTCCATAAAAGACGTCCGCAAAAGTTGGGGAGGGGGGTGGGGGGGGGGTTAAAATGCCGACAATTAGGACAAAGGAAGGGATGTTAAGGATCTTGCGAACGTCCACCAACTATTATTTTATGTTATATGCTGCTTTAGACGATCTCAGTTTGTTTAGCTTGACGTGACATGAAAGCGTTAGTTTTGTGTTCTGAATCAACAGTACTTTCTAATAAAAAGAACTTTGTGTCTCTTTATGTCTTGGTACTGTGCTGCTTGTCTGGATGACATCAGTGAGTGTTGTATATTGAGGACTTCATTTAATTACATTTCCAACTTTATAATACTGGGTGCGGATGTCCATAACCGAGAAGGGTTTTTTTTGGGGGGTGGGGGGGGGGTGTAAGCCAAATGCTGAAAAATGTTGAAAAGATGCGTATAGTATATTTGCGGCCTTCCTAACTTGCATATTGACATTCCTTTTAATTACTACATTTCTACGACACTAAGATTACTGGATAAAAGGCCACAGAAAACGTAAAATATAAATGGCATTCTAACATTTTACGTTTATTTCTTCAAAAAGGAATTAATCCTGCCAGTGTCAACATAGGCATTCATGATAGACGATCAGCCGGATTCTTTAATTCAGTGATTATGATTAATTGACATAATACAATATATTGTCATGTATCGAGAACTCCAACCTTTATTCTCACTGATTTTGTTTAAACACGATTACTTTAAAACAGTGGTTATCAACCTTCCTAATGCAGCGACCCCTTTAATACAGTTCCTCATGTTGTGGTGACCCCCCAACCACAACATTATTTTCGTCGCTACTTTATTACTGTAGAGTATATGTGTTGTCCGATAGTCTTCGGCGACCCCTCTGAAAAGGTCATTCGACCCCAAACCTGTCACGACCCACATGTTGAGAACCGCTGCTTTAAAAGGTTTCTTTAATAACGAAGTTTGAGAGAGGAAAATTGAGTATTTTGACACCACTACAATAACATTCTCTTGTTACATGTATTTTTCTCAACCCCAGATGCGGTCAGAGGCTATCTCCACGTACGCCCTGTGCGGATTTGCTAACTTCCTTTGTGTCGTGGTCATTATGGCCACCTACATCGTTTTGGTACCTCACAGAAAGAGGACCGTGTACAAATACGTGCTGCGTGCAATGCTCGTGGGTCATTGTGCGAGCTTTTTAACAGCTTGCGTAGCAGGTTAGTTCACTGTTGACTTATTATTTTTGTTGTTGCTTATTTGTGGCTAGTTTTAGCAATTTAAAACAAAAAAAAGTATCTTGTGTTCAATTAGCCAAATAAGAAATGCTTTTAAAATAATTTGATAATACTTATTTATATTTTAATTTTCTTTAAACTTAAACAATAGTTAATAATATGCCTAAGAATTTTTTAATAAATGAAATGCAAAAAAATATATTTTACAAAATATTTCATTTCAGGATTGTTTCTTCACTGAGTACATTTTAACACTAACTGGCGGCTTCACAACTCATGGGGATGAAATGAAATTAAAATGCCTCCAGACCTTTTTCCAAAGCTATTTAAAGTTTTTATAGTAACAGCAACAGTTAAAATAAAAAAAAAAAACACTTTACGTCTGATGGCCTCCTTATAGTTTAGTTTATAATTTACAGATGAATAGAAAAACTTGATGCTATTTCATGACTGTAGACTACCAAATATCTGCAGGTTAATACAAGTTCCACCCACTGAACTTTTCTATAACCTGGTGAAATTATTTGCTAGTCTGGATGGTGATAAAACAAGTCATCATCTTCTGGACCATAAAACACACAAAATATGCAAGCATTCACAATGCATTTTTATTACAACCCCCCCCCCCTCCCCCCAAATCTTAAATCTTTATTAATGGATGGGTAAAATGGTGTAAAAAAAATTAATAAAAAACACAATCTACAGTTTTTTTCTCATTCAAAATTTATTTCTTCTGCTTTTTCTTCTTGTTCTCCATTAGACCAGCAAACTCAAAACTTTTCAGTGGATCAGCTTTTCGTTTCTGTCATGAAAAGGACAAAAATGTCAAATTAGCTTTTGAATAGTTTTTACACTGAGTAACATAGAGAATCTGAAATGAGAATGCTTTTTAATCAAATTAAATATCTTATTTGACAATACAGACCTGCCAACCTGCCAAGAAAAAAAATCTGTAGGGGTGGTGCATGCAGGGGGAATGTGGGGCCGCTGCCCCCAGGATGCGTGAACGGGGGATCTGTAAACTAATGCACAAGACTTTTTTTTTAGTAAATAAAGAAATATAAAGTTACCTCCATTGTCTTTGAAGAGACCAAAGAAATTGAGAAAAATATACAGATTTATACAGTACAGGACAGAATATCCATAATTTTATTTACATATGTACACAGGCTGCTAAGAGTTCAGTTTTCTTGCCTATCCCTAGTGGCCTTTTTGCATTTGTCCAACAGCTCTTTGGGCAACTTTCATGCTTGCCCTTGTAGGCTTGTTTCATTGTAATTTTTCTTCACACTTCTAACAATCTGTGAATGTGGAAACTTTTTTTGACTCTGGGATCAAATTTAAAACGATCGGAGTTGGCTGGAGAAATATTTCCTTCAATAAGAGAGGTCAATAAAACGTCAGATTCCTGAGCAAAGAAATTAGACTTTGATGTCGAAGATTCACTGCACTTTTAGCTGCAGTTGTTTATGTTGTTTTTTTTTTTTGTGTGTTAAAATAACGGTATGTTTATTAATATCATTGTACACACCACTTTCAATAGATTTATCCATTTAAATTTAATAAAGAAAACTCTAACAAACAAACAAAAGTCACAACAAAACTGAATTATTTTTAGCCTAGTAAAAGGATTAATCGCGATCGGATCAATTGACGATTGAAGAATGATTTGGAGATCGCGGCTCGCTTCGATAAAAACAAGGCAGTGTCTACACGTCCGGCAACCGGACTGATCGACTATTTAGCGGTCACATGACAAGGCTGACGGACAATATATCGCTCTACTTTGTTACGGCGCTCATGTGACTTCATTAAATATATTATAGTAATAGCCGGGCGAATATCTCAAGAACTTATTCGGCCGGTCGTCGGACATGTTGACACTACGTAAACATAAAGCAATTCACCACTTCCCGTTGTATCCCTTTTTTAAAATTTTTTTTTCGCTTTCGTATTTTTATGACGGATGAAAAATTATAAAGTTTGGAAAATACGGGTTTGTCGGAATAAGGGGTAAAAAATCCGTAGAATTACGACAAAATCGGAAGTTTTGGCAGGTCTGACAATACAACCAAGGAAGACGAGATAGGAAAATATTTATTTTGTAAATAAGTAAAGGATGTTCCATTTATCCGTTGTAAATAAGTAAAGGATGTTCCATTTATCCGTTGTAAATAAGTAAAGGATGTTCCATTTATCCGTCGCTTTAAAAAAAAAAATAGCTGCAGAATGGGAATGAGCGAGGCATTATGATTTCTAAAAATGAATCCAGTCAACAGTCAATTTTAAAGATAAAAAGTTTAACAGGGAAGATCTTTACAAAAGAAAGAAATTCCTGATCAGCTGCATGTAAACTAAATTGATTTATGAGCTAAACTGCAAGAACAACCCCTTAATACAAAGCACTTCTTTGAAAATAATAGTAAAATTGAAATTTCCATGACATACTCTGAACTTTTTCTCAGCCTGTGACACAGGTCTTCCTTGCTTAAATCTGGCACTGTGGGAGTCACTTTTTGTGTTGGCACTTCTCCTCATGCTGCGCAGTGTGTTTGGTACTGTTGTCAAAATGAAAGAGTGGATGTGACAGTCAATGAACATAATAAAAACTGGAGACTTGATGTTCTACCACAGTCCTAGGTGAGAAAACTTGTCTAGATACTGGGTGTTGCTGAAATGGAAGCCCCAAAGAGTTAGCACATATTTACTCTGACAGTGGACTAGGACTGCTGTATACAAGCCCATGGTGCTGTTGACACCCCCACACTGAATAGGATAAATATACAGAGCATAAAAATACATTGTATTGCTACTAACATAGTAACAGATATTGTTTAACTTTGTATACAGTTGCTGAAGGATTGATGAACTTCCATGTTACAAGGTCAAGTTGGAAGCATTGACTTCCTGGGTTTTTGAAAAGCAACCACAATCTTCTGTAACACAAATCTGGCTTGCTTAGACAATACAGAGGCACTGGCTTTTTGTACTCAACCAAAGCTGGAAAACAACCGTCACAGTCTGAGTCAGTCTACACGGCTTTGTAACAAGACAACAATACGAAATACACTAAATATACACGTGTAATACATTCAAGGCTTCTAAATACTTCACATATACTTCTACCTTCTACTAATGACAGTGCTACCAAGTGGCCACCCCTTACTGATAATAATCCAAAATTATTTTACATAAAGTAGCCCTCAAATCAAGTATTCTGAAGCCTTGCAAATGTCACTACATCAACCATTTTAACAAGGCGCATCATGGCTTTGACCATGAAACATCAGCATTGTGACATTTGGACACAATGCACAACAAGATATTTTGTGGAAAACCTGACTTTGAGCTGAAGTAGAATTCTAAGTGTTTTATCACACCATCTACAATTGCTGCAATCAAATTTAGGATTTATAAAACAAAGTGACCCTGGAAGGAACAAACAAATAACACACCTATGTATTCAGGCACGTGCTTCAATTCTTTTGTAGTTTTAACTGCATGGAGAGGTTTATCATGTCGCAGGGCCTGCAAGTCTTGGGGGTTGTCATCAAAATATGACTGGAAAAGAAAGAGGATTGGAATGATGCAGTTTCAGCTCAATATGGAAACGTTAGCATGAATTTTCCTATGAGCTCAATAGCAAAGTAACACAGATTACACTAATCACAAAATGTGACTGGATTAGTTATGCAGACATACAAATACAAAGAACTGGTTCTGGAAATGTCAACATTTCCCTTAAACTTAATAAACTAATTTAATCTAATGCGGTCCAAATATAACATGTCCTCAAATTGTTTATATTAAAAATAACAAATTAAAGATCTACTGACCTTGAGTTTGTTTGAATTGAGAATTTCTTGGCGAATATCTTTCATTTTTGCTTCTTGAATAGCCGATCGTGTCACAGCTTGTAAGGCATCCTAAAAACAGAAAGGAATTTTAAAAATTTTTTTTACTGACTGCAGTTGCACTTCTACGAAATAAAAGTTAAAGATGAACTGCGATAAAGAAAGCTAAACTCAATAACATTTTGTTGTATGTAAATTTGATTAGAGTCCTTATCTTTAACTGCATATCCGTCCACTATACATTTGGTCACTGTGATCTCACTGCAAGTATTAACAAACAAGAAGTCTCATACCTTGGCCCTGTAACGAAATCCTTCAATTTCTTCCATTTTAAAATTGTAGGGTTTAAAGACCGAATCCGTCCCTAGATCAGCAGATGAAAAATAAATACAATTAAAATATGACATAATGGGAAGAATTGAATTTTTTTAACAAAATTTAATTCCAAAAATAGGTTATACAGATTTAATCAGGAGAAAGTTTAGAGCAAGAAATGTGTGAATCATTGACTTTTAAAAATGAGTGATATTCTGATTTCAGAAACAATATTCACATGATCAAAGATCAAAAGCATTTTCTGTGTGTTCAATATCTATTTGCAACCAATCACCATTTTCTCCAAGAAGTGCTTCTTCCACTTCCATTAGCTTTTCATTGTCCTTGACACTCACAAAAGACAAAGCAGTTCCTGGGTTATCTGCTCTTGCTGTCCTAGGGATGGAAAAAAAAAACAAAAATCAAAACACACATCCCAATTAGGGGTCGCAATCCGGGATCCCAAATTTCAAAAATACCTGAATACCGGACCGTAATTGATGCTCGAAAATACCGGGATTGGATTTATGAAAACCGGATTTTCGATAATCCCGGGATTTCATTTTCAATTTTGTTTAAAAATAGTTTTTCTTAGTTTCCACGTCGTAGTTAAAGCAAGACATAGCAATAATTTATGAGATGTGCGAATCCATCACACCACGTGTCTCGAGTTCAAAGAGAGCCGACCGACGAGCTAGATCTGTGTGCTCGTTTGTCAAGAATCATGACGCTGTGATTAGTTTTGCTTTTACATCCTGCATGTGTAAGTGTGTAAGTGCAGACGAGTCGCGACCTGAAGGTAATGGGATTGGTGAGTAAATGTCTTCATATTATTGCCAAATAAGTAATTTGTATAGTCGAATGAATTTCGAATGTTGACTTACATTAAGAGTTTGTATGGAAATAATAACACGTTGCACAGAAAAATAATGTTACTTCTATTTTGTGATAACAAATATTTAATAAACCTAAATTTGAAAAGCATATGAAACTATCGGAAACAAAGACATCAGTTTGGCATTATTTCTTGAAAGCTACGGACAATCTCTCAGCTAATTGTATTAGATGTAACAAGATACTTAAAACATTGGGAGGAACAACTTCAGGCCTTCACTCTCATTTAAAGTCTACACATTCCGGTGATTACTTGGACGTATTTCTAAGGCCAGATTGCGACCAGATGCGAAATCATATCGTGGATATTCAAAATTTTGGTCAGACAGCGGATTCCTCGTTGGAAATATCTTTGAATAATGTAATTGAACATCTTGGATCTGAGCATGATGAACTTGATAATACACTGCCGCTTAAGAGACAATTAGAAATTGAAATATAAAAGAAACTTCAGGCTTAGGATAATACTTCCAGACCAACGGATGGAGACATTGATACATTGGTAAAAATAGAAATGGCTTTATTTGAGAAAGGCGGTTCAAGAGGAAAATATCAAGAAATTGCGTATGATAACCTAAGGTCTATTTCTTCGACCAGTGTGGATGCTGAGCGGGTGTTCTCTTCATCAGGTTACTTTTGTAACCATTTGCGGTCAAAGTCAAGTGACCAAACATTAGACATGTTGTCATTTTACAATTTCATTATTGAAATTTGACCAAAGTTTAAAACAGCACAAATTATTTTAATATTTGATTAATAAAACTATTTAAATTAAAAAGTTAAGAATATTTTGTTTTTCATTTGATTTAAGCAGACCTGTTTACCTTCAAACTCTTACAATCGTACAATATCATCACAAAATCATTCAATACATTATCTTTATAGTAAAAAAAATAAACATTCACTATATATAATGTATATAATGTAAACACCTCAAAAACGTACACTGTACGCCAAAATCGTAAGAGTAAACAGGTCTGTTTAAGTCTGAAAATAAACATTTGTGTTATTGTTAAAAGCTTATTAAAAATCAAAATGTGATATTTGTTCTGAATGTTTTTAATTCATTGATAAATCCTCAACTCTAATCTCGACAAAAGATTCTCTAAATATCGAAAATACCGGGATTCCGGTATTCGTAAACTTCAATATCGAAAATACCGGTTTTGGCAAAAGGGACCGGTTTTGCAACCCCTAATCCCAATAAAGGTAACTTTTTGCATGCAATTACTCTTACGTACACTTCATATTAATGCGGAAAAACAAAAGCGGAGCATGAATTTTAAAAAAATTTCCATTCTTTTTCTAAAATGTTATACAGAAAACCAACCTTCCAACTCTGTGAATGTAAGCGTCTGGATTGGGTGGAAAATCAAAGTTAATCACATTGGACACATTGTAGAAATCTATACCTCTGGACACACCATATTCACTATCACTTTTCTTCAGCCTGAAATGCATGAAATAAAATGTAAGCCGGTATAGCTAAGATTTTAACAATAGCTCTAGATGTTGGACAAAATTAAATACAGAAATGAAATTAATGTAACTGATAAATTTAAGACATTTTAACAATAACGCGTTTAAAAATCTTACTTTGGTGACCAGAAGGTTCATAGGAGAGACTTATACTATATAACAAATGAATCCCTTATCTTGACTACAGTATCTAAAGTACTTATACTATATAACAAATGAATCCCTTATCTTGACTACAGTATCTAAAGTACTTATACTATATAACAAATGAATCCCTTATCTTGACTACAGTATCTAAAGTACTTATACTATATAACAAATGAATCCCTTATCTTGACTACAGTATCTAAAGTACTTATACTATATAACAAATGAATCCCTTATCTTGACTACAGTATCTAAAGTACTTATACTATATAACAAATGAATCCCTTATCTTGACTACAGTATCTAAAGTACTTATACTATATAACAAATGAATCCCTTATCTTGACTACAGTATCTAAAGTGTTGCATATTCTAACCTCTTTGGCTTCTCTTTTGCTTTCGAATCAGATTTTTTAGATGACGACGCTGCATTCACAGATTCATCGGAAGCAATGACGTAGTCGTATAAACCTTCATTAAACTGATTGACTATGTGACACCTGAAAAGGAAATGAGACTTGTGGATAGGTATAAAATAATAATATCTATATGTATTCAATGAAATGTACACCATATATTTTTGTGTGGTTATTCTAATAACTGTCCAAATCGAGGACATGCTTGTAATTAAGTGTTAAAATAACCAAACGACACACCTTGAATTCACAGGTAATTCCGAGTTCAGGATGCAAGCTCTAATACCAAACTGTTCAAGGAATAGTTTCAATCTAAGGAAAAAAATATTTTATTTTGATAAATAAAAAAGAATAACTAGAAATAAATGAAATGATCTGTGAATTTATCAAAGATTAGCAAAACAAGCAAGTATTTAAATAAGATAAATGGCTGTCCATTAATATTGACCACATCAATTAATGCCCTGTACTAATATCATGAAAATTACCCTTACACGTTGCGGATCAAACAAATTTATGTTTTGCCAGTTAATTTTTTATCTGACACTTTATGATTAAGACTTCCACAACACTGGTGAGCTATTTTATTCACCTATACAGAAATTAAATTTCACATAGGTTTTTAATGCTAAATTTTAAACTTGAACCCAAGGACTTACAGATAGCATTTGTTCACAGAGTTGACAAAAAAGATACTCTTCCCTCTAACCAAATTGAGTTTCAGTAAGGCAGCTGTCAGTGCAAACTTGTCATTTTCTTCACACCTAGGGATGAACGAAATTGTGTTATTAAAATACATCACTAACACTGAAAAGTGAAGTATTCACCACTAATGAGAACAAAAAATCTAAATCTTTTTAAAGCTATGTTAGTTTTGAATCTATAAAAACATTTAGTTTGCAGATGTAAATTCTAATTCCCCCCCACCCCCCCAATCCTCTCTTATTTACATGCATTAGGAATGGGATTTAAAAGAAATTTTGAGTACAGGTTTAAATAGCAGACCTGTTTACACCTACACTTTCGCCGTAGTAACAACGTTTTTAAGCCTAAGGCTACTGAACTACAACAAGCTTTAAAAAAAACTATGGTTTCAGGAGTTTTTTAGTTTGGTTTATTTTTACGGATAATAAAAATAAATAACCGGGTTGTTTTCAGTAAAAGGTAAAAAAATTTTTTATTTTAACACCGTAAGCAATAGAATAAAGAATAAAGTGATTTCCTCTGTTGTCTGATAGTTCACTAATAATAGTGCAAAATTAAAATTACATGCCGACATTTTAATTCTCATTATTCAAAATGTTCTTAATACCCCTACTTCTGCACTTCGATGGTTCAGTTCTATGTCACCGCATATGCCTGCTTTAGTATCTCTAATCTCTACTATATTCATACTTGTATGAAAAAGGGGGGGGGGGGGGGGGGCGCCCATCCATAAATGATGTCACATTTTTGTCTCGAGGGGGCTAGCGGAATATTGCAGTAAAGAATTATTATTATCATTATTATTATAAGAAGTTTTTTTATAGCGTAGTATCCCAACCTAGGGCTGGGCTCACCACGCTTGTAAATACAATTTTACAAACAAAATGATGCACTTAAAAATTAACATACATTAATTAAAAATAAAACAAAACAAATGTGTATTCGCCCAACCATTCCATAACTCTTGAAATGGCAAGCACTTAATAACCCCAGATTACAGACGTTTTTAACGTTATTCTTTTATAAAACAATTATAATTATTTTATTTTAAAACTACCATCACTGAGGGAATCAGTACAGGTATGTGAGGTCCCAAAAATGGCCTCTGATCAAGTTACAGGAAGCCAAGGAGGAGGAGAGTCTGTGTGTAGTTACAATGACAGTCCTGAAAATGTATGTCTAAATGTGGAGAGGGAGTCATATAAAAAAAATGGTTGACCAGTTGTAGGAGGTGGGGGAAGTCTTAGAAATGCTCTAGGGCAGGGATTCTTAACCTTTTTGCAGTGCTGCAAGCTCACTCCGTTTAAATAATTCCCCCCACACTGTATAAATGATATATTAATACAATGAATTATATACAAATAATTAATCTTCCTTAGTTTTCTTTTAATTAACTTTTTATCAACAAGGAAAAAAACTACCAATACCATTAATGCACCAACAAAATTCACTAGAAAAACATTAACTGCTGCTAATCAAAATGCAAAAAAACTAGCAATGGAAGCAAATGCAATTTTCTGGTTTTCCACACAACAGGGCTGTGGAGGTACTTGTAACCCTGGTTAAAAACTACTGTTCTAGAGACATGTTTCTGACACAGGGAATTTTTTATTGGGGTGGGGGGTATGATGTACATAGATTTGTGAACTTATATTTAAGGGGGGGGGGGGTGTAACTTTTTGTGATTGGGGGGGGGGGGTTAAAAAAAATCTGCAAAATTTGCATGTCATTTATGGATGGCCTCTAAACAGCATAATAGTCTATAAGATAAATAAGCCTCATGTGATAATAATATATTAATTCTTTTTTGTTTCTATATTCAGGGTCTAGGGTTAATAAAATAATGTCCAACAAGAACACCTTTAAAGACTGGTGATAGGAGTGCAACCAAGGTTTAAAGACTGATGATGGTTAGGAGAGCAACAAAGTTTGAACAAGACATCACCGCTACACTCTGCTAGATTTATTGATCTCAAGCATATTTGCAGCAGTCTTCGAGTGCCATTTGGAGGAGACAGTGTTTAATAAAGACAATCATCTTAATCACACACTTGAGGTGTCCACTCCTGGAACGTCTCAGTCAAGCTCTCAATGAATGTGTCTTTTTTGCAACACAGAGGGGTATCTAATATAAACACTAAAACGAGGCTATAACCTTTCACCATAGTCTCGGGCAGAATGTTTATTCGTTAGGGGAATAGTCGAATTTTATTTTGCCTTATAAATTTTGAAAATCGACTAATTGCTGAGTTTTTTGTGCGGATCTGTGCGCTATTGTTGAGGACGACTTACGCCCACTTGATGAAACCTTTTGGTCTGAAACTATCATTGAGCTTTCATTGGGATTAGATGATTCTCATGCTGATGGGGAAGAGGAGGATGAAAGTGTTGAAGGAAAAGGGGCCTGCTATAGCTCAAAATTTAGGCCTACAAGTTTTAGACTAGTGTTAATGTAGACAGTAGATCGATTTAAGTAAAAGCCGCTGGGCACTGTGCTGACCACACAATCCCATAATGTGCTATTGCCAATGAAAAGTTTGAACAAAACACATTTGTATTTTTATCACCCTTATCCATTTCTGATAGATAATTATCTATATGTTATAATCAATTGTTTCAAACAAAAAAAGTTACAAAATAACTTGCAAACGTATCAAATTTTGGCTCGTTTCAAAAAAATGTCTTGGCCGCAGGGAAGAGTTAGCAAAATAATAGTCGGTACTGAGGCTATATATAGCAAAAAGTAGGTCAGTACCAGAAGGGTTATGACCTTTCTTCATCCCTAAGAAACAAATTGAAAGACCATATCTTGTACAAATTATTATGTTAACTTACTTAAGCAGTGGAGTGGATTTCCTGACACAAATTGTATTTTGATTTCAAACCAGCCCCCCCCCCCCACTTACTCCCCCATTGACCAAACTACTCTTTGGAGCTTGAAACTATGTTTTTGAGAGCTGAAAACTACTCTGACACTAACCCAGGGGTAAACAGGTCTGAGAAATTGATTAGGTCTACACATTTCATATTTTAAAAATTTAATATAAATTAATGTCCAATAACATTTCATTTTCAAATTTAACAAGAAATGAAAGTAAAACCTTCTTGCTCCTACTTTTGATTAAAAGCAAAGAAATTTTGAGTGTATTATTTACTAATGGAACATTTTTTTACTTAAATTGAGGTATAAATATTTTATATCAGACTTTTTGGAAAAAAAAAGTTTGGGGGAGGATGAGAGTAAAATATGGATGATCGACCTAAAACATTTAAAATATGAGGGAAACATAGCAGAAGAAAGGGAAGATACACTAATGCCTGAAAAGAAAAAAGGGATGAGGCCAGGGAGAAAATTTGCTATGCTAAGCAAATAAAATACTAAATAACCAAAATGGTCTTAAATAATATCATGTACATTTGATTTTTGAAATAAAAGAAGAAAAAAAAACCACTTTTTTAAGTACTTTGGCTGCATGGTTAAATATTTTACTGCAAAAAAACAACAAAAAAACAACACCAAAAACTCACAAACTTACTTAATTTGGTACTGATTGAGCTGGGAAGTTTCTGGAAGTTGAGATTCTTCTAGTTTCAAGATTACCTTTGTGACAGAGAGAAGCAAAATATATGTAAACCAACAACGTCCATCCCAAAAATGCAACAACAAAAAAATGTAATAACTCTAGAATAAAAAGTTGGTAAAAAGGTACACTAGCTGTACCCAATGGAAAATGGGAATGTTTTAATAAATTAGAATCGTTATATTTAATAGTTTCTTCAAATTTAAGTATATATAATTTTTAATCCATGGCAGGAAAAAAATTTAAGAGACAAAATTTAGATACAGGAACGGAAATATTATTATCCTTGCTTTCTACATACAGCATTGTGCAGGACCATTTTCTTCAAGTTTTTCACATCTTCACCAAGTGTTGCAGACATCATAAATGCTTGATAAATTTTTGGGAAGTTGCTGGGGGTAAAGAATTCAATTAAAAATGAATTAGAGACTCTGATATATTGAGTTACTTAAACAGAGAATACAATCCCAAGCATGTCACATTTAAACATTAACAGCTTTTTAAGGACACTCCTGTGGCAATTGTCCTAAAGCAACATTAGAATCAAAGGGGAAAAAAAAAAAGAAATAAAACTTACAGATTTGTAAATGACCACATATATAAACAAGCAATACTTACTCATAAAGAAAAGATGGAGGTGGATTGGGCATACTCTGAGAAAACCCCCAGATAGCACCACCAGACAATGTCTAACATGGAATCCACAGGGAAAAAGAAAGAGAGGAAGACCTAAGAATACATGGAGACGCGAGCTAGAGACAGACACGCAAAATATGGGATACACCTGGAAGCAATTGGAAAGGAAAGCACAGGACCGGGATGAGTGGAAAATTCTTGTGGACGGCCTATGCCCCAGACGGGGTAAAAAGGCATACAAAGAAGAAGACATATATAAACAAGCAATACTTACTCAAGAAGTTCTTTCACATCAGATTCATAACCAAAAGAGAAGACAAGGTCAGCTTCATCCACCACTAATATTTCCAAAGTTTTCTTGACATTGATGTTCTCTGCCCTGATATGAGCCAACAGTCTACTTGGGGTGGCAACAACAATTTCAGGCTTTTCCATCAACAAGGGTCTGTTGTTTTGATATGATAGCACAATAAGATTTTTAAAAGATTAAATCTCACCAAAGCCATTAAAGTTAGCTATAACTTTTGCTTCAACTTATAATGTCTGGGCATTCTTCATTTTAATATTCCTTTAATAGCGGTTAAGGGAGTTACATTTAGGACCTTAACAACTTGAAACCAATGTAGCAATATTATTGCAGTCTCCACTACCCCAGACTTACCTTTGAGAAGCCAAGGGTACTTGGGGTGATATGTCAACACATTTGATATCTCTGGAGCATCCTGTGGTCAATTCCTAGGGTAAAATAGTGCAATGAAAGGATAAAACAGCTGACAAAAAACTATGGTAAAATAACATGGTTCATCTTTAAAATTATATTAAGAATAAATACCAATATGTTTCTGCGTGCTTGATTGCATAACTCTTTGGATGGTGTAAGGATTACAGCCCTTGTTGCTTGCAAGGAGGCAGTCTGAAATAAACAAGAAGATTATCTTCCACAATATAAATGATTTTTTTAAATGATCAATGTTGTAAGACATGTTCCTTTATTTATGTATAAGATTAACTTTTAAAACAACAGTAACATATTGATTAAATGTGTCTACCTGTGTCAATAGAATTAAAATGCATCTGAGAGGGATATGAAAAAGCAGATAACCTTTAACTATTTTTTTATCACGATATACAATTTTAAAAAGATTAAAGCCATAAAAAGACAGAACCAGGACAAAATTTTTCAGAAAAATATAACCAGAAATCATCAACACATGATTGAGGAGCATATTAAATAATTATTATTCTCATGTTAAGTAGAAAAGTGGCTGGTAGCAGACTGAACTGATACTACTTGCCTTTCATTTTCTTTTTTCAAAAGAAGAGCAGATTGGGAAAACTAAGTAATAAAAATAAATAATTAAAAACAATTAAAATGCACTGTGACAATCATTGTGTTTTCATTTGTAATAGTCTGTGAAAAACATGTTTGGGGCATGTACAAAGTTTCCAACAACTCCAAATTCACCACTGTGTACAATTAAGAAGGTTTTAAGAGTGGCAGACTCGTGGTCTAACAAATCTTTCCTTAGCACTTGTCACAAGAAAGGTAACAGGTGACAACATCTATGATGCAGTGCAGAGGAATAAATAAATTGAACATTGCAATTTTTCATCCCCGATAAAACAAGAAGTGGTAACTGATTTGAGATTCACCTGCTTCATGTGAAGTAGTTTCTGTATGACTGCAATGGCATATGCAGCTGTTTTCCCTGATCCTGTTCGAGCTCTTGCTAAGATATCTTTGCCTTGCAATGCTAAAGGAATGGCTTTCTCTTGAATTGGTGTGGGCTGTGACCATCCAAGCTTTGAAATAGCCTAGTTATTTGATTTAAAAAAGAAATATCTTTTATGGCAATAATTTGTCAAGTCATTTCTACAAAGATCTACTTGCCCCAAATATCTATTAATGTATATAATGAAATGTACATTACAAAAACTGTTTCAAGTAATTTTTATAAATATCTATCAATTTAGAAATGTAGGCACTTAGCTAAACTATGAGAACGCTCAGTGAAATATGGTTGATTTTGTTTTTGAGGTAAAAATGACAGCTCAATTTGTGTCTACATAAATTAAACATGTGGGGGCCAAGAACTTTTTTACAACCAGAAAATGTTAGCCTCAGTTTCAAATAATTTTTTCTGTATATACAACAAATTTTATTTTTTTTCAACAAATATTTCCTATTAAAACAGTTCAACCATTCACCAGTTAGTTGACTTTGTTTAGTTTTACATATTGTTCATCCCAAATTTTATCATCACCTGACTCAGGCCATGGCATCAGATTTGTTAATACGACCAGTTTTGATTTCAATAAAATTATATTTTATATGCATTTTGCTTGACCTAGATGTATTGTATTTAAAAATAGGCCGGCACTATGTACACTGCGCCGGTGTACCTAACAAAACCATGGACTTTGGCCTGCGTACACCGCGACGGTTAAGCAGGAAATCCTTGGTATTTGCAAGTCTTTAACTCTATGCGGTACTTGTAAAATTAATGTTAAACTCTTGTTAAAACAGAAAACTATTTATTTAAAAAATTATTTTAATACCTGCAAGATTAAACAAAAGTAGAACTGATATTTTTATTGCGCGCGGGGCTTGAGACCTGCATGAACGCAAGGGAACGACGTTCCTGTAAAACTGTAACTTTTTTTTTTTTTAAATTTGGTAATATAAATTTTTTTTATTTTGGGGGATGGGAGGAAGATATTTGGGAAGGTTCCACAATTTTGTAAAGAGCAAGCACTTCTTAGTGTTTATTGGTCGTAACTGGCCTCTTCATAAGTGAAACACATTTTATATCGTAAACTATTGCGTACCCCCCCCCCCCAAACACACACACAAATCTTATTGATTGCACAGATTTTTAGGTTAAAATTGGCTTTAATAGATGTATTTGAGTGTCAGAAATTCAAGATAATTATTAAATGTACGTTCTTTCTGCCAAACCCAACTCCCCTACAACAACCGCTATGCTCAGCAGTATGCAAAATATCCAAAATCAACAACCTCTTCCTCCTTCCATATTGCGTAAATGGATGGACCTATATATCAAACTTTCTATTTGTTTTCTCATTTCTTATTATTTTCAAATTCAACATATACTTAAAATATTTCAATTGCTACAAAATATTCTTAAAATTCTCATAAAACTACTGTTACAAATGAACATAATAAATTAAATATAAAATATACTTTTAATTAAAATAAAGAAGGAAAAAAAAGGTAAATTCGAACCCCATCAAGTAAGTGATCAAACAATATAAGATCGCTTAGCGTCAACTCTACCACAAGACCACATAAGTAAGTTCACATCCAAATGCCTTATCTTAAAACCAGGTCAATGGTACATTTTTGCCACGGTGTACGCAGGCATAGGTCCATGGTTGCGCTAGATACACCGCCGCGGTGGACGCAACCACTTCGATAAAAATAAAAGCAGTAATTATTTATATTATCGCTATCTGGCCTAGATTTATGCCGCTCGCTTCACGAAAAAATTCTGCAGTTAGCCAGAAGGCTGCCTCTCAATATAAAGAAAAAGTTGCAGTGCCAGGTGGCCTGCTATGCCCTCCTTTCCTATGCCAGTGGTTATCATTGAATTGATCGAATGTTTACTGTACTGAAGTGATGAAATCTGTACTTGTGCCAACTAACAGTTAATGGACAGCATACTCTTTAAGCTAAAACAATGTGATCTCAAATTTCATACTGTCAGTCATCTATTTTTGGAAGTGACCTTCCCTGAACTCAGCTAACCTCTCTAAAATTAAATGACATCAATTAAACTAAGACACTAAAGTTATAAAATAGGCAATGAATCAATGAACAGATTATTCCTCACAAGATAATTACCCCCACCCCCATCCCCTCTGGAAAATAAAAAATTCTGCAAGAATTATTTACTGCCACCACTAGTCTATTCTGAGACTATTCTCACTCCACACTACACTTTTTGACTTTTACACTGCTGACAGAATTGATCGAAATTAGTTGAAATTATAATTATTTTTAGGCTTCAATGAGTGGTGATGTTCAGTGTTATGTCTTATAAACTTTATTCAGCTAAATTTTTAAATATTAGACTGTTAGACAGAGTTTTAGTTTAATTTAGATTTTAGAAAGTAGACTGAGCTGAGTTTGCGAGCCGAGCTGTTCTGTTGGTTGATTTATTGAAAGTTTGTCAGTGTTGTTTACACGTTGTCCTTGATTGCAATTATTATTATATTACTTAATGTAATTTATGATAAAGTAGCCTACCTCTAAAATTCGATCATCTATTCCCATTTCGTGAAACTGCAAAGTATCGTCATCTTTCTCCATAATGTTAGTTTAATTTGAGAGATTTTAGTTTAACAGTGTAATCAAACAACATGCGTGATACCACTTTTTCATACTTCTAAATAATAAGTACACTCTATTTACCGAGACTATGCTTTAGACACGAAATTAAAAAACAAAAACAAAGGAAGGATGTTTCGTTGTTTAAAAATTAGTGTGTACCTTTAACATATAGTTCTAAACCCATTTTCATGTATACTCGTATAATTATATGTCGTTTTTAGTTTTTAAAAAAACATGAATACTATTTGGTTGTCGCTACATCTGACGTCATAAACTCGGGGGTTTGGCCTGGGCCGTCTTAACAGTTGAAGAGCACTGGGACTATTCCTCTCTAACTATTTAGGTGATGTTGAGAAAAGCCCATGAGTTATTTCCAGAGTTTCTTTTAAACAATTTCATCCGCCGTGGCTAGAGGTGGAAGGGGTTCAGGAAGGAGGGGACAGTGCACCTATGCCATGCTATCAGCATCCAAATAAGGCTTAATGTCGCCCAGGGCCAGTTCTGACATCAAAATTAATTTATTTCGGTTATGGCACCCCCTGTGGGTATGCTTTTGACCCCAACTTATTTTTGCCACTGGAATCAATCAAGTGACAGTTCAAATATTTGATTATATAGCAAACAAAAGGAAAATCATGTTTGTGTAAGTTCAAGAAAATCATTTAATTAATAACATCCTCATCCATTGCTTTTTTTTATTAAAAATTTTAGATCAAATATCGCTGGTACTGTAACTTAAATCATGGAGGGAGCAGACATCGAGGGCCCCGAGGCTCCCAAACGAAGCATGTGATTGGGTTTAGTGAGGCCATCCCCTTAAATCATGGAGGGAGCAGACATCGAGGGCCTCGAGGCTCCCAGACGAAGCATGTGATTGGGTTTAGTGAGGCCATCCCCTTAAATCATGGAGGGAGCAGACATCGAGGGCCCCGAGGCTCCCAGACAAAGCATGTGATTGGGTTTAGTGAGGCCATCCCCTTAAATCATGGAGGGAGCAGACATCGAGGGCCCCGAGGCTCCCAGACGAAGCATGTGATTGGGTTTAGTGAGGCCATCCCCTTAAATCATGGAGGGAGCAGACATCGAGGGCCCCGAGGCTCCCAGACGAAGCATGTGATTGGGATTTAGTGAGGCCATCCCCTTAAATCATGGAGGGAGCAGACATCGAGGGCCCCGAGGCTCCCAGACGAAACATGTGATTGGGTTTAGTGAGACCATCCCCTTAAATCATGGAGGGAGCAGACATCGAGGGCCCCGAGGCTCCCAGACGAAGCAAGTGATTGGGTTTAGTGAGGCCATCCCCTTAAATCATGGAGGGAGCAGACATCGAGGGCCCCGAGGCTCCCAAACGAAGCATGTGATTGAGTTTAGTGAGGCCATCCCCTTAAATCATGGAGGGAGCAGACATCGAGGGCCCCGAGGCTCCCAGACGAAGCATGTGATTGGGTTTAGTGAGGCCATCCCCTTAAATCATGGAGGGAGCAGACATCGAGGGCCCCGAGGCTCCCAGACGAAGCATGTGATTGGGTTTAGTGAGGCCATCCCCTTAAATCATGGAGGGAGCAGACATCGAGGGCCCCGAGGCTCCCAAACGAAGCATGTGATTGGGTTTAGTGAGGCCATCCCCTTAAATCATGGAGGGAGCAGACATCGAGGGCCCCGAGGCTCCCAAACGAAGCATGTAATTGGGTTTAGTGAGGCCATCCCCTTAAATCATGGAGGGAGCAGACATCGAGGGCCCCGAGGCTCCCAGACGAAGCATGTGATTGGGTTTAGATAGGCCATCCCCTTAAATCATTTAGGGAGCAGACATCGAGGGCCCCGAGGCTCCCAGACGAAACAGGTGATTGGGTTTAGTGAGACCATCCCCTTAAATCATGGAGGGAGCAGACATCGAGGGCCCCGAGGCTCCCAGACGAAGCAAGTGATTGGGTTTAGTGAGGCCATCCACTTAAATCATGGAGGGAGCAGACATCGAGGGCCCCGAGGCTCCCAAACGAAGCATGTGATTGGGTTTAGTGAGGCCATCCCCTTAAATCATGGAGGGAGCAGACATCGAGGGCCCCGAGGCTCCCAGGCGAAGCATGTGATTGGGTTTAGTGAGGCCATCCCCTTAAATCATGGAGGGAGCAGACATCGAGGGCCCCGAGGCTCCCAGACGAAGCATGTGATTGGGTTTAGTGAGGCCATCCCCTTAAATCATGGAGGGAGCAGACATCGAGGGCCCCGAGGCTCCCAAACTAAACATGTGATTGGGGTTAGTGAGGCCATCCCGAGAAAATTCACAAAGGTTCACTCTGGCGCATACCTGAATTAAGTTTTACATCTTGGGGTCAAAATTTTGTGACATCACACTTTTAAAAAAAAAAAAATCTAAAATTTTCTAATTTTGAACAATCTTTATTCAATTAATTTTAAAAACATTAATTTGAGGTTGAAATTGCTTTCATGTATTATAAGTACCATGAAACTCAGTAACTCACATATTATGGACATTTCAAAAAATGACTTTAAAAATGTTGTGGCCATGTTACATTTTGCTTTTTGAGGACTTCTTTTTTTTGCGTTTTACGTCATCGTTTTCTAATAATACTACATCTTAATCCATTATGAGAAAAAGTTAAAGAATAAAATAAAATCTTGGTTTAGTTATGAAAATTTTATGTATGTTTTGAATTTGTCTAGGTGTGACGTAACATTAAATAAATAATTTAATTTGTGACACTTTGGGAAAAAGGGGGGGGGGCAGAAAATGTCATTTTTGGCGTGACGTAATTTGCGAACAACTCCTAAGAACTTTAAAAAAAAATTAAATACTTTCATTTTTGTCTTAAATTTCTGAGTTATTGTTTAAATCAGGACATTAAATATTTAGTTAATTATAATTATATTACACTAAAAATTTTGTTGTGATTTGTCTTATTTTTAAGAATATAGCCTAAATTTAAGTGGGTTTTTTTTCTTTCAAATATAGTGGTAAGGGTCACCATTCTCCTTTATAAATGTGGCATGTTGTGACTTGAAAATGCTTGAGAACCTGAGTAATAGAATTACTGAGCTTTTAAATTGTTTATTAAAGGTAGGTAACAAAGCAATATCAAGTCATTTTATGTACATGTGCATTATTTTCGGTTGTCTTTCTTTGCCTTTCATACAGGATTTTAGTCAGTTTATCTTGCAGTCCAGGAAAATCGAAGAAATATTATATACACCATCTTAAAAATCCACAAGAACATAACCAGTAATAAGTTCATTATGTCAAGACAGTTTACAACTGTAAGTCTTATACTGTATCTTAAGCGTTTACACTGTATCCGTGCATACATCTTTTGAACAAACGTTTTCTGAACCTAGAGGTTTAAAGGGGCCGTCCATTAAAATACGTCACGCTCCGGAGAAGGTGTGGGGAAAAGGGGGGGGGGGGGGTCTAAGACAATGTGACAGTTTGTGCACAAATTTAAAAGCGTATTTCAATATTTCGATCATTAAAATTATGAACGCAAATTCATCCACAGTGGAAAGCTGCAAAAAAATCAACAACCAAAAAAAAAAAAAAAAAAAAATTAACACTTTATTCCAAGCCAATTGGGCCCATTCTCAAAAAATTAATTCATTAAAAAATTTAAGTATAAGTAATTATAAGAAAGTGAGCATCATGACTTCAATTATATGTTGCAAAATGGGGGCTTTGGACTAGTGACCGGGACACTACATCATGACCGCCAAAAGTTGCAATTCGATCCCTTTCGGCCAAGTTTCGGTTTTGGCCGAAGCAGAATATTTATCTTTCGGTTTAATTTCTGTTTCGGCTGAAAGTGATTGAAATTTTCGATCAGCTACCAGAAGTCAGACTGTCCGTCTCTAGGCCAGCAATCCGATATTTATTATTGCTCGATGTCTTGCAGCCATGTTATTGTAATATAACGAATACTCTGCGAAAACTGCTGACAGCTGCATGATTTAAAAAAAAATAATTCAATTAAGCCTTGTCAAATGCAGTGGCGTAGCAAGCTTACCTCGCGCCCGGGGCACAATACCTTTTTAGCGCCCCCAATACCTTTTTAGCGCCCCCCCTATTCGAAAACCATACAATATTATAGTAAAATATACCATTTGGCGCCCCTTTGTGAGTAGCGCCCGGGGCATGATGCCCCCCTTGCCCCCCCTCACTACGCCACTGGTCAAATGTAAATAGTTTTGTGGAATAAAAACTAATGGAATGGTAATATTTATATAATTATTTCTCTATATATTTAAAAAAAAAAAAATTCGGAACCCTCAGTTTATTCAATTGATTTATTTTTATATTCATTTTGATTTATCATTATCATGGTCATGTTGTCATAGGCAAAAGTGAATAATTTGAATCATCATAGAGAATGGTAATATTTCCATTATTATTTTTGTTTTATTTTTTTTTTAAAATTAAGGAATCTTAGATATTTTCAATTGATTCATTTCATCATTTATCATGCTGATAAACAATGTGATTGACGAAATAACACACGTGTGCATGTATCACTAGTTCGTACAATAATTATGTGGTATGCCTACTGGATACCTGTTTACTTGTATGATTTTGGCGACCAATTTAGATATCGTTTGAGATTCTCCGTCGAGACCCGTCAGAACAACAATTTTTTTTAAGAGATCCGGTTTTAAAAATATTTTCCCCGCACCAATGGGGGTGAGGGAGGCTAGTCGCCGAACGAAATAATTACGTCACCATCACGGAAAGACTAATGGGTTGGTACTAGGCTAAATATACAGCGACATCTCGCCAGCTATTTATGAAAACGCAAAGCATTAGTGTGACGATGAGCGCGAGACATTTTGGTGAAATTTTTATAGCTTTAAACCCTTTCGTTACCGGTGACGTCGACGCGGCGTCACGATCACCCACTTTAAATTACCAAGGTCGTCACATTGTCGTTTTAACAAAGATGCAAAGAACGTGTCTGAAATACTAAGGACGTCACGGCGACGTCATAGTTCAATGCTATATATTCCTTTATTCGTTTATTCATAGAGAAGTTAAAAAGCGAATCGGATAGCGAATGAAAAATACTGGAATATTTTTTATTTGTATTTTATTTAATTTTATTATTTTTTAATTATTTTTTTAATAAATATTTTATTGTATTGCTTTCTTCCTTTCTTTCCTTCTATCTTTGTTTGTTTGTTTGTTTCTTTCTTTCTTTCTTGCTTTCTATCTTTCTTTTCTTTCTTTCTTTCTTTCTTTCTTTCTTTCTTTCTTTCTTTCTTTATTTCTTTCTTTCTTACCTTCTATCCATTTCTTCCTTCCTTTCTTTCTCGCTCTCTCTTTTTTCTTTCTACCTATCTATCTTTCTTTCTTTCCTTACTTCCCTTCTTTTTTTTCTGCCTTCTCTTTAGACACCATACTGATGCGCCATTCGGTGCGTTCTCCCTACGCTAGTTGTCTACGGCAGTAAAGCTTTAAAGGGTAACGACGAGCCCCCGCGTTTGCTGCAGGTCTCATCACTCAAGTGCCGGCTTCCATTCAGCAATCTTTACGTGCGGGAATAAAACTCAATTTTAAACGATGGCTTATCTGTGTCTACAAATAACGAAACGATTTCGATATACGACAACAGAAAAAAAAAAAGAAGGAAAAGAAGAGAAACGAAAAATCTACGGAAGGTAGACATTCATTCCCGAGACTGTGGCACCGACCTAAAGGGCCGCGTAATTCTTCTCGATGCTCAAGTTTTGTGAACTAAGTTTTTAGCTGACCCTCTATGACCACGATGAAACATGACAGATGTAACAAAATGGAAAAAAAAATAGGAAAGAAAGAAATAAAAAACAAAACAAAACAACAACCCACTAAGAATTTACAGAAATATAACCGGTAGAATGCAAATGATGATGATGATGTTTGAATACTTTTATAGCGCTTTGTGTCCATGCTAATTTAGCATCCCCGCGGCGCTCTGATGTCCTGAGATCTTTTTTAAAGAAAAAGTCTTTAAATGTTTCTTAAATGCTGGAAACACTGGGCTGGTCACTATTGGAGGAACGACGACGACAGTCCAGGCTCTCCCTGATTTACAAGATAAATAATGGGCTAGTCCACTGTTCTGGCATTAAACAGAAACTCGTCCCTCTCCCCCATAGACAGCGACGAGGCCATGGCAGGCAGTTCCGGCTCATACCAGCCAGAACCCAGTATAGGAACTTCTCATTCCTACCAAAGACAATCAGGGACTGGAACAAACTTCCAAAAGGAACAGTTGAGGCGACAACACTTGACTCATTTGCGTCTATTGCCTCAGGCCTTCCAACCCCTAGTGCATGATACCCTCAAACAGCTACTCTTGTAACCAGTGAAATATCCTCATCAACACCAGGCACAGAGACATTGCAAATCCCATCTACATTCATAGGAGCCATAATGATCAATAAATTGATCGTGGGCCCTTAATATAAAGAAGAAGAAGAAGAAATGATTTTTTAAAATCATTTTCAATTTCCCTAAAAATTTGAGGCAAACTGTTTCATAATTTAGGCGCAATAGCTTCAAAAGAATGTCTTATTAATGCATTAAAAAATAATGAGAAAAATAATGATAATAATTAAAAGAAAACACAAACATTCGGCATCTAGTCTGACCCAGAACATTCCGAATATAAAAGATTGTCTTGAATCCTACTCCGGCCTGGTACTTCAGACACCAACTCTGATACCGAGGCTGGCGCCCTCCGACGAGCAGTAAGTGTCAGCAGCAGGCTGAAATTAGCAGTTGCCATGGACAGATTTGCGGTTGTTGGGAAACGCGGGCTATTTTCACACGGAGCCCATAAATGTTTAACCAGGACGCAAAAAATCGACACAATCTCGGGGAAAAATTTCTTTCCTTGCCCGGTCGTATCATCTTATCGCGAGATTGTTAACCTTATCCCGGTTATAGGTAAAAAAGGCGCCATGAGTATGTATTTAAAAAAAAAAAAAAAAAAAAAATGGATAGAAAAGAAATACGTTGGTGCTCCATGCGACCTGCGTCGGAGTCGCTGGTTGTTACAGCTTTTAGAGAAGAAAATCTGAACAAATATAACTGAACGGTTGATAGGAAAAAAAGATTGACATCACCCTTTATCTACTTTTTGTTTGTTTGTTTGTTTGTTTGTTTGTTTGTTATAATTTTTCACGTAGATTGGTGTTGACGTAATTCAAAGTCGAGTGACAGTATTTATATCATCTCATCAGACCTTAATTATTTTACATTTTCTGTCTACAATGAGACCAGCGACGTTTGTTGATGCCAATTCCAAGCTGTCTCAACGGTGACCGCCAAAGAATTCTTCGTCTAATCGCATAGTCAATTAGTCTTTTTTTTATTTTTATTTTTTTTTTATTTTTACATTTTCAAATAATAGCCAACCATATCTATGTAGGCCTATGCTCATATGCCATGCCGCGGTCAGGATACATGCGGTCGGTGCAGTATTGCCTCCAGAACCGCAGCACTGGTCATTACAAGACAACATAACAATCACCAATCAAACGAAATACATAATTTATCAGTGTTCGTCACCTTTCACACACTGACTCCATTCATACACTGCCTCTATTCATACACTGACTCCATTCATACACTGACTCCATTCATACACTGCCTCCATTCATACACTGCCTCTATTCATACACTGCCTCCATCCATACACTTCCTCCATCCATACACTTCCTCCATCCATACACACAAAAAAAGTATAATGTTTTAATGTTTTTTCAATTAAAATTCTCTTATTGTACTGATTTACTCTGTGACGAAGGCTTTTTATCAAATATTCACTGTTTCTGTTTGTCTTTTTCATGGTTTCCCGTATTAAAAAAAGAAAATGAAATTTATACCTAACATTTAGGTATAAAATACGTTTAAAAATGTATTATTAATGTTTTTTTTAATGCAATAGCGTAATGCTAATTGCCATATTTGTGGCTCTAGAAATCTGAATTCACTCTCCACTCCATCTTATGTTCCGCTTATCGGGGTGCTGACCTGTTTCATGGACGCGTATCCGAGCAGCCATCCGGCCGCAGAGATGGTGGCCAGTCGACCCCCACACGCCAGTGTATCTCACGAATATGCCGCTCAATGACCACACAATCTGCTGCCGTTAACATCATTTCATAGCCGCACCTGGTAGTAAACCCCACCAGCACACACAAAGGGGCGTAATATTGTGGTCTGTGATCATCGGATGGCTCCTTAAATGTTTTTTTTTTTTTTTGGATTTAAAAAAAATAAATTATTTTGGGTTTGTCGTTGAAATAGGATACTTTTTTTGGTGGGATCCGGGGTCAGTGGAGGATGACTTTCACGTTTGGATAAGAAAAGATTTGCTTTTGTTCAAAAATAATTTACACAACGGACATTTACAGACACCCGCCTCCCGCTACAAGTATATCATGATGTTTTGAATCCACGCTCTATCTTACGTATCATTTTATGTATCTAAATGACATGAAAGGGCGAATTCAATTTCAGAATTAAAACCATTGAAATTACATACAAATATAGTTAAATACATTTTAAAGTATATATATCTTCAGAAAAAAATAATGTCATAAATGTAACACACACACTAACAACCACCCAACCCCCCCCCCCCACACACACACACGAACACACATTATTTATAAAAATAGTTATAATATAAAGTAAATATTAATTTATCGCCCGCCGATAAGAAACCTGTAATAAAAAAAAAAAATCTTGCTTCAGCCAAGTTTAAATCAAGCGGGCACAAAGTGAAGTGGCAACTGATTTGCAGTGGCGCACAAGTCAAGCCTGCTTCTCCCCAGCATCGGGTTCGACTCCGGGGGTCACGATTGCGGCCGAGTCGTTAGCGATAACCCGTTTCTGGGAACTAATGAGTGGCGGGGAACAAAGTCTGGTACTTGGGGGGAACCTGGTATCGGGTAATAGGTGTAAGGATAATTCAGAGTCATCGGCCCTGCTGAGTGGCTTCCCTTCCTCCACAGCCTTCATGATTGTGACTAATAAAAATGCTTTTCAGTAGGGGTATGTATCCTCTCTCCAAGGGTGAGCACCCTTAACTTCCCCCCTGAAGTTATCTGGGCTTGGGTCGCTCGCAGAGTGGATTATGGCTTTCTAACTTCCGTAATGGCCGTCTACTGGCGAGGACTAATAGCTCGTAGACCTCTAATTGCGCCCTCTATTTCCCCGAAAAATCCCAGCCAGCGCTCGTTAAATCCCATGAGCAAGATATTGATAAACCTGAGGGTTGGATATCAGCATTCAGATCCCTAGCCTCACACTGTTTTATTAACTCTTGATATACTTTTAGTTAAACAGTTTATGATTGGCTTCTTGGGGGAACGTGGGGCTCTGTTACCGAGGCATGAGCGGTCTGACGCTCTTTGAAAGTGCAACGATAGATTGAATGGCGTAGCGCGTAGATAGTTGGGAAAGGAAAAAAAAAAAGAAAATATTTAAAATAAAAAAAAATGTTAAAAGTATAACAAAAATATCGTCATAGTTATCATTTTAAAATGGAGGCTTGTGGTTTTGATACATAAAACTGTTAAGAATGTAAAATAAGTAGCAAACATTAAATATGAGGACTTCTTCCGGTGGATTTGTGTGTGTGTGTATGTGTTTGTGTGTATTCCTAAAACAAAAAATTGTCAAACCACACATATGACCAGACGCAGACACACATACATACAAATACAAGCGAGCGTGCGCGCGAAAACACTGCAGTGTATGTATGGATGTGGTGTATGGAAGTATGAAGTGGATGGATGGATGTGATGCATGGATGGAGGAAGTTTATGGGTGGAGACAGTGTACGGATGGAGGCAGTGTGGATTGAGGCAGTGTACGGATGGAGGCAGTTTATGGCTGGAGGCAGTTGGTTATTTTTAACATTAGATAGTTCTTTTTGTAAAGCAGATTTCCATTTAAGATTTTCGTCACTTTTTAACACTTCTTTAGCTTTAACTTCTCATCTCCTCTTTCAAAAGACACCGACTTGTTTTGTCCTCTTTCTTATGATAACGACTTATAATATCCTCTTTCTTATGACACCAACTTGTGATGTCCTTTTTCATATGACACCAACTTGTCATGTCCTTTTTCATATGAAACCAACTTGCCTTCTGGTATATTGAAAACCATACGTAATTATGAAGAAAAAAAAGAAATAAACCTCAATTTTTATAGGCAATTTTGTAACCCCTGTTTTAAATAAAAAAATACAAAATACTGTAAACAATATTAAAATTTAAATAAAGTATTTAAAATATCTACAACATTAACACATAATAAAAAAAACACATAGGTGTTACGTAATGATAGGACTCTCTGCCTTTTTAAAACCCACATCTTTCATCCATGTCAGCGAACTCGATGCATGAAGATTTTTCCACCATGAAACTGTCTTTTTCAATTACACCCTTCTCCAATATGTCAGACCCTGTTTGAAAACACCCCTATTCAACATTATTTTTTTCGGGGGTCTGCGCCTACAGCGTTTGCGAAAAGGCGGTGGTGGCGATTTGCATTTTAATTGAAGATATTACTCTCTATTAGCCCCCGTCAACAACACCTCCTCTACACCCCAGCGCAGGTCGCTGTCGAAAATGACTTGGGAACTCGAGACGGCTTGAAAAGGGCCAGTATGAAATTGCTTCCCTGAATAGGCCTATACAAAACAGGGATTTATTGTATCAGTGGAATCATATTAGCATAATTTAGCAACAATAAAACGACGATTATCAACAGAGTCCGGGTAATGAATGCCCGTATCCTGCACTTCTTCCCATCTTTTTTTTTTTGGGGGGGGGGGGGGGGGTTGGCGGGGGTGGTGGCGGGGTGGGGGTTACATTGACACTTCCTTCCCTACGCTGGAAGAATCTGAAATGGCTGATGCTCTCCCGATTCATATCGTATGAATTTCGTTCGACCAAGTTTTTAAAAAAAAATTGTTTTTATTTTAAAATTTTTGACTAGCAGTCAGAGAGCACTCTGCGAAAGAGATCACCACTGTGAAGCCACGATGATTTGGATGATTTCTGTCTTTTTTTTTTTTTGGTAGAGGGAACAAATGAAAAGATAGAAAGATATCGTTACGGACTGTGAAATTGATTCGCCTGATGAGAGCAAAACTGTCTACGGAGACCGGGAAGATCAAGATGGCGTTCGCCAGGATTAAGTCTAGCAAAGGATCTGGGATAAAGATGATCTTACGGCTGGAAGCGGATGTATTTTGTTTAATTATTTATTATTTTTGGTCATATTTTTTTTTGTTCGAATTGAAATATAAATTATTATTATTGTTTTTTTTGTTTTGTTTTTTTTAAATTATAGTTTGGCATATAGGAGAATGGATTGAAACAATGTAAGTTTGATAAATTTCAATTATGTTTCTCTGGACTGATGACTTTGAAATTATTATTTTTTTTCAAATAAAGCACTCGTTTGCCACTACAATTTAGGAGCTTAGGAAAGCAAGGCTTTAGGAAGGTTGGCACTTTTTTTTCTTTATATAAAGGTGCGACATTTTCAGCCACTTTATTGATATATATAATATATACTAAGCAATCAAACACTGCTCAAATCTTTTGTTTTTAAAAAAAAACTGCTTTTAAGATGTCCTTTTTTTTTTTTTTTTTTTCCCCCTTAAATCTTTGCATTTGGGTTGTTAAATTTATAGAATCGCAACTTTGAACTCTTACAAAAAATGAATTATCGTAACTGCGTTTCGGGACATGTCATGTACTTGTCTTTGAACACAGAGGGATGGGTTACATAGGGTTTAAGAATTTTAAACTTCCGCGAGAAGCGTACCGTAGAAAAGAAAAAAAAAGGGAAGTTTTATTTTAAAAACGCTAAGATTTAAAGAGCATCCCATGCGATTGGGGGGGTTGATCTAGATCAGTGGTTCTCAACCTTCCTAATGCCGCGACCCTTTAATAATACATTTCCTCATGTTGTGGTGACCCCCCCCCCCCATCCACAAAATTATTTTAGTTGATACTTTATAAATGTGTTTTCAGGTGGTCTGAGGCGACCTTCTTGGGCTGGGGCAGGGGGGGGGATTCTTTTGAAACTCCTCAAAAAAACTCCGAAAAAAGAATGGCCCCCACAATTTATTTTAGAATTCATTTTTAAAAAAAGGTCGTCCATTGTCCAACAAGAACGACGTCTACTGAACAATCTTCCATCGAAATATTTCGGACGCCAAAGCTGGTCAAGAGATAAAAATGTCCGAAGCAGCCGAGTTTGCTCCCCCGCCCCTCCTTCGGGTCTGACTGTCTGAATCCCTGAATCTCGCGGTGAAAAATGACGATCGCGGGGGCGTGTCCCTGTCACCGAGCCGTGTCGGAAGGGGGCGCCGAGCCCCGCCAATATGGCGCGCCGTGTCCTTTCCGCGGCGAGGCTAGGGTTTCAGGGCAGAGGTAGGAGACAATCTGGGTGATTTGTCACGGCGTGGGTACTGTGCCTTTATTCACACCCCCCCCCCTTTTTTTTTGTTCCTTTCCGAAGTCTTGTACGGTGTTAGGAAAATAAAATGCCCCGGAACTCTCGTCACATTGTCCTCATGCCTCTCTGGATTTGCTCCCTTTAAAAAAAAAATTAAAATGCCCACTTTTTTCTTCTTTTAAATTTTTTTATAAAAAGATATTGAATTAAATATTTTTTATGAAGTTTAAGAGGATCGTTAAATTGATTAGTTTAATTATTTTACCATATAGAATTAGATATTATTTTTTTTTCTAAAAATAAATGTTAATTAACATAATCAAATTTAAAAAATGCATGACAGCAGCATAAACATATGTCTTAATAATGGTGATTCCACGAACTCTGACTAGCGACAAAACTTTATAAAATATATATTCACACAAGGGTATATATAATGTAGTAACGTCAATTTTAGGTTCATTAATGAAAAATACTCCAGGTCACAAAAATATTTCTTTATTTTTAATCCAGATATTTAATTGTTTAAAAAATTCTCAAACTTAAGGTCCAGTTTAAGAGTGTGTTTTGATCCTAGAGTATGAAACAAAGATGCTTGACCAGATCAATGCAAGCTGTCGCGGTGCCACGAAGTTTGAACTGAATTTAGGACCGAGCCATTTCTGTTTCAAAGCATGTTTTTTGCAGTGAGTGTACGCGTCGAGTAATTTTTTGAATGAATCCAAAACCAAATAAAATGAACAAATTTTGCTTATTTCCCCCATGCTTCGATATAATTTTTAGTGTATTTATTTTTATTGGAAAGTGTTAATGGAGCATAATTGTCCTGGAATTTCTATGTAACAAATATCAAAAAAGTTTTTTTAAAAAAACATATAGTTAAATGTCAAGGTTTAAATGTTGGCTCATCAATCCAAAAAAGAATCTTCAAAATTATAATTATTTTTATTAACTGAACCTACGGGAATAGTTTTCTTAGTCTATTCTTTGTTTCTCTTTTTTCTTTAAATGGCGTTAACTTCATTTCCTGTGATAGCATAAAACAAAACAAAAAAATAGTATTTTTATGGTTTTTTTAAAAATTGATACAGCAAGCATAAAATATATTATAGCCTGTTATAGCCTATGTATTGACCTACATTTTGCTCATCCTGCTTAGTGTAGAGCCGTAGCTTATATCCGTTATCAGTGGCGTAGTGAGGGGGGCAAGGGGGGCATCATGCCCCGGGCGCTAATCACAAAGGGGCGCCAAATGGTATATTTTACTATAATATTGTATGGTTTTCGAATGGGGGGGGCGCTAAAAAGGTAATGGGGCGCTAAAAATGTATTGTGCCCCGGGCGTGAGTTAAGCTCGCTACGCCACTGTCCGTTATCTCCTTTATTAATTCTATTAACGTGGTGCAACATTGTATCACAACCCCCCCCCCCCCAAACCAAATCGCTTGATTGGTAAATTTTTTTTACTATTTTCAGAAGGTCTCTATAGAGGTACAAAATAATTTACTCTAGAAAATTTTGATTTAATGACTATAAATAAGTCGATCGACTATGACCGGTAGACCTACAAGACGTATACCAGCGATATAAGCATTACGAGACTTACATATTTTACTCCTTTGTGAGTGTATATGGATTAACAGTTTTATAATTACTAGTTATGTTATCGTTCTTTCTTTATTATATTTAAATAATGGCATCGCCATTTTGTTTGCTTAACGAGCCATTTTAAAACAACGGTTTAAATTTGCTAAACTTATGACGCTACGTACCATTGTCGCATAAGAGATGGAATCGGTGGGCCGTCGAGCGTGAGCTCTTAATGCCCCCCCCCCGGCGCTCCCCCACACAAACCAGAGCACTGAAGGACTTAACCCGACTCCAGCCCGTGCGGGAGGGCGCCGGGAACCTCCCCCTTGACCTAGAGGAGGCCCGGTCGACCGAGGACGCTGCGTTTAAAGCGTCCGCAGTTAACTCTCTGTGGGTCAGGACGGCTTTGCTTCCACTCCGGTGGTTTGGTGTTGCGTTACCAACCCCCACCGCCCAGGGAGTCTTTCGGTCGGGACGTTGGTAGTGGCGGGACGAAACGGTTGCCTAGGGGCGGCTTTCTCACGGCCGCGTAGTTCAAATCATCGGCATGGGTTTTGAGGGCCACCCAAGCCTCATACCCATTAACAGCAACTAGTAATCATGTTAGTGGCAGCTCCCGTTGCGTTGGAGTCATGCGTTTGGCCGGGGTTTTTTTAGCTTCGGGTGGACAAGTCCCCCCTACTAGTCTGCCACGCCGCGAAGAGGCAAAACCCCATGTGGACGCCCCCGAATTTCTTCGAGGACGCGGTCGCTTACGCAACCCAGTCTACGTACCATTAACCTTGTCTATAGCGAGATTACATCTTTTGGGCACACATTTCTATTGGCTCTGTCAAGGGTGACGGAGAGACCCGACCTGAACGACCCTCATCATGTAAAATCCATCAAGACGGCATTCTTTAAGTGTGATGCTAAGTCATAATTAAACCACATTACCTCAACTTTGCATTAGACCAGCGGTACTCAAACTTTGGGTCGCGATCCCTTTGGGGGGTCGAACGATCCTTTCCTGCGGGTCGCCTAAGACCATCGGAAAACACATATGATGTACAGTTATGCAGTGGCAATGAAATCAGTTTGTGGTTGGGGGTCGCCCACAACATGACTAACTATATTAAAGGGTCTTGGCATTAGGAAGGTTGAGAACAACTGCATTAGACAATTATCCAAAGGACCGGACATATGCCTTTCGTAGAGATATTATAGATTTAAAGGCAGCGGAAATTTTACACAAACTACTGTGCTCGTTATTTCCACAAACTGCGTTCCATGTCTGCTTTCCATGTCATTTCCAGTGTCGTCATGTGCTAGACCAGTGGTTCTCAACCTTTCTAATGCCGCGACCCTTATATAATGTTCCTCATGTTGTGGTGACCCTCAACCATAAAATTATTTTAGTTGCTACTTCATAAATATGTTTTTTTCGATGGCATTAGGCGACCCTTGTGTAAGGGTCGTTCGACCCCCAAAGGGGTCGAGTCAACACAGATTGAGAACCGCTGTGCTAGAAGTCATTTTGCCTTGGATCTGTTACATTCAATTCAAATCAGCAGCAAGGACGATGTCAACCGTGGTCAGTATTCGATTTAAATGTCAAGCAACCGATTCTCAAACTATATTAAATCGTGTGAACAATGCACTGAACAAGACGCTGTACGTAGAGCTTACTTAAAATAGTTCCATTTTCCATTCACCGCTGCGACCGATTCAGGGTTACACACAAAACGGTTCAATGATGGGGACTTTAATTGTCGGCCTGCATGCCCATCGCTGTGATCAGCGACAATTCTAACGAAACACTTTTACATAAACCACAGCTTGATATTTTAAGGAAACAATAATTGGGGCATTACAGAAGTCACAGAAATGCTTTTAAAGGTTGTGGCGTACAGGGACCGAGGTGATGGCATTAGCCGTAGCAGAAGGAAAGCCGTCCGGTTCATTGATAATCGTGCCGACCGACAGAGTGACCGTTTCACATTCTCGTAGACGACCGACAGTCTAAATGACTTTCCTCAACCGAAAATAAACCGAAAGTTAACTTTTTCTGTTTCATTCAAAGCCGAAACCACGTCGAAAATGATCATGTGTATGGCAACGTTCGGCGCCGTAAAACAAAAACAGAAATTAGGTCGGCCTCTAGCCAAAGGTTTCTGCTGCGCGTCCAGGTCTCTGCTGCAAGTCCAGGACTATGCTAGGCCACCGACGATGAATACATATATTTTTTAATTGGTAAAGTAACCCAAAGAACAAGAAAGAAAAAAAAAAGAAAAAAATGAAAACAACATTAAAGTAACTGAATTTAAATAGAAAAGTAGGCTATCGTGAATTTCTTTCGTAGTTTTCTTCTTAGTTTTTCATTTTCAAAATGGTGTTATCGACACTTCCGGTAACACATTTTATTTAAAAGTGATTGTCTTTTTTTTCCTTCTTCTAAATGACATCATTTTTTAAAAAAAAATGAATCACCTGATCTTTATATTATGCGTTGAATTTGTCTCCAGCCATTTTTCATCTGTCGGAAAAACATTTCTTCTAGCTCTTCCGAGAATGATGATACACCCTGAATCTGAAGACACGCATATGTTGAAATTTATGATGTCGACTTTCTTTCAGCGAGACGTTCTTGTCTCGATTAAAACACACTACCTGATCAGCAACAATTTGGCATTAGACCACACGATCACACTGAAACCCAGGGTAACGCACACTTATACTCACGTGACAGAAGATGTGGTCCAGAAGGAGATGGGACATTCGTGGTGTTATAGATTTGAAGGCAGTTTTGAGTTTTCAGTGAGCGCATTTGTGCGGCCGAGCAAGGTTTCCATGTCCATTTTCCAAGCCATTCCCGTGTCGTCTTGGGGCCTGCGCTATTTCGCTGTTACGTTACTGGAGTACCCGTCGATACAACTCATGAGCAACGATGACGGCAACAGGGTCAGTATTAGATTTAAATTCCAAGGGAGAGGTTCCCCCACCTTATTGTACAACAATATAAACTACGCAACGGACATGCTTTTGCAGATTGATTTAGACAAAAGGAGAACATTTTCCATTCATCAGTGCGACAAACTTAGTGAGATGCACAATGGTTCCATGACCGGAACTTCAATCGTCGGTCAGCATCCCATCGGCGTCATCAGCGGAAACTGTCGCACCGCTACAGCTACCACGAACTGTGATACCAACACGCTCACCGAAATGAGGACAACGGCAGATATAGTCACGGAAATGCTTTTACCGGCCGAAGCGTACGGGGTGGAGTTCGTGGTGATACATATACAAGAGAGGAAGCCACCTGGACAGTTGATCATTGTGTCCAGCGAGAACAACACTGTGGTCAACATTTCGTTGAACAACGAGGGTTCGGTTAAAAAGCTCATTCTGCCACTTGCCGGAGACGTCAACACAGATGTGGCCGTCGACGGCAACCGAATGCTGCTGAGCAACAAAAGGATACAGGTGGCCATGGTGACGCGGTCGGCGTGTTGGAGCACGGGGGGAATGGAGGCTATGGGCGACGGATCAATCAGCATCCTCCTCTCGAACAATCTTTTCTACTACGAGTACTTCTGGGTCACGCCCCGAATCACACCGGATAGTTACGCCACTCTCGTGTCCGAGGTGGAAAACATCCAGTACCTTGTGTTCAACCACGAAGCTCTACCAAGCACAACGGGTTGGCAAGCGGTTGTCGGGTCCAAGACATATCGCGTCCACACTGTTAAAGCCTCCGTGGGAAACCACTCGGTGGCCTCGACACACTACCTTCGATTCGGGTGTTACATATTCGGTATGAAATTCAGATCGCAATACATGTATCCTGCCGGATTCAACCAAAGCTGCACCCCGACATTAGGAACGGCGATTCCCGGCGACGACATCGATAACGACTGCGACGGGAGCGTAGATGAGGAAACGGTAAATGGCGTGGACGACGACAGCGACGGCAAAATCGACGAGGACCCCCATGGCACCAATGTGCCGCCAATACATGGGGGGTGGGGAGAATGGGAACCCTGGGGCTGCCTGCACTCTTGTGACATTACCTTTTCTTCCCGGGGGCGTACGTGCAGCGATCCAGTCCCCAGATACGGGGGTCTTCCCTGTGAAGGCAACGAATTAGAGTCATCGAACATAACTTGTGGGAAAAGTGAATTTTGCGTGCCGATGTGCAAAAATTATACCTGGGGGACAAACTGCGAGAACTCGTGCACCAATTGCGCAGACGCCTGCGACAGTCGGAGCGGGGTGTGCGTTGGGTGTAAGAACGGGTTCAAAAATTCGTTGCGTGGGTGCAACGAGATGTGCGGTGCGAACGAGTACGGTGCCGATTGCCGTGCGAAGTGCTCGGAAAAGTGTGGCGACGACTGCGTCAACAGGGTCACGGGTGAATGCCCGAACTTTTTAAAAAAATACCTGATGTATCTGCCTTTCATTTTGATGGTGCCCGTTTGTGGCTTATTCCTGCTTAGTAGAGCTCATGGGAGGGACAGTGACGAGGACAACTCCACGACCGACGAGTCCCGAAAGTCCCATGACCATGACCATGACGATAACGACAGCGCCCTCTAGGCTTCAGGGTAAAACTAAAAAAAAAATAAATGGAGGACTTCTAATCTTTCCGTGTCTGAAATTTTTAAATATTTACGAAATTTAAATAACTAAGTCGTTTTTAACATGGAATGATGGCATTAGATATAATTTGGTTCCAGCAGTTTCCGTTTCTTAAAATGCGCATTTAGAGCTTTGCTTCTATCGCACCACCAAACCCTCCCCCCCCCCCCCAACCAATTCCCCCACACCATTAAACAACTATGATTAAAGATAAATGTACACCCAATAAACTGTTCATTATGCTACTTTAGTTGCCACGACATTATTTAATGTTACACCTTGTGCGTATGTTTTACGTGTATTTTGCTTCTTGTGTGTCCTGCTTCCTTTTCGAAACCACCCTCCCCCACACGCCACATGTTTCATTTTAATGTTTCTGAGAGGAAAAATTGGTTACCGGAAATTTGATCGAAAGAAATTTCATCGACGGAAAATCGATCGACGGTAATTTGATCGAATGGAAATTTGGTCGAATCTTTTTTTCCAGTTCAGACGATAAAATGTTCGTCAAATTTCTTTTTGAATGCACTATACTATATAGTCAAACAAAATAATGCGTTCAAAAAGAAATTTGACGCAAAATTTTAACGTATAAACTAAAAAAACGATTCGACCAAATTTCCGTTCGATCAAATTTCCGTCGATCAATTTCCGTCGACGAAATTTCTTTCGATCAAATTTCCGGATACGGGAAAAATTATAGTCTGTCTTGCGTTACGCGAGAACTCATGTTAGCAAATTGTTGCTCAGGGTGAGGGAAATATTATATTAATGAATAAAGAACCACGGACGTATGGTGTAGGACTATCTGTAGGACTATCTGTAGGAATATCTGTAGGACTATCTGTAGGAATATCTGTAGGACTATCTGTAGGAATGTCTGTAGGACTATCTGTAGGAATATGTGTAGGAATATCCGTAGGACTATCCGTAGGAATATCTGTAGGAATATATGTAGGACTATCTGTAGGAATATCTGTAGGAATATCTGTAGGAATATCTGTAGGACTATCTGTAGGAATATCTGTAGGAATATCTGTAGGACTATATGTAGGAATATCTGTAGGAATATCTGTAGGACTATATGTAGGAATACCTGTAGGACTATCTGTAGGAATATCTGTAGGACTATCTGTAGGACTATCTGTAGGAATATCTGTAGGAATATCTGTAGGACTATATGTAGGAATACCTGTAGGACTATCTGTAGGAATATCCGTAGGACTATCTGTAGGAATGTCTGTAGGACTATCTGTAGGAATATCTGTAGGAATATCTGTAGGAATATCTGTAGGGCTATCTGTAGGACTATCTGTAGGAATATCTGTAGGACTATCTGTTGGAATATCTGTAGGACTATCTGTAGGAATACCTGTAGGTCTATTGTTTATAGGCCGGAAAATAGGGTGTAGGGCTTCTGAAGGCCTGTTTCTTAAAATAACTCGATCCGGTGTAAAAACAAAATTTAAAATTTAAAAAAAAAAAACGCAAAAAAAAAAAAAACAACTGTCCCGGGTTAAGCCCTAATCAATATATAAATAATATAATGACTATACGGCCTGAACATAAATTTAACCCTAAATAAACATAATTCTATGACTGAGCGCAGCTATGTCCAATCAAGCGTGAAGACCCGGGAGTGTGTCTCAGTAATCGATCTGAAGCTATCAGTAATTTTGGATGCCCGAAGCAACCCGTGGGCTGTCGTGCAGCGACGACTTGTCAACGGGAACGCTCTTAGCTTTACAACAAACAAACAAACAAATAGCTCTTACTGCAATAGCACCAAAAAACAACAAAAAAACGCCTTTAAACACAGTTAAACACCGTCATGGAAAATTCATCAACGCAATCTCACAAACAATATGAAGTGATATAAAAAGTTTAAATCTAAAATAATAAGTAAGGGGCGCCCATTAATTATGTCAACAAAATAGGGGGGTGGGGATGTTTTACAGTTTTTGAGAAGGGGGAGGGAGATATTCAAATTTTAATCTTAAAAGTGTAAATAGTCATATAATGTTTAGGCTTTTAACAATATACGATTTATTTAGGGTAATGTGTGTCCGTCTGTGCACTGCAGATGGCTGGTTAGAATGTTAGCACACTTTTTTAATGCAAGAGAGGTCAAAAGTTAGCATTTCTTCACCTGTAGATTCTGTTTTTTCGCAAATGACCAGGGCGGTATGTTTGCGATCATGTTTCAGGTATGGAACAAGGACAAGGTCAAGTGTTATGTGCAGTCAAGATAAATGATATTGATGGAGTAGGAATACGATATTTGGAGAATAAGGGGAAGGTAAAGTGTGTAACAATAATAACATCGCTGCTTGAACGGATTTGCAAAATGTGTAACATCTATTTTGCATCACAAGTCATGTTTGAAAAACCATGTTCAACAGCACCGACAACGCCCTCTTGAGCATAAGAAATTAGCCCCTGCTCCTCAACAAAAAAAGGATTCGACCAATGCGAGTAGCGGCAAGGAGATAGAGAGAGAGATTATTTAATTATTGCTCACACCGACAATGCTTCTATTTTAAGTGATGAATTGTTAGATGAGGATGATGTTGACTTGTCTGGTATATCAGTTCTGCAAGATGAAGTTGATAAATCAGCTACTATCAGTGGCGTAGCGAGGAGGGGAAGGGGGGCATCATGCCCCGGGCGCTACTCACAAAGGGGTGCCAAATGGTATATTTTTCATATAATATTGTATGGTTTTCGAAAAGGGGGGGGGGGGCGCTAAAAAGGTATTGTGCCCCGGGCGCGAGTTAAGCTCGCTACGCCACTGGCTTATATATATAAACTATACCCGTCAGGGGCGTCATTTCAGGGTTTTTTCATGGCAGTTGGTGGGTGGCGAAACCAAAACTTGGTCGGCTTCTTAAGTTCTTTATTACAGGAGGCGCCACAGTACATATCAATTTAAATAAAATCTGCAAATTCAGGGGGTGGGCAAATGCCCCTTGCTCTACCCAAATGATGTCCCCCAGGCCCATTGTTAGGATAGAGCAACACCTGGCTACTCCATGGGAAGATGATATAATCTAGAAACTATACTATAATTGTCAGCTTTACCTACAATTATCATATTTATACAACAAACAATGATATTCAGTCTTTAACAACCTTTTAATTGAATCTGCATTATACAATTTAAGTGTAGAAACTTTTAAACTTGTTGATTAACAAGCTAAACTTTTTCCTACAAGTTTTTGTCATTAAAATAGATCCGCATAAAGTAAAATGTATTTATACATTTATTTATATTATATTTCATTTCTTTTGTGGGGGTGGGGTAGAAAATGTTGACATGATTAATTAAGGGGGGGGGGGGGATTTACTGCGCTGAATTTCTAAGCTCAGTCCCTCCAGAAGGATGGTTTTCAAGCAATTTCAAGTCACGACCACAGTTATATAGAAGCAAAGTGACCCTCGCCACGATTTATTGAAAAAATGCTTTTAAATAGAATATATTCTTGGAGACATGAAGGCGGCCAACATCAACATCTCACATTGGGAGGACCTGGCGGAGGATCGATCCACATGGCGGGGCATCGTGGAGGAATGATCATACGTGCCGAAGAGCTCTACAGGGCGGAAACAGCTGTAAAGAGAGCGCAGAGATAGGCCAGAAAATACGGCTCCACCGCATTCGTGTGTGGGACACGCAAAAGAGACTGCCACTCGAGGATCGGTCTCACTAGCCACACCAAGAGCTGCAATCAGAAAAGATAAATCTATCGTCTCTTGAAAACGGAAAGATGCCATACAACACAATACAATTCTTGGAACGTAAATCACATGAAAACTCAATTTTCCAGTGTTAACATATTTAATGCCATGCAATTGCTGACAGATTTAATGCCATGCAATTGCCGACAGATTTAATGCCATGCCATTGCCGACAGATTTAATGTCATGCCATTGCCGACAGATTTAATGTCATGCCATTGCCGACAGATTTAATGCCATGCAATTGCCGACTGATTTAATGCCATGCAATTGGTGAAATGTAACTCAAACCTTAAGACAGAAAACTATTTAAAAATCTTTACTTCTCTAAGTCTTTTGTTTCAACCGACGACCTTGCATAAACCCCTTTCCAATTCCATTTGATGTCACGTCTCATGGATCGGCAACGTGTGCTCTAGTAACTTGATCATTGAAAGATTACATGACGGGCTGCTATTAATATAGAATTTTATCTCCTAGTTTAGTCTATTGGCTCGTTTCAAAACAGTCCACAATGAAGGACGACACCAAAGCTTAAAAAACAATAACGCATTGATCGATACACAAAGTCAGGGCTAATTACAATTAATACGTTTTTAATGGGTGAATTTCGATGAATTACAAACACGAAAGAATAGGATTAAAATGATTAACTTACAGTATGACTGGTACCGGTACTGTGTGTAAAAATACAAGGCGCACAAATTGCACAATCAAAGAAACTCTACACAGAACAAAGCGCTGTCTAGTATTAAATGATGACACACTGCACGTCTCGTGATAAAGGAAAGGAATCTCTCCCATTCGGTCGTTCAGCCTTTTTTATAGGCATTTCCTACTCATGTCTCTCGAACCGTCTAAGGCATTGCTTTGCTTTCCCGTTTTATCTAGATTCTTCTATAAGGTTCTGACTAACTAATCTTAAATGTAAACAAGGTTACATTTTGCTAGACACATCCCAACATGCCCTCGACTTTAAGAGGTCATGCACGTGGAAAGCAAGGAAGGCGTGCTTTAACACGTCATCTTCATAACAATTACATGTTTCAAACTACCTTTATATTATGTAGTTTTAAAATTATTATTTTTTATTCGAAACGAACCCCTTGTTAAAAGTTGTTGTCTTTTGTAAATGTGTAAGGACGGTTTCGAAACTAGAAGCAGCGACCTGTGTTATGATATTTTTTTTTATGTAGGCGGTTCTATCCCACTTTTGCTTAACAAGCATATTATTAGCTGGGTATCCATTAACAACAGGGCTAAGCCGTGGAGAATGAAGCAACTTGTAGCAAGTCACCAACCTGTCAACAAGCTTGAACATTGTTATTTTTTTTACTCATTAAAAACGATAATGATTAAGCAACTTGGACCCCGTCCTCTTATAAATAGGATCGTTTAATACCCATTAAGAGATCGATGGATCTAGGCCAAACTTGGTATAGGCGTACCCATAGGCGTACCGCATCGCCTATAATTTTATTTTAAGATGTTATAGATTATAGAGTTTTAAATGAATCTGCTTGATTAGACAATTAAAATCTAGACTTCATTCATTTTTAATCGTGACCGTGTCGATGTTCTGTCTATCGATAAGTGTCCATATGGAATTTTTTTTCTCTTCGATGAATTGTCTGTCAACGAAGTGTTTTGTCGATGATGTGTCTTTCGATGAAGTGCATTTGTCGAGGAAGTGGTGTCAATGAAGTGTGTGTCGATGAAGTGTGTGTCGATGAAGTGTGTGTGTCGATGAAGTGTGTGTGTCGATGAAGTGTGTGTGTCGATGAAGTGTGTGTCGATGAAGTGTGTGTCGATGAAGTGTGTGTTGATGAAGTGTGTTTCGATGAAGTGTGTGTCGATGAAGTGTGTGTCGATGAAGTGTGTGTCGATGAAGTGTGTGTCGATGAAGTGAGTGTCGATGAAATGACTGCAGGTGAATTGACCAGCTACCTGTGGGATCCAAGACTATTTGCAACCACCACTGCGCCGCCGACGCCATTTTGTCGCCGCGCCTTTTCGCCACTGTCGGTCTCGCCGACGGCCGTATCGCCGCTACAGAAATTAATGAAAAGAAAAACATTGATTAATTCACTCCACGGTTGATTAGAAAAAGTGTTCACGTTTTAAGAACAGTCTCTATATAAACGTCAAGTTTGTTTCAGTGTTATTTGTTTTTGTACTACAACTTTAAAACGGATGCTCGATAAAATACCTCCTCTGAAAAAGCACCCCACCCCCGCCCAACCCCCCCCCCCCCCCAAAAAACAATTGCGATAAAATTTCTCCTCTGACAAAGGCCACCCCGACCTTATTCGAACCACCCTGAGATTTATGAAAGATTGTATACGGGAAGGGGGTGGGTGGAAGAGGAATGTGGTAATTTTTTTTCCAAAAATAGCTTGACGTACTTTATGAAAAATAAGGTGCAATCAGTCGAAATTATGTAACATATTTATTGCTGTTTTGAACCTCAAGCATCCTGCAAGAATCAATTAGTAACATAATCATGTACGAGTCAACCACTGTGTCATCTTTTTTATTGTAACAGACCTTGAAAAATAAAATTGTTTACACTAACTTTGCTTTTCTTTTGAAGTGACTAAACCAAAGCAAGTAGATTAAAGTTTATCAGAAAAGAGGAATGAAAAATAAGAAACAAAATTTGAGGAAAAATAAAATATATATATGATGAGTAAAGTATTAATGAATTGTTTCTTAATTAATTTTTTTGTTTTTCTTAAGCTAAAATAGCGTAATGTCTACTTCCTTCCGGGGAGATGGAAATAATATGCAGCCTCTGCTCCTTGCGTTCTATTTCGTTGACTTTGTTTCTAGCCATTTTTCGCATATAGGGAACACATTCCTGCTGGCTCTTCCGAGGATGATGGAGAGACCCGAGATAGACGAGCCCCACTGTGTAATATTCGTCATGACCACTTTCTTTCAACGAGACGTGGACATCTCCATAAAAACGTATTATCAGCTCGACCGCAACCTGACATTAGATATGGCGATAACGCTGAAACCCAGAACGCCCCAAGAGTACGTACACGAGACGGGGAATGTAACCACGAAAAAAATGGGACATTCGTGGAGCTACGCCCTGAACGGCAGCGGCCAGTTTACGCTGACCGTACACGTTAGGCCGCACACCCACTCTTTCTCTTCTTTCCAAGCCGTTCCGGTATCGTCTTGGGGGAGGCGCTACTTCGCCGTGACACTATTCGACTTTCCCAGCATTCAGATAACCAGCGATGGCGACCGAAACCTCGTGAGAATCAGATTTAGGTTCCATGGCACCAGGTCGCCTACTTTAACGTACGGTAACGTAGAGTACGCGCCTGACAAAACCTTGCACGTGGAACTGGATAGAGGGGGCAGTTTTTCCATTCATCACTGCGACAAAGTGAAAGAGAAGCACAACGGCTCGTTGACGGGCTCCCTCATTGTCGGCCAGTATCCCATAGGGGTGATCAGTGGCAATTGTGACACGGCGACGTATACCACCAACTGCCGAAACGATCGGCTCGATCGATGGGGCTTTACCGCAGATGCAGTCGCAGAGATGCTCTTACCCGTGGAAGCGTACGGGACAGAGTTTGTTGTCGTGGCCTTTAACAAGAGAAGGCCCCATGGTGTTTTGATGATCGTTGCGAGTGAAAACGACACCGAGGTCAGCATTTTTCTAACCTCGAATGGAAGGCCGAAAAACATTAGTTTAACACTTGCTGGAGACCTCAACACGGAAGTCATCATTGACGACCACCGAACGGTCTTGAGCGACAAGAAAATACAAGTGGTTATGATGTCTCGGTCAGCTTGCTGGAACACTGAGGGTATGGAACATCAGGGTGATAGTTCTTTCAGTCTACTCATACCCAACTATCTTTTTTACGTCGAATACTTTTGGATAACACCGAATATCACACCCGATAGCTACGCCGCCCTGGTGTCCGAGAATGACAAAATCGAGTACCTGGTTTTTGACTTGGAACCGATACCTGGTACGAGTACGTGGAAAGAAGTGATCGGCCCCACGTCGTATATCGTCACTTCGATTAGAGCCTCCACGGGAAGTCACTCCGTGGCATCGACTCACTACTTTAAGTTTGGATGCTATCTCTTCGGCATCAATCACAAAGCAGAATACATGTACCCGGCTGGATTCGATGAGAGCTGCATCCCGAATCCAGTAAATATGATGCCAGACGACGGCGTTGACAACGACTGCGATGAGAGTATAGACGAAGAAACCGTCAATGGCGTTGACGACGACAAAGATGATAAAGTAGACGAAGACACTTTCTTGATCAACGGACAGAATGTTACTCCCGTCCACGGTAACTGGGGAGAGTGGGGACCGTGGGAGTGCTTCCCGACTTGTGAAATCACATCTTCATTTAGGCTGCGAAAGTGCACCGAGCCGGCTCCCAGCTCAGGGGGCCGTTACTGCGAAGGTCACGACGAGGAGGGATCAAACTTTACGTGTGGTAGAAGTGAATCGTGTTTCCCTGCGTGTGAAAGTTTGAACTGGGGTGCGACATGCGAGAAGACCTGTGGCAACTGTGTGGACGCCTGTGACGATCGAACGGGGGCGTGCAGTAGATGCAAAGGGGGCTTCAAAATGCCACTAGGTGGGTGCAGCAGGCCGTGCGAGGAAAACGAGTACGGCAGCAACTGTCTTGGGGCGTGCTCGGAAAAGTGTGGATCCGACTGCATCAACAGGGTCTCGGGTGAATGCCCAGAGTTTTTACTAAAGTACCTTATGCTGTTCTGGACTTTTCTGTTGGTGATACCGGTGTCCGCGTTGCTCATGTTGACTAGAAAACGATATCTGAAACATAACGTTGAATCTTAGACCGATTCTCAAGATTAAGTCTGTGCTTTAAAAAGCATTTGACTTGTATGTAAAATGAAAAACAATTAAAAATGAAGTAACGAAAACCTTTTTGTTGCAGAGTCATTTCGTAAACGGTTATTTTAATCATTCATTCCTGTAAGCTCAGCCTGCATGGGACGAATAGTACATTCATTCACAATCAGCTCAGCCTGCATGGGACGAATAGTACATTCATTCACAATCAGCTCAGCCTGCATGGGACGAATAGTACATTCATTCCTGTAAGCTCAGCCTGCATGGGACGAATAGTACATTCATTCGATGTCTGCTCAGCCTACATCGGACGAATTCTGCTTCAAGCTTCAGCGAAAGAGGTCCTGGTTCTATTTCGATGGAAAAGATCTGTTAAGGAAAAGCTGCGCCCGGGTTTAAAAAATGATTTTTGCGACCACTTCTGAAATATGTATATACTATATAATCTATATATCTCACTCCCTTCCCCATTTTTGGCGTCTTCTCATTAAAGTAAGTGGCTGGGGCTCATGCCCCTTCGCCCCCCCCCCCCCCATTTAGCACAGTCCTGTTCTGGAGATAGGAATTTTTTTGTTCTGCTGTAGGTCTCTTTGGGTCTTCTGGGCTACGTTTTACCTGGGCTGTCCTCCCTAACTCACTAAGTGATGTCCTGCGAGGTCAGCTTGTTGGAATTCTAAACGCAAGTCATATCCCCCGAAACAACTGTATCATTTCTGTATGCAGCTGTTATAATACCGAACAGGCGTCCCAGTTTTTATTGAATATTTGATTCGTTTTATATAGCTTAGTTTAAAAATGTAAATATCAGTCTTTTTCGTATAAGGTACGAATTGTAGGTGAAAATTGCAAAATATATTTCTGTAAGACAAGTACAAATTAATTTATGCATTTTAATGTTTTTTGTATATTGTTTAGCCTACTTACGAATTATCAAGGAGCTTTGACAGCATGGTAGACATTTTAAAAAATATGTATGTGAGGTAGCTCCTTCAGTTTAGCATTAGAAAGTATCATTATAATAAGAGTCCGTATGTGTGTGTATATATATATATAATTTTATAAAGCAATTTAAAAGCTTACTTTAATATAAAATACAATTACTTAATACATTTGATAGTTGTCCGATTTCAGTATCTCCTCGGTACTCAGTAATCTTTGTTGTTTTTATGCTTAAATGTATGTTGTTTCTATGCTTGTATGCATGTTGTTTTTATGCTTGTATATATGTTGTTTTTATGCTTGTATGCATGTTGTTTTATGCTTGTATATATGTTGTTCTATTCTTATATGTATGTTGTTTTTATGCTTATATGTATGTTGTTTTTATGCATGTATGTATGTTGCATTTAAATGAAATGGATTTTTTTTTGTTTCTAGAAGTAGCCTAAGTGCAAGACTCCAAGATTTCAAAGTGTAAATATGAAAACATTAACAATGCAATTCTTTCAATGCAGTTCTTTCAATGCAATTCTTTCGATGCAATTCTTTCAATGCAGTTCTTTCAATGCAATTCTTTCAATGCAATTCTTTCAATGCAGTTCTTTCAATCAGTGGCGTAGTGAGGGGGGAGCAAGGGGGGCATCATGCCCCGGGCGCTACTCACAAAGGGGCGCCATATGGTATATTTTACTATATATTGTATGGTTTTCGAATAAAGGGAGGGCGCTAAAAGGGTATTAAGGGGGCGCTAAAAAGGTATTGTGCCCCGGGCGCGAGTTAAGCTCGCTACGCCACTGCTTTCAATGCAATTCTTTCAATGCAATTCTTTCATTGCAATTCTTTCAATGCAGTTCTTTCAATGCAGTTCTTTCAATGCAATTCTTTCAATGCAATTCTTTCAAATATTGAAACGTTAATTCAATCCATAAGATGTCAATTGGAAAGAAAGGGCTAGGAGGGGGAGAACTGCACAGGGTTCTGATCTCATCTCTAAAGAGGGATTATTTTGCTAAGGAATAATTTAATAATCTTCAATTACTCATCAACCCAATCTCCGCGTTCGGAGTGGGAGAGGGGGGTGGCGGAAACAACAACAACAACAATATTAATTGATAAAATAAAGATCATAAAGGAGAGGATGAGGTTTGCGCCTTGTGTAGTGGCAACATGGTGTACGGGTTTGAATACTCATCGGAAATTTCCGTTCAAAATTAATCAATAAAGTAAGTCCGCCAAATTTTTCAATAAATTAATCATTTGTGTGCCTGAGCTATACTTGTGGGGAATGTACGATACTATTTATAGGGGACTGCGTTCAAGGCTTGTTAAGTAAATAAAGAGTGGAACAATCTAATGGTTATTTTCGGGGGTGGGGGGGGGGGGGTGGGGGTGGGGTGGGGAAAGGGTAGTTTTTTTAAAGCTTAAAGAAAATCTTGTTTAATTTTTTAAAATTGTGGAGAATGTACTTTTTAAAAAAAATATGTATACATATAAAGTAATATTATGGATACCCTAAATCAACCGAACTAAAAAATGAAACATGAAAAAATAACATAAAATGCAATTTTTAAATTTTTTTTTTTATTTCAAATTGTTTTCTCAGGTTTTTTTTTTTGGTCTCTCTTTTAAGTTTTGGCAAATGGCGTCATTTACATTTCCGGTAATGTATATAAATATATCCACAGATAGATATAAAGCTATGTTTATTTCAACATAGAAGGGAAGAGAAAAGAAGAGAGGATGCATGCTTTTCTGCTCGCGTTATATATTGACTTGGTGTCCAGCAAATTTTCAAGCCTTGGAAAAACGTTCGTGCTCGCTCTTCCGCGGATGAGAGAGAGAGCTGATGTGGCCAATACGCATCAGGTTCACTTTTACATGTCGACTTCCTATCACCAGGACGTCAAGGTCCTCATTAAAACACACTTCATCCCCATCTCACGTTTCAGACTGAACGATTCGATCATCGTGAAGCCCAGGACGGTCAGCGAGTACACACATCACACCGGAAGAATGGTCAAGAGAAGGATCGGTATCTCTTGGAGCTACAGGCTGTACAGCACCAAGGCGTTCGCGCTTCAGGTGCACGTCAGGCCAAGCAAGCATTCCGTGTCCACTTTCCAGGCGGTTCCCGTCAAGTCCTGGGGGCGACACTACTACGCCGTGACGTTATTCGAGAACCCGTCCATTCAAGTCATCAGCAACGTCGACAAGAACACCGTGCGGGTAAGGTTTCGATTCCACGGAACTACGTCGCTGACCATAATCTACAACAACCTCAACTATGCGCCGAACTTGACATTGCACGTAGAGCTTGGTAAGAGGAAAACTTTCTCCATTCATCTCTGCAACCAAGTGAAAGACACGCACAACGGTTCAATGACGGGCACGCGATTACTCGGTCAACATCCCATAGGCGTCATCAGCGGCAACTGCAACACGGCGACGTACACCACCAACTGTCATAGTGATGAGCCCACTCGCTGGGGCTCTTCGTCGGATATAGTCACAGAGATGCTTTTGCCTGTCGAAGCGTACGGAACAGAGTTCGTGGTCGTTGCGATGAGGGAGAGAGACCCGCCGGGAGTCTTGATCATCGTGTCCAGCGAGAACGAAACGGAGGTCAGTGTATTATTGACCTCGGACGGGAAGTCCAAAAACATAACTTTACACGTTGCTGGAGACGCGAACATGGATATCCCCATAGACGATCACCGAATGCTCTTCAGTAATAAAAAGATACAAGTCGTTATGATGTCGCGGTCAGCTTGCTGGAACTCGGATGAAACTGAGCTGCTGGGCGACAGCTCAATCAGCTTACTCGTACCCAATTATCTGTTTTACTCACAGTACTTCTGGATCACGCCCGAACTCACACCCGACAGTTTCGCCACTCTCGTGGCCGAGAAGGGTCATATCGAATACCTCGTTTTTGATCTTCTATCTCTACCCGACACCGTCGGGTGGAGTAAGGTGACCGGCTCAGTGTCATTTCTTGTCACTTCGATCAAAGCCTCCACGGGAGGACATTCGGTGGCATCGACTCATTACTTCAAGTTTGGATGCTATCTCTCCGGCATGAGTGAGAAGGCAGAATACATGTACCCGGCTGGATTTGACGAGAACTGCGTCACAAAATTGGAGAATATGACTCCTGACGACGGCATCGACAACGACTGCGACGGGACAATAGATGAAGAAACCATAAATGACATGGATGATGATAACGACGATCAAATCGATGAAGATACCTTCCTGGTCCACGGCAAAAATGTTACCGCAGTACACGGTAACTGGGGAGAGTGGGAGCCGTGGGCGTGCTTTCCTACTTGTGAAATTACTCATGCCTTTCGGCTGCGAACGTGCACCAACCCGGCTCCAAGCTTAGGGGGTCGTTTCTGCCAAGGCAACGACGAGGAATCCTCGAACGGGACATGCGCAAAAAACGAAGCGTGCATTCCGGAATGTGAACAGTTTACCTGGGGAAAGTTCTGCAATCGCAGCTGTGTCAACTGTGAGGACACGTGCGATACGCTGTCCGGTGTGTGTTCGGGCTGTAAACTAGGGTTCAAAAATCCTATAGTGGGATGTGACGAGACGTGCGGTGTGAATGAGTACGGTGCAGGCTGTCTTGGGAGGTGTTCGGTAAAGTGCGGTGCCGGCACGGATTGCGTGGACCGGGTCACGGGTGAATGTCCCCAACTGAGGACAAAGCTTCTGATATATTCGCCGCTTCTGATGGTGGTGCCGGTTCTTGCGTTACTCTTCATGACTAGAAAACGACCTGCCGAGAAAGCCAGTTCTGAAAATGAACATGAAGATGCATCAGATAATTAGAGATTTTGGCGTTTGACGCTACTTTAAACTGGTCCTTGCTGGTGGTTTTAATAAAGAAAGTGTGATACAACGTGACGGTGACATCATTATTATCATAACCTAAACTTATTTCCTTTGTTTGTTTTTTTAAATTTAATTTCATGATGCAGCGAACGTAAAAAAAACATACCGTAGGTACTTCTGATGCATTTTTTGTTCAACACGGTGCGTTATAAAATTTAAACAGAATACATTTATAAGTCACTCAGTTTTTAAGTCATATAATTGTTAACTAAATCTATATATATATATATATATACTGCATAACGACCAGAACTGTCCGATGGGGCTCTGCAACCTCTGCAGCTGCAGGGGATCGTGGAATATTTATTATGTGGACAAATTAAAATATTAACATGGAATGGAGTGAGCACAAAACGGAAAAGTTGCGGAGGGCCTCTAGAAGTCACAAGACAGCTGTAACGGCGATGGACTGATCTTTTCCTCGGTCTGCTTGCATTTAAGCAGTGCTTCAGAAGGAAGCTTTAAGTAGAGCCCAGAATGTTTACTTGCAATACGGTAAGGTTTGCAAATAAAAAGACATTCACTCTGCTAAAAGGAAAACTTAAGGCTTCAAAGGATGGGAAAAAAATGATATTTTCCAAAAAATATATGTATGTATGTATGCATGTATTTATGTATGTATGTATGCATGCATGCATGCAGTACTTGCGTACGTACATTCGTACATGCGTACATAGACTAGTTGCCAATGCCAATACATTCTTTTAAATTTCAAGCCCCAAACAGCCCAAAAAATTAAGGCTACCAGATGCCACTGATGCGCACTATTTTCCTTTGTATTACTGAAACAGTTGGTGTAAAAGTGTGTGGAATATTATAATATTACTGTATGTAGTTCATGGGCGTGAAAAAATATGTGCTGTTGCTAGCCCGGGGGGGGGGGGGGCTCTATTTGGGATTTTTTTTTATAAAGGGCATTATTTGAATGCATGTTTTGTCCACTTTTTCAGCGCCCACCCCAACCAACTTATAATTATATAAGCTGCGCTTTTCTTCGTGCATTTCTTTCTTGAAAATTCTTCGGAAGGCTAATTGGCCCCTTTACCGTCATCCTATCGAGATGAAAATTGGCACATTTAATTGTTGCTGATGACAACATATTCTATCAACTTTTCAGCGACACCCATACCTAACCCTCAAAAAGTAGATTGTGCCGTTTCTCAAGGGAAAGATGAAGGAAATATCAAGCAATACTTTCTCAAGAACTGTGGCCGTCGCAAAGTCGCACAAAAATGCATAATAAGGATTTATATGATTTTTGTTTTTGTTTTTCAGTGGTTGCGTCTTTTTTCACACAGTACTAATAAAATAAAGCAGGTGGAGTTTGGGGGGGGGGGGGGGGGTTTCAAGAGGAAACAGGACGCATGAGATGCAAAATATATATAAGAGATATTTGAAACTAAATATTTATAAAATATAATTTGTTAAATTCTTATACTTTTTTAAAAGTAAACGATTTTAAATTGTTTTCTTTTTTCTTCCATTTGGTTTTAAAATTTAGTTGTTGTTTTTTAAATTATCAAGTTGTTGTTATCTAAACTTCCGGTTGCACGGATGCTACGTATTTTGTTTTTATAAATTCAAGTCAAAAAGTTAAACAATAAAACATGTACATGATTGTGCTCCTTGTGCTATCTGTTGAAAAGGCATCATGCGCGTTTTCAAGTGTTGGGAAATCGTTTTTGGTCGCGCTGCCAAGGATGGTGCGAAGTCCTAACACCAAGGAATCTCCCTGGATTTCGTTCAGCATGTTGACCTACTCGAAGAAGAACCTCACGGTCCACATCAGCACACATCACCTCGAGCAAACACATTTAACGCTGGATGTTAATTTCACGCTCGCCTACAGGAAGGTCCGGGAATTCGTTCACAGGACGGGTAATGTGTCCGAAATTAAAATGGGGTACTCGTGGAGCTACGGGATTTGCGGCAACAGAAAATTCTCGCTGACCATTCTGGTGAGTCCAAACCGACAATCAGAGGCGGGATTCCAGGCCATCCCCGAGTCGTCCTGGGGGAGGCGTTACATTGCCGTGACTTTATTAGAAAACCCTTCCATACAGATCATTAGCAACTTCGATGGGAACAGTGTTAGGGTCAGATTTCATTTTCAAGATAAAAAGTCTCCCGGCTTTTTGTACGATAAAATAAACTACGGCTCCGGCACCATGTTGCAGTTTGATCTCGACAGCGGAAAAAGCTTTTACATTCATCAGTGTGACAAGGAAGAACAACCGAGGACCGGCGCTCTGACGGGGTCCCTGATCAGCGGCCAGCACCCCATCGGCGTCATCAGCGGCAACTGCAAGACGGCTACGTTTACCAGCGACTGCAAGAGTAAGTCTTTCAGCCAGTGGGGTGCAAGCTCTGACGCTGTTGCGGAGATGATCTCGCCCATCGAAGCGCACGGGACGAGGTTTGTTGTGGTCACCCTGGCGGAAAGGAAAACGCCCGGAGCTCTTGTGGTCGTGTCCAGTGAGAACAAAACGGTGGTAAGCCTTGCCTTGACCCATACAAAGTTTAAAAGAATAACTTTGGAAACTGCGGGAGACTTCAAGATGGATCTCACCATAGACGACAACCAAATGCTCTTCAGTGACAAAAAGATACTGGTGGTCATCATGATGAGGTCATCGTGTCGGGGCGTTTACGAAAACGAGCCTTTCGGTAACCCGGCCATCAGCTTGCTCGTACCGAGCGCGCATTTTTACATAGAGTATTACTGGATCGCACACAATACTTCGTCCCGAGCCCACGTCATGCTGGTAGCCGAGAAAAGCCACATTGGATATCTCCTTCTCGATTCTGAAAAATTGTCTAACAAAACTATTTGGAGCGCTGTAATAGGCTCCACGACGTACCATGTGGCGACGTTGAATTCTTCCACCGGAGGTCATTCCGTGACGTCGTCTCATTATTTTCCTTTTGGCTGCTACCTGTCTGGTATGAGCGTAAATTCCCAATACATGAATCCCGCCGGATTTGCGAGCTGCATCCCGACATGGGGAAAACCTTTACCCGATGACGGCGTTGACAACGACTGTGACGACAGCGTAGACGAGGAGTCGGCCAACGGCGTGGATGATGACAGTGACGACAGGATCGACGAGGACACCTTCCTAGTGCCAAATAAGACGACGATGAAAGTCAACGGCGGTTGGGGTGAGTGGCAGCCCTGGATTTGCAACCCGACCTGTGAGCTCGTGTTCCCTTTTCGTTTGCGCATGTGCGACAACCCGGCCCCTAGTCTGGGCGGAATTTACTGCCCCGGGTCTGACGAGGACTATTCGAACTCCACGTGTGAAACGGATGTATCCTGCGATGCCGAATGTGCAAGCTTCACGTGGGGAATAGCCTGCGAGAACACCTGCTTCAAATGCTTAGAGAGCTGCGATGTTAACACCGGAGTGTGCGCTCGGTGCAGCGCCGGTTTCAAGAACGCGTACGGCGGGTGTGACATGACCTGTGAGGTGAACGAGTATGGCGAAGACTGTGTTGGGAACTGCGTGGAAAAGTGCGGGGTCGACTGCATTGACAGGGCGTCAGGGGAATGTCCAGTTACTTTAGTGTTGAAGTACATGGTGTATGCGCCAATACTGCTCGCGATACCTGTATGCTGTTTACTAAGGGTTAGCAGGCACCACTTTGCTGAGGATCATAGTGAATTCGAGATAAGTTCCGAGACTAGCTCAAAGTGATTTATTTGCTTAGATTTGTGGTTGTTTTAATATTGTAACAGAACAAACTGCTTTGATATGTCGAGGGGAGCAAACAAGGTCTCGTCTAAAGAGGGTAGACAGAGGAAATCACCAAAATCGAAATATTAGAAATGGTCAAAATGGGTAAAAGGGGATTTAAAAAAAAAAATCTTAAATATTTCAAGAGTTTTAAACACTTTTGACCCAGGTCGTTGTCAGAGCTATATCTGGGGATTTCCCACCCCACGTCCACCCCATGCCCAAAGCTCCTTATTGCATGTGGCCACAATTTTAGCATGTGATTTTATTTTAAATAAATGAAATCCTTTTTAAAATGTCTAGTATTGCAGAGGTGTGGACTTATTTTTTAACAAAATGTGTTTCCCCTGCTTTCTTCTTTAGGGCATATATATATGTGTGTGTGTGTGTGTGTAGTGTGTGTGTGCATGCGTGTATGCCAATTATAATAAAAAAAAAAAAATTTTAAACTCTTTACACAAATTTAAAATTAATATTCATTTGAAATGATTCATTCATAGAATGTATTTGATACGCAAGATTCAGTCTTCGCCCCTGAGTGTCTAATTCGCTTAACACGTTTGTTATAGTTACACTTTCATGTTATTGATTGACCTTATATGTCATTTCAGCTTCTAAGACTTTTTAACTCTTTGTACCAGCATTAAATAAAGAGTCAAGGCAAAAATCGCCAAAATAGTTTTGAAATTAGCGTGTTTCTGTTTGATTACTTTGATTAGTGACATTTGTTTGTGTGTGAAAATCTTCTTATTTGAAACAAAATATCAGAAGTGATTGGGGTGTCCAAGTTTGAAAATCTTAAAAAGATTCAGAGTAGTTAAAAAACGACAAATTCTCGGGCGATCTTAAAAAGATTCTCGGAAAATTTTAAATAAAAAGAAAGTTCTATTCGAAAACTTTTATTCGGCTGAGATGCTGTCGTCGTAAATAATAACCACGCATCCCAAGTCATATTATATGAAATTACAATTATGTATTCAGGGATAGAATCACTTCACTTCTACATAGCCTACACGCTTCACATATTAGGTCCCGCACATGAACTGTGTGTACTTTGAATACAATACATTTAATTTAAAATTAATATAAAAATCTACTTCAAGCATACAAGTCAATTCAACATTAGTTAAATAGTGTATCTTAAAAATTAGTTTGACTCATCTCAGCAAAGACATCATAACGTTTTATCAATAATATGATTGGAAAGCGGGGTGGGTTTAAGCTCAGTTGAAGACGTAACTTTGAATCGGGCCTTTTTCGTAATGGTTACAACACAAAAACTGAACAACGAAATGTTTGAATTCATGCACTTAGGCAAACATTCCAACAGAGGCTACCGGGAGAAACACTGCATCGATTATTACGACCGCGGTTATTTTAGTGTTGACGTGAGACTGTTTTAAATGATGCATAGTATGAGAACCACTCGGACTGCTTTTGTTGAAGAAAGCCAACATGATGATTATATAAGACGAGACACATTTCTGATTGGAAGAGAAAACTCATGGAATTTTGAAAAAAAAACGGGGGGGGGGGGGGGGGGAACTATATGATTAGAAGGGAAGCTTATCTTATTGGAAGATAAAAATATATGATTGGAAGGGAAAACCATTTGATTAGAAAGGGAAATTAACTAACTGTACGGGGAAAAGTGTCGTACCGAATTGGGATCACAGCGAGTCCAATGGGGTAAACGGGGTAAAAAAAAAAGGCTACATTTTGTACCAGCTAAGTCCATGAGAAATAAGGGTATTTGCCATTTTTACCGCTGTAGTCCAATGATTTGTAAATGTTCAATCGATAGGTTTATTTTTGCTGCTGCTAGTCCAGGCTTTTGTTTTTATTTGCGTGTTTTGATATCTCCAGATATTATGAATTAAATGTATTTCTTGGACAACAGAGTCATAGTAACATAAGAAAATAAATTAAAATCATTTTAAGGTAAAATGCGTTTATTTTCAATAAAAACTACAAACGGAAGAGTATAATTTAAAAAAAAATTGAAAGAAAGAATAAGAGAAAGAAATAAAGGATTTAAACTATAAAAAGCACAACATAATATCGGCGATTAATAAATACATAAATAAGGGAATTGTTTTATTTCTTTAAATATATTTGTTTCCCAATCCTTAAATCTTCAATTTTTTTATATATATTTTTGTGACGCCATTAAAACTCTACTTCCGGTGAAATTTAAAGTATGAATTTCTTTGATTACTTTGAGGGGGGAAAAACATGATTAATAACAAATGAATAGCATGGAGCGTATATGGTAAAAATAACGGTTAAGCCGATTCCTAACGAAATGCGTAGTTTCTAAATGAAAGCATTGGCTTTGTTCCTCGTCTTGTCATTTGCACCTTATGAAACTTCAGCCCAAATCTCCTCGTCCGGAAGAGATTTCTTGATCGCACTGCCCAGGTTAATGAACAGGAATTCCGTAGGAGAAGACCGGCCGTGGGTAATATTTTACATGGTGACCTTACTTTCGGAGGAAGTGAATGTCAATATCTCTACCGCCAGGAAGCCGAGCTACGACTTCAGCATGGTCGTAACGCTTAAGAGCAAACAGGTGCTGCAGTTTATCCTTACGCAGCTGGAATACTACACTGAGGTGTTCATGGGGCCGAAGTGGTGCTTCCGGTTCGCCGGGACGGACGAGTTTTCGTTGAACATATTTTTAGTGGACACTCCAGTGTCCCAGGCGTCTTTCCTCGCCGTGCCCGTCAGTTCATGGGGAAGGATATACTATGCTGCCACACTCCAGTCGTACCCTTCCATTCAAATCATCAGTAACTCTGAAAACAACGGGGTAATCATCGTGCCGCGTTTTCTGGGTGACCCGAGGCCCGTGCTCAACTACGGCAACGCGAACTACGGGAGCGCCGGCAATCTCAGCATCATTTTGGACAAATGGAGCGCGTTCGATGTCTCCGAATGCAGCGGCGAGAGTGCCGGGAAAGCGTCCATGACTGGGACTCTCATCGTCGGACAGAAAGCCATAGGCGTCATCAGTGGGAACTGCCGAACGGTCACGCAAACGTCAGACTGTAAGAGTGGAGCTCAGCAGATGGGGCAATCGAGTGATATCGTGGTGGAAATGTTGCTACCGGTCGAATCTTTTGGGACTGAATTCATAATTGTGCATGTTGAAAGGAAGGAAAAGGGTTTGGTGATGATAGTTGCCGGAGAACCAAAGACGCATGTGAACATAAGTCAGAATAATACTATAAAAACTGTGCATTATCAGAACGCGGGCGACTGGACCATGGATTTAGTCATGGACGCCAACCGGATGTTGGTGAGCAACAAAAGAGTACAAGTCATTATGGTCATGAAGTCTGCTTGTTACGAGTCGAACGGTTTCGTAGAAGAGCAAGGTGACCCCGGGATGAGCCTGGTCATCCCCAACACCCTTTTTTACGTGAAATACGCCTGGAGGGTTCCCAAAACTCGCTTCAACCATTACGTCATAATCGTCGCTTTGAAAGACCACATTGAAAACATTGAGCTGAACACAAGACCTATACCGAGCTCTCTCAAGAGGCACAATGTCTTTGGGAGCTCGGCCTTTCAGGTGGTCACGATTTTGAGCATTGAAAAAAAACACAACGTCACCTCGAAAGATGACCGCCCGTTCGGCTGCTACCTTTTGGGGATGGCCCCTAAGCGGCAGTACATGCGCCCTGCTGGCTTCCGTGGCTGCCACAAATCCATTGAATTCATGATCGAGGGAGACCGAAAAGACAACGACTGCGACGGAAGCGTCGACGAGGAGTTTCTGGATGGGAAAGACAACGACAATGACAGCAGAATCGACGAAGACATCCGCCGCATAAGCGACCCGTACAACATTGATGGGGGATGGGGCGTATGGCAGACGTGGACGTGCAAGCCGAGCTGCGTGCACAAAGTCCTAATCAGGGCGCGGCTCTGCGACAACCCGGCCCCGAGCGGCGTGGGTCTGCCTTGCCGGGGCATCGATCAGGAAACGCAGAACAAATCATGCCAACCCAACATACCCTGTCCCTCGTGTCGGCCCTACACGTACGGCGAGAACTGCAGCAAGAGCTGCAAACATTGCGCCCGCGCGTGCCACAACGAGACGGGCCAGTGTCCGCACTGCAAAGACGGCTACAAGAATCCCGAGCGAGGGTGCAACACCGCTTGCGGTTGGGACGAGTACGGGCAGGGCTGCCTGAGCAGGTGCTCGGTGAAGTGCCACGGCCAGGACTGCCTCAACCGTGTCACTGGCGAGTGCCCGCGCTATCAGAACTACATTCTGTTGATACCCCTGCTGCTAGTGATACCGGTGGGGCTGTCCTTATTACTGTTCAGAAATAAGCAGAAGCAACAAGCCCACGAGTATGAACCTTGACCTAACACGGTGAGCCGGTGGATTCGGGAATAGTTGGTTGTACGCGCATACAGTGACGCTTTTCTCGGTATCTCTCAGGATATTTTTTCCACACCAACTCTTGAGGGCTATACAGAAACTCAGAGGACCCCCCCCCAACCCCAATCAACACACAAACACACATACAAACACACTCATATATACATACATACATGTACACACTCGTATATACACACACGGAAACAAAATCATATTAATAATTTTAAAATCTTTGTGTAAAATATTCAAATTCAATATTTATTTGTGACACTATAGCGCGGTTCAGATGGCAAAGCAAGCTATAATCGTGGACCACTATGATCTTATTATTGTGGAACACCGTTGTCCTATATTGAGGAGCACTATGATCTTATATTGTGGACCACTATGATCTTATATCGTGGACCACTATGATCTTATTATTGTGGGCCACTATTGTCCTATATTGAGGAGCACTATGATCTTATATAGTGGACCACTATGATCCTTATTAGAGGAAAACTAATGGAGCATGTACCTTTTTTTCAGTAACGAAGCAAAAGAAAAAGGTAAACACGAGTGATATTTGCCATTGCCCTTACTTGGCTTTGGGCGATGGCAGCAGAGTGGTTACCCGTGTAGGCCAGGGTGGAGGAGGTTGGCAAACTACGGCCCGAGGGCCACTTCCAGCCCATGACCTCGGTCGATCCGGTCCGCGGAGTCAATAATGATTTTTTTTTTAATTACAGATGGATTAACGTCGATTCATCTGTTGATTACAAAAGTCATTAAGGGCAAATTTACATGGTTTAAAAAGTTTTCTGGTTCTAGGGCTAAGTTTTTCCATTGCGTTACTCGTCAAAACGCATTGTGAAGCTTTGTACCAGCCACTCTACATGATGTGCATTTGAACATGAATCTAATACCATGCGACTTTGTGCAAGGAGTTCTTTAACTCTTAAGACGTCAGTTTCAGGGTAGCGGTTTTTTTTCCCGATCCGTCTGCCAGTGTAACAAAGACATGGAATCTTCCAAAAAAAAACAGGTTGGGTTGTAAGGTTGCCAGGTGGGCTTAAAACGGAAGCAATCGATCTGCATTTCAATGATTTGTTCATAGTTAGAAAATCAACATAATCAATGTTCAGACTTGGCTCGTCAATCTTTTCAATCTTCGGCGATACCTCTTGTGTGTGCAGACATTTCAATGCCCAGCACTTTCTAGCTGCGCGTGCAGACATTTTCAACGCCCAGCACTTTCTAGTTGTGCGTGCAGACATTTTCAACGCCCAGCACTTTCTAGCTGCACGTGCAGAAATTTTCAATGCCCAGCACTTTCTAGCTGCGCGTGCAGACATTTTCAACGCCCAGCACTTTCTAGCTGCGCGTGCAAACATTTTCAATGTCCAGCACTTTCTAGTTGTGCGTGCAGACATTTTCAATGCCCAGCACTTTCTAGTTATGCGTGCAGACATTTTCAACGCCCAGCACTTTCTAGTTGTGCGTGCAGACATTTTCAATGCCCAGCACTTTCTAGTTGTGCGTGCAGACATTTTCAATGCCCAGCACTTTCTATTTGCGTGTGCAGACATTTTCAAGAAATGAAGCCCGTGAGATCCATCTACAGTGGAGCGTTATCTGTTGAGTACATGTAATCAGTTTTGATGATAAGGATTCCTAAATTTCAGCCTCAAGTAAATGTTTTTTATGTTAGAAAAAAAACAAGGCCAGTTTTTTTGTTCTCAATGATGTGGGGAAAAAACGACTTTTGTACAATTCAAATTTTTTCCATCTTATAATTTTTTTTTACGCATATCAATAATACTTTATTTATTTATTTATTTTTTTTTGTAATCTCAATGAAATTAATGTAATCCTACTATATAATAAAAGCATCAATTTCTTGCTTCATGTTATATTGACAAGGAAAGTGTGTCGTTCATGTTATGAATTTGTTGGATATTTTTCATCCTGCATGTTGTCAAAATTTTAGGACAATCTATAATATATCAACTTCCCCCCCCCCCCCCCCCCCCCAACCCGACTCCCCGAGCCCGACGGAATTTTCTTACCGGCCAGCGTAAAAAAATAATAAAATTTGCCGACCCCTAGTGTAGGCTATCGCTAGTGAAGGTTATTTCTAGTGAAGGTTTTCTCTAGTGTAAGTTATTTCTAGTGTATGTTATCTCTAATGTAGGTTATATCTAGTGTAGGCCATCTCTAGTGTAGGCCATCTCTAGTGTAGGCTATTTGTAGTGTAGGCCATCTCTAGTGTAGGCTATCTCTAGTGTAGGCTATTTGTAGTGTAGGCTATCTCTAGTGTAGGCTATTTGTAGTGTAGGCTATCTCTAGTGTAGGCTATCTCTAGTGTAGGCTATTTGTAGAGTAGGCTATCTCTAGTGTAGGCTATCTCTAGTGTAGGCTATCTGTAGTGTAGGCTATCTCTAGTGTAGGCTATCTCTAGTGTAGGCTATCTCTAGTGTAGGCTATTTGTAGTGTAGGCTATCTCTAGTGTAGGCTATCTCTAGTGTAGGCTATTTGTAGTGTAGGCTATCTCTAGTGTAGGCTATCTCTAGTGTAGGCTATTTGTAGTGTAGGCTATCTCTAGTGTAGGCTATCTCTAGTGTAGGCTATCTTGTCATTTTTTACTTTGTTGTGTATAAACTTTTTTTAGGTATAAACATATGTATTTCGTGTTTTTTTTTTAAATCCATTTGTTTGTTTAGTGGCTGTTAGTTAATGGATGCATCAGGGCCGGTGCTAGGAGGGTGCGGGGCCTTGGGCGAATTTAAATTACGTGGGGTGGTTAACTTTACACAGCACGGCCGATAGGATAGGAACGACACGTCATAGTCACACCGGGTCTTAATGATCATAACGATTGGCCTCGTCATGCCTCGTCATACCAGGTATATGTTCACTCGCTAAGTACTTGCTGAAATGTCATGAGCCGAGTTACGCACAGCGGCCCGATTTGTGTTAATCGTAAGACTGTCACAGTTTCTGAAAACACTACGAGGAATTAGGTGTAAGCTGTCAATGTTACTACGTAATTTGAATTATAATAAGATTCGTTTTCCAGACAGTAGTCAGGCAGCTAATGAAACAGAAATTAAAAACCAACAAATGTTCTTATCGTATCAACATTTCAGCAATACGCATAACGGAGCTTTTGTATACACAACCGTAACATAAATCTCGAACCACGAGAGAAATCTTCTTGAGTTCTGATTTGAAAATCCTCTTAGATCAACAATATAATTAAAGGAATGTAATATATATTTTAAGAGAGATTTAGAGAATCGGAGTAATTTATTGTGGTGCTTTTTTAAGCTGCTCCTAGGCAACCGTTTCGTCCCAGTTACTTCGCGAATTAGTTGCGAGGTGGAAACCCACTGTAGAATCCCTCTTAGAGGGCGTCCGATGCTTCCCCGGGACGGGTGGGGGGAGATATTAGGACGTTAATTTACCGTCCCGGCCCCTAGGAAAGTGGACTGCGGACGCTTGAAACACAGCGTCTTCGGTCGACCAGACGTCTCCGGGCGGGGGGGGGCCTCCATCAGCAAACTCGATCGAGCAGTTGCTGGTGGGGGCGTCCAACGCTCGGGGAGGTCTCTGACGTCTTCCCGCACGGCCCGGCGCCGGGGACACCCGGCGGCTGGCGGGTGTGGGTGGACGCCAGGGAGGGCATTAGGAGCACTAGCTCGACGGCCCGCTGACGCCATTTCCTAATGAGATATTGTGGTGCTTCAGAATTGTAATCTGGGAAAAAAACTTTTGGCAAAAAAAAAAAAAAGGCAAGTTAAGGTACACAGATGGTTTTTAGTGAACTATTACCTTGCGATCTATTACCTAAATGAGTTCCCCATCCTCAAGGGTGGTAACAGTGTCTAGAACAACTGACAATCTTTTGCAAGTCCATTCAATTGAACTTGACACACTAATCACTAATGATATCAAATAAACGTTAATCAACTTGAACATCTTCTTCCAAGCCTTCTCTTCGGTTGTCAGCACTGTTAACATTAGTTTCTACGTGATCGCAGTATTCGGAAGAGAATCTGCCAGCGTCACATGGGGTTGAAGACACCGTCGTGATGTTTGTACTTCTCCTGGAAATATTTCCTTCCTGGCCTTCAGTTCTCCTAGTAATTCCGAGCCATCTTCAACTCTTGAAAAAACACTTCTCAGCGCCATATCCAAAGCCACACAGTGCTGCCTGAGATAATGCTGAGTCACGGCACGAAGTTGTAGAGTATCATGTAGAGACATGGCACGGAGTTGTAGGCACGGAGTTGTAGAGTATCAAGCAGAAAGTTAAAAATGGAAAACGTATTTTCAAGGAACCCAACGCCTGCTCTATAAGCCAAAAGAAATATTCTATCCTGAACAATTCTTTATGCGTCTTTTTGGTCTCGTCTCTATACAAAAGAGGCAAATAGAGTATGAATCGCCTTCTGAAGCGTTTAAAAAAAAAATCGGTATGATGTTCTTTTCCGATGCAGTTCCCTTTGCTGTGGTCATTGCTGATGAAAATATTTTTTTTTCTTTTTGTATTAGGTGAGGAAATGAATTAGACCTGAACATGTAGAATGGCTACGCAGCCTTTGGCATCTGGGGGTGGGGGTGTGATGTAATGCAAAAAGCGGACACAATAACCTTTTGATTATCTTGTACTTCCGATTATTATTTTGAGAGGGATTTACTATCTCTGAGTAAGCTCTGACTTGCTATATTAATAATAAAATATTGTAAGGGCTACGCGCGGGACCGCCCACAACCACAGGGAACAGTGGGAACCTGGAGGTGGTGGCCTAGTTCGCCGGGCCTGGCCCCATGTCATTTCTTCCTAGTTAAGCTTTTTAAAGAGTGTCGATGGTTTAAAAATTTAACCTTTGCGTGTGCATTGAATGGAATGTAATGATGTTTGTATTTGCTGTGACCGTTAATTGTGACGTGGCTGTACGTCACGTGTATGTGTGCTGAATGAATGAAAAGGTTGGGAGAAGGTGGTGCATCCTTAATGCGTTTTAATTAACCATTATAGCCTTTGCAGGAAATGATTAGTAAGATCCTAATAAAGAGAGATTATTGAAAAATTATGGATCAGCATTAGGAGCTTTCTGTTCGTTAAATAACATAAAAGAATTGGTCAAGTATAGCGTGACACTGACCGGGGTCACGTTAAGTGTGACATTGACCGGGGTCATGTTAAGTGTGACATTGACCGGGGTCATGTTAAGCGTGACATTGACCGGGGTCACGTGAGGTGTGACATTGACTGGGGTCATCTGTCGTGTGACATTGACCGCGGTCATATATAGCGTGACATTGACCGGGGTCATGTATAGCGTGACATAGACCGGAGTCACATATAGTTTGACATTGACCGGGGTCATGTATGTTATCACCCCCCACCCCCGTTGTGACGCGGTACCTGTGTCAACGATGAACGTGACGCTTCTCTGGTCTGTGTGCGCGCCTGGTCGTGGCAGTGGAAGGAATTGTTTTGACATTTAAGAGGTACTTTGTTGGCTCCTGAACACGTCGACAATCCGTTGACAGCACACAACAGCACACACAGCACACACAGCACACAACAGCACACAACAGCACACAACAGCACACAACAGCACACAACAGCACACAACAGCACACAACAGCACACAACAGCACACACAGCACACAACAGCACACACAGCACACAACAGCACACAACAGCACACAACAGCACACAACAGCACACAACAGCACACACAGCACACACAGAACACGAGTAAGCACCACAGAGAAACACACACGTTTGAGTCTTGTCGAATGAGCTAACTATTTGTTGTTTTAGACCGAGTCTTGGTTTAACATCAAATGTTTTTTTTTTTCTTCCTGAATGCTGTGTTCTAGCTTAATTTTTTTTACGATCCGATTTTTCAAACATTAAGAAACTATCAAAAGAGGATTGTGTTGAATATTTTATGTGTTAGAACAGCGGGTGGCATCGTACCGGTTGGCGCGAACCGGTTCTTAAAATCATAAACATCTCAGCCAACCTGTTTTCATCCTAAATTTGAAGCTAAGCAGCATTTATCCTAAACGTTTACCTACCTTTCATAAAATCGATTCTTGGAAATATGGGATGCCACCACTTGGTTAAAAAAAAAATGGGTGGGGGGGGGGGGCGAAGTAGGTCGGACAATTCACCCCGACACTTTGTTGCCGTCGTTTCGCCGCCGCCGCCGTTTTGCCACCGAGACGTTTTGCCGCCGTAGGCGGTTTCATCGCCAAAGATTTAGAAACTATTCCTAACAAAAGTAATAATCCAGTTTTATCATCATCATCATGCCCCTTAGTCATTGGGCCGTTGGGGCACCACAGATGACATGAAAACAGTTTTATAAGTGATGAAAATAATTTGAAATACTCAAGAACGTCTGTATTAGAGCGTTGATGTTACGAACGCTGATTATTCGTAACGTTGACCGAACCGCCCCCCCTCCTCCCCGGCCACGTCTTTAATTTTTATTATTATCATATGCAATGCGCATTGCATGGCGCATTGGTGTGTAAAAGACACCGGAAATAAATCGCACAATTCATATTCTCATATAGATGGTAGGCCATAAAAACCTCGATGCGTCTGCGAGTTATCGAAAGTGTGGTGCACTCGTAATCACATGCGTACATCCAGGGCCGCCCAGAGGATTATTAAGTACTGGCACAAGACTAAATATGCCCCCCCCCCCCCTCATATACAGGTTGACACATAAATCAATGAATAATGACATTTCTAATTAATTACGTTCAAACATACTTTCAAATATATTAAAAAGAGTACAGGTACTTCTGTAAAAGGCAAACAACGATAACACACATGTATATAAACAATTATGAAGCAATATACACCAGTCATGAATTTAATACTAGAGAGATTGCAAGCTGAAAGTATTTATTATATTTAAGATGTAAAGACATTTATTTTCTACAAAACAAAGGTGCTTTCCTAGCCTTTTGCCTAGCAAGATTGCGGATAACATCATCAAAAAACAATGTATTTTACAAGATCAGAATCAATACTGAGCTCTCTCAAATCTACCATTCTCTCCTGTAACATATTTTTTCTTATCAGCTTCAGTTTGCTGAATGAGCGCTCTGCAGAGGCGACAGTAGCAGGAATTAACAGAATACTGAGGCAGACACACATGTTTAGAAAGAGTCATTCCAGCGTGTATCCTTTTAAGCAATTCAATAGCTCCCATGAGCTAAACATCATTCTGTTGATGCAAGTATAGACCTTAATTCTGCGCTAAAGCTGCAAGAAATCTGGTTCCAAAATAATCGACAGGGAAAGCAAAGAATGCATGTTTAACTTCACTCCAGACACGACAATCTCTTTTTCACCATTGAAAATTCGAAATGTAGAATACTTTCAAAAAACAAAACAACAACCTGGTTATCATTATCTTTGGGAAATGTTATAGGAAAGCCAGTATGACTTTTAAAAAAGTATGTTTATGTCAAACTATGCTGCAGTTCGGTTTAGCTATACACGCAAAGTATAATATGGAGTGTAGAGTTTATGTCCAATACTGTTTTTCTTCTCAAAATTTTGGTTTTATTATATAAAAATAAATAAAAATTCCCCTTCACGTAACACATTGAGCTCTATGAGCCCCAGAACACGGTACTGGCGGTACGCCCAACCCCCCCCCCCTCCAAATCAGACCTGTATTCAACGAAATATGTGCAAGACATTGCGAATTTGTCATCCCCTCACAAAGTAAAAGGCGCGGTGCTCAGGTCATTTTCTCACAGAGTAACCCCGCTACAAGGCGATAATCGCAGCCAGAAAACCGTGTAACATGTTTTATTTGACTTTTGTCTGGAAGGCTAGTGTGCAAGTGCATTTTTTTAAAGTTACTTGTGTTACTCTCATACATCCACATAGGAGCGTATGCAGAACTAACAAACAAAACCACAAACAAAGCTTTGACCCCTTGAACAAAGCTATAGATTTTCTTGAAATTTCGATATGATTTAACCAAGTGTATTTCAATCATACCATTCAAATTAAAATGATGTTTTAATCCTCGTGGGCGAAATGGCGGCAACGAAACGGTGGTGGTGAATGGCGGCGGCGAGACGGTGGTGGTGAATGGCGGTGGAGAATAGTCATAGATTCGAGATAAGTCATACATTGAGGTTGTGTTATGCTATATTTACCTTATTATTATATTATTTTTTTTAAAAATATTTTTTTTCCTTAATTTAATTTTAATTTGAATATAAAACTTATCAAAATACACAATTCTCTATTTAAGTATGTCACTAACACTAGCAGATGGCGATGATTTCACAAAATAAAAATCCCTATTATTCTTTAAAAGTATGCAAGTTCTTTTGGTGTGTAATATTTTTCTTTTCTTTAAGGAAAAAAATTTGTGAATAATAGAACTAATTAGGAATTTTTAAAATTTCGTTATTTGAATGTATTTTTTCTCAAGTAACTTGAGTAGATGACAAATTCACGCATTCGGCCGCCATTTTTTAGGTCGGCTAAAACCAGTCTATAATAATAATTCCACAGGGGATCTTGTCTGGCCGATCTCAGTGCGTAACGTGATGCGCTCTCATTTGCTGCATCCGCGGTTGCGCGCTTGATCAGGTACGCACCAAATGCAACCAGAAGAACACATTTTAAAAGTAGCAGTACACGTAAATACCCTACAACATTGGCACAACTAACAGTCAATACCTAACAAAGACAACATGAATACCCGTTTCTATCTGCTCTTTATAAAGTAATTATCATCGTAGATTATGCTCATTGTCACGTATCATGCACGCACAGCGTGGTCTAAACTGAGTCAATCCCAAGCTAATGGACTCGAGTTCCATCCACAGCACGAGCAAAATCATCATCAACACCGGTGGGATTGAAATTTTAACCTTTCGGGGGCTACTCATTCAAGAGAAGGAAAACTCTGACAGCTCCTGCGACGTAGAACGCATAAAAAGAACAGGGAAACACACCCATGCCGCTGGTCATCTACTGCAGTCTGGTTTTTTTCCAATCGTCCTGACTAAGCCATGCCACTGGAACAAATAGGCAAAGATAAGCAACTCACCCCACACTTTAAACAAAATACAGCTTATGCCAAGGCTGCTTACTCCATCTTCGCGTGCCAAGGACTAACAATAAAAACTATTTACAAATTTTGTTAAAAAAGTAATCCGAGAGTTTAACTCTCAAGATGTGCATCAAATGTACACAAAGCTTCGCACTCTCTATGTGTGCGTTGTGCTGTTACATATCTTTTTGAATGGCGCGCACCTAAAGACAAATTTGTGAAACAAGAAAGTATGGATTTTACTTTAAAAAGTAGAAAAATACGTGCGATCAAATTATAATTAAGTATAAGGAGAAAATAAAAAAAAGCGCTATAGAAAAGGAAAGGGTCAGCAATGTCATAAAATTCAAACAAGAAAGCGCGGAGCTCTTACACTACGCACAGTTTACATGTTTTTGAAGGAACATAATCTTATATTATTATGCCCTTGCTTTTCTTTTATCGAAAGCTTCAAGGCTGCCCTGGCATCTGCTAGGAGCCGTTAGGATGGCAGCATTGCTTCCCCAACCGTTGCATATATGCCAGTATATGGATGCAGCAACGTACGCTACAAGAACTAAAACAGAATTATTTTTGCCCATAGATGCTCTTTAGAAACTTTAAGCTAATAATATGAAAAGAAATCATGGGTACAGATTAACTTTATTAAAAATTAATTCGTAAACTGAAGTCACAGTTTTTGGGGTATTTTTGCTCAAGACGTCATTCGCCTACGCTTCCGGTTTTATTTTTAAAAAAATATGTTTATTTTGGCCCATTAAGATAAAACCACAACTTTTAATTTAAAATAACAATAACAACAACAAAAAAGGTAGAACAAATGAAGTCACTACGAAATTCAGTATGTACAAACATACACACGTGTTTGCTATGTGCTTTCTGCAAGCATCGGCCATTTTCTCCTCGTTTGGGACCGAGTTTTTACTGGCTTTACCGATAATCATGAACGAGGAGGAGTCCGGTATCCAATTCTTCCTGGTTGCGAAGTTCGTCGGTGAGGTCGATGTCGCTCTCACCACCCCCAACTTTAAGCCCGAAGCACAGACCTTAAACGAAATGATAATTCTCTTAGGGAAAAGGGTACACTCGGGATTATTAAACAGACGGTATTACTCAAAAGAACTCATAGGCCTCACGTCAACCTACAGGTTCAACGGCAACGGTTTGTTTTCTCTGTACGTTCTCCTCTCGGAGGGGGGAAGTTCCTCGTCAACCCTGCAAGCCCTCCCCATTGACGCCTGGGACAAAAAATATCTGGTGGTCACACTGTTGAATTACTCGACGATGCAGGTGATCAGCAGCTCGGACAGGACCGACGTGGTGATAAAGTTCAGGCTGAAAGGTCAAGGCGTGGCCACACCCGAGGTCGTCATCGGTGGACAGACTTACAAAGACGGTGGCGAACATAAGTTCACTTTGAACAGGTGGCAGGCCTACGCCGTCTCGTTCTGCAATATCCAGGGTAACCTCTCCTTTGTCATGACGGGCAGTGCCATTCTGGGAACGTACCCCATCGGGGTGGTGAGCGGAAGCTGCCGAACCAGTAGCAGGATCACGGCTTGCGCCAACATCAACACCAGGTTCGAAAGGACGACGCACGATTCCGCCACGGAAATGCTGTTGCCAGATCGACTTTTTGGAAACTTCTTTGTTATCGCCGAGACGCTGCGGAGACAACCCAAAGGCTCAGTGATAATCGTGGCCAGCGAGGATAAAACGCACGTCAACATAACCACTGACCAGGAGGGGAATGTTGAAAAATTCTTTTTAGCTCACGCCAGCGATTTCAACAACACTTATCGTTTGACCGAAAGAAGTCATTGGCTTGTCAGCGACAAGAAAATACAGGTTATAATCATACTGAGGGCAACGTGCCTCACAACAACTTCAACCCATGTAATCGGCGGCTCTGCCATGAGCACTGTGGTGCCCAATTCACATTTTTCCACGGAGTATCTAGTGATTTTCCCAGCATATCCATCGATAAAAATGGCGTTAATCGTCGTAGAGTACGAGTACAGTAAAGACATCAAGCTGGACGGCAAGTCCATATGGGAAACTGTAGATTGGAACAGTGTTTTAGGGAATCCTAAGTATAACGTTGGGGGTTTAGAAATATTTGAACAGTCCTCGGTCATCACCTCGCCTCAACACCACAGGTTCGGTTGTTATCTCCTCGGGTTCAACAACCACTCACAGTACATGCACTCAGCCGGGTTCGAAGGGTGCGTCGACACGTCCGCGACCATGAAGCCCGAGGACACCATCGACAACGACTGCGACAGCAACGTGGACGAGGAGCAACAGAACAACCTAGATGACGACGCGGACGGAAGAGTGGACGAGGACCTGGGCAAGACGAACATCGTCGACGGCGCGTGGGGGGCGTGGCAGGCCTGGGCGTGCTACCCCAACTGCTCCTACAAACATTTCTACCGGAGCCGGCGCTGCAACGCCCCTCCGCCCAGCAGTGGCGGCCTGCGCTGCCCGGGCGTCGATCAAGAGTTTCTGAGCCAGACGTGCAAGCCGAATATCTCGTGCCCGGTCACTTGCGACAACTTCACCTGGGGGGAGCACTGCGAGAAGACCTGCGACAACTGCGAGACTCCCTGCGACCCGGCCGACGGGTCGTGCTCCGAATGTAGGCACGGCTACAAAACTCCCCAGCTCGGCTGCAACAAGCGGTGCGGGCATAACGAGTACGGGAAAAGTTGCCTGGGGAAATGCGCGGAGAAGTGCGGCACCGACTGCGTCAATCGAACGACAGGGGAGTGCCCCCCTGAGGGGGACAGCTACGTAATTTACGCGCCGCTGCTGGTGGTGATCCCGGTGATAATGCTGTTGATTGTGGTTTCCCGGAAACATTTTGATGCCCGTGATTCCTGGGATTCACGGGCTTCTCGGGCAGAAGAATAAAACGGTAACGTTTAAGGCAAGCGAGACAGAGAGAGAGAAATACAGAGAGAGAAGTAGAGAGCGAGATATACGTGTGGAGGTGGTATTAAGGTTGATAACTGAATTATCTCTGCTAGATGGAAAACTGTGTTGATTAATCGAATGAAGAATGTTGCATAATCCATTGTAACATTACGAGTATATGCTAATAAAAAAATTGAATGTAAGAGGTGGTTCTGTAAATTTTATTTAAAACAATAAATTATGTTCACCTCTCTCTCTCACTCCTATCTATCTATCTATCTATCTATCTATCTATCTATCTATCTATCTATCTATCTATCTATCTATCTATCTATCTATCTATCTATCTATCTATCTATCTATCTATCTATCTATCTATCTATCTATCTATCTATCTATCTATCTATCTATCTATCTATCTATCTATCTATCTATCTATCTATCTATCTATCTATCTATCTATCTATCTATCTATCTATCTATCTATCTATCTATCTATCTATCTATCTATCTATCTATCTATCTATCTATCTATCTATCTATCTATCTATCTATCTATCTATCTATCTATCTATCTATCTATCTATCTATCTATCTATCTATCTATCTATCTATCTATCTATCTATCTATCTATCTATCTATCTATCTATCTATCTATCTATCTATCTATCTATCTATCTATCTATCTATCTATCTATCTATCTATCTATCTATCTATCTATCTATCTATCTATCTATCTATCTATCTATCTATCTATCTATCTATCTATCTATCTATCTATCTATCTATCTATCTATCTATCTATCTATCTATCTATCTATCTATCTATCTATCTATCTATCTATCTATCTATCTATCTATCTATCTATCTATCTATCTATCTATCTATCTATCTATCTATCTATCTATCTATCTATCTATCTATCTATCTATCTATCTATCTATCTATCTATCTATCTATCTATCTATCTATCTATCTATCTATCTATCTATCTATCTATCTATCTATCTATCTATCTATCTATCTATCTATCTATCTATCTATCTATCTATCTATCTATCTATCTATCTATCTATCTATCTATCTATCTATCTATCTATCTATCTATCTATCTAATCAAATCTAATCTAATCTAATCTAATCTAATCTTTATCTCTCTCTCTCTCTCCCTTCCACAACTCGACTCCTAGCAGTGGCGTATCTAGAGCCGGTTACGCCCCGCGATTTGTTCTTGACTTCCCGCCCCACCCCCCCCCCCCTTTTTTTTCCATCTCTAAAACACAGAAGAATCGTAAGCCTTTTAAAGTGTATTCAATCATCCGATCATGCAGCCCCCACCCTTACCCCAACAAAAGTGCACAGATCGGGACTGACCGCACTCTCCTCCCACACCCCAACAAAGGGCACAGATCGGGACTGACCACACTCTCCTCCCCCACCCCTACAAAAGGGGACATATCTGGACTGACCACATTCTCCTCCCCCACCCCTACAAAAGGGCACAGATCTGGACTGACCACATTCTCCTCCTCCACCCCTACAAAAGGGCACAGATTGGGACTGACCACACTTTTCTCCCCCAGTCCCCTTTTTTTCTTCCTACTCCTCTTTCTCATTCTGACATTGCAGGCGTGTTTTCATGACATGGTGTTTTCATGACATGGTGTTTTCATGACGTGTTTTTATGACATCGTGTTTGCATGACATCGTGTTTGCATTATCTCCGTCAAACCTAATTACAACAATACCGTCGGGCCCGGGATACGTCTTGGCCAAATACTTTGGGGTATCAACTATAACTTGTTAGCATAACTCTGCCTACCGCCCAGACCACAAAGCTTCCTATGCTGTCAATTGACGCGGTCTGAGATAAGAGACGCTTGTAGGCAAGCAAATTAGGCAGTTGACGGCTTAACGGTCGCGAGGTGGGTGTGCCTGCATACCCCGGGGCTACGTGGGGAAGAAAGGAGTGGGGGATGTTATCGTGAGCACTCGTGCGTGCCGATCTTTCCTCACGCGCTTGCAAAAGCAAAGCTCGGAAATGACAAGTGGCATTATGTACCGTCGTATTGGGGTGTGTCTTTTGGCGTTTGTGCGTTCCTGTGAAAGATTTTGGAGAAAGGCTAAGAGGTAAAAACTAGGTAATTGGCTAACTAATTGGCTACCTAGAAATGGGAGGCAAAAGTTAATCCTAGTTGTTATTTCTACAAAATGTATCCGACCCTTGAGGAAACGTCACACAAAAATGAATGATTATAATTTTTAAAAAAATATATATATACTAATTAAAAAAAAAGGGTTTTCTTTAATTTTAAAAAAAATTCCAATCTCAAATGCCATGCTAAACAAACGCCTAAAATGCCCATAGCAAAAGTGAGTCATTGTATAGAACTAATTTTATCATACTGTTATGCTACTTCAATTGTATATATATATATATATATATATATATATATATATATATATATATCCAAGAGCAGTAGCTCTAAAACTGATTGTATGTCTTAGCACTTGAAGCAGCCACCTACTAAATTTAAATGTACACATTTACAATTTTCGCAATCTGACACTGTATGGTGCGCTGGGTGTCATTCTAAATGCACCACCGGGGCCATTGCTAAGGTGTTGAACAGTGTTTTGTGGCCGGAGGTGAGCACTGAAAAAATACCGCCCCTACCCTTTTACTACTATCACATTCTCACTCTGTAATCCAGATTAGAAGAATTAATGCATGATATAAATATAAAGAACTTGTTTTCAACATGAAAATATAATTATACTCTTTATCTTTCTCCTTTTCATTCTTTTCTTCCTAATATGCTCAAAAGTTTCGCTGATTAGATCTCAAATTAAATATTTTACCGCCCCTAAAATATTTCCGCCCTTAAGATTTTTGCCGCCTCCAACATTTAGCCGCTCTTGATCTTGGCCGTAATCTTGCCTAATGGGTACAAATGATCCTGTGAAACACTTGAAATATATATGTGCTACATTTTGAGAAGCTCTGGTTTTATAAAAGAAGTTAAGGCACATCTTTCATGTGTATAATACTATGTCAATACTTAAGGTACATAAAATGACAGAGCTCACAATCTTATTGAAGGACGTTCATGAAAAGGTAACTCGGCATAAAGGAAATAACAGACCTAAAACGTTCATGAACTTGACTACAAACCTTCATTTCATGAACTAAACTACAGATCTTCAGTTCATGACCTAAAATACAGACTTTTAGTTCATGGACTAAAGTACAAACCATCAGTTAAAGTATTAGATTACAGAAATTCAGTTGATGTACTGGATTAAAAACATTCAGTTCATGTACTAGACTAAAAACATTCAGTTCATGAACTAGCCTACAAAACTTCAGTTCATGAACTAGACTACAAACCTTCAGTTCATGTAGTAGACTACAGAAATTCAATTCATGCGCTAGATTACAAACCTTCAGTTCATGAACCAGACTACAGACCTTCAGTTCATAAACTAGACTACAGATCTTTAGTTCATGAACTAGACTAAAAACCTTCAGTTCATGTACTAGATTAAAGAAATTCAATTCATGTGCTAGATTACAAACCTTCAGTTCATGGACTTGACTACAAACCTTCAGTTCATAAACTAGACTACAGACCTTCAGTTCATGAACTAGACTACAGACCTTCAGTTCATGAACTAGACTACAGACCTTCAGTTCATGTACTAGATTAAAGAAATTCAATTCATGTGCTAGATTACAAACCTTCAGTTCATTAACTAGACTACAAAATTCCAGTTCTTGAACTAGCCTACAGACCTTAATTTCTTAAACTAGACTACAGACCTTCAATTAATTTACTAGACTACAGACCTTCAGTTCATGAATTAGACTAAACATTTTCAGTTCTTGAACTAGCCTACAGATCTTTCAGTTCTTAAACTAGACTACAGATATTCAGTTCATGAACTAGCCTACAGACCTTCATTTTCTTAAACTAAACTACAGACCTTCAATTCATTTACTAGACTACAGACCTACAGGTAATATATTAGACTAAACATTTTCAGTTCATGAACTAGACTTTAAACGTTCAGTTCATGAACTAGACTACAAACCTCCAGTTCATGAACTAGACAGCAGTCCTTCCGTTCATGACTTAGACTACAGACCTTAATTGGACAGCAACGCGCGAACAATGTTGACACACAGAGACAAAAAGTTGATGACATGGAACTGATAGCGGCGAGGAAGCCGAGAGAGAATACGAGCGTGTAACAAAACCTACAACGTCAAGATTGGATTGCAAGTGTGTACATTTTTAGACTTGTAATTAAGCGATTCCTATAATTGTATAATTATCCCGGTTTGAGGGGTGGAGGGGGGGGGGAAGCGGGTGGCATGTGATTTATGTTATACACTTTTTCGAATAATTTTTTATTTCCCCTAAATGCAAAAAAAATATTTTTTTTAAATTTTGATTCCCGGTTTTCGTCAGCAGCACAACATCAACACGACAACAACACGACAACAACACGACTGCAACACTACAGAAACACGACAGCAACACAACAGCAACACGACAACAGGATGACAGCAACACAACAGCAACACGACAGCAACACAACATCAACACGACAGCAACACAACAGCAACACAAAACCAACACGACAGCAAAACAACAGCAACATAACAGCAACACAACAGCAACACGACAGCAGCACGACAGCAACACGACAACAACACGACAGCAACACACGACTGCACACAACAGCATCACGACAGCAACATGACTGCACACAACAGCAACACGACAGCAACACGACAGCAGGATGACAGCAACACAACAGCAACACGACAGCAGCACGACAGCAACACGACAGCAGCACGACAGCAACACGACAGCAACACGACAGCAACACACGACTGCACACAACAGCAACACGACAGCAACATAACAGCAACACAACAGCAACACGACAGCAGCACGACAGCAACACGACAGCAACACACGACTGCACACAACAGCAACACAACAGCAACATAACAGCAACACGACAGCAACACAACTGCAACACGACAGCAACACGACAGCAACACAACAGCAACACGACAGCAACACGACAGCAGCACGACAGCAGCACGACAGCAACACGACAGCAACACACGACTGCACACAACAGCAACACAACAGCAACATAACAGCAACACAACAGCAACACGACAGCAACACAACTGCAACACGACAGCAACACGACAGCAACACGACAGCAACACACGACTGCACACAACAGCAACACAACAGCAACATAACAGCAACACAACAGCAACACGACAGCAACACAACTGCAACACGACAGCAACACGACAGCAACACGACAGCAGCACGACAGCAACACGACAGCAGCACGACAGCAGCACGACAGCAGCACGACAGCAGCACGACAGCAACACGACAGCAGCACGACAGCAACACGACAGCAGCACGACAGCAACACAACAGCAACACGACAGCAGCACGACAGCAGAACGACAGCAGCACGACAGCAGCACGACAGCAGCACGACAGCAACACGACAGCAGCACGACAGCAACACGACAGCAACACGACAGCAACACAACAGCAACACGACAGCAGAACGACAGCAACACAACAGCAACACGACAGCAGCACGACAGCAACACAACAGCAACACGACAGCAGCACGACAGCAGAACGACAGCAACACAACAGCAACACGACAGCAACACGACAGCAGCACGACAGCAGCACGACAGCAGCACGACAGCAACACGACAGCAGCACGACAGCAACACGACAGCAACACGACAGCAACACAACAGCAACACGACAGCAGAACGACAGCAACACAACAGCAACACGACAGCAGCACGACAGCAGAACGACAGCAACACAACAGCAACACGACAGCAGCACGACAGCAGAACGACAGCAACACAACAGCAACACGACAGCAGCCCGACAGCAGAACGACAGCAACACAACAGCAACACGACAGCAGCACGACAGCAACACGGCAATAGAGTGGAGGAGACAAGATCGTACCACGGACAGTAATGAATATTCGACTATTTTATGACGATTTCTCTACTGTAAATGGGTTTAATATATATTGTGTTAAGTTATAAAATAAACAGATGTATAAACATATTGCCATGTATAAACAGATTGCCACGTATAAACAGATTGCCATGTATAAACATTTTGCCATGTATCAACAGATTGCCATGTATAAACAGATTGCCCTGTATAAACAGATTGCCGTGTATAAACAGATTGCCGTGTATAAACAGATTGACACGTTTCTCTACTGTAAATGGGTTTAATATATATTGTGTTAAGTTATAAAATAAACAGATGTATAAACATATTGCCATGTATAAACAGATTGCCACGTATAAACAGATTGCCATGTATAAACATTTTGCCATGTATCAACAGATTGCCATGTATAAACAGATTGCCCTGTATAAACAGATTGCCGTGTATAAACAGATTGCCGTGTATAAACAGATTGACACGTATAAACAGATTGCCATGTATAAACATATTGCCATCTATCAACAGATTGACATGTATAAACAGATTGCCATGTATTAACAGATTGCCATGTATAAACAGATTGCCCTGTATAAACAGATTGCCGTGTATAAACAGATTGACACGTATAAACAGATTGCCATGTATAAACATGAAGATTGAACCCAATGCATTCGGGATTTAGCTTCGATTATATTTTAATTTGCATTTATCAATATTATATTTTAACATCTTTTTTTCTTTTTCTTTGCAACATCCTAGTTTCGTTAGACTAATACAGAAGTCAAAATACAGATTCCATAAGAATGCTGCATCCTAGACACCAGTCTACATCCCTGGAAAACGCTCTCAGAGACACACACACGCACTCATTACTACCGCCCACAGACCCTCGCCCGGGGCCTCCCACCTTTTAACGGCGTTACCAAGCATGCTCGTTTTTCAACCCTAATGGCCCCCAGTGACACAATCGGGCTCCTAATCGGGAGTAATGATGAACAGCAGAGCCAGTCTCCGGTGGGTAAATACTAGGGGGGTAGGATGCAACCCCGGGAATTGCGTCTATCTGTCTTTCCCCTTCATCCACCAACAGCATCACCCCCCACCCCCAAATCCCTTTTGTTGTTGACTTGTCTACCTTAAAGATAGGACTACCAGATCTGGTTGTTTGAAAGAAAGGATTAGTTTTAAGATAAGATACGCTTTCTTTAAAATTGATCCAAATAAATGGATTTTTAATTTTTTTTTTTTTTTTTGTTTTTTTTTTAATTACATTGTACACATTCGTATACAGCACATAAATAAATACATTTGTTAACCACGAAAACATTTGACAATTGTCACAATGTCAACACAAGACACGTGCAGTATTTCTCTAGCGTAGAAGTCAGTCGTCAATGAGCTCTTTTAGTGACATTAATGACACAGTTAGTGCTTATTTGGATTTGGTAATCGCTAGGGTAGCCCAATGGAAAATTCTTAAAGACTTTTTAGAACAAGCATACACCCTGATCGAACGGATACTAGGTTTGTGGGAGGGAGAGCGTTGGGTGCATCATGCAAACTATTTTTAGCTTTACAACATCATTTTTGTCCTAAATAGTTCCTCAAGTAAATGCTTGAACGCCAACCTCATCCTTCTATACCCACTAACACACTTCTTCACTGGATGAACTTGTTTTAACCCTTGAATTCATTTGAATGTAACGGACAGTTTTTCGACCAAAACAGTAATGTAGTCCGGGCACTAAAATGGGACCCAGCTCTATGTGTCTTTTAATGGGTCATTCTACTTGTCTTTTAATGGGTCATTCTACGTGTCTTTTAATGGGCCATTCTACTTGTCTTTTGATGGGTCATTCTACGTGTCTTTTAATGGGTCATTCTGCGTGTCTTTTAATGGGTCATTCTACTTGTCTTTTGATGGGTCATTCTACTTGTCTTTTAATGGGTCATTCTACTTGTCTTTTGATTGGTCATTCTACGTGTCTTTTAATGGGTCATTCTGCGTGTCTTTTAATGGGTCATTCTACTTGTCTTTTGATGGGTCATTCTACTTGTCTTTTAATGGGTCATTCTACGTGTCTTTTAATGGGTCATTCTACTTGTCTTTTGATGGGTCATTTTACTTGTCTTTTGATGGGTCATTCTACGTGTCTTTTGATGGGTCATTCTACTTGTCTTTTGATGGGTCATTCTACGTGTCTTTTGATGGGTCATTCTACTTGTCTTTTGATGGGTCATTCTACTTGTCTTTTGATAGGTCATTCTACTTGTCTTTTGATGGGTCATTCTACGTGTCTTTTGATGGGTCATTCTACTTGTCTTTTGATGGGTCATTCTACGTGTCTTTTAATGGGTCATTCTACTTGTCTTTTAATGGGTCATTCTACGTGTCTTTTAATGGGTCATTCTACTTGTCTTTTGATGGGTCATTCTACTTGTCTTTTGATGGGTCATTCTACGTGTCTTTTGATGGGTCATTCTACTTGTCTTTTGATGGGTCATTCTACGTGTCTTTTAATGGGTCATTCTACGTGTCTTTTAATGGGTCATTCTACTTGTCTTTTGATGGGTCATTCTACGTGTCTTTTAATGGGCCATTCTACGTGTCTTTTAATGGGTCATTCTACGTGTCTTTTAATGGGTCATTCTACTTGTCTTTTGATGGGTCATTCTACTTGTCTTTTGATGGGTCATTCTACTTGTCTTTTGATGGGTCATTCTGCGTGTCTTTTAAATGATTTAGATACTTTATTCCCTTTTCACAACTTCTTCGTCTGCGTTGACTTTGTCAGTCTGATGAGGACTCTTGTGACAGGGCACATGAGATGATTGATCTCTTTTTCCATGATAGGAATAACCCTGAAAAAAAATTCTCTTATCTTTCTTACAACGGATAAAAAATATCATCCGTCCGTTCTGATGCATTAAAACCCGTGCTGTTCTAATGGAATTTTACCCCGTGCTAGTGATAATGAGTACAGAGCCAAACTTATCCTCGGGTATCACCCTCAAAAGCTTGTTGCTAATCTTTTCATTAAAAAAAATCGTGATATTATTCTAGCTGACCGTGATGCTTACAAAATTTTCTAATTACACGCTCTCATAGTATTTAGACACGATAGGGATTTACGTGGTTTCCTAGTTCTTAACCACCTCTGAATCAACCCCTCCCATTTTGGAAGTAGGCCTTGTTGTCGTAGCGGCTATAAGGCCTTCCTTTACACTATTCAAACTAAACAAATTAATTTCCTCAAGGGCACTTTTCTAATAAAAGATTGGTTCTTCTGTATCAGCTGTAATGTTGTTTTCTCAATAGTATGTAAACGGTGTCAAAAATGCTATGTGGGGCGAGACTGGGCGACGACTGGCTGATAGGTTTGACTGTAACATTGCTAAAGCAGACCTGTTTACTCTTATGATTTTGGCGTACGAGGTGTATTAATTATATAAATATATATACAGCGAGCTGGCGACAGGGACAAGATCAGTTGGACGGCCTCGTCTCGGATACATAGACATATGCAAAAGAGACATGAAGGCGGCCAACATCAACATTTCAAATTGGGAGGACCTGGCGGAGGATCGATCCACATGGCGGGGCATCGTGAAGGCAGGATCACTACGTGCCGAGGAGCTCTACAGGGCGGAAGCAGCTGTAAAGAGAGCGCAGAGAAAGGCCAGAAAACACTGCTCCACCGCATTCGTGTGTGGGATTTGCAAAAGAGACTGCCACTCGAGGATCGGTCTCACTAGCCACACAAGAGCTGCAATCAGAGAAGATAAATCTATCGTCTCTTGTAGACGGAAAGATGCCATACAATTATATAAATATTATATACTGGATGTTTATTTTTTTTTACTATTAAGATAATGTATTCAACGATTTTGTGATGATATTGTACGATTTTAAGAATTTGAGGGTAAACAGGTGTGCTAAAGACAAACAAGTGTCCCTTCTCATCTCACTTCCACAGATGATCATAATGGGTCAACAGGTCTGTCCATTACGGCTATTGTCTCTCCTCCCAACACGCAAGCAAGGGGAGTTCTGAAAACTAAAGATACACACCTATGGGACCCTGACACCATATGGCATGCATGTCATGTTCTCTTTTACTTGCTAACACACACTCACACATACAATCTCTCCACACCTTTACATAACATGACTAATTTGTGTGAATTTCCTTTCCACATTATTACCTTCAAATTTGCTATATTTGTGATTTTTGAAACATAATGTTAAATTTTCTATGCAGCAAACTATTCAATCATGGAAGTTTAAAGTCGTATCCAATATATCTTTACTGGCCGCCCTCTTTTGGAATCATTCAAAATTAAAAATAAAACTTAATATTCTGATCATTCTCTCTCCTTCTCCCTCTCTCTGTCTCTCTCACTCTCTTTCTATCTCTCTCTATCTCTCTCTCTCCCTCTTTCTATCTCTCTCTCCCTCTCTTTCCCTCTATCTCACCCACTCTCTCTCCTCTCTCTCTCACCCACTCTCTCTCCTCTCTCTCTCCCTCTCTTTCTCTCTCTCCCTCTCTCTCTCTCCCCCTCTTTCTCTCCCTCTCCCTCTCTCTCCCGCTCTCTCCCTCCCTCTCTTTCTCTCTCTCCCTCTCTCTCTCTCCCTCTCTCCCCCTCTCCTTCTCTGTGCTCTATGTAGGTAAAGCAGGAACCCACTTTCCTTTTGTGTTCTTAAGTGATATTGGCCTCACATCCAACATCCAACATCCCTGCTAACCTTACCTACATAGTCCTCGGTGTTTTAGAGCCATCTTCTATAAGTTCTCTCATTTCATTTATTTACCTCTTTATTTATTTCTAATATTTTACGTTTCCTGTTAATCTCATAAAGCAAATCCTTTGATTTCTTGGGTCCCTTTTATTGTTGCATATGTCCCTTCCATTGTTGCATATGCCCTTCCATTGTTGCATATGTCCCTTTTATTGTTGCATATGCCCCTTCCATTGCTGCATATGTCCTTTCCATTGTTACATATGTGTCCCATTTTCTGTTGTTGTTGTTTATTGTTGTCGCGGTAACAGTTTCCGAGTATCTTAAGCTATACAACAAGCTTAGAGTGGTTGTCTCTGTCATTAACTGTTTTTGCTGTCGAAGGCTTTAGGTCGAAACGTTCACTTTTCTGTTATTGTTCTTCTTCGGGTTTTCTTCTATGCTTTCTGTGTATTTCTTATTGCTTTAATCAGAACGCGGCACACCATGTATCTCTCTCTTGTGATATTACTAGCTTTCTTGGTTAGTCTATTTAATCGGTGTTTGATGTCAGTCGATGAAATCCCGAACCAGCGTGTAATAGTAACACTGAAGTTCAGTAAGTTTTCCCATTGTTGCACTGTAAAACTGTATAAGAGGTTGATATCCTGTTCGATGACGCCACAATTGTACAATTTTTAAAAGACCGGAGTCATTGGTTGACTTTTTTTTTCTCTATAGGATTTTGACTGTGTTCATGCCATGTCAGCTTATCATTGGCTGTGTTCATGCCATGTCAGCTTATCATTGGCTGTGTTCATGCCATGTCGGCTTATCATTGGCTGTGTTCATGCCATGTCAGCTTATCATTGGCTGTGTTCATGCCATGTCGGCTTATCATTGGCTGTGTTCATGCCATGTCAGCGTATCATTGGCTGTGTTCATGCCATGTCGGCTTATCATTGGCTGTGTTCATGCCATGTCAGCGTATCATTGACTGTGTTCATGTCATGTCAGCGTATCATTGACTGTGTTCATGTCATGTCAGCTTATCATTGGCTGTGTTCATGCCATGTCAGCTTATCATTGGCTGTGTTCATGCCATGTCCGCTTATCATTGGCTGTGTTCATGTCATGTCAGCTTATCATTGGCTGTGTTCATGCCATGTCCGCTTATCATTGGCTGTGTTCATGCCATGTCCGCTTATCATTGGCTGTGTTCATGTCATGTCCGCTTATCATTGGCTGTGTTCATGCCATGTCCGCTTATCATTGGCTGTGTTCATGCGATGTCAGCTTATCATTGACTGTGTTCATGCCATGTCCGCTTATCATTGACTGTGTTCATGCCATGTCAGCTTATCATTTTGGAATTTCTTTATTTTTTCTCCTGTATGTATGGATGAACTTAGCAATTGAATTGAGAGAATAGCGAAGCGTGACCAAAGTACTTCGGAGATAATCTGAATTAATTATGCTTTTATGCATTTGGAGGTAAAGCAAGAGTTATTTCCCTTTAATTACAATGAATCCAGGGTTGCTATTTTTCTGTCTTTTAGGTCAGCGGAGTTTATCTCCTGCACCACTTCTGATGCTGAGCTGCAGTAACCTTTAGCTCGTTTGTAGCATGAAATATTGATATGCAATTAATATGTAGATCAAAGGAGTCTAAAGAAACATGTTTTCTTTTTATGATCGAACATTTGTCTGCTAGCAAGATGCAGCCATCAATAGAGCCACATCTGGCTCGCGAGCCATAGGTTCCCGACCCCTGCTCTAAACTATTTCTCTCTCTATCTGACCACAACTTTTACCATTTATTTCTAAAGCAGCCTATCACACCATTCGTATTCAATAGATTGGCTAATGTGCTTCTGTGGTCCCCTTATTGGGAGTCACTTCCCTTTGTTTATGATGGATTTAGGGTTCGGGTTAGGGTGAGCGACAGATTGACCAGTAGCGTGCAATTACCAATAGATTTGTGGTTTCTTGTTTCAAGGCTTTTTTTTTTTTTTTTAGAACCGAACATTTTATAATGTTGTTTTTTTACGCTCTTTTTGAAATTTTTATTTACTTTTAATACCTCTTTATCTTATAGATGTTAATTTTTACTTCTATTCTGTTGTGTAGACCGGTTCATGGAGTAAGCGTAATTGGAGAGGGGGGGGGGGGGGGAGTGACACACATTTCTTATTTTTGTTTGTTCCTTATAAATTAGTTAAAATAAAGTCAAATTATTTATTGATTTATTTAGGCATCGAGAAATTTGGTTGAAAATGGCAAGAGTGTAGTATCTTTCTCGTGAATGTATTTTAGAGTGATAAACACAAAATATATCAGGAGAAGTACAAACATTTAAAAAAAAAAAACAAAACTAACACTACTAACAAGGGAAAACATGCGGAGATTCATGCGGGGGAAAGCAAGACGTCTGATGAGGGGAAAGCAAGACGTCTGATGAGGGGAAAGCAAGACGTCTGATGAGGGGAAAGCAAGACGTCTGATGAGGGGAAAGCAAGACGTCTGATGAGGGGAAAGCAAGACGTCTGATGAGGGGAAAGCAAGACGTCTGATGAGGGGAAAGCAAGACGTCTGGTGAGGGGAAAGCAAGACGTCTGAAGAGGGGAAAGCAAGACGTCTGATGAGGGGAAAGCAAGACGTCTGATGAGGGGAAAGCAAGACGTCTGACACCCTGTTCCCCATCAAGCATTCATGAATGGAGTAAAATGAAACAGTTGCTTAGGAAGGGTGCGGGGGGGGGGGGGGTGACTGGGGGTCTTCTGCCCCGGCGGCACTTTTTTGAAGGACGCCATTGTAGGCAAAATGCCGATCCCCCCCCCCCCCTGTTGAAATGGCAAAAAATCCGTATCCGGAAATTTGATCGAAAGAAATTTCGTCGACGGAAAATTGATCGACGGAAATTTGATCGAACGGAAATTTTGTCGAATCTTTTTTTTTAGTTTATACGTTAAAATTGTGCGCCAAATTTCTTTTTCAACACATTATTATTATGTTTTACTATATAGTATAGTGCGTTCAAAAAGAAATTTGTCGAAAATTTTAAAGTCTGAACTGAAAAAAAGATTCGACCAACTTTCCGTTCGATCAAATTTCCGTCGATCAATTTTCCGTCGACGAAATTTCTTTCGATCAAATTTCCGGTAACCCAAAAAATCTGGTCCCGCAGCGGGCGGCACTAACCTAAGTTACGCCACTGTCTGTTAGAAGCATCAGTCTTAAAAATTATTATGGCTGTGCAGTCAAATGTTTTAAATGGTTCACTAATCTTTTTTTTCGTGCTCGTACTCACTATAAAATTGTTTTTTTTAAAGAACCTATATATATCAAGGATATAAAGGATATATAAAGTATCATATATATAAATATATTTATAAATGAAAATGTAAATTATAACATACGAAATCTCTAAAATATTTGTTCAAAATAATTAAAAAGTTCTTTAAAAAACTTGACTCCACGTTGATCTTATTTCTGGTTACTTAACAGACGCGGATGTCTATTTGATCTTTTGAATTTGACTTGCACATCGTGAGTGTCGTCTCAAGTCTCAATACAAAAAATTAATTGTAAAAAATTTAAAAAATTGGGCTTTTTTTTAAATTTTAGAGGTGTTTATCTCAATTCCATATAAATTTGAGAGGTGTTTATCTCAATTCCATGTCCTAATTAACCTTCTGTCAGTTAAGACCTCTGGGGTTCTGGTGGGTTTTTTTGTTTGTTTAGGAAGAGTTTGGGTAAGTGTGTATACATGTTGTGCTAGTTTCTGCTAAAGGTGAGGGGGGGTGGGGGACCTAGAATCAGCTCTTAATTCAGCAGTGTCTTCGCTTAAAGCATGTGACATTCTTGCACACTGTCGATCCTGATAGATGTACGTTTCCCCCCCCCCCCCCGGAACTTCAAAGCAGTGACAGAAACCCTAACCTGCAACTGTTGGGCTGGAAACCTGCCCCAGACAGCGTTCTTCTCCACATAGCCACATGACGTTGATGTGTTCTTACAAGTCCATTCTTAAATGATTTAAACTATAAACCGAACTAAATTGGGAGGGGGGTGGGGTTGGGGGGGGGGTGCTCAAATCAAGTCATCATAATAATTTTTTTGATTAATTTTAAGTTATACAATATTTTTTTAAATGTGTCCCCCATTTTCATCGTATTTTGTTATTGGTTGAAGAAAATCATTTACCGACAGGAGATCGTTGCACTTTTAAAAAAAATAAAAATCTTTTAATTGTTCCTTCATTTTCATCTTGTGTTCCTTAATTACAAACGTAGGGGTTTACCACACTAAATTGCAAGTTAGAAATACATATAATTGCATATTCAAAGACCTTTTTTTAAAAATAAAAATTATTCATTTTGAAGTTAAAGAAGAGAAAAAAAAAGAGTCCTATATTTTTTTTTCTCTTCCTTTTTTTTAATGGGCTGAGGAATTTTACCAGTGAAGGATCATTTTATGTGAGACGCCTCCCTCCCCCACCCCCTCCCCACCCCCTAAACGGATCCTTGGGGGCCCCCGCACGTTGTCGCCGTCAAGCCTACAGCAGTAGGGTGTCTGCTCTTTTACGACCGATCCGATTTCTCCTCGAACGAGACCGCGCGAGCTACATTATAAAAGCTGGTCGAATCAATCTCTCGGCTTCTGAGCGGGTTTACCACGCAATAAAAAGTATGATAACTGTCTTCGGTTACCTAAACGACTTTTTTTTCTGCTAGAGCATGTTAGGATTGTATTTTTATATATATTTTTTTACGTTTAAGGGGAGAAGAAGAGACGCTTAAAATGTGGGGAGTGGGATCATTTGTCAGGGGGGAGGTCACCGGTGATGGACGTTTTAAAGAGGTGTCGCTCCTGAAAATGAAACCAAGGGGTCCCCAAGGCGACTCCGGGGTCCCCCCCCCCCCCCCCGTAATTAGCGTTGTCGCGATACCTGGCCTTGTCGTCCCGACGGTAATTTGTACCGGTAATTTGGGAGACCAAAATGGCCCTGGTTGACAAGGAGGGGGAGAACACGATAGCTGGAGTCTGATGAGATACACGGTGGGTGCGGGCGAATGAATGGGTTTGGAGGATGGGGGAGGGGGGAGGGGCGGTTAGAGGTTAGGCAGGTTCATAGTAGACGGCCCTGATATGAGAAGGGAAATTGATCGTTTCTAAAAACGGGCGTAGAATGACTGGGCCGATAATTTCTTTTTTTTATTAGTATCTGGATAGGCGGATAAAATCGTCTCGAATATATTATCATATCTAAGACATGCTTGTGAAAGACTTGTTCTATGGAGTTACATGATTATTTTTTTAAAAATGTATTTAAAAAAAAAAACATCTCTCTTCTATGCAATATTGCAAACACGTGGAATGTTAACGTGGCCAAAAAAAAAGATTGACCTTAATAAAGACCTTATTAAATCTAAAGACATATACCAGTTAATATATAATATATATATATATAAATATAGAATATATCCGTATACCTATATAAAGGCTCCAATGAATTATGTAGGGTGATGTCAGGAACCAAGTGGAACGAGTGTCTCAAAATTGCGGCCCGCGGGCCATTTTCGGACTGCCAGACGATATTTTCGGCTCGATACCTCACAGCAAAGTTTAGTGTTAATGCGGCCCGCGCGCTTCCCCCATTCTCATATCTATAATGTGACCCTCTATAATGTGACCCTCTATAATGTGACCCTCTATAATGTGACCCTCTATAATGTGAACCTCTATAATGTGACCCTCTATAATATGACCCTCTTATAATGTAACCCTCTATAATGTGACCCTCCGCGACGGTTTCAGTCGAATCTCACCGACTATTCTAATTCTGATTTTTGTTTGATGTTTGTATAGGTTCTGACGTTGATTATAATGGTAAAAACGGTTTTAAAATCAGACCGAAAGTTTTTATTTCATAGCATTTTATGACACAAACATGGCTAATGTGCGGTTTTGAGAAAACACGCCTAAAAAGTCAGTTAATTGGTAATGACAACAATATTTGTGTAAATCGTTGCCACGTGACACAGTATCAATGAATCCTTATTAAAAGTGTGTACGAGTGACGAGTGAGGCAAATTACGAGCCTGCCAGCTCGGTCACTTTCAGAATAGGGTTAGTCAAAAAGGCCATATCTACGGTAAGACTCACAGTTTTGCAGACTTCAAAACACACAGAGCAACTTTTCATATTTTCGCTGACCCCTTTCTCATTCTATGAGGAAGCTGCCCCCACCCCTCTCTCTTTTTTTTTTTCTTTTTTCATTCAAATGGAGCTGATTGATCTTCAGTGCAATTCTAAACTCAAGGCTACGTTAGGGAGGTGAGCGGAAAAGCAGACCAACTTAGACAATTTATGAGAGAATTGCGTTCCACTTTCCCCGAGATTTCCAGTTTGTTCAAGTGGATCATGAGCCATTTTAGGTTACCTATGTGCGAAAAGCTCTTTTCCACTATAAATTTAAACAAGTCAAAGTTCAAGGCCAAAACTAAACGATGAGAATCTTAAAGCTATTCTGACGGTCTTAGTTGCTTCCTCACTCAAAACGTTGCTCAGCTGTGTAAGAAGAAGCGCTGCCAGGTCTCTGGCAACAAGGTCTAGGAGGAAGTAAGTGAAGCCAAGTTCTTGAGAACCCTTAATGCTTTTATTTGTTACTAATAAACGTTGAGCAGATTATAACAGCTGCACTTTACTGAATTTGTAATCGATTTTTGTGAAGAATACTTGATGCGGCCCAGCCTCAGACGCTACTTCCTGCGGCATCCGTATAATTTGAGTTTTGAGAACCCTGATGTAAATAGAAGTCATGAAATATATAGGTGACTCATAACTCATAAAGCTCAACTGTGTCTCTGTGTATGCGGCTAATATTCCGAATGCAGCACGGCTTTTAGCAAATCTAGTACGAAGAGTGATTAAAACAAAAGAAGATGAACTTTCGGCACTGGAAATGAAAAGAAGTTGGATAAGTTATTGTAAAAATTCACTTTTATTATAAGTGATCTGATACACACTAGGGGTCGCAAACCGGGATCCCGAATTTCGAAAATACCGGAATACCGGACCAGAATTGATGCTCGAAAATACCGGGATTGGATTCATGTAACCCGGGATTTTCGTGCTTCCCTGGATTTCATTTTTTATTTAAAAAAAAAAAAAGTTTTTCCTTAGTTTCCATGTCGTAGTTAAAGAAAGAGATAGCAATAATATATCAGATGTGCAAATCCACCACACCACGTGTCTTAAGTTCAAAGAGAGCCGACCGACGGGCTATATGTGTGTAATCTTATTTGTCAAGAATCATGACGTTGTGATTAGTTGGTTTTTTTTCATCGTGCGTGTGTAGTGTGTCAGTGGCGAAGAGTCATGACGTGAAGGTACAGGATTGGTAAGTAAATGTTTTCATATTATTGACAAATAAGTCATGGGCATAGTCGAATGAAGATCGAATTTTGACTTCCATTAAGAGTTTATACGGAATTAATAACACGTTGCACTCAAATCACAGAGATTTTTGATTGCTTGATTTCTTTCAATTGCGCCAAAAACCTACATTAAAAAAATATGAGCAAATCATTATTTTGATAATCAAATCAAATTTGTGTTGTTTTTTTTCCTGAATGTTTTTATTTCATTGGTAATCCTCAACTCTAATCTATACAAAAAAATTCCCTAAATATCGAAAATATCGAAAATACCGGGATTCCGGTACTCGTAGACTTCAATATCGAAAATACCGGTTTTGGTAAAAGGGAGCGGTATTGCGACCCTTAATACACACGAGTTGTCCGACTCGCTGATCTGATACACACGAGTTGTCTGACTCTCTGATCTGATACACAAGAGTTGTCCGAGTCGCTGATATGATATACACGAGTTGTCTGACTCGCTAATCTGATATACACGAGTTGTCTGACTCGCTGATCTGATATACACGAGTTGTCGGACTCACTGAACTGATATACACGAGTTGTCTGACTCGCTGATCTGATACACACGGGTTGTCGGACTCGCTGATCTGATACACACGAGTTGTCTGACTCGTTGATCTTATACACACGAGTTGTCTGACTCGCTGATCTGATATACACGAGTTGTCTGACTCGCTGATGTAATACACACGAGTTGTCTGACTCGCTGATCTGATATACACGAGTTGTCTGACTCGCTGATCTGATAAACACGAGTTGTCTGACTCGCAGATCTGATACACACGAGTTGTCTGACTCGCTGATCTGATATACACGAGTTGTCTGACTCGCTGATCTGATATACACGAGTTGTCTGACTCGCTGATCTGATACACACGAGTTTTCTGACTCGCTGATCTGATACACACGAGTTGTCTGACTCGCTGATCTGATATACACGAGTTGTCTGACTCGCTAATCTGATATACAAGAGTTGTCTGACTCGCTGATCTGATATACACGAGTTGTCGGACTCGCTGATCTGATATACACGAGTTGTCTGACTCGCTGATCTGATACACACGAGTTGTCTGACTCGCTGATCTGATATACACGAGTTGTCGGACTCGCTGATCTGATATACACGAGTTGTCTGACTCGCTGATCTGATACACACGAGTTGTCGGACTCGCTGATCTGATATACACGAGTTGTCTGACTCGCTGATCTGATATACACGAGTTGTCTGACTCGCTGATCTGATATACACTAGTTGTCTGACTCGCTGATCTGATACACACGAGTTGCCTGACTCGCTGATCTGATACACACGAGTTGTCTGACTCGCTGATCTGATATAAACGAGTTGTCTGACTCGCTAATCTGATATACAAGAGTTGTCTGACTCGCTGATCTGATATACACGAGTTGTCGGACTCGCTGATCTGATCTACACTAGTTGTCTGACTCGCTGATCTGATTTACACGAGTTGTCTGACTCGCTGATCTGATATACACGAGTTGTCGGACTCGCTGATCTGATATACACGAGTTGTCTGACTCGCTGATCTGATACACACGAGTTGTCGGACTCGCTGATCTGATATACACGAGTTGTCTGACTCGCTGATCTGATATACACGAGTTGTCTGACTCGCTGATCTGAGATACACTAGTTGTCTGACTCGCTGATCTGATACACACGAGTTGCCTGACTCGCTGATCTGATACACACGAGTTGTCTGACTCGCTGATCTGATATACACGAGTTGTCGGACTCGCTGATCTGATATACACGAGTTGTCTGACTCGCTGATCTGATACACACGAGTTGTCTGACTCGCTGATCTGATATACACGAGTTGTCTGACTCGCTGATCTGATATACACGAGTTGTCTGACTCGCTGATCTGATATACACTAGTTGTCTGACTCGCTGATCTGATATACACGAGTTGTCTGACTCGCTGATCTGATACACACGAGTTGTCTGACTCGCTGATCTGATATACACGAGTTGTCTGACTCGCTGATCTGATATACACGAGTTGTCTGACTCGCTGATCTGATATACACGAGTTGTCTGACTCGCTGATCTGATATACACGAGTTGTCTGACTCGCTGATCTGATATACACGAGTTGTCTGACTCGCTGATCTGATATACACGAGTTGTCCGACTCGCTGATCTGATATACACGAGTTGTCTGACTCGCTGATCTGATATACACGAGTTTTCCGACTCGCTGATCTGATATACACGAGTTGTCCGACTCGCTGATCTGATATACACGAGTTGTCTGACTCGCTGATCTGATATACACGAGTTGTCTGACTAGCTGATCTGATATACACGAGTTGTCTGACTCGCTGATCTGATATACACGAGTTGTTTGACTCGCTGATCTGATACACACATGTTGTCTGACCAGCTAATCTGATATACTTATATTGTCCGACCGGCCCTTGACAAATTTATAAGAAAAAACAAACAAAAAACGTCTAAATGCAAAATAACAAAACAAAAAGCTGATAAAAAAATCAACAAACTTATGTAATCCTTAACTAATGTAAAAATTGTGTTTTCAAACAAACAAATTCTTCGCACCCACCAGCAATATGCGATGTTCTTGACACGGTTATTTCCCACCATAGCTAAACCATGTTTGATTTTTCATTTATATATTTCTTTCTTTCTTTTGCGCACGATTGTTATTCACCGTCGCAACTATGGGACTGAATCTGATGCAGTGGCGTAGTTATGGTTAGTGCCAACCGGGTTAGGCCAAGATTTTTTCCACCCCAGGGTGGGCCAAGAATTTGGCCACCCCCTACCACTAAAAGAAATAATATTCAGTTGGCCGAAAATACCGCACCACTGTATAAAGAAAACCACCCCCTTCACGCCACTGCTCGGGTGAGTGAGTTTCAGCCTCGGAATTCTTTTCAGTTCGCGTTTCTCAACTTAATGACCCTTCTAAAACAAAAACAGGAAAATAATTTTTGTATTTTATGAACGATATTTGTAAATGAGTAGTAAATGCAATCATTTTTTTTTTGGGGGGGGGGGGGGCACACTTTGATCAACAAGATAACCAGATTGTCGTAACTTACGCCTATGAGAAGACGCGGGGGGGGGGGGAAGGGGGTATAGGACATATGCCCATATAGTTAGAGGCGGATTAAAATGATTAGTAGGGAGTAATCTTAGCCAGAGACATTTTCCCTGCTTTTATCGTTTCGGTCTTCATAAAAAAAATTAATAATTATAATTATTATCAATGATCCTGAACCAGTAGTTTTTCGTGAAAAAAAAAGTGGGCTGGGAGAGGGGGGGGGGGGGTCCATCGGTGTAATACACTTCGACCAGCAGTCTCACCCGGTCTCCAACCCATGACCCTCATGCACTGTATCGAGTTACCACAACTCGAAATAATTATTTTAGGATACGAAACATTAAAATGATACAAATTAGAATAATTATTACCATTATTATTCTCATTAGTGTTCTTATATAGCGTGGTACCCCAACCTAGGGCTGAGTTCACCGCTGCGCTGCACATAAAAATATTAGCAAAAGAGACATAATCTTGACAATAAAATACATTTATGTAATAAAGAACAGCTGTATAACAACAAAACAAAAACCGAATAGTGCTGCACTACCCATCCACTGGATATGCCGGTACTTTTTAACATTTTTTTTTAAAAAAAAAATTAGCATTATTATTTATTATGTCTTTCTTGTTAAGGAGAGAACAATCACTCATGTGTGGTATTTGTAGTTCGATTTATTTACTTTCAAATCCTAAAATACTTAGCGTGTAACAAATTTTTTTTTTTTTTTTTTTTTTTTACAATCATAAAAAAAATAATTGCTACCGAAACAAAACCAAACAAATCTTCGCTTGAACCTGCATCTGACCTTCCACGTAAATCATCGTTATTTTTAACGATAATTGAACAGAAAAAGTACGTCATGGACCCGTCATGGACGCTACCTACGAATATTTTTTTTTGGATTTTCGATTTATTGATTTCTACTTTTGTAAAATTAATTTCTCAGAGTTATTATTTGTTTATAATGTTTTATTTGGACACTTAACTACACTAACAGTACTCTGTATCAAATTCCAGGAAAATCTCTGAATCTGGAAATATACCGTCTTAATACACAAGGTTCATTGGTTATGTGTGAGTGAGTGTATGTGTGTGTAAGGGTTGGTGGGAGGGGGAAGGTCCTGGGGGGTCCTCGGGCCGGGGTCAAGGAAAGAGCAGTTGTAATTATGGGGAGCCACTGAACAGTGAGGACGTGACATGGACAAGAATAATTACACGGAGCACTGGGTCTGCGTGCACTACACGAAAAACCCTGCAAAGCCGAGTTGGCACAGAGGCTTGTCTGAGATGGCGCCACCGGTCCTAGCAACAAGTGTATCCGGTTACGCGTTGTCCGATACGCGCCACCTTGTTGTGGTGGTGGATTTGTCGTGTGTGGGTTTGTTGTGTGTGTGGGTGGGGTGGTTGGGGTCGAAAAGGTTGTTTTTTTTTTGGGGGGGGGGGAGAAGGGGGGAAGGGAGGGTAGACTAAGCTGGGCTCCTAATGCTTCTATCGACTTCTTCCCAAAGGTATGGCGCGACCGACAGTTGCATCCTTTCTATGCAAAAAAAAAAAACCCCAAAAACTGAAGCAATACCTGTATCTTGTAGTGCGTGAATCTTTTTCTTTATGCGGTTGGGTTCATTAGATTAAGTGAGGACAAGTCTAAGGTTTGAACGATTGTGTAAGGCTGTCTCGGAGAAGCCGAGCGCATACTCCTTAAGAGTGCCCCATTTATCTTCTTATCAGACCACACATTAATGAATGCATCATCTGGACCAGTGCTTCTCAAAATTTTAAGAGTGTGACCTTGCAGGAATTTGCTTTTTTTCAAAATAAAATGCGAGACCGGGTATTGACGGTGGACATTGTTGATCGGTCGCTGTTCTGTCGCTGGTCACGACAAACAGTTTCGACTTTTAAAAACAAGAACTCAGTACAGGAGCTCCTCATTCCTTCCAAAGACAATAAAGGAATGGAACAATCTTCCAAAAACAACAGTTTCGGCGACTACGCCTGACACATTTGCGGCTCTTGCAACCAATGAATTATCCCCTTAAAAAACCACGCACATTAACATCGCGAACCCCTCTGAACCATAGGAGCCATAATGATCAATGCATTGATCGTGGGCCCTGAAAGCATAGAAGAAGAAGAACAATTAAATAATCTCATTTTTTTGTCGTTTATTGACCAGTGATTGCAGATTAACCAACTCTGGCCCGTCCTCTGTCCACCACTCCGGAAAGCAGTGATCAAGAATAATCAAATATTGATTATTTTGACCTATCAACCTTTTAAAACATTCTAATGTGAAACATCCTAGCTTTGCCGGTTTTTATACTTCAAATTTTTCACTAAACTTGTTTCATTTAATTTTACTTTACCTAAAAAAGTTTCACAGTATTTATAGCAACAGTTCTCATTTCAAATTGGGAGACATTTTCACGAATCCGCTCTTATGAAACCGATTACCCCGGGTCCCGAATGCAAGCAGAGAGGCGTTCAGCCATGGGAGCTTCAGTTTTATTGCGCTCGCGAATAAAATAAAATAAAGCTGAAAACACTAAAGCAATTAGGAGGGCCGATTACATTTCGACGCGAGCATTTGTTAGGAAAAAGGGGGAGAGGGGGGTGCTCAGATTTAGAACTTTCATGGCGCCCACAGAGGCAGCCCCCCTCAAGATAAGCTGCTCATGGGCGGGTGTCTTTACCTAGACATCTCCGCACAATTATTCACCTCCGTTGAAAGATACCCCCGCGCACGCTTATCGCGGCGCATATCTTTACACGAGGGGATTATGGTGATCATAAAACAGTGCTGAATTCCGAAAAAAAAACCAAACAAAAAAAAACAATGGCGGCGAATCTCGAGCCCTACCCGACCCCTACACCCTCCTAAAAAAAAACCCTGAGTCTTAAAATGACATAATGCAGAGACTTTAGGGATCCTTCTAAGGATGCGTGAAGTCATCGTGGCATTTTTATTATTGAAGGAATGCTTTGTTTTTAACACTGCCTGGAAATTAACTCTTCATTTTGCGTCTTGTTCTTATTTCAGCCACAAAATAATTTTTTTTTTTTTTTTTAAATTAAGAAATTGAAAGCTTTTTAAAGGCAAGTAACGATTTTTTAAAAAATGCTATCACAACTATGAGAAACTTTTTAAAAGAATAGATCTAAATAAAAAAAACTATTTTACAGATTTTTGACAATATTTTGTTTATTGTTCCAGAAAAAAACTAATTATTATGTCATCTGAGAACTCAACTTTGGTCAACAATGTTAGACCGTTTTGCCTCAGTCAGTGCAGACGAAGCATGAATTCCACGAACTTCATGAAAATGACTATAGTGCCAACATCGAAACCGTTGGAGTGTCTGGATTCCAACGTCCTCACAACAACTACTTTGCCTGGGGGTATCACGTCATCAGAACCCCCCAAGGGCCTTGGAATTTAACGTCACTAGAACCCCCCCCCCCCGGAGGGCCCCCTGATTTTAACTTCACTAGAACCCCCCGGAGGTCCCCCGGAATTTAACGTCACTAGAACCCCCCCCCCCCCCCCGGAATGTAACGTCCCCAGAACCTCTGACCTAACTTTGAGCCCCTGAGACAAAACGCACCACGAAACTCCCGGGCTATCTCCAGGCTCTGATTTGTCGCCATTAATTAGTCGTCGTCCCGGACGAACGGCGACTTGTGGTGCCGTCCTTCACGGGTGATAGCGGCAACTCTCTTGGACGCGGGCTGGGATCTCTGGTAGGCGGTGAAGGGGCGTCTCCATTTCGCCGTACCTGAAGTCTGCCGATAACAAACAAGACGGATGATATCGCACGGTCTTTGTGAGGTGCGTGGAGGAGGGTGTGGGTTGTGTGTGTGGATTTGATGGTGTGTGTGGAAAAAAAGGGGGGAGGTGGGGCGCTTTGGGCGTGTTGGATGTGGATTTAACCTAATTCATAAAACAATCTGTTTAGACAGAACTTGTTGAAATTCCGTTGAACTATGCAAAGGTATATATTTTTTAAACATTTGACTTCATGGTATACCACCGTAACCCACCCCACTAACCGGATGACTGGATGGTCCTAGTCGATTTGATGGACCAACAACATACATTGGTTGTAAAACTCTTACAGAAACCATGTGATTTAGCTTCGCTATCTCATAAACAATTAAAAAATTGCTCATCCGCCTCTCTCTCTCTCTCTCTCTCTCTCTCTCTATCTGTCTCTGTCTCTCTCTCTCTTTCTCCCTCCCTCTCTCTCTCTCTTTCTCTGTCTACCAAACCACCGCCACCATCTCCAGCCCTTTCATCGGCCATCTACCCTAAAAATGATTAGAAAAGCTTTAGTACTAATTAAAAGATTGGCGGTCGGGCACAGGAACCTGTTCGGAGCAGTTGCTTTGTTGATCGTTTTAAGTGGGTTGGGAGGTCAACATATTTTTTTCCCCGCTTCTTCGGTAATTCACTCGTAAAAGTTTAGGGGTCGTTCGCAAATTACGTCATGCTCAGGTGGAGAATTTGTGACAATTTGTTTTTTTTATTTAATTAATTTTAAAAAACATTAATTTGAGGTCGAAATTGCCTCAGGTATTATAGGAACTATGAAATCAGTCGCTCACACCTTTTGAGCATATCGAAAAATGACGCACAACTATTGTGGCCATTTTACATTCGGCTTGTGGATGACTTCGTTGTTTCGCGTCACAGTTTTCTAATAATACTACATATTTATTTATGAAAATTGTATTTGTGTTTTGATTTTATTAGGTGTGACGTCTCACGTGGAAAGGGGGGGGGGGATAGGGTAAGAATTTGTGACACTTCGTGACAGGGGAGCAGGGGTCTCAAAATGTCATTTTTGGGTGACGTAATTTACGAACGACCCCATTAGAGTTTTTTACAAAGTTTTCTTTGGAATCAAGTTGTGTTGAATGTGTTTGATCTGATTTGACTGATTGAATCAAGATGTGTTAAATGTGTTTGATCTGATTTGACTGATTGACTCAAGTTGTGTTGAATGTGTTTGATCTTATTTGACTGATTGAATCAAGTTGTGTTGAATGTGTTTGATCTGATTTGACTGATTGACTCAAGTTGTGTTGAGTGTGTTTGATCTGCTTTGACTGATTGAATCAAGTTTTGTTGAATGTGTTTGATCTTATTTGACTGATTGAATCAAGTTGTGTTGAATGTGTTTGATCTTATTTGACTGATTGAATCAAGTTGTGTTGAATGTGTTTGATCTTATTTGACTGATTGAATCAAGTTGTGTTGAATGTGTTTGATATTATTTGACTGATTGAATCAAGTTGTGTTGAATGTGTTTGATCTGCTTTGACTGATTGACTCAAGTTGTGTTGAATGTGTTTGATCTTAATTTGACTAATTGACTCAAGTTGTGTTGAATGTGTTTGATCTGATTGACTGATTGAATCAAGTTTTGTTGAATGTGTTTGATCTGATTTGACTGATTGAATCAAGTTGTGTTGAATGTGTTTGATCTGATTTGACTGATTGACTCAAGTTGTGTTGAATGTGTTTGATCTGCTTTGACTGATTGAATCAAGTTGTGTTGAATGTGTTTGATCTTATTTGACTGATGGAATCAAAGCGTGTTAAATGTGTTTGATCTGCTTTGAACGATAATCTAGTGTTTTTTATCGCGAGGAACAGCGATTAAATCGATTTATTGGACATCGTGGCCCTAAACCAGTGGCTCTCATCCTTCCGAATTCCGCGACCCTTTAATTCTGTTCCTCATGTTGTGGCGACCCCCAACTACAAAATTATTTTCGTTTCTACTTCATCACTGTAGAGTATATGTGTTTTCCGATGGTCTGAGGTGACCCCTGGAAAAAGGGTCATTCTACCCTCAAAAGGGTAGGAACCACAGGTTGAGAACCGCTGCCCTAAACCAAGACAAATCCATATCCCATATCTTGGAAAAATTGATGCGCCGTCTTGTAAACAAATGGCAAGGTCAACACAAACCAGTCAAAGATAAATCGGCTACATTTAAAATGAGTGTTCCTGATCTTGGAAAGGGAAAAACGAGATCTCCGATCAAACAAAAATCCAAGACTCTCGTCTCACTAAAGAATGCAACAGTTATTCTTACGCCACAACTACATGCCGAATGTCCTGCTACAGACTCATTTTAAGGAACAACAGAAAACTCAGACGAGCATTTTCAGGACTGGAGAAAAAAAATATGTATGATGAATGAAAACACACAAATTTCCATTTCTTTGGATAAACAAAAAATATTTTATCTTATTTTATGTTATCTTATTTACTTGATTAACGACTATATAGAGTTAATTTTAATAGCGATACGGTCACTTTGTAAGGCTTATTTAATTTATTGACGGTTAAGATTACAAGCGTGGCTTTATTCCATCCATACGGCTGTTCTATTCTTAAACGGAATTCAATAGCTAATAGCGATAGATGGTACAATAGATTACTGAAATTATGAATAGGACCAAAAATGCCCCCATCCCTACCCAAAAAAACCCACACAAAAACACCCCACAAAAACTGCTCCCTGGGGCAAGTGCCCTCACTCCTCACTCCCCTTTCCATACGCCTCTGATTTCAACAGCGTTTCATAAATTCAAAACTTGGAAAACAGAGTCTTACCAAACAGTAGACTCGACAAACAGTAGTCTTACCAAACAGTAGTCTTACCAAATAGTAGTCTTAGCAAACAGTAGTCTCGCCAAACAGTAGTCTTACCAAACAGTAGTCTTACCAAATAGTAGTCTTAGCAAACATTAGTTTTACCAAGCAGTAGTCTTACCAAGCAGTAGTCTTACCGAACAGTAGTCTTAACAAACAGTAGTATTATCAAACAGTTGTCTTACCAAACAGTAATCTTACCAAACAGTAATCTTACCAAACACTAGTCTTACCAAACAGTAATCTTACCAAACAGTAGTCTTACCAAACACTAGTCTTACCAAACAGTAGTCTCACCAAACAGTAGTCTTACCAAACAGTAGTCTTACCAAACAGTAGTCTTACCAAATAGTAGTCTTAGCAAACAGTACTTTTACCAAGCAGTAGTCTTACCAAACAGTAATCTTACCAAACAGTAGTCTTACCAAACAGTAGTCTTAGCAAACAGTAGTCTTACCAAACAGTAATCTTACCAAACAGTAATCTTACCAAACAGTAGTCTTACCAAACAGTAGTCTTACCAAACAGTAATCTTACCAAACAGTAGTCTTACCAAACAGTAGTCTTACCAAACAGTAATCTTACCAAGCAGTAATCTTACCAAACAGTTGTCTTACCAAATAGTAGTCTTAACAAACAGTAGTTTTACCAAGCAGTAGTCTTACCAAACAGTAGTCTTAACATACAGTAGTCTTACCAAACAGTATTCTTACCAAACAGTAGTCTTACCAAACGGTAGTCTTACCAAACAGTAGTCTTACCATTGCTCCACTTTATGGTATAACAATTTTTATAAAGTTGTTACCTTAGGTCTTAGAGCAGTTGTTCTCAACCTTTCTAATGCCGCGATCCTTTTTATAAAGTTCCTCATGTTGTGGCGACCCCCAACTACAAAATTATTTTTGTTGCTACTTCATAACTGTAGAGTATACGTGTTTTCCAATGGTCTTAGGCGACCCCTGGAAAAGGGTCATTTCGTCCCGCCAAAGGGGTAGCGACCCATTGGTTGAGAACCGCCGTCTTAGAGCCTTTGGTCAAAAATTTAAATGAAGGCTTTTATTAAACAGTTGTTGTTTTCTCAAGTCACTCTTAATTTATCACGACTCCATATGACACCACGCATGCATCCGTTAGTAAAAAGATGTTCATTTGCATTTTTTTAAAACAATTCTTTGGCAGCACATGTGTCAGTCACCCAGACACGGTGTGCAAAAAGGTGTGCCCCGCTTAAATGGCAAACAATGTTTAGGACCGAAAAAAATACAACATACAACAAGGGGGATTTCGCCGAGGTGATGATGGCTGACCTTGAAGGGTCACGTGACGCAGCCGACTCCAGCTGCTTTAGATTTGTCGTTTTTAACACAAGACGACCCCCAGGATGACGCGATGACGTGTGGTGCTGGGTAAGGGTAGACTGTGTGAGTCGGCTCTCATTTGTCATACTTTTGGGATAAGGATTCTCAGAAAGAGAAAAGAAAATTATCAAATTAAATTAGAGTTTAAGCAGCTAATTTAAAAAGTCTTGCAGTCTTATTAGAGGTTGCCTGCCACTTAAAGAAACAAAACAAAACGAAAAAAAAAAAAAAAAAAAAAATTATGAAAAGAAAAAAAAAACAGTCTCTAGAGCTAAAAGGATAAACAGTATTGTAAAAAGATATCTCTTAATGTAATGACGAAACAAAAGTTGCAACTTCTGGTCAGTCATTGAGAAGTTTTCGAGCGTGGCTGAGACGCCAAAAAAATTGTTAATATTTTCAATGATTATTATTATATTTTCTTTTTTTTTGCTTCGTTCTATTCTCACTCTTACTTGACATGTGCCAGGGCTAAATTTAGTTACCTCTGAAAGTTTATGGAAGTCGCAGAAGTCTCTGCTCCAAGAATGCGTGGGGGAGAAAAAATCTTTCAATGGGGAGACACACGCATGTTCTGGGCAATTTAGCGGAATGGCGCAGACAAGTCGCTACACCGCACCTTCATTGCTCCGCTCTCGTTATTTAGTCAACCGCGCGGACAGGGACGCCCCTTACAGAAATTCATTGTTCATTCTTGTTATTCAGCCGAACCGTGCGGAGGAATCTCTCCGCTGCGATACCATCATGACACGGCAAGTCAGAGCTCAAGATTGCACTCCCTTGTGGCTGAAGCGAGGCTGCGGAGTCGATGTCAAAAATTTGAATCGATTACTTCTATTCGAACTTAGAATTGAAACAAATCACCACAGCATCTAGGGGATTTGGGGGGGGGGGGGGGGTCTTTTAGGATAAACATTTGAAATGGATCAGATGTTTTTTGTAAATTTTATTCACTAAGGAAACGTTTCCTAACAACTTAATACTCAAATGCTGGAGTCGTGAATCGTAAAGGCAGAATCTAAGACTGCATTGTGTGCCATGTTTCTGAGCCCACGGCTCAAGGGCTGAAGTCATTGTCCTGAAGAATTGACGCTGAAGCAGCCAGTCAAATATTGTTACGCCTGTCGTTAATTACGTTCCAGATGCCATTTTAAAAAAAATGCGAGGAAGACAGATGAGTGAGTTGGTTGAGTAAGACAGATGAGTGAGTTTGTTGAGGAAGACAGACGAGTGAGTTGGTTGTTTTGGTTGTACGTTTCCTCTACTCTTCCTCCCTGGACGAAGGAGAACGTTTTATTCCGATAGACATTGTCTGATAAAGATGTTTAAAAAAAATAAAAATTCTGTTAGCATCTATACAGAAACCTTTTTTTTTTAATGTCAACATTCGTTATTCAGCTGTCTACGTGCATACTCTGATCCGTCTCAATTCCTCTGGTATATTGTTGCTCTTAAAGCCCTTCTATTATAAAGCAAATTTTAAACAGGGCTAAATACTGCACTTAATATTGTTGTTGTTGTTGTTGTTCGTCCGTCAAATCGACTAGGACCATCCAGTCATCCGGTTAGGGGGGTGGGTTACGGTGGGTTCGTAGGTGGCTTGCCAATCCTATACGTGCCCGGAATAATCTGTGGCACCGCGGGCAGAGGATAGTTGCTGCAGTCGTGGATTTAATAATGTTATTTCGGGCTTGCCTGCATGTCTCAATGGTCGCCATCCTACTGGCTTTATAAGATTTACCCTTATCTTGACTTAATATATAATGACTGTAGCTACAGCCCGTCTGGCAAAGACGGCCGCAATGTGTGACCTTCCCATTCCCAATTAGTGCTACAACCCCCGCCCCCCGATTAAGTCGATGCCCCTGAACTATATTAACATTGTACTGTGCCACCACTTTTTACACCGCACTTGAAATTACACCATGTTTTAACTGACAATATTCTTGTAAAATTAACGAAAATATTACGCACCAAACGCGCTTGAGGTATTTTTTAGAATTTGATTTAGCGTAGTCAGCAGTTACTTTATTTTGCGCGCCAGTGAACGCACCATAACATCATATTTTCTCTCCAACCAAGTGCATTAAATGTATCTCTTATATACTAGAATATATGACCCGATGTTATCGGGATAATAATGGTAGGTCCTTTGCGATAGTGTCTACCTGCTATTGCAAAAACTCTTCACAATTCCAAATTTTAAATAGAAGTATCTACGCAACGATATTTACTTTTCTAACATCAAAATAGTTTTGAGAAGTGTTTACCTGCTATATATTATAGGCCTACCATACGACATTTCACGTTCCTAAACTACATTTTTTCCCCTCTAAGCATGACCTTAAAGTACCAAATTTAAATTAACACTAATTATCTCATCATTGTAACCGAAGAAGTTAATTGAGGGATGATTTCTACGCTATAGAAATACTTTAGATGTCAGTTGTTTTTTTTTATTTTAAAATGTTGGGCCTACCCTACCACTTTTCGTGCCCTTGAACTACATTTTTTTTTTCCTTTAAAAATTGTAAAAAGTGTAATCTTGAATTTATTAAGAAAACTCGATATATTGATATCTCCATCAAAAATTTAAACAAAAAGTTGCCATGTTTTTTTAATTATACTTTATCGGAAAATCGTAAAACAAAGAATTTTTCATCAAAGAAGAATCTGGGAACCGTTTTGAATGTCTATAACAGACTTGAGGGTCATTTTTTTTTTTTTTTAAAGTTGTTGATCTCATAAAAATACACACCCACTTTATTTTTCGCAAAGTAAAAATAAAAGCATATATTTTAATTTTTTGAAAAAAAAAATCTTAAACATTCAAAATTAAATTTTGAAGTGTTTACAATGATTGGGTTTTGATTTTCGTGGGTATATTTATTTAAATATACTCACGTTTTGTTAACACATTGAGTTTCTTAATTGTTAAAGATACGTTTATTTGTAAAAAGAGAATGTAACATCTCTTTTTTCACAAATTTAATACCATAGGGTTTTAAAATATTGTCATCTTACGTAAAATTGTACACATCCTATTTCATAACCCCGATATGCATGTACCTTAGAAGGTTAATTATGTATCCAATTCATTCCTTTATTTCGAGACGTATCTGGTGCTGCCTCGGGCAAAATGAAAGCATCGACCAACCGAAAGTATCGAAAGTATACATCTATATACAATCAATTGAAATCTATAACTATCTATGTAAAATTTATGGACGATCTATTTATATCTATGTACAATCTATGGTATAATTTGCCATGTCGTAAGTGCTCAGTTTTGAGGTTTTAAATTTCCAGGACATCAATTAAAATAATGGCGTCATGAATAATTTCGCTGACTGTTTAAATGTACACCTGGGGCGGTGATTTATTGTTCATTTCAAGTTGGTTTGTTTGTTTGTTTTTTTTTTTTAATTTTTAATTAACATGGGCTTAATATTTATTTACTATTTATTTATAATTATTTACTATATATAGCCCGCCCAACGTTGGCAACAGCATGGCGTGAACTTCGCATCTACTAGATATAGCACACCAAACACTGGTGACAGCAATGAGCGAACTTCCCATCTAAAAAAATTACTTGAAAAAACATGAACTGAAGTAACGCACATTTAATAATCCCAATTTCTGCTACACCCCTTCCTCCATGATACGTCGATGCACACTTTTTATTTCACGCCCATGAACTATATTAAATATCGCGATGTCCCAACTAGTTTTAAACCGAATATTTGTTTACACCATACTTAAATTGAGAAGATTTCATTTTCCGAAAAGCAAATATTGCGTGCAAAACGCAGTTGCGTTATATAAAACAATTATATCATTTAGCGTAATTATCCTGAATTATAATTAGCACGCTATTGAACTCATTATTTAAACAATAGGCCTACATTCTTTCAAACATTTAGAATTATTTGTAATATACTCTTAATACCAAATTGACTGATTAGGAAGCTGTCCACGACGCTCACCTTAAAGCGTAATATGTATATATTTATAAGAATTGGCTAAGCTGACCGTAACGCCAAAGAAACAAAAAGATTTAAATACGTTCGTATTCTTAAAAACAATCATAGTTATTTTCTATTATTTTACGGAAATCGAATAAATTTAAATGTGCAAAATGTATTATGGGTTGTAGAGCACTGATGATGGTGATGAAAAAATATTATATATCCGCTTTTATTTTATTAAAATATTAAGTATTAGTATTATAAATTACAAATACATTTAAAGTATCAACTGGAACACTTTTAAGCATTTTATAAGCCGTGAAAGTTATTTGGAAAAAATGTAATAACAAAAAATTATGATGAAATAATTACACAGTAATCACATTTATTTGGAAAAACCCAAACATCAGTTGTTTTTTTCTTGTTTTTTAGTGCGTTGTTAATATTGAGATATAAAATTAAAATTAATTTCCTAAAAATAATCACGCAAATGACGTCATAACCAAAACTTTGATTTAAAAACCGCGCGTGACAAAACTGATAATGTATTTACCCCTTCTTAACAGTAAGGTTATACTCACTGTTAGTAAAAAAATCCGACTTGTTCGTGTTTTGTGATTGCGCGTTTGGTTCTGAGAGTTCTTGAGTAGCTGTTGCTATATGTTGTGATTTTGTGGCATATTTCATTTAAGGGGGAAATGACGTTGTTAAAGTTGTTATGCTTTTTAAATGATAGCAGTTAGGAAGTGTTATATTTTATGTTTATATTATATTTAACAAAGAGACGTTTGATCTATGAAACTTTAGTTTGTTCAATACCTCAATTACTCCTAGACAGCGAAGGTCTACTGAACTGGTAAAACATATAATATATTAAGTACCAGGTATGTTCGTGAAATTACTAAAGCAACAAATATTACTTTATACAGTAGAGCGTTATCTCGTTCTTCTGTAAATGGTTGCCTGCTAAGGGAGCTTCTGATGTACGGCAAGTTCTCGCTAGGCTGGACGTCCACCTGGATGTCCACCTACATGTCCAACTTAATATGACATTAATAACTCTTTTAACACTTCCATGCGCAACTTTGGGGAAGCCGCGGTTACCCAGGGCACTTGGATGCACAGCCAGGGAACCTCTGTGTTAGATGCAATAAATATTGTAGGGTGGTTGTTTTTTCCCTAGTAATGGAGTTAAACAAAAACATTTGTTTCAGCTACATTTATTTTACATTTTTTATTTTTTTTAAATTTAAAATTGACAAGCTTAATTGTGTTAAATAGTAAATTGTGCCCACCATTGTCTGAAGATCCGATCAGATTGCCCCAGGATTAGTTATAAAGCACTGGTTCTCAACCTTCGTAATGCCGCGACCCTTTAATGCAGTTCCTCATCTTGTGGCGAACCCCCAGCCACAAAACTATTTTCGTTGCCACTTCGTAACTGTAGAGCATATGTGTTTTCGAATGGTCTGAGGCGACCCCTGTAAAAGGGTCACTCGACCGCCAATGGGGTCGCGACCCACATTTTGAGAGCCGCTGTTCTAAATTGACTAACAATAAAAGCTCAACAGCACTGTGAGTTTCCGTTTAAAAAAAAAAATGTTCTAAGTGTTTCATGCTCTCAAGTGTTTGGAGGATAATCATACGAAGGCGATAACTTTTAAATGCTAAATGGCTCAATAACAAAAGAGGTGGTTTTTTTGGTGTTTTTTTTGTGGTTGCCTTTTTCATTGTAGCAATCTGAGAACTATTGAACATTTAATATGGGGTGGGAGGAGGAGTGGGGGGGGGGGAGATCGTAATCTCAAACTTAAAACCAATAACGTTTTACGTGTGTAAAAGAAAAAGGGGGGAGGGGTATAATGGCTGCTGTGACATGCATTGTTTAACCTGGAAACAGGATCGCCTGCTGGACGTGAGAGCAAAAATGGGGTGGGGGTGGGAGGGGGGGGAAGTTAATTGAAGAGACCAGCACCAAAGGTGTCAGGCAAGCTCATTAGATTTAGGGTCAAACCAGGTCTGACTTCTTGCACTCTTTTAAATAGTGCTTCTCAGCTTTCTCAACACCTGAACTCAATTAAGACTCGTTTCTTGCTTTTCATTTCCCCCATAGCCGGCACTGACCTCATCTGGTCATCCGGTCACACCTTCTACGGTGGAGCAACTTTCTCCCCTCTCAAACTTCTCTCTCACTCTCTTTCTCTCTCTCTCTTTTCCCCCTCTCCCACTGTTGCCCCTCTCATTTTTCTTCACTTTTCTTCAGTTCATTCTCTCTATATCTATCGCTGCTGTCCCGTTAAACTTTCTCTATCCCCCCCCCCTTTTTTTTTCTCTCTCTTACTCTCGGCATCTTGAAGTTATAAAAGCATTTTTTAAAGTATTTTTTTTTAATAAATACATCTTTAAGTTATGAAGTATCGTTAAGTTATAAAAGAATCTTTAAGTTATAAATTTATAAGAGCATTTAAGTTATAAAAGCATCATATTCCATGATCATCATAATGGAGATCATGGTAGGATTTTTTATGATTCACCACCCCCCCCACCCACCCACCCCCCGTTCTATTTAAACCCCCTCACACCGCCATCTCAGCAGTCTTTGTGAACTATGCACCGACCTCTCAATTTTCTCATTATGATATTGTCCACCGCCCCCCCCCACTTATACCTTCCCCCCCCCCTTCCCCAATAGACTTAGAGCGAAATCATGTTTTAGATATCCTGTAAGCCAGGCACTTCACCTGTGAGAGTTGGGAAATTTGTCGGCGGCGCCGGGACAAACTGGAAAATCTCTTGCAAGGGTGATAAGACTGGATGAGAACGAAGGAAATGGGCAGATAACCGTGTTAGATACTGGATTCTATCGGGGTGAGCTAAAAATGAATTCTTTATGAGAATTTTAAGGGGCGATTTTTATGGGGGATTTTTTAAAACATATCTTTTTACAGAGAAGTGAATAATGAGGCCAGGAGGGGGTGATTAGGGGAAATCAAAGCAAAGGCGGAGAAGAAACGACAGATCATAATGTGTTTGTATTGGTGCGTACAGACAATCTAAATTCACACAGGTCTGCCGGTGTCGTAGTCGCAGAAGTCGGTCATGCACCCGCAGTCGTGGAGTAGAGCGCAAGAGGGATTCCTGTGACTTTGTTCGAACTCTGTCATTGAATACTAAAAAAAAAAAGAAAGTATGTCAAGCGTCGTATATTTTTGTTTGTTTGTTGGGGTGGTGGAAGGGGGGGTGAGAGTAATAGTCCTAATGCCCGGGGGTTTGAATCTCAATCCATATTTTCAACTCCTCTGACTGGCATCTATGAATTAATAGCAAGTAGAAAAAAACAAAAACTGAATTATTTTTTCTGATTAAACAATTAACCCCCCCCCCAGTGGCGTAGTGAGGGGGGGCAAAGGGGGCATCATGCCCCGGGCGCTACTCACAATGGGGCGCCAAATGGTATATTTTACTATAATTTTGTATGGTTTACAAATAGGGGGGGCGCTAAAAAGGTATTGGGGGCGCTAAAAAGGTATTGTGCCCCGGGCGCGAGTTAAGCTCGCTACGCCACTCCCCCCCCCCCCCCCCCCGCCAAAACCACTTTTCTCTTTTCTCGTGAACTTTAGTTTTTAAATATAGCAAATCTTAGTAACTATGTTCAGGTATTGGGGAGGGGAGACGGTTTTTAAAAAAGATAAAAATATTGCAAGATTACAGAAATCCCAGTTGTATAGGTAATGCCGGTCAACTGTTGAAATTGCCCAAATATGGTATCCTATAGCTAGGTACTAGATAGACTGTTATATGCTCTTATATTAGGAATGAGCTAATCGCAGCTAAATAATCACACGATAAAATTCAGATTGACAACAGTAGACAAATAGATTGTTTCGTGATTGTAATGACGCTGATGAGTATTTAATAGCGTTTACTTGCATATCTTCTTCTTCTTCTTCTATGCTTTCAGGTCCCACGATCATTGCATTGATCATTATGGCTCCCATACACATATGCAAATAGAAGATACGCCAAACTTTGCACGAGTTTAAATAGATCGCGACATGAAGATGTCACGAGTTCAAGCTCCTTTGATTAGAGAGACCCAGATAGAGAAAGTATTGAACTCCAGAGCTCGTCAAATATTAAACACACTATCCATCAATGTCCACGACACGTTCACATTTTTTTGCTCAAACTCTTCACAGCAATCTGTCAAATTCATTTCACTGTAAACTATTTTTGTTCACTAAAGAAAGGCTTTTTTGCCGACACGTCCATTGTTCCTTTTTTTTTTTTTTCTCTATCCTGTCCTCAGTTTTTTTCCCTTACCTAGTCGTTCTTGTTTCCTTCTAACGACCATGTCAAGGGGATTACATAAGAATATTTCGAAGGAATAGCAAAAAGTTTTGTCTTCCATTAAAAAAAATATTATTTTTTTCTAATTTTTATTTTAAAAAAAAAAATAGCTTTTAAGTTTTGATGGAAATTTAAGTCATAAAGAACAATGTATGAGTGAGTCAAAGTTCCTTTACATTTATCGCATTTTAAAATATTTAAATAATTATTTTAAAATGAATTTGATATCAAGAATTTAACAAACAAATAATAGTAACAAAAACAGCTCCTCTTCATAACACGCACAGGATCCGTCTCGGTAACACAGTTAGCACTGATTCCTCACACCACCACCGAGCTGTATCGACGACCTGCAGTATGACACCACCACCGAAATTGTCACACGGCCACCGAGCTGTATTGATGACCTGCTGTATCACACCACCACCAAACCTGATCACACAGCCATCGAGCTGTATCGACGACCTGCTGTATCACACCACCACCAAAACTTATCACACGGCCACCGAGCTGTATGGACGACATGCTGTATCACACCACCACCAAAACTTTTCACATGGCCACCGAGCTGTATTGACAACCTGCTGTATCACACCACCATCGAAACTTATCACACGGCCACCGAGCTGTATCGACGACATGCTGTATCACATTGCACTGATTAGAGTGCGAACATTAACCGTGCCATGTCGTTAAAAACTTCTTTGGGTGGCTCGTTACATTACCTCTTCCAAGCTTCACCCCCAACGGCTTAATGTGACGACAGTTTGATGTCCAAACACTAATGATATGTTAACATTGACATGCAGATCAGCGTACGCTTGACCCCTGTCACGGTCAACGCGGCGTAGTCACGCGTTCTTATTAGCATTCGACTACACCAGAGGTCTCCAAACTTTTTTGTCTCTTAGACCTCTTGCCATGTTTTTCGGTTTTTGGTAGACCCCCTGCTTACCTGATATTGATTTGTTTGCAAATTCATTAACTTGAAATGTATTTTTCACAGCCGGTATTGTGCTACTCACTTTGAAAGATTTAAATCTATATTCATACATCAGAAAATATACATAATAACTTAAATTTTAATATGATTCTTTATCACGTTTCGTGAACATTTATGTTTTTTTAAATTAATGGGTATTTTATAATTTATGTAGGAAGATATATGTCTTCATATTATAAGGTAATATTATGTAAGTAAATAGCTACTATCTGTGTATGTGGATTATTCCATTCATGGAATGCATAAATAGAAGTCACGACCTACTTACATGAGATCCACTATCGTTGACCCCCATTTTCATTTCATGGACCTCCCAATTTTTTTTTCGCTGACATGCAACCCTTGCAAGTTGTCGTCAACCCCTGGGGGTCAATATAGACCACGTTGGGAATCACTGGACTCCAGTTTTGTGTCGAAGTTACGGAGTAAAAAAAAAATGAGGTGATTGTCTAAATTATATATCGGGCTGAGAGTTTCGACAATTTAGATGAGTATTATAAACAAAGTCCAAGATCTACTCGGGAATACTAACCTGGAGTTGTAAACTCTAATTTCAACCGCAGTGTCTTCAAGCCACACTTACACCTGTCGCTCAGATAACGATCAGTTCACGTGGCCACATCAACGCCTTGTGATATATCCCTTAGAAAAATCATCTGCTTTTCTTTCCTTCCCGACCCCCACCCGCTTGACCATTGCACTAGCCACTCACCGCCAACCCTCTCGGGACCGATCGGCCGGAACCATTAATAGCGTAGTTAAGACCAGCTCTCCAGCAGTGCTGTTGTGTGAGTTCTCATGTAAATATGTTCATTGAATGGGACCCGCATACATTTAAAGGCAGGTGCGTCAGATGTTTGTTTGAAGTGTCACGACGCTTTTGACTCCATTTTTCTGGTGCAGAAAAATGACGTTGCATGAGTTGTGGTTGCTATTGTGGATATAAAAATGCTAACTGCATTAATTTAGCTCGTGGAACAGGGATCACCGAACCTCGGCCCGTGGGCTACATTGGGTCCGTAACTTTCTTTATCTTTCACTATTATTATTATTATTTTTTTAATTTATGACACACGCTAGCAAACAACAATGGATTCTCACACTAAATTGGAAACTAACAAAAATCCCTTCACCATATATAAGTATCTGAAATCCTCAACCATAAATCAAGTAACCCATGTACACTCATTCATTCTCTTATGTACATATATGAAATACTCAACCTCTAGCGTCATAAAAGTATATGTCCACTCATATGTGACTAGTATAAGTTTGCTAATAATATATGTCCACTAGTACGTATGTGGTAGATAGCCACTAATAATATGAGTCCTCTTGTACGTGACTAGTAAAGAGTTTTAAATTATTATATATGTCCACTCGTAACACGTGTCTAGTGTACACGCGTTAGTGATTCATGACCACTCATACGTTTCTAAGATTATACAATTGAATAACATCTCGTGGGATTGGGCGCTGTAACGGGACGGAGAGCCTGTCCACTCTGACCCCAACCGCTTCTTATGATTTGGTCAATGTTAAGCCCAATCTCATTTTATACCACCCGCTTTTAAGAAGTGCAAGTCTCCCCTATACCAACTTGATGCATATATTATAAGGTCAGAAGTGGACATGTCATTCAACCATATCTAAAAATTACTCGATGTCTCTATGTGATTCATTTGAGGTTTTTTTTCTGTTGTTTTTTTTTTCGTTTCTTTTTTGGCATGAGAAAGAGGAAATGAGCGTTGTTTTTTTTTATAATATACAAGTAACACCCCACCAAACCATAGTGGTCGCAATGCGTGAACTTCCCATATACTAAAGTTATTTGACAAAAAACGCATTCAGGTAACAACGCACTTTATAAGAATCCCAATTAGTGATACTACCCACGCACCCCATCAATTAGGGGATACTACCCCCACCCCCCACCCAGGTAAGCTACTACACAATTTTTTTCACGTGCCTTCACTATAATAATATTACATTCTCCCCCACCCCCCAACCCCCGCAGCCCTTAACACCACCGATTCATTACATTCTCCCCCACCCCCCCCCAACCCCCGCAGCCCTTAACACCACCGATTCATTAAATTCTCCCCCACCCCCCCAACCCCCGCAGCCCTTAACACCACCGATTCATTACATTCTCCCCCACCCCCCCAACCCCCGCAGCCCCTAACACCACCGATTCATTACATTTTGTTTTAATTGAAATTAAAGAAAAGAAAATTTATTCGCACCAAACTCAAGTGTTGTCATTTTAAGAATCTCATTTAGCGCGGTTATCAGTATTTTGAATTTGCGCGCTACTGAACTCACCAACACGCCATACTTTCTTCAACATGCTGCTGAACTCACTAACACACCATACTTTCTTCAACATGCTACTGAACTCACTAACACAACATACTTTTTTAATGCAGGCTTTTGAACTCACTAACACACCATACTTTCTTCAAACACGCTACTGAGCTCACTAACACACCATACTTTCTTCAAACACGCTTTTGAACTCACCTACACACCATACTTTCTTCAAACACGCTTTTGAACTCACCTACACACCATACTTTCTTCAACATGCTACTGAACTCACCAACACAACATACTTTCTTCAGACATATAGAAGTATAGTTATTTATATGTTTGCTTTTACAGGACATATTTCTGGGGCTCACGGCCGGCCTTAGGCCAATGCAACCTATGCGGCCGCATTGGGCCCCGCACTTTCATAGGCCCCGGCCCGAATTTATTTTCTAAAACAAAATCTTAATTTTCACTTATTATCCTTATCCTCTACCCAGAATGGGCCCCGCGCAATCCGTTTCGCATAGTGTCCCGCAATTGTTATGGTCTGCCCTGCTGGGGCTAATACCCCTTATTGCTTTCCAAAATGTAATGTTGTGGAAAAGTTAGTCTCATTTTGTGTCTTCGCCAACATTCATAAATATTTATGTTTGAAACGATTTTAAAAAATGTGCAGCACCGTCCATAAAACATTTGGTTTTGTCACATAGAGATATGAACAACATCATATGAATGAAAACAATACTATGGCACGGTGGGTACGGGTAGGTATACACACACTAACACACACACACACACCCACACACACACACTAACACACCCACACCCACAGACACACACACACACACACGAACACACACATCCACACTAACACCCCTACACACTAACACACACACACATAGACACACACACATGGACACACCCACACTAACACACCACACACACTAACACACACACACACACACACACACACAACACTATTGCATTACTTATGGGGAAAAACCCTGTCTACCAGCCTTCAACACTTAAATCAACACAGCCAAATGTTATTAAGTACTAAAATGTATTTCTAGAGTATCTCCTGATACGTAATGTAATGAAGTGAATTCTTTGTGAACTTAATCTCTAACTCCTCTTTGCATCCTTCTATCACATTTATACGCCTGTAGTTATTTTATTATATTATCTTTTTTTTAAATTTTCACACCGAGTATAATACTGAGGTTTGTATCGAATGGAAGTTATAAGTACATTGTAAATATCAAGCAGTATGATAAGAGCATCTTGTTACGATCTGGATCGTTAATTAATTCTGGTCTGGCGGATGGAGAGTGTGAGATGTTGTGTTAGGGCAAGATTGTGGGGTCAGAGGTGAAATTGGTTCGTGTTGAGCAATTAGTGTAGCTGGGTGGGGGGTGAACAGACGGAGGGGATAAGAGCTGTGAGCTGGGTAGTGGGGTTAGTTAACAAGAGGTAGACCCAGGAGGTAGTTGACAAGAGTAGAGCCAGAGCCAGTAGTAGAGCCAGGAGTAGTAGAGCCAGAGTAGATCGTTAGAGTTAGTCTAGTCGAGAGTAGTTAGAGAGAATAGAGTTATTATTATCTACATTGATAAATTGACATTGGCTGCGATTAAATCATATAATAAAAGTACTATCATTTTATCTTCATTGGATGCTGTTGTATTGTTCTTTATTGTGAACCTTGGTGTGACAGAGTATATTCGTTAACCCTAGACAGCAACGGATTAAACAGTAACAGTAACAGATATGAAGTTGTAACACATCTCTTTTATGCAGCGGGCCCTTTAATACAGTCCCTCATGCTGTGGCGACACCCCAGAAATTATTATTTTTTTTTTTCTACTTCATAACTGAAGAGTAAATGTGTTTTCAGATGGTCTTAGGCGACCCCTGGGGAAAGGGGTCGCGACCCACAGGTTGAGCGCCGCTGTTAAGATGCCTTTTAAAAGCATCGCTCTGCACGCCTTTAAACGTAGTTCATCACGTCGTGTTAATGGGATGAACGTCCAATAGATACATTTTTTTTACAGCTTAGATTTCACACTCTCTCTCACTTGTCTGTCTGATAGTGTAAACCAGCGTCGCGGGGCCGTATATTTCCAGCCCAAATGAATCTTGAATTGCGCTAAAGGGCCCATCAAGAGCTGATCACTCTTGACAAAGAAACAAACGTCGGGTCCCCTGGCGAGCAGGTAGCTTTTGAAGCTGGATTTTTCCCCCGCGGAGAGGTTGATGATAGGGAGCTCCCTCGCCTTCGGGGGAGAGGGGGGGATGTGGAGTGGGAAAGAACGAGAAATAATTTTTTAAAAAATCGGCGCCCCTCGCCCACAGGGGGCGTGGGGGGGGGGGGGAAAGACTTCCAAAGCAAAGCAAATCATGAAGAAAATTTATGACGTCTGAAGTTGCAAACTGAGCGTCAAGGGTGATAACTGAAGGTCTCAAAGGGGAGGTAAGATGGGTAAAGTAGAAAATGCTTCGATTACAATGGTAACAAAAACAAACAAAAAAAGCAACGTAAAAATGGTAGAGAGGATTGGGGAGGGTTTTGCTACATTCCCGGGCTACAGCGATCGTCGGGTTTAGTTGGGTTCAGGTGGGTGGAAGGGGAGGAAAGGGGGGAGGGGCGGAGATAGGAATTTTCGAATTTATCAACGCGAGGTGAAATAATGAAAAGCGTTGTCTTATGTTAAAGATGAAAGCATTGCGCGCCGTTAATCACGCGAGCTCTCTGCTGCTGGGTCGCCACTAGCAGGCAGGCAATGTTTCTTAACAGGTGTAGTGAGCGCTGCTGTCATAGTGAGGTAGAGAGTGGAGAAGATGATGGTGTAGTGTTAAAGGTTACGTTTTTCTTAAAATTCCATCTGGAGGAGCATGTGGTGTGTTGTGAGCTGATAAAGATATTTCCATTGTTCCACTCACATGAGGCGATCAAGATATATCCATTGTTCCACTCACGAGAGCTGATTAATATATATCCATTGTTCCACTCACATGAGCTGATCCCGATATATCCATTGTTCCACTCACAAGAGCTGATCAAGATCTATACATTGTTCCACTCACATAAGCTGATCAAGATCTATCCATTGTTCCTCTCACATGAGGTGATCAAGATCTATCAATTGTTCCACTCACATGACCTAGTCAAGATCTATCCACTGTTCCACTCACATGAGCTGATCAAGATATATCCATTGTTCCACTCACATGAGGTCATCAAGATCTATCCATTGTTCCTTTCACATGAGGTGATCAAGATCTATCCATTGTTCCACACACATGAGGTGATCAAGATTTATCCATTGTTCCACTCACATGAGCTGATCAAGGCTGTCAATTTTGAGACCTGTCTATGAAATGTCCCGAAAAACGTCTCAACTTTTTCAGGGGGCAGATTAAGACAGCAAAAGTATACAAAAGGCATAATACAAATATAAGTACTTCTTTTTGAATCAGCCCATGTTTAATCTATATGATTTTTCGACAAAAGGCTGAGAGAGATCCAGTGGTGTACAAAGGGGTTTGCGGGATAGGGGAGGTGAGGGGGCGGTCTGACGCAGGCGGCGCTTTTTTCTTTATATGGAGGGGGGCTTTTTCGGTTTACTGCACCCCGGGGGCGACAATAAATCTATCTACGACACTACCCGTGGGTATTTTAGGTCACATCTCTGGGGATGGTGGCACTGCCCCTTAGGGGCAAGTCAAGTGCCCCCCCCCCCGGGCGGGTGTTGGGTACTGTGTAAAACGATAAAACATATATATATTAATATAATTCTTTTTCAAGTACTAAATTGTCATTCTCATAAAAAATTTAAAAGAATAGTAACTGTTTCCTGTGTTATCTGTGTTGTTCCCAGGGCCGGATTAACCTCTAGGCAAACAAGGCACATTCAACTTTGGTACAATCTTGAATGCTTAAAAATTAAGCGCATAAAAAATTAAAAAAACTCCTGGTAAATGGTAATGAGCAAAATGCCGACCATGTTATAAATAATGCGGTCGTATTCGAATTTTAAAAATGTTTGGGAAGTTTTATAAAAAAGTTCAACCATTTTTATATTTTCAATAAATAATATTAAAATAATAACATTAATTAATTAATTCGACCAGGAACCCCTTAGTAATAGACACAAATGAGCATGGGAATCTTGAAAACGTGTGCCGATTTGTATTCTTCACTAGCAGATCACGTGCATAAATCTAGGAATCAATTTGAAAGATTTGAAGAGGCTGCAAAAATAATAACACCAGGTGTAGATTATAAGTCAACTTTGACCCGTAATCATAAACGAACGACATTGGTCATTGATGGTGATGCCCCTGAGGTATCTCCGAATGCCATAGACAAATTTCGTATATCTGCATTCTACGCCATTGTTGACAAACTTGAGACAGAAATGAGTAGTAGACGAGGAAAAGTATATGATGACGTAGCAGTTCGATTTTCTTGTTTGGTCGATGTATCACTATCACAAACAACACGTTCAATCATTGAGAATTATACAAAGTAATAGTTAGAGACAACATCGAGTGTGCCTTCCCAAATGTTGAAATCGCCTTGCGCATATTTTTAAAATTAATGGTTACTAACTATTCAACGGAGCGCTCTTTTTCTCAGTTGAAACGTACAAAAAATCCAAATAGATCAACAATGACACAAGAAAGGCTCGATTCCTTATATCTGCTTATGATCGATTCAGATGTGTTGCGCAAAATTAACTTTGACGATATACTAAAAAACTTCGCTACATGTTAATCTAGGAAAAAAAACTTTAAAATGTAAATGACAATATCTTTTTGATTTTTTCATCTAATAAAATATAAAGTATTTTGGTCTATTATTATTTCAAAATTTATTAACTATTAATTTTAATACAGAAATACTTTATTGTAGGTTTTATATAAGTGATAGTAGTACAAACTACAAACATATTTGTTAACAAATGTTTTCTTTGAATAATATTGAACATACCAACGGTCACGGTCAGTGAAAGATCAGGGGCCCCGGGCAGAAGGGGGCACCCATGTGGGTTTGTGCCTTGGGCACTAAAATGGCTTAATCCGGCCCTGGTTGTTCCTTATATTTAAGCATAATCTAGTTAGAGGCGTACACTATTCAATTATAAATATCGAAATGTGCCGTTCCTGATTACAAGACGAATCTTATATCCCATTGTTCGCATATATCTGTATTTGTGTTTATTTATTATTTGGCACTTCACAGTTTAAAGACTTTAAAATCACTGTGAGAAACCACCTTTATACCAATATAAAGTTCTGTAATTTAATGTAGTTCTTGCTATAATCAAACACTTGCAGTTCCGGATTTACCTATAAGCTAAATAAGCTACAGCTTAGGGCCTCACAATCTGCCAGCTATATATTTCTTTAATTTTTCTTTGACGACCTCACGTATTTTCAAACGGTAGGGGGCCTCTGGACTTTATATAGCTTAGGGCTTCTGGACTATGTATAGCTTAGGGCCTCAGCAAGTCTAAATTCGGCCCTGAACATGTGCAATCTGTTTTGAAGATATATTTCCTCATAAAGCATGGCTTTTAAAGTAGGGATTTTTAAATGACTTATAAATTGTATGATAGCCTCATGATTTAAACATATATTATAGTTATTAGCATAATTTTTTAATTTTGTCTATTCCATGCGTATGTTGAGCGAGATCAAATAAAAACGTTTTAAAAAATGATTTTTTTAATGAAGTCTTTTTTTTTTTAACCGGACCCCTAAAAATAATGCATAAGTCACCAATTAATATTAAAGTGAAAGCGTTTGAGTTTTCGTTAAATGTTCTACTTATGTAATATAATTTCCTGCAAAAAATACTTAGCTTATCTTAAAAATTATCAACTGCTTTTTTCTTCTCTTTTCAATATCAGAATAATAAACAATCTACACCACCTATCTGCGCGTATTTTTTATTATTATTCTTTAATTAATTTTTTTTAAAATAGGAAAATACTACCCCACCCCCCCCCCCCCCCGCAAAAAAAAAACCTTTAAATAACCCTCTTTTTGTAACATAGAATTGCGATTATGCTGAATAATTACTTTTAATTTACTAGTTATAGAAAAAATATTTATTCCTTCTCATTTCCAAAATAAACGTTTCAATCAAAGGAATATCGGGAAGTCTTTTCTTAAATTGTATTTGATTTCCCTCAGATAAATTGACACAGTAATAAATATATGATGCCTAATGTAAACATCTCCATGTCTTCTTAAACATGACTATGCCGTTCTAATAAGATTTATAAAAATGACCATAAAAATATAGCGAGCTTTTCACAAAAATTATTCCTTTTTCCTTTTAGACTCATGTAAAACTTGGAAATATTTGTAAAATGTATTCATTATACATATTTTTTTTTCGATTATTATTGCGCTCAACATTTAAAATAATGTTAGTGGCACTTTTTTGTGAGGGAAATATTTTTAATAAAAGATAACACCACATTTCTATTTAGTAATATAAAAAAAAATATTAGCATTACATAACTAGGTGTCAAGGGTATGAAATCACTGTAGCTTTGTTTGTACGTGTAACATGTTGAGTTAGAGACTATAGGTGTAGCGTTGTATATTGTGCGAGAATGCTATGACGTATTTGTGTAAGGGAAGTGACGCGTTAGTTAGAGTGTTGTTATGGTTGCGGATTGATGGCGGTTAGACAGAGCGTTGAATTGTGTGTTGTCTACTTCTACATTATTGTATGTATCCAGAAGAGATACTTGATTATATAATAAACATTATTGGACAATTAATCCAGTTGGCGTTAGTATATCGGCATTGGTTATTATTGTTAATCTGGCCCATCGGATGAGATAGGGGCATGTTATACTAAAGAACACATATATAGTCGTTACTGATTGGATATAGGTATATGACGATCAGATAGCCACTATACAAATATATTGTAAGATCGAACGTCTGGTCATCTTACTTATAGTAAGATCGAGCGTCTCGTCACTAGGTCAAGCAGATCCGAGTAGGTGTGTGTACGTATGCAGATGCGTAGCGTAAGGGGGGCAGGGGGTACAGATGTACCCGGGCGCCAGCTATTTAGGGCGCCAAAATGTGCTTTGGTATTATTTCATTGATGAAAATAATGGGTTTGAGAGTTGAAAAAAGGAAAATAGGGCGCTTTAAAATGAATCTTGTCCCCGGGCGCCAAACACTCTAGCTACGCCTCTGTACGTATGTGTGTGTGTGTTTGTGTTTGTGTGTGTATTTATGTGTGTTTGTGTTTGTGTGTGTGTCTGTGAAGAAATTATTTTTATTTTTTTAAGTCGGATTCAGCCACAGCCTTTACCTTGAGCTAGACTTAATTTTTTTTTTATTTAGAAGATCGTAAATGGCGGTTGTCACAAGGAAACTTAAAGTGCGCCACCCCCCAAAAATGACACCCGCGGGTACACGCCGTTTGACACCATCCAAAACCGGAAGGTATTAAAAAAGGGGTGTTTGGACGTATGAAACGGAGCCGAGTACGTTATCCTAGTCCCCCGGATTTGTATCCATGACACGACCCTCATCTTATCCAACTAATCCATTCCCACAAAAGCAATATAAAAAAACAGGATTATATGCCCACCATTCCAGGCACTAATCCATGCATTGAAAGCGCGGGTCGCGGTGGTGTCTCCCCCCCCCCCACCCGACCCTTTAGAGGAGGGCTAAGTAATGGTGTTTTTTTTTTCTCTTTGGTCTTCCAGGCGACGATGTCTTGTAAAGGACTGCCATGACATTGTCATAATTCTAACTGGTCTGCTCTGTCTACAAGTCTGCCCGACGCATATCCGTTTACACGCAGTGACTCCAGGAGTCACGAAAACGATTTGAGACAGAATCGGAGTCGTTAAAAACAAATTTGTCATTGACTTTGTTGAATGTATTTGGAAATTTGTCTTTTAAAATAAAATTAAAACACATGAAAAAATGTTAAGATATTTCTATGGTTTAAGAAAGTGATGACAAAATGGAGCGGCTTGTGAGAGATAAAAAAAAAAGTACATTATTTCATAAAATCAATATTAATAGCTGCTTTCTCAGTTTATTTCCCATTTAATTTTTGGAATTGATTTGGCATACATAAAGATTACATGATCGAGTCTTTTGGAAAATACGAATAACGATAATTCAAAGAATTTTTTTTCTTCTAAATTGTACACCCATACCTCGCTTTACGGCCTAGACATGTTCCGGAAAAGTTGGTCGTAAAGCGAAAAGCCGTATAATGAATCAATAATTTTGATATAAACCCGTACAAATTTAATTGGATCTGTTCCAATATTTTTATAAAATAATATAGTCGTTAGATCATAAATCATTTTATTCTTTTCATTTCCTATAAAAGTAAAAATACAAAACATTGTAATAGTAAACAGGAATTAAAAAAATAAACATATAAATTAAAAAACAAAAGAAATCATATGTACATATTTATACATAAAATAAAATGTTTAGAAACTTTATAATCTGATGAGCATTAACACGAAAAATCATCTGCCATCCTCACTTTCCGCTGTTGTGGATTGACCCAGTTGAAAATATTGGTGCAAAGTTGTCTGCTTCGCCTTGCTTTCTGTTTCTTTTAAAAGCGTTTTGTAACAGGCATTTGCTGAATTTACTCCTCTAGACACTTTAGCGCTGCGTTCTTTGTCGGAATCATTTTGAAGAAGGATGTTCATTCCCTGCTCAAAATATGAAAGTGCATTTGATAGGTTCTTTGCAGTTGGCTGTTGGCCGTATAATGAAACATCGTGGGCCGTAAACCGAAAAAGTGCCACCGGCCATCATTTAAAAAGGCCGTAACAGCTAAATGCCGTATAAAGAGCGGCCGTATAGCGAGGTATAGGTGTATTTGTTTCTTGTTTTTATAAAAATACAGTTTACTAAAAAAAAATGTAAGCTTACGTCACGGGCTGTTTCAATATTGGAAATGATCGATAACCTTAAAGCAGTCTCTCCCTCGTATTACAATGTTTCAATACTGCAATGGTTTTGGTGTTACACTATAAGACAAACTGATCAGTTTGTCGAGTTAGCAGCTCCTTAGCAACCGTTCCTGATCTACAATGAATGAGTTTTAAAAATCAAATTGTAAGATACTCAAAAAAAACAACAACAACAAAAACAAACAAACAAAGAAACAAACAACCTACAATGAAGTAAATGATTAAATATGTTAAAGGTTTAATATTTCAATCAGCCTGATTATAATAGGAACATTACGGTCTTAATAACCCAATTCTTTTATATAATACATCGCGCCACATTCTCTTCCAGATCGAGCCACATTCTCTTCCAGATCGCGCCACATTCTCTTCCAGATGGCGCCACATTCTCTTCCAAATCGCGCCACATTCTCTTCCAGATCGCGCCACATTCTCTTCCAGATCGCGCCACATTCTCTTCCAGATCGCGCCACATTCTATTACAGATCGCGCCACATTCTCTTCCAGATCGCGCCACATTCTCTTCCAGATGGCACCACATTCTCTTCCAAATCGCGCCACATTTTCTTCCAGATTGCGCCACATTCTCTTCCAGATCGCGCCACATTCTCTTCCAGATCGCGCCACATTCTCTTCCAGATCGCGCCACATTCTCTTCCAGATCGCGCCACATTCTCTTCCAGATCGCGCCACATTCTCTTCCAGATCGCGCCACATTCTCTTCCAGATGGCGCCACATTCTCTTCCAGATCACGCCACATTCTCTTCCAGATCGCGCCACATTCTCTTCCAGATCGCGCCACATTCTCTTCCAGATCGCGCAAAATTTCTTCCAGATCGCGCCACATTATCTTCCAGATCGCGCCACATTCTGCTCCATATAACGCCAACTTAACTTCCAGATCAAGCCACATCTTCCATTAGTTAAACATCTACTGCCTTTATAGTGTTGTGGGAGGGCTCGCTTTTTATAATGAATTTTTACAGTTGGTAGTAGTTTTTACTTAATTTTTTTAATATATACCCGGCGTTGCACGGTATCGCATTTGGAAAAAAAAATTCTACTACCTTTTAATTAATTGGTATCCAGCGCCAAGTAAAATATAAACCAAAAAACACCCGTTTAGTAAAAAAAAAAAAAGAATTAATGTATCTCCTGTAAAAATAAATTTAAAATAGCTTTTGTAAACCTTTCATTAACCGATGGGATCCCGATCCCAGACGATTCCGTTTCCCGGTGTGATCCCGTTTTCCGATGGTATCCCGTTATCCAGAGGTATCCCGATCCCGTTTGGATCCAAATCGCGGTTGGATACAGATACCGGTGAGATCCCAGTACCTGTGGGTTACCGATCCAGTCAGTATTCCGACCCCCATGGCTTCTCGATACTGTTGGTATCCCGATCCGGTGGGATCCCAATGGGATCCTAACCCAGGTTTGATCATGATCCCAGTAGGAGGCCAAACCTTGTGGGTTCCCGATTCTGTCAGGATTCCGTTTCTCAGTGTAATTCCGATCCCGGTGTTATCCCGTTCCTGGTTGTATCATAATCCCAGTGTGATCCCTTTTCCTAGTGGGATACCGATCCCGTAGGATCCCGATCCTGGTGGAATTCCGATACCGGAGGATCCTTATAACGGTCGGTTCCCGATCCCGGTGTGATCCCGATCACGATGTGATCCCGATCCCGGTGTATCATAATCCTAGTATGCTCCCGTTTCCCGGTGGGATCCCAATAGCGGTGTGATCCCAATCCAGGTAAGATCCCGATACTGGTGGGATCCCGTTTCCCGGTGTGATCCCGGTCCCGGTAGAGTCTTATCCCGGTGGGATCCTAATCGTGGCTGGATCTCGATCACTGTAGGATAACGTTGCTTAATAGTAGATCTGTAACGTAGTATCTACAGCAATAGCTAATCCAGCCGTCCATATTTGAATTCCCTCATTGTGATACATCGTCTTCAATCTTTTACACTCCTCCACACACACACACACACACATACACACATAAATACAAACTTTATATTATTTTTATTTTTTATATATTTACGCCCCTGAACCTGCTTCACGCGGGGGCCGCCATAACTAATATGATTCCAATTAAGCGCTAATTATGTGCGCCCACCTCGCCCCATCTATCAGCCACCGCCACGTTTCAGGTCGGCCTGAGCCCGGGGAGACGTGGGGCCCACCCCACCAGACAGCGAGGCGCTACCCGGACACGCCCCCATCGCCCTCGAAAGCTTTAAGGAGGTTTTTTTTGGGGGGGGGGGGTGGGGGGGGGCTTGTCGTCATGCTATTTATGTGCCTCAAATAACGCGAAGGTCGGCTTTCTTCCACTGTAACTGATAGCTACTGTAAGGTGGGTGTGAGTGATGGGCGGGAATTGGGGGTAGGTCAGGGGGGTCATGGGTAGGGGTGTGGGCGATCCTAAATTTTTCTGGGTTTCTACGTTAAGGAGCAAATTTTTGATTTTTGCCTCCCCCCACCCCTTTTTTTTTTTTCCCGCGCACAGAAAAGTGGGAATAAACTTTTTAAAAAAAAAACTTTTAAGTATTTTTTATAATTATTAAAATAAGTACATTTCCTTATCCGTGCGCAATTTATTATTATTATTACTATTTTTGTCGTTGTTCTTCTTCTTGTTTTGGAGGCGAGAATAAGCAATAACATGAAGCGTTGGTTGGAATTCTTTCCCGTGCTTTCGCTTGAGCATGTTAATCATGGAGCTATTTGGCTGTATTCAGTTGTTCCTCCTTAAGAAATATGACTCTATTAGCGGAGCCCAACTTCAAAGACAGTTAGTTGCTCCTCCATAATTAATAACAAGTGTTGACTGAGTTCACATCCGCACCGCGTAGCATTCCATTTCCTCTAGTAGCTGATGGATGCAGAATGTTGTAAGTAATCAAATCCCTATATGTATATCAACGTGGATATTAGTTGATAATTAGTTGTTTTTTTTTTTTTTAAAAAGCTATAAATGACCTCCAACCCTGACTACATGATTAACCACGAAACGAACTCTTTTTTTAAAGTTTGTATCCAAGTCTTCTAAGAAATGTGAATATTTCTCCTATTCGTGTTAGCCCTCACAGTCTCTAATAATTGTCTTGGTATGAATGTATTGCTTTAACGATGTGTTCCATAGGTGTGAAAAACAAAAATTCCCAGAAGTTAGCACCAATTGGTATTCATATTGAGAACGTTACTTAAATGCAAGTTTTGTCAAGTAACTTTGGTAGAAAGGAAGTTCACGCAGTGCTACCGGGAAGTTCACGCTTTTCCGACGGGAAATTCACGCATTGCCGCCGGGAAGTTGACACATTTCCGTCAGTAAGTTCGACCATTGCCGCTGCAAATTTTGGGCGGGTTTTATTTAGTATATAATAAATACATTTTTTTAAAAAGAAATGACGCACAACGAACCCTATTTACTCCAGACATTCATGTCTTATGTATAAGTTAATCGGGCTGATGTTAACCAGTTTATCCGTGACGTCATTTGCGTGGATTCACTCCCCTTATTTTTTTTATTAGAGTTACATTTTCCTTAAATTACGATGGCATGTTTTTTAATTAAATTTTTATTGGTTGATTAAATATAATGATAAAATTTGATTGGTTGGCTGATTTAGTATTTTATGTCGTCTGCCATTTCATAAGATTATTTTAGAGGATGACCACACGTGTTTTATTCGTGTTTCATTAATTTTTGGATATTCTTTTCGTTGGAACCTGAAATAAAGTGTGTAAAAGTGTATTCCATGAAAATGTAAGTTGGGTTTTCATTACTTCTTTATTTTATAATTAATTTTGGCCACTTTTCTTTGTTTTTTTAAAATTTTCCTACTTTTTAGGGTCAAAACCCAGCGCCACGTTAGGCTAAGGAGAGTGTCAAAACGCTGGTTCCGATAGGGTCAAAACCCTGTTAGGGAGAGGGTCAAAACCCTGTTAGGGAGAGGGTCAAAATCCTTTTAGGGAGAGCGTCAAAATCCTGTTAGGGAGAGGGTCAAAACCCTGTTAGGGAGAGGGTCAAAACTCTATTAGGGAGAGGGTCAAAACCCTGCTAGGGAGAGTGTCAAAACCCTGTTAGGGAGAGGGTCAAAACCCTGTTAGGGAGGAATTTAGGGTTCAGGTTAGGGTGAGGGATAGATTTAGATCATTTTTTTCATTTTTAAAAACATTTTATTCGTAATTTTAGCAAAAACACGAGTTATTTTATTTTTCCATGGCCGCCATCTTGGTTGTCCCGACCCGTGTACACGTAAAAGTTCGTGGGTCGGGGCAACCAAGATGGCGGCCATGGTAAAAATCGCGGATAGGCTTCTCAACATTTACCGTTAATCGTTTTATAGAACTTAAGAAGTATGCTTCAAACACGAAATGACAAATCCCCTTTTAAAAGAAACAAATGGCATCTCAGCTATCAGAAACATATAAAATTGTAAGCATTGTAAAATACAATCTCAGTAAATGAAATTGGATCCAATTTTATTTATCATTTGATATCCCATTTGGGTCAGAGGTCATCTTTATCTTTCTTTCGAATTCTTCTATACCTGAAGTGGGAATGGTGTTCGACGCATCACATGACTATTGGCGGTAGCGTCTTCAGAAAATATTGCATTGTTAATGATCGCATTTAGGCGTATCTTCCAAGTTTCAAATCATTGAATTACGCGGCTGTAGAATGTATCAGAATGTGTATTGGATAAAGCGTCAACCAGGGGTTGCCTGTCATAAATACAGTTAACCAGCACAATTCTGCTTAAATTTTCCATCAGACAGACGTCCAGGTCAAATGATGCCCCCCCTCCCCCAAACCAAACTCAATACAAACTCACACACATAATATGTGCATGCAACTAAAAGGTTAAAGGTCAAAGCTAAAGTAATATGATGTCCTGAAATACTGATAGTAAATTGGTGAACAGAAAAACTAGCAGAAAAGTGGCCGCAAAAGTGATCATAGCAGTAAATTGGTGCCCAAAACGACAGTGCCTCTGTATAACGCACGAGTTGAAATGTCATGAAATAAATACAATGCTTTCATGGAAGTGCTGTGATGGAAGTGCTATCATGGAAGTGCTGTCATGGAAGTGCTGTCATGGAAGTGCTGTCATGGAAGTGCTGTCATGGAAGTGCTGTCATGGAAGTGCTGTCATGGAAGTGCTGTCATGGAAGTGCTGTCATGGAAGTGATATAATGGAAGTGCTGTCATGGATGTGCTGTCATGGAAGTGCTATCCTGGAAGTGCTGTCATGGAAGTGCTGTGATGGGAGTGCTATCGTGGAAGTGCTCTCGTGGAAGTGCTATCCTGGAAGTGCTGTCATGGAAGTGCTGTGATGGGAGTGCTATCATGGAAGTGCTATCATGGAAGTGCTATCATGGAAGTGCTGTAACTAAAATAAAGCGTATTACTTTAAAGAAAACACCCAGAAAACGATGCAGTTGCGTTTATCGTAAGTATCATCGTGAGCGTTCAAATATTGCATGTAAAACAGGTTGTAAATCGATCCTACGATAATGATAAGATTGTTAAAAATTTAACGTTGTAAATAAATATTATTATTATTTTTTTTTTTCATTTTAAAATGAAACATCGAAGTCAATAAAACACGACTAGATCCTTACTAGAAGTTACTTTCAAATTTAAATTGTATTACAGAATTTCAAGGAAATCTCCCTTCCCGTGAAATTCCGGGCAAATAGATTGTCACAAATGGTTGCTGTAGTAGGCCACGACTTATAAAATGTAGTAAGTGGTGTTGCATTGTTAAGCTCAGTAACTCTAGTACACAGGTTCTCAAGAATTTTCAAGTCACGATCACATTTACATAGAAGTAACGTTTCTATCGACTGCAATTCTTTGATTTGAAAAATAGCTTTTTAAGTAAGTAAATTCCTGGGACATTAAAACATATCAAATTTAGATTTCTCTATGACATTTTAATATATTTAATATCAATATCGACATTGATATTGTAACTCAAACTTTGAGACACCAAATAATTTATTATTATATTTTTTTTAAATCACTATCTTTTTTTTTTTTAGTTTATTGTTTCAGCCGACGACATCACGGAAAGTCCTTCGCTACTCCATTTGTGCTCTCATCCCATGGGCCGTGAACCCGTGCACTAGTCACTTCATCACACCAGGCTGTTCATGTATCAAACTACTTTTGTATTATGTAGTGTGTTTTTTTAAATTCCTAAATCAAACTAACACATAATGTATGTGTATTTTAACATAATATTATTCCAAAACAGCTTCCCCTCTTAGAAAAACTTTAAAATGTTTCGTGACTGATTCGAAAATAGAATTTACGATAGCAATTGATGGACTGCATCCAAGTTGTGTAAAAGGAAATATAAGGACAATTTATTGTAAACTTGAATTCTTTTTGTCTTGTTTTCTGATGAAGACTCTTAGCCGAAACGTCAAAATCTTTTGCCCTGTCTATGAATTCAAGTTTAGAATACCTTGTCCTTATATTTCATTTAGAACTTTCGACGAGTAAAGAATGCGAAATCCGATAAAGAGTTCGTGTTTTCCCCCTGTTTTTATGAAGTGCCCAGCCTCTCAACTAACCTGACATCGTTTTGTATGCATCAAAAGATAATTTAAAAATTAAGCAATTATTAATGAACACTCTTTTTTAGTTTATTTCAGTTTAAATTATATTCTTCTATAGAATTAATGTATTCCAGGCGAATCCCGGAATAAAATACACTTTTATCCCGTTTTCCCGGGATAAGAAAACCGCCGGGAAATTAGAAACCCCACTTCACACCCAGGAGAGCTCTAAATAACTTAATGACTAGGCGATAATTGTACTTATTGGATTAAAATATCTTTCTCTTTTTTTTTTTTTAAATTTATAATTAAATTAATCAGTGATGGCTACCATAAATTCTACACCGGGCCGTCACTAACCCATGTAATTAGCCATTTCTTATGGCTGAATAGAAAGGATGGAGAAGAAGAAAGAAAAGAGAGGGGGGGGGGAAAGAGTAATTACTCAGCTAATAACTTGTTCGTGGCATCTCAGACAGATCCCTGGCCATTAACTGTTTTGCTGGCCGATAGTTAATTCAATTAGAAAAATGGCGGTGCTTAACGTTGCCTAATACCCGGGCGACTGGTCTAAGAAAATTGTTTAGTTCGGTTGTGTAGTTATGTTGTCTATTAACTTTTAAATATATATTTTTTTTAATTGTAAAATTAATTATATTTTTATATATATACATACAAATATAGTCTGATTAAGGTAACTGAACGAAAAGGTGGGGCTAGAAGGTTTAAGTGACCCCGGGGGGGGGGGGGGAATGGATATGTCAAGAGATGCGAAATTTTATGAATAATATAAAAATATATCCTGTCTACAACATAATTGTAAGAATTTTTATACATATTTTGTAAAATTGTAAAATGGGTTTAGGTAGTTGGGGTGTCAAATGAAAAATTAGAAAGTTGATATGATTAGATATTTTTTTTTTTTTTTTTAAATTTCTAAAGAGATTCGTTTATTGTTGCCCCACTGTTTAGTTGATAGAGTGGGGAAAGGTTATACTGAGAACACAACCACCACACATGCAGACATACACACACATATGCACACGCATGCATACATACGCACACACACACACACACACACACACACACACGTATATATTCACGACACTCACACAACACAAAAAAAAAAAAAAAAATTTTAAACACCAACCATACCCTCAAAAAAGCAAGCCCCCCCACCCCCCCCCACACACACTTTTCCATAAAACTTTAACTCACTTGGCACTTGGTTTTTTAAGTAAATATTTTAAAATTCGCATTATTTAAAGATCTAATTTATTCAACTTTCTTCCTCTTGTTAAGGAACCATTTGAGAAGAAAAATTACTTTAACAAAAACAAAAAAAAACCAGCACATAAATAATAGAAGATTGGTTTTCAATTCATCCTTCTGTGGCTAATGAGGCTGAAATCCTTAAAGATGAGAAGATCGGTTTACTGGTCATCAGCTCCATTGTCACCGCGAATAATCATCTTAGAAAGGTGTGGACGATGGCGTACCCGGGGAAGGGCGGTAGAGATGGTGAACGGGCGTAGGAAAAGGGGGGGGGGGTTGCCGAGCGGTACTTTTTTTCTAGGTATTTGGGCACCCGAGGGGGGGGGGCTGAATTTTCGGCCTACTGAAACAGTTTCTTTTTTATTTGTGTGTTTGGGGATGAATATAGTGGCCTGCCCTTGGTGTACTAACCCTAGTTAAGTGATTGTGGTCGTAGTTGGCTTCCCCGACCCCCCCCCCCCCCCCCACAACATTTGTTAAATCTTCGGAACTGAGGCCCTAAGAGATGTAGTGAATTAACGGAATAAAAATGCATCACGTGTTCCTCTCATTTGCTACACGAAGGCTATGAGTGTTGTCGTTCATCTGATGAGTGTTGTCGTTCATCTGATGAGTGTTGTCGTTCATCTGATGAGTGTTGTCGTTCATCTGATGAGTGTTGTCGTTCATCTGATGAGTGTTGTCGTTCATCTGATGAGTGTTGTCGTTCATCTGATGAGTGTTGTCGTTCATCTGATGAGTGTTGTCGTTCATCTGATGAGTGTTGTCGTTCATCTGATGAGTGTTGTCGTTCATCTGATGAGTGTTGTCGTTCATCTGATGAGTGTTGTCGTTCATCTGATGAGTGTTGTTGTTCATCTGATGAGTGTTGTTGTTCATCTGATGAGTGTTGTTGTTCATCTGATGAGTGATGTTGTTCATCTGATGAGTGATGTCGTTCATCTGTTGTGTTTTCTTTCATTTGTTTTTAAACTGAGAATGTCTTACAGGTATATGATGCTGTCATAAAGTTCCAGCGACCATTTGAAAGAAGAAAAAAAAAATTCAGGTTAAAGTAGGCAAGAATTTTAATTCATCAGAATGATCAACTTTGACTGCTCAATTAAAAGGCTTGCAGTTTATTTGAAAATGTTTCTTTTAAACACCGTGAACTTTTCAAGTGTTTGCTGACACTAAGGGCAAGTCTAAACCTTTTCGCATAAATATTTGTCTTCCATTTACTAACAAAATTATACATGAACTTATGTCTTGACTAAACAACGGATTTCCCTTTTGGTGCGGCTTATAATAATAATCATATAAAGATATAAGGACATTGGTAGAATAAGGACATTCTTTGTTGGTAGAATAAGGACATTCTCTGTTGCTAGAATAAGGACATTCTCTGCTGCTAGAATAAGGACATTCTCTGTTGCTAGAATAAGGACATTCTCTGTTGTTAGAATAAGGACATTCTCTGTTGCTAGAATAAGGACATTCTCTGTTGCTAGAATAAGGACATTCTCTGTTGCTAGAATAAGGACATTCTCTGTTGCTAGAATAAGGACATTCTCTGTTGCTAGAATAAGGACATTCTCTGTTGCTAGAATAAGGACATTCTCTGTTGCTAGAATAAGGACATTCTCTGTTGCTAGAATAAGGACATTCTCTGTTGCTAGAATAAGGACATTCTCTGTTGCTAGAATAAGGACATTCTCTGTTGCTAGAATGAGGTCTAGAATGATGGCGATAGAGTGTCCCAGCTTTACCGTCATAAAAGGATCATGTCTCTCTTACAAAACGGATAGACTTTCTATAGTTTTTTTTTAGAATAAGGAAGGACCTTTCCAATCTGCCGTAAGAAGATAATAATTTCTCTCTCTCTCACTCTCTTTCACTCTCTCTCTCACTCTCGTTCACTCTCTCTCTCTCTCTCTCTCACTCTCTTTCACTCTCTCTCTCTCACTCTCTCTCTCACTTTCTCTCTCTCTCTCACTCTTTTTCACTCTATCACTCTCTTTCTCTCTCACTCTCTCTCTCTCACTCTCTATCACTCTCTCTCTCTCACTCTCTCTCACTCACTCTTTCTGTCTCTCTCACTCTCTCTTTCTCTCTCTCACTCTCTCTCACTCTCTCTCACTCTCTCACTCTATCTCTCTCTCTCTCACTCTCTATCACTCTCTCTCTCACACACACTCTCTCACTTTCTCTCTCTCTCCCTCCCTCTCTCTCTCCTTCTCTCTCTCTCTATCACTCTCTCTCTCACTCACTCTCGCTCTCTCACTCACTCTCGCTCTCTCACTCACTCACATACTCTCTCTCTATCACTCTCTCTCTATCACTCTCTCTCTCTCTCACTCTCTCTCTCTCTCACTCACTCACACTCTCTCTCTCTCTCTCTCTCTGACTCTATAGAGGACCGCGTGTGGGCATAAAAGTGATCTGTAAAGAATTCCACCATGGCCACCATTGCAGATAATCTCAGGGTCAACTTTCTGGAAACTGCCGGCGGGGGCGCCCTCTGATTTATATTGTCGTTCGTTTGCTCTAATCGTAGAGATGTCCATTTTAAAGTATGTGAGCAGGGCGCCAGCCCTTCATGCACTGCTCGCTAATTAATTAAGCTATAAATATTCATACCACGTGACGCGTGGGGGCGTGTCCGCACGCGCGTTAGACGGGCAGCTCCGTGTCGAGAATTACCACCCTTTTGCAAAGGCTTCCCTCTATCTCGGCAGTGATAATTTGCGATGATTATCATGAAATTCATTTTGGCTGAAACTCATGATTACAGCTCCCTTGTCTCGCGACAGCGTCTCTCCTGACAGCTTTCTTTCTCGCCTTAGGTTGCCCTCTCCTCATTCTCTCACTTTTTCTTCCACATTCTCAGTAGCTCTCTCTCCTCACGCTCTCTCGTTTCTCTCTCGCTCTCTCTCTCTCTCTAATAGCTCTAGCTTTTTACTTATAATTGAAGAATCCTATTTTGCTATATTGCTCTTGATTGCTGTGTTTCGTTTTGATTAATATTGCCAAAACTTTGTTTTGTTTAACGGGCATCTGTTTCTTCGATATCTCTTTCCACGTTTTTTTCCCCAGTTGTCTCTGTAAATCACTCAACAGTTCTTTAATTAATCGTTCTTGTTCTGACTGATATGTTCAGATGTCGCACGTCAAATACAAGAATCTATTCAGGCAAACTTGACCCCATGTGTGTGATGCCGAAGAACTTGTTTTCGCTAAGTAGCCATACACCCTGGAGATAGCGATATCAACACTTTAGGTGGTGCGAGGCAATGTCAAATCATTTTGAAATTCCGTATTCGAAGCTGTGGGTCTGGTTAAAAGAGTTGGACTCAAGTTCCGTTGACTGCATTCCCCCAAAATTTTAATAAGTTTTCGATACCAATTACCGACAACAAAAGAATCAAGGCACTCCTTTAATTTAATGGAGAGACGACTGGGACAATAACGCTTGTTATACTAGAGATGTTGTCCTCTTGGTCAGGGCCGGCCCTAACAATTGCGGGGCCCTATGCGAAACGGATTGCGCGGGGCCCAAGTCTGGGTAGGGATAAGGATAATAAGTGAAAATTAAGATTTTGTATTAGAAAATACATTCGTCTTTGCATTTTATTTACTCTTTACTAAGTACAAAATCACGATCAAATTAACTTTACTTAACGAGCCTCGCGTGTAGCGAAGTCATACAGTATATCATCAAAATTCTGTTTCCTACATAGATCACGCTCAATAGCAAGAATTGCCAAATTGTTTAATCTATATTCGTGAAATGTTGACATCAAGTAATTCTTGATTAGTTTGAGGCGCGAGAAGCTTCTTTCACCAGAATAAACACGCTGACCTATACATGATTATAAGTTATAATGGTTTAATTTAATAATTTACACCTGGAATTAGCGCGGGGTCTATGAAAGTGCGAGGTCCACTGCGGCCGCATAGGTTGCAGTGTCCTAAGGCCGGCCCTGCTCTTGGTTGTTCTCTCTCTCTCTCTCTTTCTATTTCTCTTTGTTTCTTTCCTTATTCCCCCCTCCTAACTCTCTCTCTCTCTCTCTCTCTCACCTCTTTCAATTTGTCTCTCTGAGTGTAGTAATGCAGAATCCCTGAATTATGTGAAGGTAACCATGTTTTTAAGATTATGAAATGCGTTGCCCGTGTAGATGAGTAGATGTGTGGCTTGCTTGCCCCCTCACCACATTGCTGGTGCTTGCCCACTCACCACATTTGCTGGTGCTTGGTAAAGTTACATACTCTCATCGTGATCTGCCATAAGTAAACATGTGGACGACTGCAAAGTCTAAAATGTGTTTAGATGATCGATGAACCTCGTTATTGGAATAAAATGTATGTGTATGTATGTATGGCATCTTTCCGTCTACGAGAGACGATAGATTTATCTTGTCTGATTGCAGCCCTTGGTGTGGCTAGTGAGACCGATCCTCGAGTGGCAGTCTCTTTTGCATGTCCCACACACGAATGCGGTGGAGCAGTGTTTTCTGGCCTTTCTCTGCGCTCTCTTTACATCTAGAATTAGCACGGGGCCTATGAAAGTGTGTATTACATTTAAAATAATAATAATAATAATAATAATAATAAAATTACCAAAAAGTTAATGTCCCTATGATTAAATATGTTATAGGGCGCTTCGGTGTCAATATGGATGCAAAAAGATTTGACGCCCTAAAATTGTTAGCAAATGACTTCCCTGCACTCAAAGATTTGACCCCCACCCACCTTCTATGGTGGGGCAGAGAGAATGTTTTATATTTCACAAATACACTATTAGAAATTCAACGTGTATTTCATCTTAGCTGTTTTATTGTAAATGTTGTGACATTTGAAATAGTCTGCTCAATTCCATTATATTGTTTCATTCCAGGTGCTTCCTGTGTCGAAGAATTCGATTCAATATGTCGATACTAATATGAAATGAATCAATAGTTCAACAATATAATATTTTTTTTTAATAAATTTGTTTAAAGTCCATTAATCAGTGAGAAAGTCCGAAAGGTGCGGGGAAGTGGGGACAGGGAGGGGAAGTGGGGACAGGGAGGGGAAGTGGGGACAGGGAGGGGAAATGGGGACAGGGAGGGGAAGTGGGGACAGGGAGGGGAAGTGGGGACAGGGAGGGGAAGTGGGGACAGGGAGGGGAAGTGGGGACAGGGAGGGGAAGTGGGGACAGGGAGGGGAAGTGGGGACAGGGAGGGGAAGTGGGGACAGGGAGGGGAAGTGGGGACAGGGAGGGGAAGTGGGGACAGGGAGGGGAAGTGGGGACAGGGAGGGGAAGTGGGGACAGGGAGGGGAAGTGGGGGGGGGGCTGGGTGGAGTTATATGTTAAAAGTTTTAGGAAATAGTGTCTACAACAATCTTTTTATTGGAATCTAATACTGTTTCTTCGGTCGTGAAAACCTTAAGTTATAGTACTCATTCCACAAGACGTATTTCAACAATTAACATTTAGCTTAGGACAGACGAATAAATACATCCTCATTCTTAACACTTAAAAAAAGCAACTCCTTGCTTTTAACTCCGTCTAATTCTTTATCAAGCCCCCCCCCTCCCAAAAAAAAAAATCAAAAAAAAATAAGAAAGAAATAATTTTATTTAGATTTAGGATCATAAAAATCCTTGGAAATAACGAATATTTGCACTTACAGCGTGCTGAGATAAAAAGATTGGACAAGAAGCGCCACCTCAACCCCCACCCCCACCCCAACCCGCAAATCCAAACAGGCCGCTTTACTAGACTTGAAAGTTATCCGGCCTTCACCCCACTGCGTCTTGTCGAGAAGAAACAGGTCGTGAAGAGACGCAGCTCGGCTTTTTTTCCACCATAGTGGCCGCGATCCCATCAGTCAATACCAATCATCCGTCTGAGCGAAAAAAAAAAGGACCCCCTTCATATTTCAGGCAATACCAATCATCTGCGTTGTAAAAGACCTCTTCATCGTCAAACTTGCAGTCCATAACGTTATCATAATTCAGACCTCTCATTCGCCCATTCATCCCCGGGGCACTTCTCTGACACTATCAGCGCGAGCGCTCAAAACATGGTTTCTGTCTCATTTCCGGTTCCAAGTGACAAGTTAAAAGTCAATATTTTCCCGCCTCTGATGCGACGGGGGGATAAGCGGGCAGCAGCTTCTCTCAAAGGGCCTCCACCGAGAGCAGCGGCCGATAACCCTTTGCTGGCGGCGCTGGCTTCCATTTCCGCACTTCCCCGGTGATGGATAACTGTAGAGGTTGGAGCACAGCCCCCCGTTTGCCAGCCAAATTGTCACAGAACTTTTCGTGTAATCCCCCGTTTTCCACCCCATAACACTAGCAGATCCAATCGCTCCGGACCGCGCTTCCCCCCCCCCCTTTTTTTTTTGTTCTATCGTCTTCGTCTCAGAAACGATTTTTAACAAAAAAGTTTTGGCTACCCCCCCCCCCCCACACCCCAGACCCCTTTTTCACTCCGAGGATCTTCATTCAATTATTTCTTGATATTCCCAGTGTCTCGGAGAATGACCGTTGATTGATCAGCCGTAGGGACGCGGGCGGTTTTCTTGCGCCGGGGACATCACCTCGTTATCTGTTTACGGTTGTTTGGACGTGTAATGTGAGGCGGTCTGTGGCCTCGCAATGAGGGTCAGGGGTCAGGGGTCAGGGATAACTCTGTCATAAGCTAAAATGTTGACGCGTTTTATGATTGGCTGTGAATGGGACTTTTTTTTTTTTCCCCCTTGTTGTTTATTTATAAAAATAATATTTTCTATCTTTTGCCAGTGGAAATAGATACATTTTTTTTATTGTTAGTTCTTTAAGTGCAACTGCATAATTCCCTTCCCGTTTTTTCCCTTTTAATTGGACGTCCTTTGCAGCTAGCACGAATATTTATGTTTCCGTGTCATTCCTGTATTGTTCTGTGCAGCCCAGATCGTATGTTAACGTTACACGTTAACCGCCATAACCCACTCAAGGCTGTCCATTTTTTTTTTGATATACATATGTAGAGAGAGAGAGAGAGATGAACATTTGTAATCTTACGCAGTATGGTTAAGCGTATGAAAATACAAATACTCACAAACAAAGTACATATCTCTCTACGTAACAATGTTACCAACGCTACCAGATGGCGCTGATTTCGCTTTAAAAAATCCAATAACTGCACTAAATGAGATTCTTAAAAAAAAAAAAAATACAAAAAGTGCGTTTGTTTCGTAATTTTTTCTTTTGTTTTACGGAATTATTTTTTTGTAATAAATATGTGGTGCAAAGGGGGGGTGGAGGGTGGGACATTTGAATATTAATAAAGTTCAGGGGCGGAGACCACCCGGGATGGGGTAGTACTTACTGGAAATCTTATAAAGTGCGCTGCTTGAATGGGTGTTTTTTTTTCGAGTAACGTAAGTGAATGGTAAGTTCACGAATTGCCGCCGCCACTGTTTTACGGGCTATAGCTATAGTGAATGTATAAGCCAAAAGCCTGCTTCTTCCAACAGAACAAGATGAAATGTAGAAAGGGAGGGTATCGGACCTTGTTCACATCGATTAGGGCCAGATTCAACTTCTTACAACAGAACATTATGAAATGCAGAAAGAGAGGGGCCGGACCTTGTTCAAATAGATTAGGGCCAAATTCAAGGGGTAAACCGGAATTGAAAACCTAGACCATGTATTATATATAAAATGGAATTTGAGAATAGGATACACATTCTTTGTGATTTCTTGGTCGTTTTTCCTGGGCTTCCAAAACCAAGTATTAGCGTGGCTTCATGTGTCCCTACTGTACAGTAAGGTCTCAGTTTCCGATCATTTTTCATTTGTATCGTTAGCTTAACTGGGTCTCCATCTAAATATCTAGGTACTTGTGGCCCTTAGTTTGGGGGATTGGACGCAGAAGTATGATAATATGTTTGGGGGCGAATAAACTGAAGAATTGCACAATATTGATCCTTATATATATATATGATATATATTTATATAGTATCAGATTTTTTTGGTAAGACAAGGGTTCGACAAGGACTTCACATTTCGAATGAGCGGGCTTTGTCCTTCTATAAAGGCCCCCAACCCACACGAAAAAAAAAAAAAAAAGAAGAAAAGAACAGACATTCCTTACAATACCAAGTGTCATAGGGAAGTGTACTGCAATCTTCCGATTCAGTTATAACACTATACGGTTTTCTTTTTATAACTTAAACTCTTACTTTCTTTCTGACGCCGCGTCTAACTTCGTGAAAGAAAACTGTCTACACGGTCAGTGACGCTACGGTCCTGGCCCCATTTTTCGCCGGACCCCCCTCCCTTGACCCGCCTCATTATTTGTCAGCACAAATTACGGTGTCCTGCTGCGCCCTCAAGTGCTGCGACGACTGTGTTTTGGGTTCAGGTCGGTGCATGGCGTGGTGCCCGTGGCGCACAGTGACAAGGCCTGGTTCATGGGCTTGTACTTGTTGACCCGATATATGTTTATGTGTGGGGTATGGGGGACCGCTGTATATGTGTGGGGTATGGGGGACTGCTGTGAACGTGTGTGTGTTGTGTGTGTTTGTTAAAAGGTTTTGGGGACTGATGTGGGTGTGTGAGGAATGACCATATATATATGTGTGAGGGATCGGGAGCCACGTGTGTGAATTAGCCTATAGAAATACAATAGACACTTACCTAGTAACTCTGAATCGTCAACATAAAAATGTTCTACGCCTCTATTTTCTTAGAAAGGGAGGGGATCGAAGGGAGGGATTTTCTTAGAAAATAGAGAAATTAAAGAAATTGAGTACATCAACCTCCTGGTTGTTATTGAGTACATCAACCTCCTGGTTGTTATTGAGTACATCAACCTCCTGGTTGTTATTGAGTACATCAACCTCCTGGTTGTTATCTGATGTCGCCAACTTTTCTCCGCTACCTTTTCAAAACTGTAATGATATATTGTTAAAATTTTAAAACAGGTCATTCTATGATTTTAACGCAGTTTAATTTTTAAACGTACACTTTCTTTCGATGACGACGCACTAAAAAGTAGAAAATACATTTATCAAAATTTCGTAAATTTCCCTTACATTTCATATCTTTAGCTTCCGAGCCAATGGCGCCACAATCATTCTACAAGCATGTCAGAATTCCGACTACCTCAACCAAAAACGTACGAACAATCGCCACACGTGAAGTTAATAGAAGGTGGGCAATAAAGCCGTGGCGGGCATCTTACTTTTCTTTGTTGTATCACACGTGTCATTTAAGTCATGTTTGCAATCTGTCTTCGGGGGGAGGGGGGGGGGGAAATTCTTGAAGCCGCAGCAGCCATAAAAAAAAACAGCCCAACACGCAGATATGTTCATACGTTGTTTCATTAAGTCACTAAGCTCAGCCGGCATAATAGAATCTCCATTTTTCCCCTCTTTTTTTTGGTTTTTTTTTTGTGTTACCCATACCCATAAAGTCAGTCTCGGCTAAAATCTCGTTCTTCACCCTCTGCTTTGGTCGCTCTTTGTACTTCCCTGTCTACACCGTGCAGGTTAATTGATTGTGTTTCAAGTGGCGAAAGACATGAGTGTACCAGAGTCGATTTTTTGCTTCAACTTAAATTCTCCCAAAAAGTTGAATTCTCATAATCGAATTCTTGGAGTCTTATTATTAATTTGAATTCTAGGAGACAAAGTCTTATTATAGAGTCGATTTCTTAAAGTTAGGATTCGGGTTCATTTAATAGGAGAATCGTCTTAAGGATCAATATGTCCGCTAAGCTATTTACTTAGGAGTTTCACACTGAATCCTTACTACGCGCGTCTCACTTGAAAAAAATGTTGTCTATTGCCTAAACTATTTCATCAAACATTTCTTTACAAAAAGAAAAAAAAAGGGGGGGGGGGGGGGGGTTTGGTGTACCTATCAAAGCGAAAATTATTTTCTATTTTTTCCCACCGAAAGCGTAAATACCCCCTTTCCACCTCCCCACCAAAAAAACAAATGATCGCCCCTTGTTTGACGTATTAATTCACGTGTCTGTCAGTGTGACTAAAATGTTACCGAAGTTTACAAATGTTGTGTTTAAATAATAAAATTAATAGGCATTGCATTAGCTTGCATTGTCATATGTTCATAGTGAAATCCTGCATCTCAATTTTGATCCACTTCTTATGAGGTAATTTGAGCTGAAACTCTGTAAACTTACACACCCCCCCCCCCCCCCCGATGACAATAAAACCTTTTATGATCATTACGTCACCGATGACCTCAATTTACCCTCCCGAGACCTTATGTGGATAGCACAGGAACGAAAAGTGATATGGACATTAGGTTTTCATTATGGTATGTCTACTCGTTCCTGATAACCATTAAAGATAAGAAACACATTTTTCACTACGGAAAGTTCACCACTGACCTTTAAACGTGTTTGTATTTCATGGGTGCCGCACGCTTGTTTAGTCATGTGTTTCATCGCACTTCGTGATCTCCTATTTAACCTATTTACATATTCCAAAACTTAAACATTTACTTTAAAAAAATATAAAATACATTTCCCCCATAACTTTAATAGAGTCGTTATATTCATATGACAAAAATGGAGTCATAATGATCAATTCATTGATCGTGGGCCCTCAAAATATAGAAGAAGAAGAAGAAGAAGAAGAAGAAGAAGAAAAAAGTGCCAATGAAATAATAATGTTCGTATGACTTGGCAAATATTAATCTGGACACATGTTTACGTTTACATTGCGCGAAGTGTTATGTGACATAATTGTTAACATACAGATTCTTTAAGCATGGAAATATGAGTTCTCACAACTGCCACGCATTACTTTTGTATGCCCCAATCGAACTTGATCTTGAGAAGTATATGGAATGAATTTAGCGATACCGCTGCCGTGCATGTCTTTGCGATGTGGAAAGAACGTTGGGTTCATGCCCCCCCCCCCCTAATTTTTCCCCCACATTTTTTTGTCCTATGACTATAACAGCTCTGAAGTTATGGAGGACATTTATTTTATAGTTTTCAGTATATTTTTAGAAAAGCGTGTTTTCTTGTTTTTTTTTTTTGTTTTTTTTTGAAGTATTAATTACTTTTTATATTTACTCTTATTTTTTACTCTGCATATTCCTACAGAACTGAAAAGACGTGAGTCACCGTTAGGTAAGAAATAAATTTGCTCAGTAAATCATTGCATTTTTATAAGCTTTTGTTTAACATGAGTGTGTGTGTGGGTTTGGTTGGGGGGGGGGGGGGTGGACGTCTTTGTGGTTTGTATTCAAGTTGCGACCGTAGCTTTTTTATACGATAAGTTGATCGTCTGCCTGAAAACGGAGGTTAAAGCTCAGCGGAATATATATATATATATATATTGTTGAGGGGGGGGGTGTTACATAACTTTTTTTTATTTAGATATATATTTCTTCAACAGCGAAGGAAAATAAGTGCTGTGAACATATAATGAGAAAGGTACCAACTAAGTTGACTTTTAGAAATGATAAGGGATGTTATTAAACAAAAGTTTGTCCACCTTTAATTTATTTGCAATCTCCCATATATGGAGTGTTTTATGTATAAGGGGGGGGGGGGCATTAGTTTTCTGGGGAAGGGAGAGGGAGAGCGAGTGAGAGAGAGAGAGAGAGAGTGAGAGAGGTAGGGGAGGGCTGAGAAGTTACCTCTCTTTATGGAAGACTTTCTCTCTATTTCTACTCACAGAACCACGGCTTTTTTGTAAGTTTACATTATTTTTGTCGCTTAATTGTTTGTTGTTGTCACACGTTCCCCACTGGCCAAGTTTGATCGCCCGTCTAGGTCGAGCTTAACTGTAAGTTCGCATCTGTGTTGGGGAAACAGATTGAGAGCTCGGGTTAGGGGTCGAAGCAGAGGGGGGGGGGTGCAGGTGGTGAGTGATGGTAAAAGAAGAAAAGGCTATTTAAAAAAGAAAAATAATTTAAAAAACCCAAACTATTTTACCTTTTCATCTCCAGCAGCAATCGGTCCTTGAGGAGTTTGGGGGGGGGGGGGGTATGGGCAGGGCATTCTGTCATTCAGACTCTGATCAACGGACGGCAAGCCTGTTCAGTGCTCTCCCCCCCCCCCTCTACCCATGCAAAAGATCCAAAAGCGTGAGATTAAAAAAAAGAACAGAACAAGCCACGTTCTTCTCGTGAGTGATTACCACTACTCGGGTTGTAAATACCATAGTGTACCCTGCCGTTAACATCACTTTCCGTTTATGTCTGCGACAAGAATGTAAGCGAAAACTGGAGACGGTTATGTTGCCATAGAAACAGTAATGCTACTCTTGGGGGCTTTCACCCTATATGATGCCCATTTTCTCTTAGGGGCTTTCACCCTATATGATGCCCATTTTCTCTTAAGGGCTTTCACCCTATATGATGCCCATTTTCTCTTAGGGGCTTTCACCCTATATGATGCCCATTTTTCTCTTTTCCCCACTCCCCAAATTTAGCCTCTACTCATTTTCTTAATTTAAAAAAAAAAAATAAAAAATGTATCTCACTTCTCTCCCCCTGGCTACATCAAGTAAGCGCAATCTTTATCTCGTTAGCTCCCCTTGGCGGTTTCTAATTTACCAATTCCGATGTTTGTTAGATAATAGTTCGCAAGTTTCCGTCGTATGGGAAGGAGAAGAGGAAACATTGTTCGAAGAAAGAACGAGAGTCAAGCTTGGGCAAAGGGGGTAGGGGGGGGGGGTCAGAAAGGGGGGCGCAACCGTACATACGTTTATGAGTAAAAAGCCAATTAGAGAAGAGATCACGCATGGGGTTTTTGCCCCCCTGCTGGAGCGCAGGGGTATCGAAATTAGGTGCGTTCCCATGATGCACTCGGTTCGCCATTAAAATCTCGTTCTTGAGTTAGGGTCTCATGTTGTTAAATAATTGGAGCCATGCATAAAAGGGCTCGCTCCTAATCTGCTCCCTGCCGTAAAAACCTAATTTTGTTTTGGGGGTCTGCGATGTCTCATTCGGGGATTAGTTTTTTTCTTTTTTTAAAGACGGGAGTAAACGTCTCACGCTCGGGGCGCGCGATTTAAGACATCCTCAAGCGCACGTGAAGACATTCCACACGGTAGACACACCGAGGTAACACTCACCCGGTAGCGGGGGGAAACAGCCGCGTACTCTGCGGGCTTACTTACAACCCTTTAGGGTTTACTTGTCGAGCGTACTAATAGGCATTAAGCGCGGGGGTCGGTTTTAATTGTGGATCTTTTTTTGATGCTACCGATGGCTTGGTGTACATTAGTCGCCCTACGGTACACATAAGTTTATACAACTTCTCGCGGGGGTGCAGAGGTGTAGCATGGGGGGCAGGGGGGTACAGATGTACCCGGGCGCCAAAATGTGCTTTGGTATTATTTTATTGATGAAAATAATGGGTTTGAGAGTTGAAACAGGAAAAGAGGGCGCTTTAAAATGAATCTTGCCCCCTGGCGCCAAACACTCTAGCTACGCCACTGCGGGGGTGTGAGACTCGCGAGGCTAAAGTGAAGTGCCTCTGTTAGTGTCCACATCGGCGCGTTATGATGTCGGTGTTAATGCAAGGAATGCAGCTGAACTCATCTAGTTACTTTGTTCATGCATGTGTTACGACGGACCATGATGGATAAAACATGTTGTAGTTCTTTTAACTAAGCCACGACTTTCACGAGTACCACCAATATTTGATACATAGTTTTTGTTAAATAAAACTATCATACACTTCTGAGTGCATAGAAGTCGGGAATTCAAACCCATTTTTGCATGTGATAATTTTTTTCTTTTTTTTTTTAAATTCATTTCATTTTTTCTAAATGCAAATAACGAATAAAAAAGGTAAAGTTTATTAATTAAAAAAAAAAAATGAATACTTTTGTCTGAAGATATGGATAAATATTTCATAAATTTGTAATTGCTCATACCAGTTTAAAATTCAGAGCGTAGGCGTAAGAAGATCAAAAAAAAAATACCAAATTCAAATTAACTTAGCCTCAAGAAAATTAATATGTAGTTTAAGTAGCAGCTTATCTAGATGACATTTAACACATGCTGAACAATTTTTTTAAAAAAATAATTGTCTTTTACTTTCAAGACAGCATTTTATTGTTTGTCGATGAGTGGCGACAGAGCTCAGATCGACCTAAGGGCAGTGGCGTAGTGGGGGGGGGCAAGGGGGGCATCATGCCCTGGGCGCTACTCACAAAGGGGCGCCAAATGGTATATTTTACTATAATATTGTATGGTTTTCGAATAGGGGGGCGCTAAAAAGGTATTGTGCCCCGGGCGTGAGTTAAGCTCGCTACCCCACTGCCTAAGGGCCGCATAAAGATGACCGTCTCTTTAGAAATTTTAGTTAGTCTCCACCGTTCATAAGAATGCACTTTTTTGTTTGTTTGTTTGTTTGTTTGTTTGCTGTTGTGTTTTTTTTTATATATTTGTAAAGGTGTGTTACGCAGAGGACGATGACAAAAATATGTAAAAAAATCTTTGACTGGAACAAAGCCTGGAGTTAAGCACCTTCTTCTCAAATGTGTATGTATTACTTTACATATTTGGGGAAAAAATGTGTTTGTTTTTTTCATCCCCTGAAGATGTAAGCATGGATGGGTGCCCCTTTCACCCCCCCTTGCTTGTGGTGGTGTGTGTGGGAGTGGGGAGTCATCACGTGAATCACCCAGTGTGCTGCTTGGTGCCAAAGAAAGTCATTCATCGTGGTTACCATTTATGTACCTTTAAAAAAATAATTAATTACATAAAGGGTTTCATACTTGATCCATTTACAGATACGCCGCTGACGCTATAATAACTTTCATAAATTTTGATTTGGTTTTTCTGCCACATCGTGTTTTCTTTCCGCTCTCCCCTTGAGTGACCAAGCGGTTGGTGCCACTCTTTGATTAAGCTCCAATAGCTTTTGACAGGACCGACGCCGTTCCAATGTTTTTTGAAAAAGCCTTGAAATAAAACCTTACCAGGTATGAGCCTTTGTGTGTGCGCGCGTGTGGGCAGCTGATGCCCCGTAACTGTCGATGATGGTGCAAAACGTCGAAACCAACAAAGGCCATTTAGTCTAAACCGTAAACCACCATATAACTGTGTCTCTGCAAACTGAGCCTTCTCGATTTACACAGCATTGGAAATCCCCCCCTTTCCAACTTCCACATATGGCGGATCCATAAAAAAACAACAAATAACAAAACAACGTAGGGTTTGTCGAGAAGTTATTGACTGGCAAGAGAGATACAATTTCAAATATTTGAGAATCCCTGTCTTGTAAATCCTTAACTTAGAGAAAAGAAGATTTATCTTAGTGTGACCCCCATCATACAAGATTTAGCTTGGTGTGACCCCCATCATACAAGATTTAGCTTGGTGTGACACCCATCATACAAGATTTAGCATAGTGACCCACCATCATACAAGATTTAGCATAATGACCCCCCATCATACAAGATTTAGCATAGTGACCCACCATCATACAAGATTTAGCATAGTGACCCACCATCATACAAGATTTAGCATAGTGACCCACCATCATACAAGATTTAGTGTAGTGACCCACCATCATACAAGATTTAGCATAGTGACCCACCATCAGACAAGATTTATCATAGTGACCCACCATCATACAAGGTTTAGCATAGTGACCCACCATCATACAAGATATAGCATAGTGACCCACCATCATACAAGATTTAGCATAGTGACCCACCATCATACAAGATTTAGCATAATGACCCCCATCATACAAGATTTAGCATAGGCTTACCCCCCATCATACAAGATTTAACATAGTGACCCATCATCATACAAGATTTAGCATAGTAACCCCCCATCATACAAGAATTAGCATAGTGACCACCATCATACAAAATTTAGCATAGTGACCCACCATCATACACGATTTAGCATCGAGACCCACCAATATACAAGATTTAGCATAGTGACCCCCCTCATACAAGATTTAGCATAGTGACCCACCATCATACAAGATCTAGCATAGTGACCCCCCATCATACCAGATTTCGCAAAGTGACCCCCCATCATACAAGATTTAGCATAGTGACCCACCATCATACCAGATTTAGCAAAGTGACCCACCATCATACAAGATTTAGCATAGTGACCCCCATCATACCAGATTTAGCAAAGTGACCCACCATCATACAAGATTTAGCATAGTGACCACCATCATACAAGATTTAGCATTGTGACCCACCATCATACAAGATTTAGCATAGTGACCCACCATCATACAAGATTTAGCATAGTGACCCCCCAATCATACAAGATTTAGCAAAGTGACCCACCATCATACAAGATTTAGCAAAGTGACCCACCATCACACGAATTTAGCTGCTGCTAACAAATCGTTGATGGAAATGGCGTGAGATGAGATATTATAGAAATAGGTTTTTAATATTAACATACATTGAAATACATCCTCTTTAATTGTATTGTAACATATATGTGATAAAACGTCAGCGATTCTGGGAAGATCCTTTTCGGGAGCGAGTTTGGTTGGGGTGGGTGTGGGGGCAAACACTGTTGGCCACAAGCAGATGCTCATTGCCGCTGACCCCACCCATACGAAGAGTTTAAGATCTAGACTTTTAGACGCCCGTCATCTGCATGGGGGGGGGGGGCATGTCTTGATTTTTCCGCCACTAGCACACACACACACAAAACCCACCAAAACAACAAAACGAAACTTATAGATTACATATCAAACTTAAGGCTTCTATAGTATATGCCAGTCCACCCTACCCCAACTCCCCAAAAAGAACGAGCCACATTTGCTGGATTGTCCCACTCGCCACCCCCCCCCCCTCCTTCTAGGCTAGGGCTCATAAATATTGGAAAAAAAAAAACCCTATGCAACCACTCAACCAACCTGTGCTATTATTTGTTAAAACTCATCATTTTTGTGTGTTCTTTTAAAATAATAACTCTACAAAATCATAATAACTTAAGTATCCTTCGAAGCCATTTATGAGTTGTTGTTTTGTTAAATAACTTTAATGGTGATCAATAAGTTGCAATATGTGATAAAATTTGATACTCTCTAATCTTCCAGCTATTTAATCATGCCCGAGCCTGGCAGAGCACACGGCCTCGCTGCGTGGCTCGGGTTCGGATTACAGCCGCAGTTTTTTATTTTTTTTTAACGACGGAAGTACTCGAGTCGCGAACTGTTTTACGATTACGTCACCGTTTCTCGCCCCCCACCCCCCTGTCCATTTCCCCCCATTTGATATTCGTAGGTCAAGTGGCCCTTAACAGTGTGTTTCAAGTCGTTCAATTTAACGTTGCAGTCTTTAAGTGTCGTTGACAAAGAGACTCAAGCATTCAATAATCGGTGTGCCACATTAGAGGCAACAACAAGGAGAGGCACTGTACGTTACGGTCACAGTGTTAGAGGCAACAACAAGGAGAGGCACTGTAGGTTACGGTCACAGTGTAAGAGGCAACAACAAGGAGAGGCACTGTACGTTACGGTCACAGTGTTAGAGGCAACAACAAGGAGAGGCACTGTACGTTACGGTCACAGTGTTAGAGGCAACAACAAGGGGAGGCACTGTACGTTACGGTCACTGTGTTAGAGGCAACAACAAGGAGAGGCACTGTACGTTACGGTCACAGTGTTAGAGGCAGCAACAAGGAAAAGCACTGTACTTTACGATCAGTGTCTCTCAAACTTGAATTATTACAGCATTGTTGTTTGAGAACCTACCTATACAAAGAGTTGGTGTTACGGAATTCAGAATTTTCATATATGTTTTAGAGTTATGAGCTATGAAGGTTTGAAGCTGTACTAGAGTGAATAAAGAAGATGTGAAGTTGTACTGAGGTGAATAAATAAAATGTGAAGTTGTACTGGGGTGAATAAAGAAGATGTGAAGTTGTACTGAGGTGAATAAAGAAGATGTGAAGTTGTACTGAGGTGAATAAAGAAGATGTGAAGTTGTACTGAGGTGAATAAAGAAAATGTGAAGTTGTACTGAGGTGAATAAAGAAGAAGTGAAGTTGTACTGAGGTGAATAAAGAAAATGTGAAGTTGTACTGGGGTGAATAAAGAAGATGTGAAGTTGTACTGGGGTGAATAAAGAAGATGTGAAGTTGTACTGAGGTGAATAAAGAAAATGTGAAGTTGTACTAGAGTGAATAAAGAAAATGTGAAGTTGTACTGAGGTGAATAAAGAAGATGTGAAGTTGTACTGGGGTGAATAAAGAAGATGTGAAGTTGTTCTAGGGTGAATAAAGAAGATGTGAAGTTGTACTGGGGTGAATAAAGAAGATGTGAAGTTGTACTGAGGTGAATAAAGAAGATGTGAAGTTGTACTAGAGTGAATAAAGAAAATGTGAAGTTGTACTGAGGTGAATAAAGAAGATGTGAAGTTGTACTGGGGTGAATAAAGAAGATGTGAAGTTGTACTGAGGTGAATAAAGAAGATGTGAAGTTGTACTAGAGTGAATAAAGAAGATGTGAAGTTGTACTAGAGTGAATAAAGAAGATGTGAAGTTGTACTGAGGTGAATAAAGAAGATGTGAAGTTGTACTAGAGTGAATAAAGAAGATGTGAAGTTGTACTGAGGTGAATAAAGAAGATGTGAAGTTGTACTAGAGTGAATAAAGAAGATGTGAAGTTGTACTAGAGTGAATAAAGAAGATGTGAAGTTGTTCTAGGGTGAATAAAGAAGATGTGAAGTTGTACTGGGGTGAATAAAGAAGATGTGAAGTTGTTCTAGGGTGAATAAAGAAAATGTGAAGTTGTACTGGGGTGAATAAAGAAGATGTGAAGTTGTTCTAGGGTGAATAAAGAAAATGTGAAGTTGTACTGGGGTGAATAAAGAAGATGTGAAGTTGTACTAGAGTGAATAAAGAAGATGTGAAGTTGTTCTAGGGTGAATAAAGAAGATGTGAAGTTGTACTGGGGTGAATAAAGAAGATGTGAAGTTGTACTGAGGTGAATAAAGAAGATGTGAAGTTGTACTAGAGTGAATAAAGAAAATGTGAAGTTGTACTGAGGTGAATAAAGAAGATGTGAAGTTGTACTGGGGTGAATAAAGAAGATGTGAAGTTGTACTGAGGTGAATAAAGAAGATGTGAAGTTGTACTAGAGTGAATAAAGAAGATGTGAAGTTGTACTAGAGTGAATAAAGAAGATGTGAAGTTGTACTGAGGTGAATAAAGAAGATGTGAAGTTGTACTAGAGTGAATAAAGAAGATGTGAAGTTGTACTAGAGTGAATAAAGAAGATGTGAAGTTGTTCTAGGGTGAATAAAGAAGATGTGAAGTTGTACTGGGGTGAATAAAGAAGATGTGAAGTTGTTCTAGGGTGAATAAAGAAAATGTGAAGTTGTACTGGGGTGAATAAAGAAGATGTGAAGTTGTTCTAGGGTGAATAAAGAAAATGTGAAGTTGTACTGGGGTGAATAAAGAAGATGTGAAGTCGTTCTAGGGTGAATAAAGAAGATGTGAAGTTGTTCTAGGGTGAATAAAGAAGATGTGAAGTTGTACTGGGGTGAATAAAGAAGATGTGAAGTTGTTCTAGGGTGAATAAAGAAAATGTGAAGTTGTACTGGGGTGTATAAAGAAAATATGAAGTTGTACTAGAGTAAATAAAGAATATGTAACAATGTACTAGAGTGAATAAAAAGGATTCACTAAGATAAATTAATTTGTAAAATCCTTTAATTAGCTTTAGGCTATAAGGAACACTGTCAACATCGAGAACATCGACATGCTACACGCCATTTGCAACATTAAGACAAGGTGAAGTCAACGTTAAGACAACGTTAAGACAGCACTAAGACAACATTAAGACAACGTTAATACAACATTAAGACAACGTTAATACAACATTAAGACAGCGTTAATACAACATTAAGACAGCGTTAATACAACATTAAGACAACGTTAATACAACGTTAAGACAGCGTTAATGCAACATTAAGACAGCGTTAAGACAACATTAAGACAGCGTTAATACAACGTTAAGACAGCGTTAATACAACATTAAGACAGCGTTAATACAACATTAAGACAGCGTTAATACAACATTAAGACAGCGTTAAGACAACGTTAAGACAACATTAAGACAGCGTTAAGACAGCGTTAATACAACATTAAGACAGCGTTAATACAACATTAAGACAGCGTTAATACAACATTAAGACAACGTTAATACAACATTAAGACAACGTTAATACAACATTAAGACAGCGTTAATACAACATTAAGACAACATTAAGACAACATTAAGACAACGTTAAGACAACGTTAAGACAACGTTAAGACAACGTTAAGACAACGTTAAGACAACGTTAAGACAACGTTAGGACAACATTAAGACAACATTAAGACAACGTTAAGACAACGTTAAGACAACGTTAAGACAACGTTAAGACAACGTTAAGACAACGTTAAGACAACGTTAAGACAACTTTAAGACAACGTTAAGACACGTTAAGACAACGTTAAGACAACGTTAAGACAACGTTAAGACAACGTTAAGACAACGTTAAGACAACTTTAAGACAACGTTAAGACAACGTTAAGACAACATTAAGACAACGTTAAGACAACGTTAAGACAACGTTAAGACAACGTTAAGACAACGTTAAGACAACGTTAAGACAACGTTAAGACAACGTTAAGACAACTTTAAGACAACGTTAAGACACGTTAAGACAACGTTAAGACAACGTTAAGACAACGTTAAGACAACGTTAAGACAACGTTAAGACAACGTTAAGACAACGTTAAGACAACGTTAAGACAACGTTAAGACAACGTTAAGACAACGTTAAGACAGCATTAAGACAGCGTTAAGACAGCGTTAAGGCAACGGTTTGTAGGCAATCGATTCAAAACTAAAGATTCAGAAAAAGAGTACAAAAATATATCTATTTAAAAAATGACGTTTTGTAAGTAATGGCGAAACTATCTCGATAGACTAGTCTTCCTCGGACTGTAAACTGTGAAAAGAAAGACCGGCGGGTTGTACAAGCCAAATCTCTAAGATAGCGATGTACACCACTGGCCTGTACGACTGGATGACGGGCGGTCATCTTGGTGTTGATGATGAAACGGCAGGAATAAGATCTTGATCGTTATCTACAGACAAAAAGATCTTGATCATTATCTACAGACAAAAAGATTTTGATAAGTATCTACTGACAAAATGATCTTCATCATTTTCTACAGACAAAATGATCTTGATCATTATTTACAGAAAAAATGATCGTGATCATTATCTACGGACAAAAAGATCTTGATCATTATCTACAGAAAAAAATTATCTTGATCATTATCTACGGACAAAAACAGGCCAGTCATGTTGTTGATGTACTTACAGGTCATGTGACTATTTCGAAGAAAACCAGATCAAGCAGAACACTGAGAGGGTATGATAGAGAAATATTTTTGTCTGAAGCTGAATGGTCATGCAGTGGCGTAGCTAGGTTTAGTGCCGACATAGGTGGTCATGCAGTGGCGTAGCTAGGTTTAGTGCCGACCGAGGTGGTCATGCAGTGGCGTAGCTAGGTTTGGTGCCACCCGAAGTGGTCATGCAGTGGCGTAGCTAGGTTTGGTGCCGACCGAGGTGGTCATGCAGTGGCGTAGCTAGGTTTAGTGCCGACCGATGTGGTCATGCAGTGGCGTAGCTAGGTTTAGTGCCGACCGAGGTGGTCATGCAGTGGCGTAGCTAGGTTTAGTGCCACCCGGGGTGGTCATGCAGTGGCGTAGCTAGGTTTAGTGCCGACCGAGGTGGTCATGCAGTGGCGTAGCTAGGTTTAGTGCCACCCGGGGTGGTCATGCAGTGGCGTAGCTAGGTTTAGTGCCGACCGAGGTGGTCATGCAGTGGCGTAGCTAGGTTAATGCCGACCGAGGTGGTCATGCAGTGGCGTAGCTAGGTTTAGTTCCGACCGAGGTGGTCATGCAGTGGCGTAGCTAGGTTTAGTGCCGACCGAGGTGGTCATGCAGTGGCGTAGCTAGGTTTAGTGCCACCCGGGGTGGTCATGCAGTGGCGTGGCTAGGTTTAGTGCCACCCGGGGTGGGCCAAGAGGATTTTTACGCCGCTTCCGCAATTATTATTTTTTTTTGAAAACTCCTCAGTTGGATAAAAAAAATGCGGCCCCCTCCATATAAAGAAAAAAAAAAAGCCACTTAGGACCAACCGCATCCTTTACCCTCTCCCCTCCCCCGACCCTTTCTTCCCTTTTCTCCGCCAACGAGAACTAATACTGAATTTGACTTTCTCAGAATAGATGCTTCACACAATTGATACAACAATTTATTAATTGATTATTTTCCTTTTATCTTGAGATTAAAATAATTAACTTTTTTTTTTTTTTCAAACGTGTATTAATTTTTTAAAAACGTTATTATTTTCTTTTTTTTTTCTTTTTGGTAAAATTAATCTCTTGCAGAGGATTTTTAAAAATTATGGAAAGCTCTTCTTCCGTTCAAACCCCCCCCCCCACCCCCCCCCCCCCCCCAACCTGGGACAAATAAACCTTACCCTTGCGATAACATAGCAGGCGCCAAACACGCTGAAATTTGTCTTATCGCCTCAACACAAAATGCTTCCCGCCCGCCAGGATGCACTAAATAAACTCGCTTACCTCCCCTGTCATTAAAAAAAAAAATACATATAAAATAATAGTTTAACAATTTTTAAGCCCATATTTCATATCAGAGTGTATTAAAAGAAATATTAATCGGTGTTTGGAATCAAAATATCTTTACGGCACTAAATCACAATGACATTTTCTTTAATGAATTTAAAAAAAAAAAAGGCAAGCCACCTAATCACGCGTAACAAGGGCGGGTTAAAGGGGGCGGTGCGCCTCCCAGCGGTATTTTTTTTCCAATATTGAAGTGGGGGCGGAAAAAATCATGGCCCCCATCCCGGGTGCACTAACCCCGACTACGCCACTGCACCTATTTGTTCGCCTGGTTTATCATTTTATTTGACTCTGCAGTAGACGACACCGGACTAACGGAATTGCCCGTATTTGTGGACCTTATGGATACTAAATGTTTATCTAATTGTCAGTCCTCATATTATGTACTCACGAGGTAAATGTATTTGGAATCCGCCCCCCCCCCCAAACCCACCACAATGTGACTTCTTTCTCTAGAGCAGTGGTTCTCAAACTTCCTAATGCCGCGACCCTTTAATACAGTTCCTCGTGTTGTGGCGACCCACAACCACAAAATTATTTTCGTTGCTACTTCATAAATGTAGAGTACACGTGTTTTCAGATGGTCTTATGCGACCCCAGGGAAAGGGACGTGTGACCCCCCCCCCCCCAAAGGGGTCGCGACCCACAGGTTGAGAACCGCTGCTCTAGAGCTTGGATCTGAGCTCACTGTCTGATCTTGCTACGATCTCATTTGCTCCTACGTAGCTCTCTGCTTCCCTTTCCCTCCTTGCCTCTTTATATCTCTCTTTACCTCTTTTTTCTCCCTCCCACATACCCTCCCTCATCTCTCTCCCTCCCCCGCCCTTTCATATCTCTCTCCCTCCCTTCCCTCTCTCCCCCTCTCTCTCTCATTCTTTATCTCTCTACCACCATGCTTCTTCAAACCCCTTTTTACATCTCTTTCCCCCTCCCTCCCTACCTCCCCTTCCCTCCCCATCGCCTCTCTCCCTTCGCATCTCGCTTTACCTCCTTCTCTCTCTCCCCCTCTCTCACGCTCCTATCCTTCTCTCTCTTCTACCCCCTCTCTCTCCTACCCCTCTCTCTCTCTCCCACCCACTCTCTCTCTTCCAACCCACTCTCTCGCCCATCGCTCTCCCTCCCTCTCCCACGCTTGCCAACATCACACCGCCCCCACCTAGACGATTGATGTATTTCTCACTGCTCAAGTGGCGTCTGACTTGCCAACAATTTCAACCTGGATATTGAGATTTGTAAGAGATAAAGACAGCGGATTAAAGTATGACACATAATATGTTACCTGTTACGACTAAATCAAATCCAAGTGCGTTAGATTTGAAAATGTCTTTATTTATTTATTTTTTAAAAATTATAATTATAAAACAAATAATGAGATGAGAGAAGAGATATACCACTGTGGGCAATGGCATCAGCGGGCCGGCGTGCATAGATCTTTATGCCCTCCCCAGAGCACACCCCCTAAGCCGGAGTAAAGAAGAGATAGAAAATTCTGGAATGTTCAAGACTATATTATAAAGCGTAAATGATTGATAAATCAGTTTAACTTTTGCAACTGACCCCCCTACACACACACACACACACACACACACACACACACACACACAAACACATACACACTCTTTTATCAACCCAGACGCCCCACTTCCTCTCCCCCCAACCACACCTAAAATACATTGAAATTTAAAAAAAACAAAAACAAACAAACCAACATGGTACAGACATTATTACTTTAAAAAAAAAATATTTTAATCTTTCACCGTTAAAACGGATGTGAATTACGAAAAGACTCAAGACTATAGTCTCTGAAACCTACTGAACTGTGGAGGATTCTGGACACGCAAGCACAAAGTAAAACATAAAGTAAAACCTCAGACAGTTCAAAGTGAAATTAATGATTGGGTCATACAAGGTGTGACATCGATGACTTTGGTCATTCAAGGTATGACGTCAACACAGTCACAGAACAATTAAAATTATGTATCGAACATTACAGAAAATTGATTTTCCACCCTCTCCCCTTTTTTTCGTTTTTGCGTTCGCTCGAGCTATACGTTGGGGTGAGGCTTCTAGTGGTTGGGTAGAGTCTTCTAGTGGTTGGGTAGAGTCTTCTAGTGGTTGGGGAGAGGCTTCTAGTGGTTGGGGAGAGGCTTCTAGTGGTTGGTTAGAGTCTTCTAGTGGTTGGGGAGAGGCTTCTAGTGGTTGGGAGAGGCTTCTAGTGGTTGGGTAGAGTCTTCTAGTGGTTGGGGAGAGGCTTCTAGTGGTTGGGAGAGGCTTCTAGTGTTGGGGAGAGGCTTCTAGTGGTTGGGGAGAGGCTTCTAGTGGTTGGGGAGAGGCTTCTAGTGGTTGGGGAGAGGGTTCTAGTGGTTGGGGAGAGGGTTCTAGTGGTTGGGGAGAGGCTTCTAGTGGTTGGGGAGAGGCTTCTAGTTGTTGGGGAGAGGCTTCTAGTGGTTATGGAGAGGCTTCTAGTGGTTGGGGAGAGGCTTCTAGTGGTTGGGGAGAGGCTTCTAGTGGTTGGGGAGAGGCTTCTAGTGGTTGGGGAGAGGCTTCTAGTGGTTGGGAGAGGATTCTAGTAGTTGGGAGAGGTTTCTAGTGGTTGGGGAGAGGCTTCTAGTGGTTGGGGACAGGTTTCTAGTGGTTGGGAGAGGCTTCTAGTGGTTGAGGAGAGGCTTCTAGTGTTTGGGAGAGGCTTCTAGTGGTTGGGGAGAGGCTTCTAGTGGTTGGGGAGAGGCTTCTAGTGGTTGGGGAGAGGCTTCTAGTGGTTGGGGAGAGGCTTCTAGTGGTTGGGGAGAGGCTTCTAGTGGTTGGGGAAAGGCTTCTAGTTGTTGGGGATAGGCTTCTAGTGGTTGTGAGAGGCTTCTAGTAGTTGGGAGAGGTTTCTAGTGGTTGTGGAGAGGCTTCTAATGGTTGGGGAGAGGCTTCTAGTGGTTGGGGAGAGGCTTCTAGTGGTTTGGGAGAGGCGTCTAGTGGTTGAGGGGAGTCTTCTAAAGGTTGTGGAGAGGCTTCTAATAGTTGTGGAAAGGCTTCTAATGGTTGTGGAGAGGCTTCTAATGGTTGGGGAGAGGCTTCTAGTGGTTGTGGAGAGGCTTCTAATGGTTGGGGAGAGGCTTCTAGTGGTTTGGGAGAGGCTTCTAATAGTTGTGGAGAGGCTTCTAATGGTTGGGGAGAGGCTTCTAGTGGTTGGGGAGAGGCTTCTAATTGTTGTGGAGAGGCTTCTAATGGTTGGGGAGAGGCTTCTAATGGTTAGGGAGAAGCTTCTAATGGTTGAGGATAGGCTTCTAATGGTTGTGGAGAGGCTTCTAATGGTTGTGGAGAGGCTTCTAATGGTTGGGGAGAGGCTTCTAGTGGTTGGGGAGAGGCTTCTAATGGTTGTGGAGAGGCTTCTAATGGTTGGGGAGAGGCTTCTAGTGGTTTGGGAGAGGCTTCTAATAGTTGTGGAGAGGCTTCTAATGGTTGGGGAGAGGCTTCTAGTGGTTGGGGAGAGGCTTCTAATGGTTGCGGAGAGGCTTCTAATGGTTGGGGAGAGGCTTCTAATGGTTAGGGAGAAGCTTCTAATGGTTGAGGATATGCTTCTAATGGTTGTGGAGAGGCTTCTAATTGTTGGGGAGAGGGTTCTAGTGGTTGGGGAGAGGCTTCTCACCCACCTACCTACCCACCCACCTATCTACCCACCTAGTCACCTACCTAACTAAACCTAATTACCCACCTATGTACCTTCCTATACCTACCAACCAACATACCTTTCTACACTGTGGCGCCATGATGAAGATGATATTGAGTGCGGGGGGAGGGGGGAATAGAGCTAACCTACGGGGGGTGGGGAATAGAGCTAACCTACGGGGGGGGGGGGGAAATAGAGCTAACCTACGGGGGGGGGAATAGAGCTAAGCTACGGGGGGGATAGAGCTAACCTACGGGGGGAATAGAGCTAACCTACGAGGGGGAATAGAGCTAACCTACGGGGGGAATAGAGCTAACCTATGCGGGGGGGAATAGAGCTAACCTACGGGGGGAATAGAGCTAACCTACGGGGGGGGGAATAGAGCTACCTACGGGGGGAATAGAGCTAACCTACGGGGGGATAGAGCTAACCTACGGGGGGGGGGAATAGAGCTAACCTACGGGGGGAATAGAGCTAACCTGGGGGAGAAAAGAGCTAACCTACGGGGGGGGGAATAGAGCTAACCTACGGGGGGATTAGAGCTAACCTACGGGGGGAATAGAGCTAACCTACGGGGGGGAAATAGAGCTAACCTACGGGGGGGGGGAATAGAGCTAACCTACAGGGGGGATAGAGCTAACCTACGGGGGGGGGGAATAGAACTAACCTACGGGGGGAATAGAGCTAACCTGGGGGAGAAAAGAGCTAACCTACGGGGGGGAATAGAGCGAACCTACGGGGGGATTAGAGCTAACCTACGGGGGGAATAGAGCTAACCTACGGGGGGGGAAATAGAGCTAACCTACGGGGGGGGGGAATAGAGCTAACCTACGGGGGGGAATAGAGCTAACCTACGGGCGGGGGGAATAGAGCTAACCTGGGGGGAAATAGAGCTAACTTATGCGGGGGGAATAGAGCTAACCTACGGGGGGGGGGATAGAGCTAACCTACTGGGGGGAATAGAGCTAACCTACGGGGGGGAATAGAGCTAACCTACGGGGGGAATAGAGCTAACCTACGGGGGGGGGGGGGGCGGAATAGAGCTAACCTACGCGTTCACAACAGTTTAAAAAAAAAATTCATAAAAGTTATAACATAAAAATTAAAATCCGTTACTCTCCCGAAAGTAGTTCCTTTAACTTCCTGGCGAATATATTAATACATCATAATTTGTTTATTAACTTTTAGCCATAATCATTTATAATCAGCTTATCGGCAATTATGTCCAACACTTATGCGCCCCCCCCCCCCCGCCCCAACCTCCAACCGTCTCCCTCTCAAAGGTAATTTGTTTATATTTGAAACAGTGAAACAAACCAAAACCATACTGTGAATGAGGGGGAAAAGGGGGGGGGGGGTGTATAACTTAACTCCTCATGAGGTGCACCTGCATGGGTTACGCCTGTGGAGTGGGGGGAAGGGCGTTTGCCTTCAGAGGTGGGGTGGGGGTGGGGTTAGTTTGGGAGGGGTGGGGAGGGGCCAACAAAATAGAGCTTTTCAGTCTTAATCAAATTACGGCAATCTGAAGGCAAGATGGGACAGGAAATCAGTTGATTGGGAGCACGTTAGGCTTGGGCTAATGGTTTGGTTTAGGCTGAGCAATTTCCAGGTAATTTGGGGCCAAATTTGTTCTTTAAGCGTAGTTGTTTGGTATTTGTTAGAGTGCGTGGTTTTTTATATATTTTTTGGTGTATGTTTGTGTGCGCGTGAAAGGGAATAACTATGTTAAGGGGGATTTTTCGCTTTAATTTTATGCGAACACGTGACTTCGTGTAGGATGATGTTGCGACAAGATGTATAATGATGTTGTCAGAAGACTTGACTTCGTGCTTAAATCATGCTGTGAGAAGATGTGACATCAGGTAACTGATGTTGCGTGTTGAAGATCTGACATAATGAAAGTAGGTTGTGAGCCTTGGGTATGCATAAGCCTAACAATATCTTGTGTGTTTTATGAAAGGGTTTTTTCTAAAGTTTGTGGTTATTTTTATTTTTTCGCCAAAAGGCATTTCTCTCTCTGCTTCTGCAACACTCCTTATGTATTTCAAAGTCGATTCTAAACTAACGATAAGTTTAAATTATTCCCATTTGCCACGCTTACATGCTTCATCAAAGTCGCCATATTCGATTATAAATAATTGTCATTCGACCAATACGTCAGGCTTATATTACGTAACAAAGACGCAAAGTACCGGGTGGACGGGACTCGTTAGCCTTGGATGGCAACTCATCTAAGAGAAGGAAAACTCGGAAATGAAACCCAGTGGATGGATTCCCGTAGGCGGTATGACACCGACACAATGAAATTTACGACAACTCCTGCGACGTGGAACGCATAAGAGCACAGACAAACGTACATACACACACACACGCACACACATACACACACACACGCACACACGGCTGGTCATCTATCTGCATCCTGATCTATTTCCAGTCGTCTTGCCTATAGACGTCACGCCACTGGAACAAATAGGCGGCAAGGACGAGAGAGTGAGTCTGATGAATTGAGCTATACATCAATGCAAACAAAATACAGCTCACTTCAAGGCTACTACTCAAGTCCTGGTTATCTTCGATGCGAAGGGCTAACAATGCAATGTCCATCCGTCCGTGTGGCGCTACAGCCCATGTAGGGCTTTGGCCAGCCTCACTGGAATATCTCATTAGGAAATGGCATCAGCGGGCCGTCGAGCTTGCGCTCCTTATGCCCTCCCTGGCGCCCACCCACACCTGCCAGAAGCCGGGTCTCCCCGACGTCGGGCCGTGCGGGGGAACGCCAGAGACCTCGTCGGGCGTGAAGCGTCCCCACCAGCAACCGCTCGATCGGGTTTGCCGATGGAGGCCCTCCCCGCCCGGAGACATCTGGTCCACTTTCCTAGGGGCCGGGACGGCAAATTAACGTCTTAAATATCTCCCCCCACCCGTCCCGGGGAAGCATCGGACGCCCTCTAAGAGGGATTCTACAGTGGGCTTCCACCTCGCAACTAATTCGCGAAGTAGCTGGGACGAAACGGTTGCCTAGGAGCAGCCTTCTCAGGGCTGCATATTTAGAATCATCGGCCATAGGCTTCCACCACAGCCTATCGCATCATATCCCTTAACGGCAACTTGTGGCCAGCCTCACTACTTCCTTCGACTCAGACCTAACTAATGCTTTTCTTTTCCACGGAAGCCAACAATACAAAATCGAATTGTTTGTGTTCCTTTTGTTTTGCGACAGCTCATCAACATTTACTAATTACATTGGCTTGACGTATGTCTCGTATAGCCTGGGACAAGTAACGCCTGCTGTCGATTAACTATCCATTTCCATATCCCCATGTATGTGTATGTTTGTTAGTGTGTGCGTGTGTCAGTGCTGTACCCATCCTTAACGAACACGTTAACCGTTGGGCATCCATCTTGCAGGCAGACGTCACGTGGGGCTAATAGCGCTATGACAGCATCATTCTTTTTAAATCACACAGCAGCTTCTGTTAGGGCAAATATTTGAAGAAATTGACTTTTAACATTTGAGATGGATCAAGACAGACACGCCGCTGGCATCGGGGGCGTCTACAGCGGGATGCTGTGTCGGGGGCTTGGGGTGTGGGGTGGACCTTACGTTTGTAATCGGAAGAATGCAATTATTTTGTTTCAAATTTCGTTTGGGATATCGAAATTAGGTGTTTTGAAGAAATTATTGAGTAACAGTTGCCGGCTGTTTGAAAAAAAATGTAAAATAACTAACAAACCAACTATGATGATGTTGACAAAAAAGACATTGAAGTATCGTTGTTGTTGTATTTTATACTGACGGCTAAATAAAAAAACAGGTTTTTTTATTTTTATTTTAGTTAAAATGTTTTGTTTAAAAAAATTGTATCCAAATTTCGTCATTCTAACTTTGACAGCTACAATTCCGTAAAAAATAAAATAAATTTGAGTCGGATTTCGTAAAACTTTAAGCATCACACTTCTCTTTTAAATTGTGGTTACATTTTAACAAACCAAAACCAAAAAAAAAAATGCCTATCAGATGTGTTTTTACAATAATAACAGAAAAGACTACCCCCCGCCCCTCTCCCGCTTTTCATTTTATTTTTCCCGAGCCAACGTCGTTGACGTAACGATGTTCACTCATGTGTTTGTCATCATGGCGGCAATTTTAACGGTCAATTTAAGAACGTAAGTTTTTCAGTTGATGTTGGCTTTCATTTATCATTTCTAACGAAAATGGGGGGGGGGGGGGGGGTGGGGGGGATTTAGTTATTGCTTGATCAGCGGGGTGTTATTTTGAATTAACCCCCCTCAGCCCCCTATCCCATTCCACGCCTTCCCCCACGTGTTATGATTTATTAGGGAAGCGGATTCCAAAATTATACGATTCTAATGCGGCGTACCGGTGGATTTGATTAGTTTTAGAGGTATCGTTTTAGACCAGGGGTACTCAAAAAAATGGTCCTGGGGTGACATACTGCCGCACGGAGAGATTGCTTAACTCGGGCCCACTGGCCGCCGAAACGATGCCTGGACTGAAGTGACAAAAATGGAACCGGACATTCGCCATCTCATTAGCCAGAATCAGGCTCATCATACTTATTGAAATACTGATAACTTTATGGTAATTTTAAAAAAAAATTCATTTAAAATATTGCAGACAATGGTTGTTGTTTTTTTCTTTTTTCATGCTTTTTCTTTCTTTTTTTTTTTTTTTTCATGCTTTTTCTTTCTTTTGTTTTTTCTTTTTTCATGCTTTTTCTTTCTTTTGTTTTTTTCTTTTTTCATGCTTTTTCTTTCTTTTGTTTTTTCTTTTTTCATGCTTTTTCTTTCTTTTGTTTTTTCTTTTTTCATGCTTTTTCTTTCTTTTGTTTTTTTCTTTTTCATGCTTTTTCTTTCTTTTTTTCATGCTTTTTCCTTCTTTTGTTTTTTCTTTTTTCATGCTTTTTCTTTCTTTTGTTTTTTCTTTTTTCATGCTTTTTCTTTCTTTTTTTTCATGCTTTTTCTTTCTTTTGTTTTTTCTTTTTTCATGCTTTTTCTTTCTTTTGTTTTTTCTTTTTTCATGCTTTTTCTTTCTTTTGTTTTTTCTTTTTTCATGCTTTTTCTTTCTTTTTTTTCATGCTTTTTCTTTGTTTTGTTTTTTCTTTTATCATGCTTTTTCTTTCATTTGTTTTTTATTTTTTCATGCTTTTTCTTTCTTTTGTTTTTTCTTTTTTCATGATTTGTCTTTCTTTTGTTTTTTTCTTTTTTTATGCTTTTTCTTTCTTTTTGTTTTTTCATTTTTCATGCTTTTTCTTTCTTTTGTTTTTTCTTTTTCATGCTTTTTCTTTCTTTTGTATTTTCTTTTTTCATGCTTTTTCTTTCTTTTGTTTTTTCTTTTTTCATGCTTTTTCTTTCTTTTGTTTTTTCTTTTTTCATGCTTTTTCTTTCTTTTGTTTTTTCTTTTTTCATGCTTTTCATTTCTTTTTTTTTCATGCTTTTTCCTTCTTTTGTTTTTTCTTTTTTCATGCTTTTTCTTTCTTTTGTTTTTTCTTTTTTCATGCTTTTTCTTTTTTTTTTTCATGCTTTTTCTTTCTTTTGTTTTTTCTTTTTTCATGCTTTTTCTTTCTTTTGTTTTTTCTTTTTTCATGCTTTTTCTTTTTTTTTTTCATGCTTTTTCTTTCTTTTGTTTTTTCTTTTTTCATGCTTTTTCTTTCTTTTGTTTTTTCTTTTTTCATGCTTTTTCTTTTTTTTTTTCATGCTTTTTCTTTCTTTTGTTTTTTCTTTTTTCATGATTTTTCTTTCTTTTGTTTTTTCTTTTTTCATGCTTTTTCTTTCTTTTGTTTTTTCTTTTTTCATGATTTGTCTTTCTTTTTTTTTTTTTTTCATGCTTTTTCTTTCTTTTTTTTTTTCTTCTTGCTTTTTTTAAAGGACAGGACACCGACCCTCTGATTTAAAAGTTTGAGGCTTCCTTCTTTATACTCCTGAATGGTAACGAACAAAATTTTGTTTGTTTGTAGGATATGATTCTATAATAAGACCGGAAGGAGAAAAATGTATCTGACTCAAGCACCGGAAGTTTTAAGTCACGCGTTAAGTTTGGGTCCATTGCCGACGAAATCTAGATATAATGGGTGAAAATGTCTGCATTTTACCCAAGTTTTAATATCTTTCAATTTAGACGATTGCGTACGTTTTGTCAAGACTTTGAGACGTTAAATTCAAGCGTAGATACAACTCCATCGTATGACGTCATGAAGCAAACGTTATACAAAAAAAAATGCGTGCAACTCAAATCTACAGTACTTTAAGAAACTAAGCAAATCAAAATAATTTAAAATTTAAAAAATTTACGAAAATCTATCTTCGCAATGAGATCAATATATGAGTCCTCGACTCTGTCGCGTGATTCTGCCGCTTAAGTTTATAGGAGTGATGCCCAGGGCATTTATAATGGACATGTGTTCTTTAAAATCGAATTATTTCTCTTATCACTCATCTCTTACCTCTTTTCCTCAGTGCTGTTCCCTCTTATAGCATTCTTACATTGATTAAACCCCTCACTCCCTGTCTACACAATCCACCCAAACTAATTACATTGTATTTTCTTTAAACACCTTGATCTTTCATGAAACAAACTCTTTAACCCCCCTCTTCCCCCATCCCCTTCCCCGCCTTCTTTCAAGCCATTTATTATCCATATTTTTGTCTTCCATCATGTAGCATTTCCGGACATGCGCATCAGCCCTCAGTTAGTGACTGTCGAGTTTGCAATCACAAAAACGTATGGTTTCTTTATTTTTATATTTTATGACGTAGATTTTTTTTTGTGTGGGGGGGGGGGGGGGTGTCCACAGAATGACTTTGACAAGCTCTAATTATTAAAAAATAATAAAAATTTTGAGAACGTGTGGAGTAATATTATTTTGACCTGCTAAATATTTTTAACTACATGTTCGTGACTAGCTTAATTAAACGGACAACACAAGTGATTTGATGTCATGGCCGTAATGTTTGACCAACTACATAATAATATATAACACAACGTTAGTTACCCTCAAGATTATGTTATGTTGTTCCTAAATGCCTATCACAACCTTCGCATGCAATATGTTAGTAGGGAATTTGTTAGTAGGGAATATGTTCGTAGGGAATATGTTAGTAGGGAATATGTTAGTAGGGAATATGTTAGTACGGAAATCATGTGCTCGAAAACATTTAATGTGCATACATACACACAGACGCACACAGACACACACATCTGGCCTTGATTGTCGTTTTATTTGTTATTATTTTTTAAAAACTTTGTTATCGTTCTTTATTATGGACTGTTTTTAGAACGAGCCCAGAGACTAAAATTAAGAGAATAAATTCTCCATTTATAACGGTCCGTAATTATATTTATATATATATATACTTAGCTGGGGCATCTCAACCACGTCGTGTGTGAAAGAATAGATAATAAATCAAAATAGCACGCCAAATGTCCAACAACACTTGTGTACGTGATCCCCACGACACGGGGAGGCGGAGAATAAGGGCGCATTACGGTGCGCATTGAGTGCGCGGCGAACCAGATCCACCCTGGAATTATTTTTACTAGCTATAAGAATGCGTGGACTTCCCATCTACTAATGTTACTTGATACAACATGCACGGAAGTGACGCACTTAATAAGAATCACGACTAGAGACCCCCCCCCCCACACACACTTATTAGTAAAAATGGACACGGACACGCAGCGCCGCCATTCGCACCCGGGTCCATGAGACTCAATGCTATTCGGATGTCATTTGTGGTCGTTTATGTTATAGTTAAACCGAAGAAGTAAGTTTACAAACGTATAGTCCATTCAATCATCTTTTACTCGATACCCCATTTTGTCTTACAAACCCAACTATAATATTTTATAGACCAATATAGACCACCAAACAATGGTGTCGGCATAGCGTGAACGTCCCGTGTACTACAGTTTATACTTAACACGATACGCATTCAAAGGAACGCACTTTATAAGAATCCCAATTAGGGCTACCCAACCACCAGTGGCGTAGTGAGGGGGGGCAACGGGGGCATCATGCCCCGGGCGCTACTCACAAAGGGGCGCCAAATGGTATATTTTACTATAATATTGTATGGTTTTCGAATAAGGGGTGGCGCTAAAAAGGTATTGGGGGCGCTAAAAAGGTATTGTGCCCCGGGCGCGAGTTAAGCTCGCTACGCCACTGCTGTAGAGACCGTATCTTTAACGAACAAGTGAAATAAAGGATTTGTCAAGCAATAGGGAAGTTATGATGACCTCCTGGTGACTGTAAAAAAAAGCGCCAACTGGAGTGGTATATGGCCAGGTGACAAGAAAAGAACGGCTCCCCAAAGAAATCGTGCAGGGCACAACGAGAGGAGGGAGAAGAAGAGGAAGACAAGAGAGAAAGATTGGAAGATAACATCAAAGAGTGGACGGGACTAAAACTAGGCGATGCTGTGCGTACTGCAGAAAACAGAGAGGAATGGAGAAGGAAAGTTTTCATGTCATCTGTGGCGCCCCAACGGTCCAAGGACTTAGGGACATGATGATGATGAATTAAATTTTATATCACATTTAAATCTTGGTGGTGCAAAATATGTACACAGTCACCTATATAATTGTATGCAGGATTCCTAGGGCTCACGATGGACATATAAAGTATGTACATGTTAAACTAAGCTGACATGCATGTTACGCAAAGAAATATATATAATTTCTCCTGTATATGGGGCGAAGCCAATTCACACAATAGCCCGCAGCTTCTGGCAGAGACTTGTGCAGCTTGTAAATTGTGCAAGCTGTAATGTAGGTTTTAAAAGAAACACACAAAAAACATTCCTTATTATTCCCACCCAGACACTTTTTAAATTAAAAACTAACAAGAATATATAGTTTGAGACAGAGGGGGAAAAAAAAAGAATACAGATTTGGGGGGGGGGGGTGGGTTTGGGGAAGAATACAGAGAGAGGGGGTGGAGAGGAGAAAAAAAAGCTTCCACCAACAAGAAGATAAGACGGCTCCAGGCGATGATGACGTTTGATGTCGGTGCTGTCGATGTTGTCGTTGCTGTTTCCGTCTATCTGTCCTCGTGCGGCAGCAGCTACCGCGCCGTCGTCGCCGACCCCCGTGGAGCTGGGAATTAAACGGTAAAATTGGCGGTCTGGAATGGGGGGCCATGCCTCAAAGAGCCGGTCTGAGAAGGCCTATCAGCGCCATTCATCACGCGAGTCGTGCGCCCACAGATACTGTATCGTATTGTTTGCCTTTCCACTGCCGCCTCTCACTGTGAACGCGATCTGGCAAATTTAGGCCCCCTCGACCCGCTGCTCGGTTTCGGCTCTTTATGTTAACTTTGAAGAGGGTAAAACTCATTTTCGGACGATTTGGTGCGAGTAAGGGTTTTTAAATTGAAGTCAGATAGCGGGCCGGTGCGTTGTCATATTGTATAGTCTTCACACCGCCGCCGGTCAGGGCGCGAGGGTGAATTGAGGGCTAAAATGTCGGTGTAGTGAATGAAGCCAGGCAGTATCTTTATAAGCATGAATAGGAGAGTAGCTCTACGACTCGAAATTGGTATCGACAAATTGTTATTTACAAAACAATAAAAGGTCTCTTGATATAAAGTGTTTATTACCTGGAATTCGTAAAGGGTTTTTAGTGCTGTCTTCAGAGTCGTGATTTTAAAGAAAAAACTTTTTTAAAATTTGATACCGTTTCCGTTTTTGCTATCCGTTAAATGGCCCAAAAATTGTAAAGCCATATTTCATGCTTTCTAAAAGCAGCACACACACACACACACACGCGATAACTTCTATGTGACGTCATAACCAGGAGTTGTAGACGTATATGCCCGACGTAAAAGTCGTAAAACGTCCTTTATGACTCCTCAGCCCCCGGGGGGTGAATACGATTAGACGTAAGATGGGTTATTGGAGATATCGAGACGTGCCCAGCGTCCCTGCGTGCTGTAACGTCCCGGCAGCCAGTGGGCAACACCGGGACAACAAGAAGACGTCAGGCGTACAGGATTCAAAAGAACTGTAACAGTGTTATAGTCCTCGAATTGCATCAAGAAAAAACTAATTTTGAAAGAACCACAAAACATGAGCTCACTACTACACACGTCTTTACGACCCTTCAAACTTACAGACAAAAGGGATTTTACGGATAAGAATTATACTCAAGCACAGCATTAAAAAAAAATTATTATTATTATTATTATTGTGCATTATTTTGAATGTAAATATGTTAAAGTTAACTGTATAACTTTATTTTTTAAAATGTTACATTTTATTGTTGTAATTAGACAAATGAAGATCTCAGTTTACCCCAGAGAAAGATACGTAATTTCTTTATTCCGAGTAGTGGCTTTAGGTAGGAGTATTATTTTTATTGTTCGTCCTTGCGAGGATGACCAGGGCTAGACTCTTAGTTACAGTTGCCTTGACTTGAGCTTGTATTTTATTTAAGACAGTGGTTCTCAACCTTTCTAACGCCACGACCCTTTAATACGGTTCCTCATGTTGTGGCGACCCCCAAACACAACATTATTTTCGTTGATACTCCATAACTGTAGAGTGTATGTATTTTCATATGGTGTAGGTCGACCCCTGTGAAATGGTCGTGCGACCCCTAAAAGGGTCGCGAACCACAGGTTGAGGACCGCTGATTTAAGACGATGTGTTGAGTTGCGCAATTCGTTGACCTATTTAAATATTTATTAAAGACGACCGTCATTGAGTCAGGGTGCGGGGGGGGGGGGGGTGACAAGCAGTGTGTCTTGTGCTGCGCGGTGTTATTTACACGTTCCACTTCGCAGGTGTTGACGGAATTGATCATCGTGTCATTGTCATACCGCCTACGGGGCTCATTCTCCGGGTTTTTGAATTCAGAGTTTCCCTTCTCTTAGATGAGTTGCAAACTAATATTAACGACTACCATCCTGCTGGGTTGCTGTTGTTTTTTTTTCCCTTGCTGGTGGGGTTTGGACTCGACTCATTTTGACCGCACCGCCATCCAGCCCCCTTCATAGGTAGGAGCAATGTGATGTTCGCGACATATGTGTGTGCCAAGAACCCAAAAATTTCCCTTTGAGCTATTATTAAGTGCGAGATCATTAGGGTTAGCGGGGCGAAAAACCCAAGCTGTAGTCTGAATATTACGGCACCGTGATACGTGGCACCGGGATACGTGGCACCGGGATATATCTCACCGCCACAGCAAATTTGCTTATGGAAAAAAAAAGGTCCTCTCCTTCGATAAATCTTGCCTTTTTCTCTATATTTTCTCTGCTATCCGCTCCCTCCACCCGCCTTTTCCGTCCAAAAGTTCCAGCTCATTTTATTACTCATCTCAGATAAGCTTGGCCGACGCAAGACGGCATTCGGGGTCAAATCTGAAGGGGAAAACCACTAAAGTGACGCAGAATGGACCCCAAAAAAAAAGTTAAATGAAAAAGACGCATACAGATATATATAAAAATGTCAGTGTCTTCATTTTTTTTTTTTTTTAAACTTATGACTCTGGCTGTTTTAAGTCAAAGTATTTAATTAAACAATTACTGGGATACATCATCATAATTATAATGCCATAGGGTATGGTAAATTTATTGGATGAAGGAGCGAGCACGTCCTCCAACGAACACGGAACACAGTGCACAGTGCACAGTACACAGTACACAGCGCCGGCCTCCCCATATATGGAATCCCTGTGACAAATGCGAAATCTATCTCTAAACATTTTTATTTTAAAAAGCATGATTATAAAATAATGCAGCTTATAAAGTATAAGTTTTACTGACTCCAGTTCCGGTGTCAATTGTAAATAATGAAAATGGAGGTTGATGTGTCTTATCTTCTTATATCTAACTATAATATTAAATGGTACCCCTCCGTCTTAGCGAGACGATGGAGTAGCTCAGGCCTGGATTAACCATTAGGCAAATAAGGCACGTGCCTTGGGCACCAAACGTTTGAGGGCACCACAAGTCCTCAAGAATTATTTTTTTTAAAAGAAATTTGAACAAGATCAGGGGCCCCGGGCAGAAGGGGGCACCCATGTGGGTTTGCGCCTTGGGCACTAAAATGGCTTAATCCGGCACTGGAGTAGCTTCATTAAATGGCTTACGAGGCCGATCCTGGAACCACTGTCTGGGCTGAACTTCTCGCAGGAGAACCTCGAACCATGGTTAAATCTGGCCATCCGTATTATGACTCTTTTTTTTTGTCGCAAAGGATTTATTTCGTGAATCTCCTGTCTGTCTGACCCCTTCACATGCTGCCTGTCTGACCCCTTCACATGCTGCCTGTCTGATTCCTTCACATGCTGCCTGTCTGATTCCTTCGCACGCTGTCTGTTTGACACCTTCACATGCTGTATGTCTGACCCCTTCACATGATGTCTGTCTGACCCCTTCACATGATGTCTGTCTGACCCCTTCACATGATGTCTGTCTGACCCTTCACATGCTGTCTGTCTGACCCTTCACATGCTGTCTGTCTGACCCCTTCACATGCTGCCTGTCTGATTCCTTCACATGCTGCCTGTCTGATTCCTTCGCACGCTGTCTGTTTGACACCTTCACATGCTGTATGTCTGACCCCTTCACATGATGTCTGTCTGACCCCTTCACATGATGTCTGTCTGACCCCTTCACATGCTGCCTGTCTGATTCCTTCACATGCTGCCTGTCTGATTCCTTCGCACGCTGTCTGTTTGACACCTTCACATGCTGTATGTCTGACCCCTTCACATGCTGCCTGTCTGATTCCTTCACATGCTGCCTGTCTGATTCCTTCGCACGCTGTCTGTTTGACACCTTCACATGCTGTATGTCTGACCCCTTCACATGATGTCTGTCTGACCCCTTCACATGATGTCTGTCTGACCCCTTCACATGATGTCTGTCTGACCCTTCACATGCTGTCTGTCTGACCCCTTCACATGATGTCTGTCTGACCCCTTCACATGATGTCTGTCTGACCCCTTCACATGCTGCCTGTCTGACCCCTTCACATGATGTCTGTCAGACCCCTTCACATGATGTCTGACCCCTTCGCATGCTGCCTGTCTGACCCCTTCACATGCTGTCTGTCTGAACCCTTCACATGATGTCTGTCTGACCCCTTCACATGATGTCTGTCTGACCCTTTCACATGCTGTCTATCTGACCCCTTCACATGATTTCTGTCTGACCCCTTCACATGCTGCCTGTCTGAACCCTTCACATGATGTCTGTCTAACCCCTTCACATGCTGCCTGTCTGACCCCTTCACATGCTGTCTGTCTGACCCCTTCACACGCTGTCTTTCTGACCCCTTCACATGCTGCCTGTCTGACGCCTTCACACGCTGCCCGTCCGACCCTTTCAAACGCTGCCTCTCTTACACCTTCACACGCTGCCCGTCTGACCCCTTAACATGCTTCCCGTCCAACCCCTTCACACGCTGTCTGTCTGACCCCTTCACATGCTGCCCGTCTGACACCTTCACACGCTTCCCGTCTGACCCCTTCACACGCTTTCCGTCTGACCCCTTCACACGCTTCCCGTCTGACACCTTCACAAGCTTTCCGTCTGACCCCTTCACACGCTTCCCGTCTGACACCTTCACAAGCTTTCCGCCTGACCCCTTCACACGCTTCATGCTGCCCTTCTGACACATTCATTTGCTGCGCGCTTCCCGCCAGCTCGAATGGTGCTCACCCATGATCTCCCATTCGTTGATTTCTAGGCTTGCCTCACCTCGTGTTCCTTTTGCAAATGTCCTTAAATCACCGCCGTGGACTGCTGTTCACCAGGTGGTTGAGGAGCGGAATGACAAGTAGTCCACTCATCCTCCCAGCTCCAAAAAGTAAGAATACAAAATGAATAACATCCATAAAAACATTCCAATTACATGTGTTTTATTTTCAATGCGGATTTCATTTTTGTATTTTTTTTTTTTTTTAAAGTTGTTGTTTTATCTAGACAATTTTTGTAATAGCTCATAGAGAGTCGGTGAAAATATCTTGGTAGACACTTAATTCGAGAGGACCACTCAACGACCCAGGTCTGGAAGAAATGGTGTTTTCCATTCTTCTGTATATACTTAATTTGGTGGTCAATAGATTCTTTCTCCGTTTTTTTTTTAAACTGGTCCTTTTTCTACTGCTGTTGGTTTTCTGTAATCGCCTATGCATTTAATGTCACTCTATAGCTCTCTGCCAATGAAGAAGACCAAAAAAAAAAAAAATTGTTTAATAAACTGTGCTCCTTAAAAAAAAGCTAAATCATTCAATGTCATCATCATAATATTTTTTTACAGCTTGTTTATATAGATTTCTTTTTGTAACAATCCCACCCATCAAAAACAAAAATGGATAAGAACAAAATCATTTTTTTAAAAAAACGCCTGTAACATAATATTGTAAGTTTAAATTGATAGCAATAATTAATAAAAGAATGATACCATTGGAAGCTGACGTAAAAGGATTTTCTTTAAAAAAGACGAATGAAATTAGAGATATTTTTGCTTAAAATTGTTGTTTATGTTACCGTGATTCTGAAGAAATTACCTCCCCTTTGTCGGTGGTAAGTTGAAGATTCTCGATTTCAATGTTTATGACAAGGATTCTCAAGCATTGTGTGCACACATCAGATATTTAACCCTTTTTTTTTCCCCCTTTAAAGAAAAAAGGTAGCACGTGGAAATAATTAAGATGTGATTCAGCATTTCACGTAATGACCCCTGGTTACATTCGAAACCCCATAGCTTTAGCGTATGCGCATAGATCCCACGATATAATTAATTTAATATAGTTAGATGAGAAAATACTGTGCACACCTTTATTAGAGGGGCTTTTTTTTTTAAAAAAGGAGAATTAAATAAATTGTATCCAGAGTTCTTGGTTTTTTTTATTTTATTTATTTGTTTTTTTGTTTTTTTTGTTTTTTTGTTTTTTGTTTTGTTTTTACAATATTTAAACCGTATTGGTGGGGGACTTTCTCATAGTAAAGTTAAAGTTAAAAAACCGAAATTGCCATCACAGTCAGCTTCCGGGTCCAGAGTTTAAGAATCCTTGACCTAATCAAGATATTTGTAAGCAATATATTCACCTCTTGCTTAAGTCAGCCTGTGTACTTATGGGTGCAATTAACGAACAACGTCACGTCGTTGAGTTTTCCTGTGGACTTTGAAAACACAACCATTGCAAAGATGAAGGAGTGTTGGATGTCTTAACGGTTGTTGTATGTATGCGTGTGTGTGTGTCGTCTGTCGTGTTCTGTTGGTGGCCTAACCGGTTAAGTAATTTTGGAGAGACGACTTTGTGTATATTTACATTATGTGCTATAAAGCTACAACAAATCATATACAGTCGCCCCCTCGCGCTTTTCTTTCGCGTTTACTTACTCGATTGCAGTTTAATTTTTCTCCTCTCAAATATACAATTTATTCATTGAAAGTTTGATCGAGAATAGTGAAAATGGTACAGCGCGCGCTCGGTTGTTCGAGTCAGTTATACACACATGTGTTACAGTTAAAATTAAAATTACTGTACATATGCATGTGTATTGTCTGTAGGCCTATGTATTCGAGCACCCCCACAGTGGTCTAATAACGTTATCAATCGTATTTAGGGGGGTTCTGAATGGGTTTTCTATGCTCTAAGTACGAAAATATTCGATTTTATAATTAAGAATCCTACTTCGCGGAAAAATCACATTATCGTGGTAGAGTCTGGAACTGATTGACCGCACTAAACAAGGAACGTCTCTAAATACACACACACATATATATATATATATATATATATATATATATATATATATATATACAGGCACAGGCCAACACGAAACAAAAATCGAATGTTGGAAAACCCAGTTAACAACAGAAAAACCACTATGGGGAGGGGGTTTGTAATTAAACAAAGAGAACTAGACACTGCAGTCATTATGAACAGCGGGCTGAGGTAAATTAATAACTTCATTACTGTGGCTCTTCTAGTTGGTGTTTTTTTTTTAAAAGGTCCTAAAATCTCGCCGTATAGTACATGCATTAGTTTCGTGACGCAGCTTTCGCTAAATGAAATGATCGGCTCGCCTTCAAGCTGACGACAATGCGCGTGCTCACCCCTCCTCCACCCCCCCCCCCCCAAGCTTACCCGGATGGTGACACCCCAGTCATTAGCTTCAATAATCAACGTGAACATATTTTTTCCACGTTATAAGCGACTCACACGTTGGGATTAAATTTTTATTATTTTTTAATAGAATTCTCTAAACCAAAACGTTGGCGAGGCTATAAATAACTGAGATCGTTGAGTTGTGTGTTTAACTGGCCATCATAAATCAACTGTGTAACTTTGACACACCGAGACACACTATCTGTGCTGTGTTTGATGGTGCGTCTGTCTCAAACGCTTTTTTTTTTGTGTGTGGGGGGGGGGGGGTTTAAACGATTTCTCCGTAAAAATAATTAACTCTTGATTAGGATTAATCAAGTAAAATATTACGTGAGGTTTAATTTGAATCGCATAAGTCAAATGTCAACTTATTTCTAAGAACAACAACAAAAATCCTTAAATATAAGACGTAATTTATCGGAATCATTGGAGAGTACCGAAGTGGAAAAAAAAAAATGTTGATTAGTAAATTGATTTAGGTTATTACGATTGCTGAAAAAATCTTTTTTAATATATTTTATTTAAATTTAGTAAAATCGGAGTCGGAGATCAATAAAAACTAGTCATTTTACTATTCTACTCCACGAACCAGACTTCTCGGCCGTCTGCTCCACTGATAGCCTATGGCAGGCCTGCACAACTCAAAATGTAAGTCGGGCCATAATACTTTATCAAAAACTTGTGCGGGCAGGAAGATAATAGGACAGGGGGGGGGGGGAAGTTATTATGAAATAATAATAAAAACGAATATTCAATTACTTCGCGGGCCGCCAATCGGGTGCTTGCGGGCCGCATGTGGCCCGCAGGCCGTATGTTATACAGGCCTGACCTAAGGTAATTATCGCTACCAGTGCTTGTCAGTCCCTGCGGATGCGCTATTAAAAATGTTCAAGTAATTGCGTTAAAGCGTTGCTCGGGATTGCGTGTTGTTGAAATCATTCTAATCCACATCGCACTTGATGTTTGCTTTCACCTGCTCCTGCATATATATATATATATTTATGTATTACTTTTTAAAGACGTTATTGGGTTAAACCGTTGTGTGAATCAAAGGCTCTCAAACTGTGTTAATGTTGTCCCACTTGTATCACACCCGTGACTTTCGTTTCAAACATATATGAAATGCACTGGATATATATGAAGGGCCGAGTAGAAAAAGTACTTAAGTGTATTTTTGAAGTTTTGAGAAAATTGTGTTTAAAATTTTTAAATCCCTATTTAGATGAATTAAAATCTGTTCGAGGTAACTCTGAATCAACCACTTATGGACATTTTTCATGAATGATATTTACAGGAATGATTCAGAGGAAGTAATCAAATACAATGCCTGTCTTAACTCATTTTTGAAAAATTGTAACTTAAGTACTTTTTCTTCTCAGCCCTTCATATATAAATGTCATATTTGTTTCATCTCTTTGTACCACTGGAAACTTAAAGCTATAAATATGGGAAACTCGTGTGAGCGGGGGGGGGGGGGGTGTCACAATAGTTAAGATTAGAAGAACCGCTTGTATATTAGATAAGATAAGATTAGATCAGATAAGATGCCTTTATTAATCAAAATAAATGGAAATTAGTTTTGATTGCATTGCACATATTGTTTTGGAAACTCCTTGAGAATTTGCTGTTCCCACACAATTGGCCAACAGCAAAGCGTTGGGTGAATCATTGTGTGGTGGTCAGAATAGCTGTATTAAAATGACAGGCCGAGACCATTTGATTGGGTTGAGAAACAAGGCTAGTTTAATAATTGCCGTGAATTCTCCACAGTGACCACAGCGCTCAACTCTTTTTCGGAGGTTCCTTGAGCGGGAACGACACAGGTTGAGAAACCAATACTAAGAAACTATCTGATAGTTTTTGACTCCTTGTGTAGACACCCTGTGTGGACTCCCTGTGTAGACTCCCTGTGTGGACTCCCCGTGTAGACTCCCTGTGTAGACTCCCTGGGTGGACTCCCTGTGTAGACTCCATGTGTAGACTCCCTGGGTGGACTCCCTGTGTAGACTCCCTGTGTTGACTCCCCGTGTAGACTCCCTGTGTAGACTCCCTGGGTGGACTCCCTGTGTAGACTCCATGTGTAGACTCCCTGGGTGGACTCCCTGTGTAGACTCCCTGTGTTGACTCCCCGTGTAGACTCCCTGTGTAGACTCCCTGGGTGGACTCCCTGTGTAGACTCCATGTGTAGACGCCCTGTGTAGACGCCCTGTGTAGACTCCCTGTGTGGACTCCCCGTGTAGACTCCCTGTGTAGACTCCCAGTGTAGACGCCCTGTGTAGACTCCCTGGGTGGACTCCCTGTCTAGACTCCCTGTGTAGACTCCCTGTGTAGACGCCCTGTGTAGACGCCCTGTGTAGACTCCCTGTGTAGACTCCCTGTGTAGACTCCCTGTGTAGACTCCCCGTGTAGACTCCCTGTGTAGACTCCCAGTGTAGACGCCCTGTGTAGACTCCCTGGGTGGACTCCCTGTCTAGACTCCCTGTGTAGACTCCCTGTGTAGACGCCCTGTGTAGACGCCCTGTGTAGACTCCCTGTGTAGACTCCCTGTGTAGACTCCCTGTGTAGACTCCCTGTGTAGACTCCCTGGGTGGACTCCCTGTGTAGACTCCCTGTGTAGACGCCCTGTGTAGACTCCCTGGGTGGACTCCCTGTGTAGACGCCCTGTGTAGACTCCCTGTGTAGACTCCCTGTGTAGACGCCCTGTGTAGACGCCCTGTGTAGACGCCCTGTGTAGCTCAATCATTTTATATATTGACGTATGTGCTTGAAGTGAATTAATGAGTACAATGTAATCAAACAACACTTCCATTTACTTGGATCAATAGATATAATCTAATCTAATTAAGATACAGATCGATGTTTATCCCACATAATCTGGGAACAGAAAGAACACGCGTGTCTGCCGAGGAAAAAAGCTTTCGAAGGGGTGAATAAACAGTAAGAAGTTCAGGAAGATAGAAATGGCAGGAACCAGAGAAAAGGTTGTGACAGTGAACAGAAAGCTTGTGATCGATGCATGCCTGTATGGGGAGCCAATGGAGTGAGTGGAGTAGTGGAGTGACGTGATCACGTTTCTTTGCCTTTTGGCTGAGTTTTGAACTTTCTGCAGTTTTTTGTCTATAATGTTGTCGTAATTCAGCTTTAAGATTCCAACTCCATCAACAACGATTTAAGTTTTACCCCCCTCCCCCTCTCCTCTTAACCCCCTCTCTCATCCCACCATGTACTAAGGGTTAAATATGTTAAGATAGTGGCCCCTGGAGGCTTCTATACAATGTTAAATGCCCATGCTGACATTACACAAATAATAGAAATAACGCTATTTTGTTGATAACGATTCCCTGGGGGGAAAAGGGGGGGGGGGGGGGCGAAACAATTTCAGTGTGAACTTAATGAAGTTGATAAATCATGGTGTTAATAATTGGTCAAGATAATAAGCTTTTAAGAAAGACCGGGGGAGGAAAGGGGGGGGGGATGCGTCCAAACAGTTTTCCCGAAGTTTTCTCATTTATGCTGATGTTTCGTGTGTTGATTCTGACACCAAACTCATCACGTGAGAGATGATCGGGTTTTAAAAGTTTACTGGCGCGTGGAAAGTGTGTGGGTGTGAGGGGGGGATTGAATGTGGTGTGGGGGGGGTAGGGTGAGGTTAATTTCGGCTGTGTGATATGGGGTGACTTTGATCTGAATAAAATCCAACTTATTTCGCCAAGCTTGAGGCTCATTCCACAATGAGACAATCTGATACATGTCGGCCATTAGTGTTAACATTTTTTAACCTAATCATCCTTACTATGACCGATTCTAAATTAGTTTTGACTCGTCATTATAGGAAAGAAACTTTGAACTTAAACTCCACCCCCAACCCCCCCCCCCCAAACAAATTTACACATTCTTTCCCCCACATGATATCAATACTTAAAATATTTTTTTTTAGCTTAAAGTCTTTATTGAAGTTAAAAACGACTCGAGTCAGCAAATTGTTTTTCCCTCAGCACCCCCCCCCGTTGTTGACATTGTATTTTCCATCGGAGCACTTAGTCCCTTGTGTTCTTGTGGCAGACTTGCGTCAGTAGCTGTTAGTGAAGTGATAGTTACCCTACATCACGGTAGTGCTGCTCTTTGAATTGGATCGTTATAATTGTCTGTATCCCCTGATATTACTTAAAACCCTTTTTTTTTCTTTTTAAAGAAATATTCAGTGAAAATTTCAGGTTGGATTTTTTTAAAATTGCCATACTCTTATTAAACGTGTCGGCACTGTCAACAGCACACAGATAGAAAACAGAGAAAGGGACTTTCAGCTACCTATATCTCCGTGTCGCATCTCTCTATCAAAGTGTCAACGGCAAATCATTAAGAAAAACGGTCCATAGTTGTGTGGCCCGATGGCAGATAACAACCATGACACCAATCTGTTTTCATTGCCCGGGTTTCCTCCTCATCTGTGAGTCAAGCGCTGTTTGAAAGATTGGACCGAACCAGAAATCCAATGAACGCAGCGAGCTTCTTCGGCTTCCCCCTTTAGGCGTGAACACAATACAATACAATGCTGACTGGATCAACCTCACGTCTCACAAATGATCTACTAATCAGACACCAGTCGCTTCACAATACCTTCGCACCAACACGCACCGACACGCACCGATCTTCCAAGGCTGGCACGCGACAAGAGACGATGTGAACGGTATTGAAACTAAACAAAACAATACACACACACGCACACGAAGAGAAAAAAGGTGAAAATCACATCTTTATAAAAAGCGCGCGATTTTCCAGGGGCCATTTTTCGCTCCCCATCGCCGCGAGCGTGCCACGACACAACGCAGCGGCCCCATTAAGGAGATGGCCGACTTAACGGGTCGAGGTGTGGACTATAGGGCCTCGCGCTCAGCAGAATTAGACAAGGTTTCGCGAAAATCGATTTGACACCTCCGACATCGTTGATCACCCCCGGGGAGTGGCCGACACTTCACCGACGCCCCGGCTGACAATAAAACGGGGGGAAATTTGCACAAATTATCACCCCGTTGAGGGCGCTGCTCTTCAAATATCTCACTTTTATTCTCCCCTGGATTTTCTTTAATCTGGTTTTATATAACTTTGCTCCTTGTTGAGGCCGGTTCACCAGTCTACACTTGTTTCGTAAATTGACGCCCCTTGTTTGAAACCCGTCTACACGGAGCGCATTTTCAAAATTTAAATTTGTTGAAAGAAAAACGAAATTGAAGGAAAAAAGGCAGTGTTTTTGTGTTGGGCTGGTGATTAAGGAGAAAAGATAGATATTTATTTTTTTCATTTCATTTGTTTGTTGGTTTTTTTTTCTTTAAATTTTTTATCGGAGGGTGGGGGTAGGAAGGTGGGGGAAGTCCTAATTTTATTTATTTCATGAGAGATGAAGAAGATATATATTACAATTACAATATTGTTTATATATATATATATATATATATATATATATATTGAAGTGCAGCTTTTAAATGTTGTTTCAAATTATTCCATTAACTTTTGTATTTATAATTACCCGGGTTAGGTGGTACCAAGTTTCTGCTATTATTTTTCATTATGATGATTTTTTATTATGATGATTTTTAATTATGATGATTTTTCATTATGATTTTTCATTATGATGATTTTTCATTATGATGATTTTTCATTGTGATGATTTTTTCATTATGATGATTTTTCATTAACGCCGGTAACTGTGAATCGCATTGTTTAAATATAATTTATTAGGTGGACCAAAAGAAAAAAAAAAGAAGAAAAAATTGAAAATTTGGAAATTAGTTATCCGCATTCGGTCGACTGGGGAAGGGATGGGGTGGGGGCTAGTTATATTTTAATTTATATGAATATGCTTATTGAAGACAAAGAAGCAGTCGCGTAGCTATAGGGTTAGTGCCAACCGGGACGGTTCCAAGGTATTTGCCGCCTCTCCTCCACGAACCCCCCCCCCCTCTGCAGTTCACCGAAAATGCCGCCTCTCAATATATGGATCCCCCCTCCCCCCTAAAAAATGACACCAGTGGCGGCGCTTCCGTCCACCACTGCAAAGAAGTAATGTTAAACCTGACAAGGGCATAGACAATCTTAAATTTATCAATGTTAACCCACAAACACTCAACTTTTTTCTCCTTTCAAAAAAAGAAAGAACCCCCCCCCCCCCCAAGCACTTTTTCTATCCTGGTCCATCCTTAGTGAATCCCCTCTCCCAAAATAAAAGCTGTCGTCTATCCAGAGAACCTTATTATGTGTCCGTCAACACAATTAGAATCTGCTCGTTTGTCAGCGAGGGAATCATTCACACTGCCCCCCTCCCCCCGACACACACACTCTCTCTTCAGTCTTTTGGAATCCAATCTCCAATTAACCCTATGTCAATGCTTTCGGGGCTAAATATTGACTCTTGTGGAGTTATCCCCCCTGATTACCTTCCCCTTACCTACACCCAGGGCGTGATGGATGCTGGTGACAAAAAACGGGGGGGGGGGGGTGATTGGGGGGGGGGGTGATAAAAGGCTTTCAAGTGAAAACCGAACTGATTTGTGCTGCAGAGGTGAAATAAAATTAAAGTGTGAGGTTGGAAAGTGTGTGTGTGGGGGGGGGGGTCATTACATTGACCCGGTCCTCGACTTGTTGTTCTTTGCCAGAGGGGCAGCCAACACGGTGGACAGTCAACAAAAACAGAAGAGCCGTAAATAACGGTACGTAACTGGATCGAAGTCATCACCAAAGGGGGCTAAGGGCATTTCGTCTGACCATGGAGGGAGGGCTCGAGCGTGAACTGGTCTGTAAATCACAGCGGTCCCTTTGTTCCACTCGTATTTTTGATGTGGAGGTGGGTTTAGAATTTTACAGTAATAAAAATAGAGTGGAACCTCAGCAGTGGCGTAGTGAGGGGGGGGCAAGGGGGGCATCATGCCCCGGGCACGACTCACAAAGGGGCGCAAAATGGTATATTTTACTATAATATTGTATGGTTTTTGAAAAGGGGGGGGGCGCTAAAAAGGTATTGTGGGCGCTAAAAAAGTAGTGTGCCCCGGGCACGAGTTAAGCTCGCTACGCCACTGAACCTCAGTTAACGAACTTTATCCATTCGGTGACTCCGTTATTTTAAAAAAAAAAAAAATTCGATAACCGGAATAATTTTGTTTCCAATTGCCAATTAATCAAATCAACGTATTTTCAATTAATGAAATCAAAGTAAATTCAATTAATCAAATCAACAAATCACCGCGCATCTGCCTGGCACTTGTACTCTGTGCATTGGCCAACAAATCACTGGGCATCTGCCTGGCACTTGTGTACTGCTTGATTTTAAATTAACAAATAAGCGTTTATCTTTAAACAAAAAAAATAATTGTTTTAAAATCTCAAAGAAATAAGGATTAAAACTATCAATCATAAATTAATTAACCTCATCATCAATCCATTTATCCATACATCTATCCTTCAATCCATCCACCAATTAATCCATCCATCTGTCCATTCGCCCATCAATCCATCCACCCACCCATCAATCAACCCATCCATCCACCCACCCATCAATCAATCAATCAATCAATCCATACATACACCCATTCATCAATCTATCCACCCATCAATCGATCCTTCCACCCATCCACCAACCCATTAATCCATCCATCCATACATCCACCCACCAATCCATCCATACACCAATCCATTCATCCAACCATTCACCCATCAATCAATCCATCCATCCACCCATCAATCAAGCAATACATCCACCCCCCCCATATGTACATACATACATCAATCCATCCATAATCAACACTTGTCCACTCACGCATCAATCAATCCGTCCATAAACCCATCCTTTCACCCATCACTCAATCCATCCACCATACATTAATCAACGCATCAATCCACCAATCCACCCATTAATTCGTCCATCCATTAATCCATCCACCTATCAATCCATCCATTCCTCAATCCAGAAACTATACCTATATCCTTGGTTTTGCTCCGTTTCGCCATCATTATATCTACATAGCACTTGTCCACTGCGCCATTCGTTCATTATTTCATCTCGCGTCAAAATTCATTTAACCAAACAAACTATGAACAAATCCTAAACACAAAGTCAGAGCGTGGTCCATTCATTACTTCAACGAAACTCAGCTCACAATCAGGTATCTCCAATCGATTAATCCCTCCCCTTTCCATTCACTGCTTTCACCATAAATCAAATGATACCAATCCATATCAAACCCACTAATCCGTCAATAGAAAATTTAATTTAATTAAATGACACGTGCAGCCAGGCAAATAAAGTCATAATGCGTCTCATCCATCCATCAATCCGCAAACACATACATTCCTCCCTTCATTCATCAAGCAGTACTCTACACATTCATAACCATGATTCCCTAATTCACGATGACGATGACGACCATCCAATCAATCCAGCCCCCTTATGGAACCCATCCGCCGACTATCCAATAACTCAGTTTCCCAGTTATAAAAGACGCGCCGCTATAAAAACATCAAATGAAGCGAAAGTTCAAGTAATTTAATACCTTAGTTTATGGCTATACCATGACCTCTTAAAACCATTATACTAAACGTCTTATGGAACAACTAAATGTATTATATATATCACTCTGAAATGTCTTAAAGAACTCATAGGTAAATATCTTCTAGTGCTCAAGTTTAAATGTCTTATTGAATTCATGTTTCCGCGTCTTACAGACTAATAGAACTACTAAATGCAGACTTAAAGAACTCTCAAATGTCTGATTAAACTGCATGATATTTAAATGTCTCATAGAACTGATTTTTAAAATTTCCTATAGAACTTTTAAATGTCTTATAGAACTCTTAAATGTCTTATAGAACCCATTTTTAGATGTCTTATAGAAGCCATTTTTAGATGTCTTATAGAAGCCATTTTTAGATGTCTTATAGAACCCATTTTTAGATGTCTTATAGAACCCATTTTTAGATGTCTTATAGAAGCCATTTTAGATGTCTTATAGAAGCCATTTTTAGATGTCTTATAGAACCCATGTTTAGATGTCTTTTAGAACCCATGTTTAGATGTCTTATAGAAGTCATGTTTAAATGATTTATGGAAACTTTCAACGGCTCTTAGAAGCCACACCTAAATGCCCTATAGACAAGAGAACTCTTGAATGTCTGATACAACTCATGTTAACATGTCTAATGGAAATGTTTCAAAATAGAACTCATATTAAAAGTGACAATGACTATCCCTCTATTGCCTCCATTTCATAAGCGAAAATCAACAAGATTATTTCTGATTAGGTATAGCCCGCTAAACAATGGCGGCAGCAATGCGTGAACTTACAATCTACTAAAGTTACTTGACAAAACATGAACTCAAGTAACGCACATTTAAGAATCCAAAATTTCCAAATCCCCCCTCCCCCCCCCCCCCCCCAATGATACGTCAATGCCCACTTTTTATTTCACGTCTATGAATTACATTAAATATTCTGATGTCCCAAACTTTTGAACCAAATTATTTAACACCATACTTAAATTGAGACTATTTCATTTTACGAAAAGAAAATATTACGCACCAAACGCAGTTGCGTTATATAAAAAAATATATATAATTTAGCGTAGTTATCGTGAATTATATTTTGCGCGCTATTGAACTCATTATTGAACCATATTTTCTTTCAAACATTTAGAATTATTTTTAATATACTCTCAATACCAAATTCGCTTATTAGGAAGCAGCCGGAAATGGAAGCAGTCCACGAGTCACACCAGAAGCGAAATTATTTAAGAGAAGAGATACCAAAAAATGTGAATTTTTTAAAAATACATTTGTTTAACCTATTTTGAAATGTAATGAAATATTGAAATAATAATTTTTTTTTTCAGACGATACGGGGAAAGTTTAAAAAAATAAATTATTATTAGTTTTAAATATTTAAATGATCTTACTCTTTGCTGAACTACCGTCGAATATATGGACATCACGTCGCCCCCCCCCCCCCCCACCCCACGGGGAAGTAAATGCCACTTATGACTTGCGGCTCGAGCCCATTTAAATGAAACGTATTAGCATTCTCATCGGCATATACTAATGAGGTCAGCACGTGCAGCGCATCACGGGAATCATGCACAATGATAATATAATCGAAAAGGTGGGGAATCCCGTTAAAGCGTGCCGGACGTGTACACCATGATTACACCTGGTCGCCTCAACGGGAAATGGGTTGGATCGCAATGAGGACGGCACGTGATTTGCATGTGCCCACAACCCCCCCCCCCCCCGTTGTTTAACTAGCTATATGTATATTTTATGTTGTAGTATTAATTATTTTATGTTATTATACTCATCATCATCATCATCATCATCATCATCATCATCATCATGTCCCTTAGTCCTTGGACCGTTGGGGCGCCACAGCTGACATGAAAACTATCCTTCTCCATTCCTCTCTGTCCTCTGCGCTAAGCATAACATCGACTAGTTTTAGTCCCGTACACTCTTTGATGTTATCTTCCCATCTTTCTCTCTTGTCTTCCTCTTCTTCTTCCTCCTATACTATTAATCATAATAATCATAAAGGCATGTTGGTTTTAATGGCGGTTACTTGCGCTTTTGGTGCTTTACTTCAAAGCTAAAACCATATGAATAGACTCAATAGACACTGAAATAATGATTTTTCTAGAAATCCATTACATAGACTCTGAAATAATCATTATTTTAGAAACTATATTGAAAGATAAACACTAAAATAATGATTTTGCTAGAAACCCATTAGATAGACACCGAAAGAACCGTTATTTCAGAAACTCATTTGATAAACATCAAGGAAACCTCATAGGCACCGAAATTATACGTTTTTTCTAGAACCCCATTTGATGTACACAGAAAGCAAATACTTTTTCTAGATATCTATTTGATGGACCCTAAACTTATCATTTTTCTATAAAAATCCATGGATTTTCTACTGCTAAAACATACTGTGCAATTAATCATTTCGCATAAATACATTCAGACTTTTCATGGAAAGAAACAATGGAGTCGGTGGTTTCGCACTTAACAATCAAGATCGACTGAATGCGAGTCTATAGCTCTAAGAAATCATAACTTTGAGTCTGCCATCTCACCATATCGATTACAACTTGGAGTCTGCCATAACCCCCATATCTATTATAACTTGGAGTCTGCCCTATCACAATTATCGATCACAACTTTGACCCTGCCATATCACCATATCGAGTATAACTTTGAATCTGCCCTCACCCCATATCGATTATAACTTTGACCCTGCCATATCACCATATCGAGTATAACTTTGAATCTGCCATCACCCCATATCGATTATAACTTTGACCCTGCCATATCATAATATCGATCACAACTTTGAGTGTGCCTTAGCACCATATTGATCACAAGTTCGGGTCTGTTCTCTCCATATTAACATAACTGTCTTCCCATGAGGCTGAACTATTACAATAGCGAGTGGTATCATCCACATTATATCTATACTTTTTATTATCACGACATATGTGCGTGACGATGATACCTGTACAGCCGCGCAGGCAATGGTGCATGGACTTATCGTGGCCGGATTAACGTCTTTAATCCCCTTCTCCCCGGGCCCAATAGAGTCGGTGCATTCGTGTCCATTATTTCCAGTCGAAGAAGAAGGAGAGATAATCAAGGAAACCTGTATAAACTATCGGACCGTGGCCGCCACCGCAGATATGTAATTAACTCTATAACTTTTAATGAGTCCATTGTTTTTGTGATGCATGTCACACCTGTAGATTAAAGTTTTGGACGTGGCATGTGTCATGAATCTACACACAAAAAGCCCCGCCCCCCCCCCCCCCCCCCCGCTTTTTTTTTTTTCTCTTTACCGTCACCATGAAATCGTTTAATTTAATAAATAAAAGACTTGAACCGACGTTAACCCGGGGTGGGTTTATTGTAACAAGCCAGACGTCTGTGTTTTTTTGTTTTTTTTTTGGGGGGTGGTGGTGTCCAGGAAAAGGGGGGGGGGGATCCGATTGGTCTGGGAGGGAGGGTAAAAATGTTATGCTTGTATTCTCCCACCCAACCCCCACCCAATTTTGACTCTACAGCCATGAGAAGAGCTACATGCTTCAACTCTTTGTCAACTCCAAACATCAATCATCTAAACTTGAATCAGCAGTGTGCGCCGCTGCTAATGAATGTAACGTTTCAATTTACATGAACAAAAGAGACGACCTTAAGCCATAACAATAACTTACCCGTAATTAGTTATAGAGTTCAAACAGACATTATTATTTTTTGTTTGTTGCCTCAGCCGTTTCCCAAATACTTTGTGAATGGTCTCCATTTTGGGCTTTTGAATAAAGTTTAAGATGTGCAACAAGGGCGTCTACACTCTGTTGGGGGGGGGGGGTTGAGAGGAAGCTGGTTTTGATAGGACAATAAAATCCCCCCTCCCTCCCTGCTGGGTTTAAATTTTCCACGTCACAAAATCAATAATTATTGGAAAGGGAATAAAATGTGTATTTAATAATTTGAATTATCTTTGTCCATCAATCCCTGTAGCGCTACATTGCAGCCAATGCATGGGTTTGGCCTGCCACACTACTTCCTTCCACTCAGACCTAAAGCCAATGCTGTTTCCATGCTTGGATTTCCAGTTGTTGTAGATCGTTTTGCACATCATCCATCCATCTAAGCCCAGGTCTGCCTTTGGGCGGTTTTGGGGTTTCGGTGATGCACCCACTTCACTCCTCTGTCATTTGGCATTCTCTCTAAGTGTCCTGCAAAGCGTTATAGCCTGCCCTTACTTTTATTTCTGTTACTATTGTGTGTTTCTGATACAGACTGTACAATTCCTGGTAGGTTCGTATTCTCCATCCATATTCATCATTTGTTGGTCAAAATATATTCCTGAGCGCTTTTCTCTCCCATGTTTTAAATAGGTTTTCTGCCGTTTTTGTTATACGGGTCTAAATTTCTCTTGCATATGTTACAACTGGTCTGATTACAGATTTTAAAAAAGTTTTTCTTTGTTTCTCTTGTAATGTTTTTACTTTTGAGTATCTTCTGACTACTGAAGTTATATGCCCTGTTTCCGGCTGACATTCTTTCGGATTTCCTTGCCTCAGAACTAATAAATGTTTCTTTTCACCGATAAAAATTCACGAAATAGTAGGCCCCTGACAATCGTTACACCCGGTATATAGTTTGATGCCGTTTCACACATTAGGGCTATACATTTTCATTATTTTTTTAAAACATGTCTTCCAGCCCCTGGTCATGACACCCTCGCTGAGTGGCCCTTGCAACCAACGAAATGTCCCCTTCAAAACCATGCACAGTTACATCGCGTACCCCTCTGAAACATAGGAGCCAAAATGACCAACACAATGATCGTGGGCCCACAAAATATTGAAGAAGAAGCCCTCCGAAACATAGGAGCCAGAATGATCAACACAATGATTGTGGGCGCTCAAAATATAGAAGAAGAAGAGGGCGGCACCCCCGGTTTAAGTATAAACTTGAATCATGCGAAGAAATGCGGCTCTTTTTTTTTACTCGGAATAAAAAACGAAATGAAACATTTTAATCGCTACAAAGGCTTATTTAAATATGTTGATTTAGTTATTGTCGAGTATCAAACATAGGAAATATGTTTTTTTGATTTTTTCAAAACGAACATTTGACCAACAGAATACGCTTTCGATCAAATTTCCGGATACGGATATATCTTCATGTAACGATTTATTAACACATATTTTATGAGCCGATAAAATTATATCTTTATTTCCCTTTGAGATCACCGTAATATGAATAAGGTTGAGAACCCCTGACATATACAGTGTTGTGGGAACTGAATCTCTGACAGAGTGACAACATAGACCACCAAACAATGGTGTCGGCATAGCGTGAACGTCCCGTGTACTACAGTTTATACTTAACACGATACGCATTCAAAGGAACGCACTTTATAAGAATCCCAATTAGGGCTACCCACCCACCAGTGGCGTAGTGAGGGGGGCAAGGTGGGCATCATGCCCCGGGCGCTACTCACAATGGGCGCCAAATGGTATATTTTACTATAATATTGTATGGTTTTCGAATAGGGGGGCGCTAAAAAGGTATTGGGGCGCTAAAAAGGCATTGTGCCCCGGGCGCGAGTTAAGCTCGCTACGCCACTGCCACCCACCCACCCATTCCCCAACCTGATACGCCAACGTACTCCTTGTTCAATCCATGAACTTCATTAATATTCTAATGTCCCACTCCATCCCCATATTTTTACAATGCATATTTAATACACTATATCTAAATTGAGAAAATTTTTTAAAAATAAAATAAAGAAAATATTACGCAATTTCGCTTCAAAAAACACACGTGAGATATTTTTAATAATTTCATTTAGCCCAGTTAACAGGAATATATTATTTGCGCGCTACTGAAGTCACCATTACGCCATACTTTTGTTCATACCTAGATAATTATATGTATTGATAATTTTCTATTCATATTTTTTAAAAACCTTTTTGGTATCTTCAGTTGGGTGGGGGGGGGGGGGGAAAGAGGGGGGGGGGATATCATATATAAAATCATATGTGTGAATGTAAATGGCTCTATAAATTAATATGTTTCAAATATGGAAGGCCGGGCGGGGGGATAAGTCATATAATCGCTTGACATGTGCTATAGAATTATAAAACATTTGTATGACATGTGATGTCTGACACTAAAGAGATGCATCCATTAAGTTTGGGATCTCTAATCACTTCTGTCACACCCATAAACCAGACCGTAACGTGACGTGACCGTGTTTGTGGCATCAGGGCCTCATTAAGCACACAAATAATAGTTTAAGCCGCTCTTAATTAGCTGTGGGGAAAGGGGGGGGGGAAGAGGGGGGGAAAGGGGTTCAAGGGTTCTTATTATACTTTCCAGTGCTCGGGTGCCACTCAGCCCACCCACTGACTCTACTGCCCATCGGAACGTCTCACTGAATGAAGTCCTTTCATGGAACTGAGCAGCCTTTCAATAGGCATCAGATTTATCTTATTGCAAAACTTCGATTTTACATCGAAGAAAGCAAAGCGACATTGTCTTTCCTCTGGCGCCAAATACTTGAGTTGCAAAAAAAGTTCATACTCGTTCAAATATGATGTTATAATACATTTATAAATGAAGAAATACTTTTATGGGTAACGGGTGGCAAAAGGTCAGACTTTGCCCCGGGCGCAGATTTTTAGTTTCCAATATATCCCTGTTTCTGAAACCCCACAGTGGGCCCTTGTGTCTAGACTGTGGACCCACGGTGGGTCCCTGTGCCTGGATTGTGGACCCACGGTGGGCCCGTGTGCCTAGATTGTGGACCCACAGTGGACCCATGTGCCAAGAGTGACCCGCACTTGGCCCCTGTGCTTGGAATGTGGACCCACAGTGGACCCTTGTGGCCAGATTGTGGACCCACGGTGGGCGCCTGTGCCTAGACTGTGACCTGCACTGGGCCCCTGTGCCTGGAATGTGGTCCCACAGTTGGCCCCTGTGCCGAGATTGTGGACCCACAGCGGGTTCCCGTGCCTAGACTTTCGACCCACGAAGGGTCCCTGTGCCTAGACTTGTGGACCCACGGTGGGCCCCTGTGCCTAGTTTGTGGACCCACCGGTTGTGCTTTATATTGTTTAATTAACAGACTGGCATGAAAAGCCGTTACCATGATGGCCATTAGATAAAGAAGACTGCGTGCATTTATGGGAAAGAACAATGCCTATTACGACATATAAGCCGTCCGGGTCTCCCGTTAATTTTTTGCTCCCGCGTGTGATGTTCTCATTACAACAGGCAGTCAATGTGAGGTTTATGAGGCCGGGTATTTAATGGGGCCATTTAGGACATGTCAGTTCTTATTTTGTAAACGCATGTGCCTACATTTATATTTATACTCAGGGGTGAGTTACCTGCACTGGCGAAGGAAAGGGGGTGAGGAGGGGGCGGTGCTCATTTTTCTCTCTATATATGGATGGGCGGTATTTTCGAAGCATGACAGAATGTGTATGTGGCGAGGGCCAGCAATGCCCCCCCGACCCTATAGCTACGCCCATGATTATTAATCATGAACGGGGGGGGGGGGGGGGGCAAAAATATACATGCTCAAAAGATCTAGTTTTAAGAACATATATTTTTGTATCGGTCCAATTGTGGAGACAATCTATATTTCTTCCTAATGAAGAAGATTTTTTTTCCTAAAATCGGCCCTTTTTAATATTCCCTTTTTATTATTATTATTTTTTTAATTTAGTCTTTTAAAAATATGGACATTTTGTGTGTGTGTTATTTGTGTGTGTGCCAAATTAATGGAGGAGTACAATGATGATAATTATACCTAAAAGACACAAACAATTATTTTTTATTATTTTTTTATAGTGTATAGGCCTATGTTCAAAAGTAGTATAGCGTGGACCAGCAGTTCTGAAACCTTTTAAATCCAAACCCGACCTCCTTTCCTTTGAGGCCATAACTATATCTTTAGCACCCCCCCCCCCCCCCTCGGTTACCAGAGCCGTTTCTCAGCAAGGCAGTTTCCCCACAAGCCTATAAATTAAATGTTAATACCATGAAAATAAAAAAAAAAAAGAAGCTTAAAATACATTTTACACATGAAGTTGATCGTCTTGATAAATCGATACTACAGCTTTGAAAAGATTTTAGTAATCAAGCAATATTTCTATATACTACACTTATATTATTAGTAAACAAAAACAAAACCTCTGCGCTATGTATATTGGGTTCTTAACGCACCGGTTCTGGATGGTGGAGTGGTACTAGATGTTGTTTTTCTATTCTCAAACACCTTCTCCCTACAGCGCATTTCCATCTTGTAGGTGTAGCATCATTTTGTAATTAATTTTTTTTTTTTTTACACGCGTGACATTGTAAGATTTCTCGAGCGGTGTTCACCTGGTGAACGGCTGGCAAAGAATACTGGGTCGACGGAGGTAGGGTCGACACCGTCGCTCAAATTATCGTGCTCGGTCGCATCTACTTCATTGAGTGAATGGGTGAGCTCAGATCTACTTTTTTAAAAAAAGATTTTTATGCCTATAACTTGTCCAACTTGAGGTATAACTTGTCCAAAAAAAGAGATACGTACTTTTTGACGTCGTCCGCACCCCCCCCCCAAACACCCCACCCAAAAAAAAAAAAGTTCGCTACACGAACTCCCGAACTTCGACTGCAGATATTGGTGATGAATGACACAACAGGTGTAAGTAGAGGCAGTCGGTACTGTTAACAAAAATAATTTGACACAACCTATATCAGGATATAAACATCACGGAAAGGTTGTTGCGCCTCTGCAAATTCAAATAACTATAATTTTGTTTTGGAGGCCTGACATCAGGATCGATAAATGAATGAGATCTTATTGCCACAGTCAACAAACGTTAAGGTGTTGTTTTAAAGTGTCTTATTTCTATGTCCTGTTCAAGTGGTGTTGTTTGTTTTTTTGTTTTTTTTAAATATGTCTGTGACTCGTTGTTAAAACATGTGTCATCTGTGGCGGTACAAGGCAGGACTGTACAAAGGCTGTGAAAGAGAGGACTGCGCAAGGGAGGGCTGTACAAGGGTTGTACAAGGAAGGGCTGTGCAAGGGAGGGCTGCGCAAGGGAGGGATGCGCAAGGGAGGGCCGCGCAAACGAGGGCCGCGCAAACGAGGGCCGCGCAAACGAGGGCCGCGCAAACGAGGGCCGCGCAAACGAGGGCCGCGCAAACGAGGGCCGCGCAAACGAGGGCCGCGCAAACGAGGGCCGCGCAAACGAGGGCCGCGCAAACGAGGGCCGCGCAAGGACGGGCCGTGCAAGGGAGGGCCGTGCGTGTCTGGCGGTGTTTAGTTCATGTCAATGATAAACGCTCACTGCTCTTGTTCTCATGCTGAAAATAAAATCAGCATTTGAAGTGTTTTCAATATTTCTTGTTTTTTTTAAAGCTAGCCTTACATTTTACGGTTCTCAAACTGTGGGTGCGAACGTTTTGGGGGGTCGAACGACCCTTTCCCAGGGTCCCCTAAGACCATCGGAAAACACATACTCTACAGTTATGAAGTAGCTATGAAAAAGATTTTTGTGTTTGGGGGTTGCCACAACATGAGGAACTGTATTAAAGGGTCGCGGCATTAGGAAGGTTGAGAAATACTGCTTTAGATGATCCCAACCCCCTACACCCCCTCTGGCACTTTACCAACCACCGGCCACCGAGCAGTTCCGCTCCCTGGGGGTGGTATCGCCCACTTTGAGAGACATTGATATAAACCAGGTGTGGGCAAACTACGGCCCGCGGGCCGCATGCGGCCCGGCAATTGATATTATGCGGCCCTCGAAGGTATTTAGAAATAAAAATAAATTCTTTTTTTGTCAAGTTATTTTCTCGATAAAAACCAGGTGTGGGCAAACTACGGCCCGCGGCCCGCATGCGGCCCGGCAATTGATATTATGCGGCCCTCGAAGGTATTTAGAAATAAAAATAAATTCTTTTTTTTTCAAGTTATTTTCTCGAATTTTACAGAATTTCATGTACCGTTATGATTATTTTAACATTTTTTTATCAAATTTCTTTCTAATTTTCTATTTTTTAAAACAGTCCTTGACTTTTGTCATGTAATGCTAAAATGCGCATTTACCGATTTTAATATAGAAAATTGTTTATCAACACGTAAAAATTGGACATAATATACATGCGGCCCCCCCCCTTTCCAATAGCTTTACAGTTATCAATGTGGCCATACCCACAAAAAGTTTACCCACCCCTGGCATAGACCGCATATTAAACTAAATAATATTTATAAAAATGAGAATTATATTTGTATTAAAATAACGTGAGTGTCACTCTTTTCTTTTTCACGTTGCATTCGTTCCACACGATCAGGCGGGGGGCATTTAGCGTCGTGTCCGGAAATTTGATCGAAAGAAATTTAGTCGACGGAAATTTGATCGAACGGAAATTTGGTCGAATCGTTTTTTTAGTTTATAAGTTAAAATTTTGCGTCAAATTTATTTTTCAACGCATTATTTTGTTTTACTATATAGTATAGTGCTTTCAAAAAGAAATTTGATGTAAATTTTAACGTCTGAACCGAAAAAAAGATTCGACCAAATTTCCGTTCGATCAAATTACCGTCGATCAATTTTCCGTCGATGAAATTTCTTTCGATCAAATTTCCGGTAACCATTTGGCGTTTTAAAAAAAATGGCCGCCATTCTTGTGCATATTCTAAAATTCCGTTATTAACCTTTTCATTATGTTATTTCCTCAAGTTTGAAATGTATGGGGAAAAAAGTATATGATGTGAGTATTATTCGAATGAGTTCATATATAATACTACCTTTGCCTTCGCACACACACACATTCAAAACCGTATACCATAATTTTAAGGGCCGTTTTAAACTGGGACCTATGGAAGTGTATATTAATATATTATAGAGTTGGATCTACAGTTACCGGTATGGGATCCTATGTTCTAAAAATAGCAAGTTTCTCAAATATAGGTTATCGTATTTTCTTTGTCAAGTCGCTCACCAGAAGTTATATCTATAATTGTATTAACATATCCGCAAAAGCAATTAGCGCCCCACCCCGACAGCCTCGAAACTACCCCCCCTCCCCTCCCACACCAAGACAACCTCCAAGTGGATCACCGGTCAATCTACTGGGTCTGGAGTCGGCAGTAATGGAGTCTGGAGTCTGTAATACGCTGTCGGCAGTCGCTTAGGAAGAGGGAGGGGGTGGAGGTAGTACAGAGGAGGCGCTCCACCCCGGGGCGGCACTAACCCTAACTATATTACCACTGATTATTGCAATCATTCTAATTCCTGACTTGTTTTCCTTTCTTCGTTGTTGTTTTTTAAACCATGTCCTACATATCAAGTATAACAGTCCTCGGGGGATTTTTTTTGTATTATTAGAACTAATGCCAGGGTCATAAATTTAGATTTCTTTTTTTTTTTTTTTTTTAAAGGAAATAAAAACATCATTGTTATGAGAAATAGTCATGAAGGGTCACTATCGGTTGATGTAGTGTACTCGCCTGGAGACAGCAGCGTCCATAAATCTTTATACGGTGACAGTGGACTATAGCGTGCAGGGGCGAATTCCGACACAACTACAACGAAAAGGCATCGAACTAAGCCTGCTGGGGAAGGGGTGTGGGGGGGAAAAAAACCAAGAAAAAGTGGATCCGTTGAGTTGGTTGGTAATAAAGGCTATAAAGCATTCCATATTAAAACAAAATAAAAGAAACAGGTACTGCACTTAACAATAGTTTTTTAAACAAAATAAAAGAAACAGGTACTGCACTTAACAATAGTTTTTTAAACAAAATAAAAGAAACAGGTACTGCACTTAACAATAGTTTTTTAAACAAAATAAAAGAAACAGGTACTGCACTTAACAATAGTTTTTTTTAAAAAATAAACAAATTAAATGAAAGAAATGCCATTCACCGCGTTCCTGGATCCGCCCTTGATTTGAAAGTTTTAAAAAAAAAATTAAAAAAAAATTGGAGCAATCATAGTTTTTTTGGGGTGGAACTCCATGGGCGGGGGGGGGGGGCGGGGGCGAGGGGGTGTTAATGGGCGTGATTTAATGTTTGAATAGCTAATTAACTTTTTTAGAGATTGCTCTTAAATTAATAAAATACGTAGCTTGGTAGTGATTTAGTAAATGATTTACTTAAAAATATTTAATTCGATTTAGCCATAATGAATTACCATTAAAAAAAATAAAAAAATAAAATAAAAAAATTTAATAAATAAATATCCAACAAAACGTGGTATATGTTCAGGCTTACCTTGTCAGTTGAGCGCGCCCCCCTCCCCCCCCCCCCTTTCACAAAATTAAAAATATGTTTTAATTTAAATGCTCTGTACCGTTAAATGGTCATCTCGTGAGTTAAGTAATATACTATAACTAATCAATTGTAATTTAAAGAAGACAATGTGTGACGATGACGAAACCTTCTCCCAGAGTGTTCACCCTGGCGTCGATGTTGGTGACTCTGAGTATGGTGACGTCAGTAAAATCATCACTTTCTCCCCCCCCCCCACACACACACACATTTTTTTTCTTAATTGTAACCAATAATATAATTTTGCTACCTAGATCTGTCGCCACCTGACTGCTGCAGAGATATGCCTCTGTATGTGATATACTGATGAGATGCGCCCCTGTCTTCTCTGATGCAGAGATGCGCCTCCGTAAGTCTGCCGAAGAGGTGCGCCCTTTGTCTGTCTGATGCAGAGATGCGCCTCTATCTGTCTGATGCAGAGATGCGCCCCTGTCTGTCTGCTGAAGAGATGCGCCCCCGTCTGTCTGCTGGAGAGGTGCGCCCCTATCTGTCTGATGCAGAGATGCGCCCCCGTCTGTCTGCTGAAGAGATGCGCATCTCTCGTCCCCAGCTCAAGATTTTTGTTTATTAAGAACTACCACCAAGATTATTTTCCTATTACGGCCGTTACTGAATCAGAACGAGGCTGCTTACGTCATGCGTCTAATCAAATTTTTTTTTTTTTTAAATGCCATCTTCAACACGACAGTTGTACAGTATACGGGTAATCCATGGTTTGAATCCAGATGCAAGGGTCTCCAGGGAAAACTCTTGAATTAATTAATGAGCAGAGTGCAAAATCTGAGAATGGGGACAGGGTGAAAAAAAATATATAGGGAGGCAGTGGCGTAGGTAAGTGGGCGTCGTAAGGGAGGTCCGCCCAAGGGGACACTGTTGTGGAAGGGGGCGGAAAAAATCTGGGGCCCACTCCGGGTGGCACTAACCCTATAGCTATAGTGTCACTGGAGCGTTGGCCGAAACGCAAACACGGGACGCTTACTCGTTAGGGGGCGGGGGTGGTGTTGTGCCTTTCTTGGGCTGGTAGTCAGCAAGAAGAATTACAAATAGTGAACATATGAAAATTGATCAATGAGGGGGGGGGGGGTTTGTAAATTACGGCATTAATTTTCGGTATAACGATCAGTCCATTGTGTTTTATCACACTGCGGCCTTGGCCTTGGACAGAGTAACAGAATAATTGAGCTATCATAACGAAGTCTTTACTCTTGGGGAAACTTAACCGCTTGGATTGGCTAAGAGTGTATTAACCGTCAACAGCTTAATTAAGTTGTCTATACACAAACGATGGGAAGATTTTTTTTTAAAAACTACATATGTATATCATATATATGTATATATATATATGGTATATATATATATTGATTAGCACCAATCATACTTATACTGTGTTTTTTTTCCCAAGCCCAAGTCTTACAACGGGTCAGTGGAAAGGTGATTGACAATCTATTTTGAGACCACGCTCAGCTTGCTTTGCCTTAGTCCAGAATGCTATAGTACAAAATTGCACGCCAAACACAGAAGATGTTATCCCAATTTGTGCGTGTGTGTGTGTGAGTGTGCGTGTATGTGTGTGAGAGAGAGAGAGAGTGTGTGTGGGGGGAGTGTGTGTGCGTGTGCGCGTTTGTGGCGGGAGTGTGTGTGTATTTGTGTGTGTGTGTGTGTGTTTCAAGTTCTCGTGATACAACATAAAAATTGCTTTGACCTGGAGTTAATGTTAGTTACGGGTCGTAATAACATAAAATCTCAAATGAAACAAAACGGACAGATTCCCCCAAAGAATGACTCTTATAAAAACAAATTCTGCCGGGCTAGAAACTTTATTACGCTGCTCACAGAGCAATTGACAATTTAAACCTATACAATACCACCGTGGGGCGTTCCGACTGAGCGTGGCGCCTGCACGGCCCGGTAAAGCATTACAGTGAGGTTGTCATCAGAAGAGTATATATAAAAGTATAAAGACTATTAATTGATGATTAAGTCTTTTTGAACTGCGTATGAAATGGCCATAGAAACGAATTGAACTCCTGCCATCGAAGAGAACACACACATGTCAAGTGATATGATTCTATGTACTGAGTGTAACTGAGCACTGGCACAGAAAGCCGGCAATGGTCTTATGCCGCTTACGGATATGTTCTTAAGTCTTAAGTCTATGTAGTTTATTGGTGTTTAACGTATATGACATATGACGATTTGACAAAGCGCTGGACAACCGATCGCCGATGGGCCGGATAGTTTCGGTCACGACGTAACATAGGACGTAACATAGGACGTACTGGACGTAACATAGGACGTAACATAGGACGTACTGGACGTAACATAGGACGTAACATAGGACGTACTGGACGTAACATAGGACGTACTGGACGTAACATAGGACGTAACATAGGACGTACTGGACGTAACATAGGACGTACTGGACGTAACATAGGACGTACTGGACGTAACATAGGACGTAACATAGGACGTACTGGACGTAACATAGGACGTAACATAGCCTGACATAGGACGTAACATAGGACGTACTGGACGTATTCACATTATTTGAAATCGACATGACATAAGAATTCTTTAGCGTATCAAATCATATGACTCACTTTTGCATTCCCTTCCTTCTGACAGTTTTAAAAATAACTTCTGGCCATTTAGGGCCATTGCCATTGCCAATTTAATTGTAAATTAGAATTTGTGAGATCTCGTACCCGTTTTTAAAGAAATGAGTTTTAAACGAGCGCTTTTTTTCTTCTTTCAGTCCGTCCGAGTCTTTGTCACCTTAAATCCATTCACTTCTCTAACCGCAAACGTCAAACAGCAATGTTTTATTCTACACATCCCACCCACCTTTTTTTTGTTTCCTCTCCGATTCTTCCGAACATCCATGGGAAAAGGGGGGGGGGGGGGGAGAGAGCAAGAGAAACCGATCCGAGTTATTGCCAATTATTAGTTAACGGCCAATGAAGAACCCGCACCGTTTTTTAAGTCCCGCCCCTAACGCGTCGCGTCGGCATGAGGACCACCTCTAAAGGGGGGGGGGGGGGACTTAGAGGCGGGGCTTCGGCTTCCTTGAACGACGTGGAGCCATCCTCCTGGAAACTGACGGGGAGAATTCTTGCCTTCTTCTTCACATGACACTTGGGAAGAAGTCAGGTAGACACAGTCACCGAAGCGACAGAAAACGATTAGGAGTGTTGTCAGTTGTTGTGGTTTTCCTGGACCGGCCATCTCATTCCCAACAAACAAGCTTTTAGTCCCCACGGTTTGTTTGAAAACGGTCTTCATCGTACGACTACGACGACGTAAGAACCTTCGCTTCAAGTTCGGACACCTATTGCTGTACACCCACAAGAGTTTGCAAGGACTAGCACCAGATTGTGATTGTGTATAATTAAATGATTACTTTTTTTAAAAAAAACGGCTCATGAGATTTCATTTGATTCGAAATAACTGTGAGTCGTTTCTTTCTTCAGCCGGCAGACGATTAGAATATAATATAGTCAATATAGTATGTAGATTTATTTATTTTATTTTTTTCTTAAAATTTAGGCTAGACTGAAGTTTAAATAGATCGAGGCTTTAGTGAACCAAACTGAAACGCGTGTGCCAGTTCTGACGACTTTTTTTTTGGATGGAAGTCGCGTGTAAACGAAATATAATATTGAAGTTATCGTAGTTGAAACGTGACGTTAACTACGAGATTCGTTGTTGACAGACGCTTCTCAGAAGACTTTCCATAGTTTCCCGACGGCAAAAAAACTAAGAGATAAAGTTATCAAGAAGCCTTTAAAAATTTTTTTTTAATGTTAACTTGTCAACTGCCAGCGTGACGTCATCACGTTGATGTCATAACCAGCTATGTCATTGCTGTCCAGCGAGCATTCGGCATTCACGCCGCTGTCCAGAACGGTCATGGCGCTCGGCGGACATTCGGACTTCATCAGAAACAAGGACAGCTCATCGCCCGACGTGGACATTTTGTCGAAGTCGAGCCACGGGCACGACAGGTCGCCGCCGTCGTCCCCCCATCTCATGGCCTCGGCCTTCCACCGCCACCAGCACCACTACCACCTCCACCAACAGCTACAGCAGCATCATCACTACCAGCACCGGCACCTGGAGGTGTCCAGCGACGACCCTGGGGACCACGGGAGCGTTTCCTCAATGCACAGTGACAGTATCAGCGATGGGGGCCACAGCTCCCCTTGCAGCCCCCAAACTCCGGACTCGCCCTTATCCCCGGGGGTGGAAGCCAGACCCCCGAGCGCCAAAGAAAACCAGAGGTGTTCTCCCCCAAGCAGAGGGTTTTCATTCTCCGTGGAGAACATTCTGAAACCGGACAAAGATAAGAAGAAATTTTCCCCCAATCTCCACAGCAACCATCGTCATGTCCACGGCAATACAAGCCACCCACACAGCGCAAAGTCCAGCCCTACCTCGGACATGAACTCCCCTCAGGACCTGAGGTGGTCGGGTCTAACATCAGAGCCCCAGCCGGCCCATCACCATGCTCACCCATCCTTGCCCCTACCATCATCCCAGCTCTCGCCGGTGTCAGTGGCGAATCCGACAACACCACCATCATCGTCTTCGTTAGCACCAACCGGACCCGGAATACCATCATGGTTCCTCAGTTCCAGATTTCCACAAAGTAACAGTAAGTACAATTATTTTCTTTATAAATTTTTTTTAACGTATTATGTCGTATTGGCATTGGGCCTACCGATGGCCCACCATTGCGGGACCCCATTCACACATTTTTTTTTACTGAATTCACTGATTTGCAATATTTCCATTGTTTTACCGATGATACCTATCTACAAATGGCCGTTCATTGCAGGATCCCGTTCAACAACGTTGATATGGCGATGCTGAGAGAAGGGAAGGGTTGAAGGGGTCTAACGACACTAACGTCATGTTTCATTAATAGTTTACTGCTATATCTATGTCCTACATCATCTCTTTAGAGCCTTTCCTTAATTTTAGTCATTGGGTCCTCATGTTAAAGCTCTCATTTTATGCTTCATTCAGTTAACAATTTTTTAAAAATAAAATGCTTTATGGACCACGGAGACAAGAGAGCCCAAGCCAAATTTACCATTAATCATGGTTGACTGATTAGTCTTAAATAAATTCAATTGATGTTGGTTGTTTTTTTTGGTTCTTTTTCTTTAAATGTGGAACAAATATTTGCTTCGATTAACGAAACATTAAAATTTTAATATTTTAAAGGACACAAGATATAATTACGTTTAACGCAATGTGGGGCTCTAAAGTGACTTTTGTGAAACTATAAAATCTATTTAGGCCTTCGATTTATCAATTAATAGTCTATAAACAGAATGAATTATTAATTAATATAATAAAAATTATATCAATTCGTTTCCGACAAAGGTCATTGTTGTCTTTAGGTTTTAACTTAAACATCATCTCATTATAACATGACAGACGATGCAGTTTAAGTGAATTGCTTATAATTCAGATCTTTGGATTCTTCTTGTGCTTAAAAAACTCTAAGTTAAATTTACAACGGCATAAAACACAGAAAAGTTTTTAAAATGAATTTTATAAATGACTTGCAGATGTATTTAATTTTTATAAAAAGGGTTAAACTTAAAATGTGGGCTATTATTCATATTGATATTGGCCTAAGTCGCCAAAAGGGGTTAAATGTCATGCTGACCTCGTCTAGAAGTGTATCGCTTTTCTAAAAGTGCACCAGGTAAAATGTCCACATACAGCTGAACAACTGTTGTTGTTGTTGTTGTTGTTTTAAATCTCTTTACAACCATGCCTATAACCATATCATCACGTGTTAGTGTTCCTTTAAAGCTAAATATTGCGCGCGGCATTGTTGAAGTACACACTTTACTTTCAAAACAAGTGGATCAAATGTGAATGACGGTTGAAAACACGTATCTTTAATTGAATGACAGTTTGAAACACTTATCATCATATGAATGTAAGTTTGAAACAATTATCATCCAATGATCGACAGTTTGAAACAGTTATCATCAAATGATTGACAGTTTGAAACACAATCAAATTATTGACAGTTTTGAAACACAATCCAATGATTGACAATTTGAAACACTCACCATCAAATGATTGACAGTTTGAAACACAATCACATGATTGACAGTTTGAAACACCATCAAATGATTGACAGTTTGATACACTCACCATCAAATGATTGACAGTTTGATGGACCTGTCATCAATAGTTGATCACTCACATCAGGGTTTATAAGCCCTGCTGCTAAAATCAGTTCCAATTCTTGGCTTATTTTAACACCCATCGAGTGCTGCCAGCTATAAGTTGTATTTGATTGATTGATTTTTCAAAGCGATAGTGCATCAACCCAATAGCTTTATTAGGAAAGTATCCGATTATATCGATTATTTTTTATAAGGCATCAGGATACTACAGACAACAACACAATTTATTATCAACTTAAATGGCAGCTATATACAACTATGTGATCGTGTTTGTATCTTTGGAAGGAATGACACGCGCATGCTACAGCCCTGTGTGTTATAGAGTAAATATCATTCTCACAAGGCCAACCAACTCATTATAACTTTTTATTACGGAAATTTGATAGAGATAACATTTAATTTTATGATTAACTAAGAAAGAGTTGCACCGATGGAATCGTTTGTGTTAGACGTGTGTCAGCTATTCCATCAAATAGGAAACTGTGCTGTTTGGCATAGATTCAAGATATGGCGTTGGTACCAGGAAATATTCAACACTTAACGCAGACACAACTCACAGTTATAATTAAACGTAATTATTGACATGCAGTGTCTTGTCTGTGTGAGTGTAGTGTAGAAATACAGTTTGAAAAGACACATCACAACGAAATAAAAACATTTTTTAAAAAGGTAAATCGCCATATTTGACTTTTTACAAAATGCCCAAATCAATTAATTGTATTATTACTACGGGTTCTCTTTTTTTCCCCCCTTTATTATATATTTTTTTAATGTTTTCTTTGAAATGAAAGCCAGATGTTAGCATTTGTTTAACGAGAAATTAATTAGTATAGAACTTCTTTTCTTTCTAGAACAAAAGTAAGTCCATCGTATCCAGGTATTTTCTTTTGTTTTCAATTACATAACGTGCCGTTTGCGCTTATATCAATAAGCCTCACTTATTTATAGAATAAAAGATTATAATTGGTTGCATTCAAGTTGTGTAAATGAAATATAAGAACAAAGTATGCTAAACTTGAATTCATAGATGAAGGCGCTAAGCAGAAACGTCAAAATCTTCAGTCCTGTCTATGCATTCAAGTTTAACATACTTTTTTCTTATATTCTATTTATAGAACCAACGCGAATGAATGTTGTGATGACGATTTGTTTAATCGAAATTTACGACACAAACAAACTAGGATAGCGACAAGCTTCTTAAATATATAAGTTACTTTCTGTAACCTCGTGTAACAAATAATGTGAACTAATCCATTATGTTAAAATAAAATATTAAAAATACGCCCCCCACACCCCCACCCCCCAACCAAACCCTTTTTTCCATAAAATGGGAGAGCGATTTTTAAATATTTTTTTTTCAACTTTAGTAAACAGTTATGTTTATAATATATGTGTCTTTAACCATTACAATACTATACGGACCACAGACAACGAAGCATTGTTAATTTCCCCAATATCGTACATACCACTAACAATCCATATAAGGGCGGCTATAGCTGTGGTGGTGCTGGTGGTGGTCCATGCGACAAGCACACATTGAAAAAAAGATATCTATACAGACCTTTTTACCCTCAAACTCTTAAAATCGTACAACATCAACACAAAATCGTTCAATACATTATCTTAATAGTAAAAAATAAACATTCAGTATATATAATTATGTACACACCTCAAAAAATCGTACATTGTACGCCGAAATCGTAAGAATGTCTCAGGCTTATGTATGGTTGTCAGGCTGTTTAAGAAAGTTTGATTTTAGAAATGATCACGTTGTGTGTTTCTATGGAAGTCTTTAAAATACTCCGTCACGACAGACCCTCCACCAGCCCTTCCCCTCGGCCGTATATTTTAACTCTTGACTGACTCTTGAAATGATCAATGCATTTTTATTGTCGGGCTTTGGTTAGCTGAATAGGTTCACGTGTGAACAACGGTGACAGGCGCTGACATTGTCAAGCAATTAGTATTGACAAAACTGTTACAAATCTGCATTCAGTGCCGGATTGAAACCCGCAGAAGGCGCCAAGCCATGTCATGTCAAATCATGCACGCGGTCTCTCCCCGTTTCGGAAATAATCCATACACCTCACCTATATCCATAAAGTTCGAGTCCACTTTTTTTGTTAGTTATGACCACTGACTAATGAAAATAAAGGACTTTTTTTTGTTGAGACATGTCACCGATCCACTGACGTCACTAACATATTTTGTCGTCTATCCCATCCTTAGTTGCTGTCGTCTACAAACTCTCACAATGTGCTTCATAACAAATATACTGCAAAAAAAAAAAAAAGAAAATTTTTAAATTATTCGGAACGCAACAAATTTTTAAAAAAAATTAACCATTGTCGCGGGGCCCCTTAAACGCCCGGGGGCCTCTAGGCACGTGCCGACGGGGGCCTCTAGGCACTTGCCGACGGGGGCCTCTAGGCACTTGCCGACGTGGGCCTCTAGGCACGTGCCGACGTTTCCTTTATGTTCATCCGGCTCTGGCTGCGTTTAAATATTTTGTTAAACAAATCATATTGATAAACATTCAAACAATTTCTTGACGTCATATGTGCTTGAAGGTAGACTCATGTCGGGACAGTGGTCGGAAATCGCTACAATCGACTACTTTCGCGACAAAGATCAAAGACAAATATAAGGAAATGGTTAGCAGAATCGTTCAGATCAATTGCCTTTGATTTTCTCTTATTCGCCGCTGACACCACCACCACTTCCCCCCCCCCCCACATCACGAACTAACATATGTGTTTAAAACATATCAATCACTAGAACACACTTTACATTCACAGCCATTTCTTTATTATGTTTGTAAATGTGTTGTTTTTTTATGTCGGAGAGGCCTGGGCTAAATGATTGACATCTTATTACATTGTGCGGGCTAAAATAAAGTCATTGTGTTCGAAGTTGTCACACACAGTGACATACCAAGAGTCCCCCCCACAATCAACATTGTCACACACAGTGACATACCAAGAGTCATCCACAATCAAAATTGTCACACACAGTAACATACCAAGAGTCATCCACAATCAACGTTATCACACATAGTAACATACCAAGAGCCACACACAATCAACGTTGTCACACACAGTAACATACCAAGAGTCATCCACAATCAACGTTGTCACACACAGTAACATACCAAGAGGCCCCCACAATCAACGTTGTCACACACAGTAACATACCAACAGGCACCCACAATCAACGTTGTCACACACAGTAACATACCAAGAGTCATCCACAACCAACATTGTCACACACAGTAACATACCAAGAGTTATCCACAATCAACGTTGTCACACACAGTAACATACCAAGAGCCACACACAATCAACGTTGTCACACACAGTAACATACCAAGAGGCCCCCACAATCAACGTTGTCACACACAGTAACATACCAAGAGGCCCCTACAATCAACGTTGTCACACACAGTAACATACCAAGAGGCCCCCACAATCAACGCTAATCAAAATAAATGAATTATATTTCTTAAAAAACAACACCAAAAAAAACAACATTTAATCAGGGATTCTAAAAATGTGGAGCTCCCTTCTAAAAATGACGACATTAACCCGGTTTGTTGCACCAGAAAAAGAAAATTCCGCACCAATTATGAATGCAAATTAACGTTACCACATTTTTGTTCTATAGCTTAAACTTCCAATTATGTAAACGTTTGTGTCTGGGTTTATGTGGTATATAGTTTGTGTCTGGGTTTATATGTCTGTAGTTTGTTTCTGGGTTTATCTGCCTGTAGTTCAAATTGAACTGTCTGGTCTCTGGATAAGCCACCGACTGGATGTCTCTGGATAAGCCACCGACTGGCTGTCTCTGGATAAGCCACACTGGCTGTGTCAGGATGAGCCACCGACTGCCTGTGTCTGGATAAGCCACCGACTGGCTGTGTCTTGATAAGCCACCGACAGCCTGTGTGCTGCAATGTATTATATTGAGTTATCTAACCTTTCTCCTGATGAGAATATGATCTTAAAAGATAAATGCATTTTTTTTTTACAAATACGATTCGCTGAACATTACCCTGGTGATTATTTTTGTTTGACCGTTTGTTCAAAAACTACTTGAACAAAATAATTGGCTTCACACAGAGCCAAAACATGTCAAGTGCACGGCCACACTTTAAACATCCGACAATCAAACAAATGTGTGTATGTAACGTGGTTACACAATGGCGACCACCTTACTGACATCTGCCCAGTGCGGCGCCCCCAAAACTAATCTCATATAGCCACGCCACTGAATCCAAGTCTTATACAAACAAATATATTCAACCAAAATATTCACAGTTAAGTTTTAGAGGAAAGTTGTTTTTTTTTAATGGAAGGGTAAAGAAAACTGATAGAGTGACACCCCCCCCCCCCAACCCAAACCAGAGGGACCCCTACCAGAGTGACCCCCCCCCAGTCCCTTCTACCTGACCTCCCTCAATACTACCCCAGCAGAGCTGTTAAGATCGCACGGTAGCCATGGATGTGAGAAGCCATATGAACACCCTCAGGCTGAGAGCTCCGTTATTTGACCCACATAAAATCAGAAGTCAACACGATAAGACTGCTGGCACCTGAAGCCGTCATGGCTGCCCCCCCCCCCCCCCCCCCCGATGCCAGAACGCTCTTCAGTTTTATCTTGTCGTCAGTTGCCGGATGAGGAAAGGAAAAGGATTTTTATTTTAAGGCGTGAATTAGTCTTAAAACTAATTTATGATCTGCAAAATTATATCATAAAAAATAAAATTTGAAAATGATGCCAGAAATACAAAGGTTTTTTATTTTCTATCGAGGGGTTGCATTATCGACCAAATACAATATTTTGTTGGGGGGAGCGGAACAAATCTTTGCGCCCCTTCTTCCCCACACCCACCCCCACCTCCCGTGGGCCCTAACTCTAGTAAGGACACGGATTATACTTTTTTTTTTCAAAACTATACCTGTGTCACACCCTTTTGAATTTGCAGACGACTAATTGATTTAATACTAGCAGAGATAATTAAGTGATGGATGATGAAGAAGGCTTAAACTTGACTTATCTCAAGTGGTGAATATATAGGCATTGACTTTTATACCCCTGATGGGGTAGCAAGGGCGGGGGTTAGCCCCCCCCCCCCCACCCCGCTGGTGCCCCTTTTTTTTCTTATATATAGAGTGGAGGCCGATTCGACCAACTGCAGAGTCTTGTACACAGGAGGAGGCGTTAAAAAAAATCTCGCCCCGCCCCGGGCGGCACCCTAGCCACGCCGCTGCTTAATGCACAAACTCAATGTTGTTGTTTCTTTTTTTAATGAAGAGCCATTGAGTTTTAGTATATCGGCACATCAAATGGAACAAAGGTGGAATATATGGCGCTTTAAACAAATAAAAAAGGTGTTGTGACTTTTGTGCTGACAGTTGACTCGTTGTTGGATTAGTTTGAAAATGTAGATATAGCTTGTTTTGTTGACGCCAGTCCTCCTTTGTTTTCAAATTCAGCAAACATCATCAACTTCTTGCTCAATCCGGGCAAAATTGACCACAGTGTGTGTGTGTGTGTTTTCAATGTATGATAAAACCGGATCCAGAGTAATAAAAAAACAATTTTCACCATTACTCCGGGTACTTTTGGGGATGGGGGGAGGGGCTGGGTGAGCAGAGCTGAATTGAACTTGTTGTAATTACTATCTGAATCTTATCGGGGGCGCCTAGTTAGGGCCGCGGTCACAAAACCAAAGACATTTTGATGGCGTATGTTTCTATCACAAGTAATAATGTTTTTGTATGTATGGCCTGTAACGATGTGCTCAATAAGAGCGCAAAATAAAAAAAATTCCAGAAGTTAGCACTAATTGGGATTCTTATAAAGTGCGTTAATTGATTGCATGTTTCATCAACTTTAGCTTTAGATACGGGACATTCGTGCATCGCCGCCGCCACTGTCTGGCGGGTAATTTCTATGCTCAAACTAAAACGTAAGCTCTGATTATAATTAGACGTGAGCGTCTTGCCGAAGTCATCAGTTTTATCTCTCGCTGATCAGACATGAAAATACGGATGGTGACATGTTGAAGAGGCTCGCTGGATGAGAAACGTATTGGGGCCGGCAGTGAACACAAACGGGCGGATGTTCAGTAGAGACACAAACAACCACCACGTCCCAGGCACAAAACGTTTTTCTTTTGTTTTTTCTTCTAAGAAACAATTGACAAAGTTGAAAACGCTGAAGAAAAAACAACACAGTTTTATTGTGTGCTCTTAGACCCCAAGATTGCGTATCCCGGAGGTTGGGGGGGGGGAGTTGAAGGGGAGCATACCTGGAGCCAATATAATTTGCTGATACAAATACACCGAAGAAGGTTGGAACCTATTTTACATCTTTCTCTTTTATGTTCCGCTTTTCTTTTCTGTGAGTGGGGGGGGGGGGGGTCATTTAAAAATAAAACATTCAGCTGGAGCTGCTGACAAAATGATAAGAAAGAGTCCATGCTTAGGAAGCTGATATAAATCGTAGTAAAGCTTTTCCCATTCGATTAATTTGTAGAGAAATTTTCACACTCTTTGAAAGAGACACATTGATTTGGGATTTAACAAAACTAAACATTTACAAAAAATATAATTTAGTTTTCATTGAAGAGGATTTTAATTTTTATTTTTTTAAGTTTATAACTTTTTTTTTTATTTTTTAAATATTTCTTTTTGTCCAGTTTTCTTTTATTCATAGCCCTTGAAATTTAAGATGTTCATTTCACGTGACAGCCCAAAATAAAAACAAAATTAATGGATTAAATGAAAATAAGAAACTCAATGTATATGGAGTGTGTTCCTTCTTAGGCAAATATATTTAACGTAGGGCGCATTGTTAAGCAATTTAGAGAGTTTGTCTTATTTTTCTTCCTACCTTTTCTTACCTTTCGTTACCTTTCCTTTCCTTACCTTTCCTTACCTTTCCTTTCCTTTCCTTTGTCTTGGACATTTTTGTGTTGATTCGATTCAGTTCTATTTTTTCCTAAGCACGCTAAATAAACTATTTTGCAATTTATAGAATTATAGCAATACATTCTCTTGTTCGACTTACCTGGTATACCACAAAAAAGAAGAAAGTCTTATATAGAAATTGAACCATTCCTTGACAGATAGTCGTGGTTCTCATTTTGAAACGATGGAGCATGTTTATATGCTCTAAGTCAGTGGTTCTCATCCTTGCTAATACCGCGACCCTTTAATACAGTTCCTCGTGTTGTGATGACCCCCCAAATCAAATAATTATTTTTGCTGCTACTTCATAAATATGTTTTTTCCGATGGTCTTAGGTGACCCCTGTGTAAGGGTCGTTCGACCCCCCCCCCAAAGGGGTCGCGATCCACAGATTGAGAATTGCTGTTTTAAATGAATATGCTTTTATGTAGTATCTACTGTATTTGTCTAGAGGGGTTTTTTTTTAATGGTTTGCTAGATGTTAAAAAATATTTCATTATCCATGAATTGCAATGTGTTCATATTACCAGAATAGATCTCCATATAATAACTGAGTGGAATAAGTTGACTTACTCGTTTGACATGTTTAGCCGATGATGTTTCTCATTCATATAGCTGAAACATATAAATATGTCTATATATATATATATATATATATATATATATCACAGAGAAATGACCACATACAAAAATTCAACTGACACAAAATAAAAAAAAAATTCAATTATAACCCGGAACATCATTGTGCTGCATTGATTCTTGAGTTCTCTCAGCACCCCCCCCCCCCCCCCCAACCTCTCACCCTGTTCAACAACCGGCCGTGTATAAATCCAGCTATGTCACACCTCTCGCCAGTTCAAAGAATTCGTATGAAACGAGTATGGCCATTTTTTTTTTTTTTTGGATTTTTTTTTTAATGCAGGAGTTTACACTCAGTTGCGCTTAGACAGCAAACAACTATAACTATCGCACCAGCCATCTGACCGGATCTAATGAGCTCAGAGAGAAACTCGGGTCACCTGTTGGAGTGTTTGGGATGATCTGCTGCTAGTAAGATGATTAAGCAATAAGAGAAATAGGATTAAGTGTGATAAGCGTCTCGAATCTATCGCTAATCTGGATATAGTTGAATTTTCTGGTGATTGTTGGGGAGAGAGTGGGAGAAATGGGGAGAAGGAGGGATGAGGAAATGGAAACAGACGTGGGGGAGGGAGAGAGAAGATTGGAGAGATGAGCGTAGGAGTATATATAAGGGACCACCAAAGAAAGACGTAGTTATCAAGTTGGTCATTTAAGACTTCATGCATGATATCGAGTTTACAATCAATGTATTTTTTATTTATTAAACAGTACTAAGTTGACGATGGAAATACTGCAGGGGCGTATCTATGCTTTAAGATTCTTAGGGAAAAGAAATGGTGTGGAAATAATCTAATTTAGCTGAATGTCGGACTGGTTGATATTAATATCAATTCTTTGATCGGTAAATACCAAATATTAGGGAATGTTATGTAGTTAAAATGTACGACAGCATTGGTAAGTGGTCGAATCTGAAGTCTCTTTGTCACTCTGAAAGTTGGACCATCTTCTTACGTTGCAGATATTAACCCGGAGAAGTATAACGGATTAGGAGTTGAACAAACATCTGCATCCAACCGATCGCAATATCGTTAAAAGTAGAAAAAAATAATCTCAAAGCTTGTTTCCGGCTATATTTTTAGGGGTGTGTGGAGGGGTCACCTTCACACACCCTGGTCGTTTCGCCTAACAACAGGTTTTATGGTCAGTCGGTTCATGGACTCGGCGGGGTGGCGTCTAAACATTTGCTGAAGTCATCACGGACCATGGAAACCTTCAACAAAGTGACCACTGGTCACACCGGTCTGGGGTTGCCGGACATGCGCCCGTTCATCCTGTTGTCTCTCTCTCTCTCTCTTTCTCTCTCTCTCTCTGTCTGTGTGTGTGTGTGTTTGGGGGGGGGGGTGTGAATTAAGGGTGATAACTCCACGTGAACCGTAGTCCCCGGCCGTGGTCGGATGAAAGGTTCTGGTTCCTGGACTCGTAGTGAGACATATTAATGGACAGGTCGAGCGAGGTTTTGGGTTTCCATTCTCCACGGCGCATGACCATGCATATAATAAAATCCCCAATCGTTAGCCAAGCCGAGTCCAATATTACGACGACCTCTCGGCGTGCTAAGATATTCCCAGCCCCGCCGTGACATGTTGATGCCACTGTTTAACTCAACATAAAATCACGTCACTGTCACGTTTGAGTTCACGTAGGGTGCGGGCGTCATCCCCGCCCATACATAATGACGTATTCATTGAACTAAATGGTTTGAAGACGTCTTGTGAGGGATATAGGGTGGAAATTTACGTGGAGATCGGCGATGTCGCCTACCATACGACACTATGTCTATCAAACAATTATTTGTTAACATTTTTATATTTAAAAATAATGTGTGTGGTCCAGAGATTTTTGTGTGTGGGGGTGGGGGGGGGGTGAGTGGCCAATGCCTGGTAGCCCTAAATCATGCCGGAATATGCCACGTGAATAATGATTTGGCCAATAACAATAGGGCTATGACGTGGCTTGGCTGTTGCAACACGACGTAAACACATGTGTTAGATGATACATCTTTGTTTGTTGGTTTTTTTTCTGAGGTGTTTTGCGTTATAGAGCAACTACTTCAAATGGCTTTTAAAAAAAAGAAAAATTAATTAAAAAATAACCGATGAAACTAAAATGTGGTTCTTTTTTTTAGTGAAGAACGAAACTATAATAAAAACTATTTTTTTTTAAAAATAATATAAATAATCGTTTCATTTTCTATGTAGTACCTGACACTATAAGAGTCAAATGTATAACATTTGTTTAAATAAAAGTCACTTAAAAGGGGACGTGTCATTTGTAAAGGTAAACTGTATGTAATGATGTTTTTATACTCAGAAGAGTGGTCGGAAAACTCATTAGTCAAAAGTGCTAAAAATGAGCAGCAGAATTTAAAAAATATTTTGAGAGCCAAATTTCTTTTTAAGAACCTGCCAAGAACCTTGGTTTTTTTTTTGGTTTGTTTTTTTCTTTTGAGTCAAAACCGATTTGTGGCCGACTGGCCGAGCCGCACTCAGATCGCATAAGAGCCGCGTGCGGCTCGCTAGCAACGATTTTCCGACCAATGCTTTAGAACTTCTTTTATCAATCTTTGTATTTAATTTTTTTTTTTTTGTGTGTGAGTCGGCTAACTATCTCAATCTCCCCCATTACACCGACCCCCCCCTCCCCCAGCCATGCTTGGCAACCCGGTGCCTGCATCGCTTAGAAAGGCTATTTGATCGAGTGTCCCTGTCGGCACCCACACACCAACTCATGCACAATATGAAATACACGGTTTAATGTCGAATACTGGATCTTTTATTCAATTTATATGTGTGATGCTATTATTATGTTCAGTTTATTTCAGCGTTCATTAATAACACATTTGTACACGCGAGTTATCACCACAGTTGCCGTGAGCGATAATTTGATCTCACTTCCGTTATCAGGGGAAAGCACTCGTCCAATCACGAACGCCTTTTTCCAAATCATTTGCCCTCGGGCCACACATTGATTAAAGCTAGCTCCATATCACTGCACGACGATTATGTAAGTGCAGAGAGGGGGGAAAATGAAATTGGCCTCGATTTCAAGTTAAAAGCTATTTAGATAAAATGAAAGGATGCGAAAATCGTTTATCGCAATGTATCAAATGTTGGAAAATGGTGCAAATTCTATAAATGAAGAAGACATTGATTTTCGCTATAATTATTTTTTATTCCCCTTCTTTTATCTCCAGGTGTGCCACCAGCCCCAAGATTGGCGCCACATAAGATGACGCTGCGCAAACACAAACCGAACCGGAAGCCCCGGACGCCGTTCACCACATCCCAGCTGCTCGCGCTGGAGCGGAAGTTCCGGGAGAAGCAGTACCTTAGCATCGCCGAGAGGGCCGAGTTCTCAGCGTCGCTGACGCTGACCGAGACCCAGGTGAAGATATGGTTCCAGAACAGAAGGGCCAAGGCCAAGAGACTGCAGGAGGCGGAGCTCGAGAAGCTGAGGATGGCCGCGAAGCCGATGATGCCCCCTCTGCTCGGGATGGGATTTCCCATGAGCCTGTACGGTCAGTTCCCGCGCAACCCGATGATGTCCCAGGGCGTCATGTCGCCGTTCTCGCTTCACAATGCAGGACTTCAGTCTGGTGTGTCCTATCTGCACTGAGACAATAGCAAAACTTTTACGCCAACTTTCCGTGACCCTGAACCCGCGGACTGATCTCGAGACAAGGCCGAGACTCCTCGATTCTGATTCCAGCATAGGAACGTTTCATCCCATCAACGTTACATTGGAATGTGTAATCCAACTCCGCCCCCTATTTTTCCAGACTCAAAGAAGCAAACAACCAACCAAAAGCATGTGTACATCTAAACCTCAAACTACGAAGCCAAACAACGTGTGTCGAAAAGAACTTACGTTGTCTCTCAGAAAATCTTCACAAATTTAACTAAGCTTCAGTTAAAATTGTTGATTGCTGCGATTCATGTTTCAGCTTCTACCGGCTCGTCAACAACACGACATGGAATCATATAGACCCAAGAAATCAATTGTAGACTTCATAGACATCACAAGGAGCCATCAGAAATTCTTCCTCCTATGGCGACCTCAGGTGACTTTTAAACAATGTCAAAGTCAAGGGCTCGTTGCTTTTGATTTAGAAACGCGATCACCATTGACGCATAGTCGCCTCGATGGCCTTCTGCCTAAAGAAACGTATGCCCCAAAAGAAAGTCTTGAGCATGATGTGGCTGACAAACCAACTATCAGTTTGAAGGTTCTCAATGACCTACAAGAGGCCTCACTACTAATTGATGACTCAACAGAGATCTCGGTTTCTTTCCGATTCAAGATGTTCTTCAAAGTAATCGCCGGGAAATATATTAAATACAATTTTTTTTTAAAATTAAACGCTGGCATTTATTTGAGGCATTTCACGTCCTCACTTTTCCACTGTGATACTGTAGTCTGTATATATTTTAATATAACTAAATGAAACAAAAGGGATGCAGGCTGGCATCTGTGTGATTAAACGGTGTGTGTCTTTAACTGAAGTGTTGATAACAGACGCGTATGATTTAACATTTTTATTTGGCGCCACCAGTAGCGCTCTAACGACAAACTTCTTAATACACATTTGAGAAGCACTGATTCTCTGTCAGTCGTAGCGGCACGTCGTCACACGTGGACGTCATGCGATTGGTTCACCACAGAGGAGTCTACAAAGAAACCGCGTCTTTGACTCTTGACTAACGACTTCATTTCAATGCATTTCTTTCTTTTTTTTTTTTTTTGTTAGTTGTGTGGGAATTTCTTTATGCCAGATGCAAATACCTTAGTGAATGACGTCACCAAGTCGGGAAATGATTGTTATGATTGGTTCTAAGCATTGCGTCCCGATCATTGTTTGCAAGTGCTATGTTTAGTTCTTATCATTGCGTCCCGATCATTGTTTGCAAGTGCTATGTTTGGGTCTAAGCATTGCGTCCCGATCATTGTTTGCAAGTCTTATGATTGGGTCTAAGCATTGCGTCACCATCATTGTTTGTAAGTCTTATGATTGGGTCTAAGCATTGCGTCACCATCATTGTTTGTAAGTCTTATGATTGGGTCTAAGTGTTTTTGCTGATTAATTTTTGTACTGAAGGTTGTTTTGTATGTAATTCAAATGTAATGTGAGCAAATGGTGATGTTTGTATGAATATGTCCGGTTGTATGCCTGTATTAGTATCTATAGTTGTATTCTTGTATCAGTATGTTCGGTTCTACGTGTGTGTTGATAATTCGCTGCAGTCCATCAGTAATATGTTGTGTTTATTTTTTATATGGGTGTGGGTGGGGAGGGGGGTGTGAATCATTTGGTCAGACTTAGTATTGATTTTGTGAAAGATATTATTAGTTTCAAATTAGTCTCAAAAATAAATGTGTGACGTCACTGGCTGTGCACAGATTTTAAGATGGTTCATTGTGTAAATTTTTTTTCCTGTAAATGTATATGCTATTAGCATTTAACTGTTTAAAATAAATTGAAATACAACCGCTTGACAAAAAAAATAATGTAAACTGATACTGTACCATTTCCGCACTCGACGTTAACATCGTGGCAAGAAGTGAAACATATTACGCATACCTGCGTGTGAATTCACACCATCTGTAATAAATTCAATCTGTAACGCGCTGATGACTCAAAGAAAGTTCATTTGAATTATTATAATTGATATTTTTAAATTTAAAATCAAGACGATCGGTTTCTAAAAGAGCGGAATATTGTTGATCTAAAGAAATTGTATTTGCCATCCGCTTAAGTAAAATATCATGAAATAAATATTTTTAAAAAGTCATAAAAGGCTGCCCTTATCTTGAGAAGGATCGTTTAACTTCTCTGTAATTTGACCTAATACAAACGAATCTATAGTAAAACTACGGCCCGGCGTCGTATCAAAGACTCTTAGAAGTCATTTAATTTTAAAATGTCAATCATGATTGTGTTGTTGTTGTTGTTTTTGTTTTTTCCCCCTGCAATGTCAGAGATCAAATTCACCGGACAGCAGAAGCATGTGAGTGAGTGAGCTTAGAACTTGGTGATACAAGAAAGTAGGTTAATACATTTCTTCGACGACTACTATGATATCAACAGATTTTTTTTTTTAGACTTTAGGAGCGTTTATTTTATGTTGGTGAATCAGGTGTATTTAATGCATTGACTGTGTACAGTTATTTGGCCCACTTTTGTCTTATTATTGGCCCATTATCGGCCCACCATTGGCCCATTATTTATTCATAAAGAATTACAATACGATGTAATGCTAACATAAAGCCATGCCTCGCCGGGCTCAGCTCCCAAAATGACGCTGATACACGCGTTTGAGAGTATCTTAAATCTCTGTCATGTTAAACCAATGTTTGTTATATATATGCGACATGTCTTTGAAGTTATATATATATACGTAAATATATGAGACATGTCTTTGTTATATTATTTCTATGAATCTAATGTCAGACTTAAGTCAATAAAACTTATTCATTCTGATATGTGCATTATTCGTTATAATTTGAATTTCTGATAAGGTGTAGCTGTTTGTGTGTGTTTTTTTTTTTGGGGGGGGGGGGGGGGGTGTTGTTCAAAACATATCCCATATTGTTCAGGAATCAGTGAATTATTCCATGGCTAACTGGCGAAGCTAGGAGGTGCGGATCGCACCGGGGCGACACTAACCCTAGTTACGCCACTGGCATAGCTTCCATATTTATAGTTTAGATTTTACTTTCACGCAGGCTGGCATTGTTCGATCGGGGAATGACTATTTGCACTTTGATGCTTGTGATTCTAATCACATAAGTCTTAATCCAACCAGCTGACATATCGAGATTCGGTGCATTGTTTCAAGCTTCGCAGTACAGCAGTGGACAAGTTTCGCAGTACAGCAGTGGACAAGTTTCGCAGTACAGCAGTGGACAAGTTTCGCAGTACAGCAGTGGACAAGTTTCGCAGTACAGCAGTGGACAAGTTTCGCAGTACAGCAGTGGACAAGTTTCGCAGTACAGCAGTGGACAAGTTTCGCAGAACCGCATTGATCATTGATCAAGTTTCACAACTGCACAAGGACCGGTATTAGATTTATTAATTTTAAAAAAAAATTATTTTATCATAAATCCCCATCACCACCATTTGGGAAACACAGCATCTACCGCCTCAATATACACGAAGGGTGTTTTATGTGGACTGACGATAGTGTAATCTTAGCATTTATTTTATAATCAAAGCATACACACCCACACACACAAACGCAAATGATTTGCAAAGTAATTACAAGTGTAAAGATGAAATAAATCGAGGTGTAACTGCATCGTAGGATAGATATAGGAACAATGCCACAGACACTCTCTTATAGACATGCTCTATTTATAACCCCACCACACAGACACATCCACGTCTATTTACTTTTGGGCCTAACTGTGAAGATGATTTCTATACGCAGGCGTCGCTTCACAAGAACTGAGCTCATTGTCATTTCGATACCGGGGGACAAGGCTTGTGTCGCAGAGTCTCAAATGTGAATTGTGAAAATGACTTACGTAGCAGAAGGAGAGTATGGGGTTGTTTTCTCCTGAGGCTTGAAACAACGGTTCTCAAAATGACATGACACATTTCGTCTTGGCTTATACTATTATCATAAAAGTTCAATTTTTTTCAAATAATTTAATTTATAAAACTATGGGGTCTACTATATATGTTTTCACTCAGGGGACGTTGTGGGTCCAATACATATGTGTGTGGCGGGCGGGGGATGCTATTATTGCGAATCCATACAAATCCCAGCGTATCTCTAAACCTCATACTCATAGTCTTCACTTTGCCTCATGACTTGGACTCCACACAACTGATTTAGAACTTAAAAGCTCAAAATATTCTTACCCCGCCGATTTTTGGAGACGTTCGCAGATTTTCTTGCCTGAGTGATACTCGAAGATGTTCTCGCCCCACTGAAATTCCCACAGCACCATTCACACACATCGTGTATTCCACTTATCACTCTACAAGGAGAACATGCCCCTTCATACTTTGTCGTTTTATAAAAGCCCCAAAAAAGAAAGGAAACAAAAAAGCAATTTCTCAAGGCATCCACTCAATTATGTATAGCGGAACTCCATTAGATACGCTTGCCTTACTCTGTCCTTATGTCGACCCAAACTCACATACTGTTGTGATACAAGAGAAGAAGAAAAACCTCTAAACAAGACTCTCTAACATAGAGCAGTTTAAGCGCTCTAAAAAGTCTAAAATAATTTACAATTTCTTATAATGCATTACGCAAAGAGAGGGTGTTCAGAAATGTAGAAAAAACACTATTTATAGCCAAATAATGTTTTCTGCGCAGACTTTCTTTGAAACATTTAAATTCATGTAAGACAAAACTTTGAGATCATACAACAGACTCTCCAATAATATGTTAATTAATTTTTTTTTAAATTAAAATTTTCGTTTTCTTTCACATACAAAATAGCCATAAAAGCACACATGAACGTAGGGATCGTGCCATAAGTGCACATATGAATGTAGGGATCGTGCCATAAGTGCACACAGGAACGTAGGGATCGTGCCATAAGTGCACAAATGAACGTAGGTATCGTGCCATAAGTGCACACAGGAACGTAGGGATCGTGTGAGGGTTCTCACATTGAACGAGAACGTTTCACACAAACATAAAACGTCGTACACCGAAGGCACCATCCAACATGCGGGTGTCACCGCGACCCAGCCATAAATATAGTTACAATCTATCGGAGCATCAACTTTTAAACCAAGCAATTAATATTGCGTACAAAAAATAAGGGGGTGGGGTGGACACAAGCCTGAATGAAATGAAAAGCCAGATCGGTATATTAACCAAGACTAAACAAAGATTGCGTGCTGGCCCTGGGTATGGGCCTTAGACATAAAACGCTGCCCCCACCCCAAGCCTATGTTCATGTTTTTACCACCAAAGACTGCTTAAGTCAAGTGCATAAGTTCGTGGGGGGGGGGGGGTACGGGGTTTCCGTTTTAAGGTCTATCTCGTTGAAGATTTAAAAAAATAAAAATAAAATAATAATCTATGTGTTCATCATATATTATGATTCAATAATTTCCATACATTTGCTGTTAAGTCTTTATTATGGATTACAGGTGCGTATCCTATCACCCCCCCCCCTTTTTTTTAACCTCCGAAACCCTTAAAAATAAAATAAAAAATAAAATATCGTGTTCCCTTTTGTAAATATAATTTGACAGCCTCCAACCCCATCTGCCGCCACGACGTAGACCTGACTTTTATTTAAATATTCACTTAAAACATCTCTAGAGAAAAGATGGCTGGCTTTTTTTTTTTTTTTCTACCGTTTATTTCCCCCAATTAATCGAGGATAATTTACACTGCCATAAAGCAGCCATTTTTCTTTCAAAACCAGGTCGTTATTTACTGTCTTTTATGGCGTATATAAAAAAAAAATTTGGACGCGAGGTAGCAGAAGACGTTTTTAATTCAAAGGTTCTCAAATTAACAGAAGTCCAACACTTTTGGAATATGAACAAAGCGCAGGGATACACAATTTGAATTTGACACAAACATATTGCCCCTTGTCTGTGTCAGTGAAGCAGGACATTTGTCTGTGTTAGGGATTTCGGATTAGAATTATAAATGGTGGTGTCTCCACTTTTCTTTACATGAGAAATAGTATAATTTTTTTCCTACCTTTTTAATTTTTTGTTTTTTACCGCGGATTATTTCAAATTGTTAAATTTATGCAGAAAAATTACATTTGACGCTTTCTTTCTGTTTTTCTTTCTTCTTTCTTTCTATCTTTCTTTCTTTTCTTTTTTTTTAGTTAATGAAAATCTATTTTTAATTAAGTGTGGAATGGGGGTTGATGCAATTAAATTCTTTCTCCACCACCTATAAAACACAAGCATATAAAATGTAATCAGCTGTTGTTGTTTTTTTAGAAAATAATATAAAAGTGTAGGGGAAAAATGGGGAGTCATTGACACAAATTGACATTCTTTAACTTTCAGAATTAAATTTTTTTTTTTTTTTTGAAAAAGTAGTTTAAGTTCATTTCAATCCATTAACAAACCTTTGGAGCAGCCAACACCATGGGGACTGGACATGTGTCCAACCGAAAGGTCGGAATGAGGGTTGATCTAAGCCCTTAAAGTCAAGGAAACACTTGGTATTCTTTCGCGAGGTTCTTGTATATCAGCGCAAGGGCGGCGTGTCGTTGTTTTAGAACCGTCGTCTTAAATTTCAAAGATAATTTGGCGTATAGGTGCCTTTACCGTCCCGGCTCCGTAGATGGGCCGTAGCCCCTTTTTGACGGAGGTAATGGAGCCTTCACGGATGGTCGATTTTACGAGCTGTGAACAGCATAAAAGGGGGGCCCCCGCTCGGCGATATCAAAGGTACCCGCATCGAGATATAAATAGCGCTTTGAAGGCGACAATTTTTCAAACCACTGATCTTTAACACGCACGGTGAACAAAAGAAAATAGGTACATTACCAGCAATATAAGTGGAGTCGAAACGAGAATTTCTTGAATAACGACTTGTAAACATCCTGACAAAGTCAAATGCTGTATATACACGCCGAACATTGATGGCCCTGACAGTTAGAGCTCTGTTAAAATCCCCCCCCCCCCCCCCACACCCACAAAAAAATAATTATAATAAACACCATTATTAAAGAAATAATAATAGTAAGTTATGAGGAAATATTGAAATACTGACGGATGAAAAAATATTTTTTAAAGCATGAAATGAATACGAATTTTGACACTGTCCATTTAGAGTTATGGATAGGCCTACATCGTTTATTACAACAATTTTAAATAAATGTTTTAGCTAAGTTTCATCTTTTTAAAAATATATATTTATATAGTCCAGCATCAGGTACAACAAAATATCTATTTTTTTTTTTTTTTTTTTCGGTTGCTTGTCGCAAAGATGGCATGAATTTGGAGTATGATATTTGGACTCTGTCTCAGCTACTGACTCTACTGCAGCTCTGACTCTACTGTACATCTCACTCTGCTGCAGCTCTGACTCTGCGACTGCACTGCTTCACAGCACACGAGGGAACCCCCCCCCCCCCCAAAAAAAAAATGGTCTTGAAACAAAAGACTGCTAAAGTTTGTTTCGTGGAGACATCTTTATTAATATAATTTTTTTTATTTTTTTTTCGAAACCACCATCGTCTGCACGTGTTGGAGTCACGCGACAGGGCCACAGAAGGGCGCGATGCCCTCGTCAACAGCTCGGGCTTTCAAAAGAAATCGTCTTTAAAAAATTGTTTTTAATCAGCCCAGAAACTGGCGATACTTGGAAGCCTCAGATACAGCCATTGGTGATGATCGTTCAAACCCAAGGTCTGTGACCTTAATCATTGGATGAGGGGGCTGGAATAATGACGGACATTGAAATAAACAGATGGGAGGGGGGAGAGAGGGAGGGGGGAATCGAATGTGGGTATATTAGCTAGGAGCTGCTAAAAAAGGAATTTTACTAAAATAATAAAATAAAAATGTGTACCATTCATATTTTTTTCTGAAAGGAAAAAACAAAAAAGAATTAGTGTTAGGAAGCATTCAAATTAGTTGTCTGGGTTTGAAACAAAGCGATAGAGGTGTCAAGGGCAAATACAATAAATTTAAGAAAGATGTTTCAAAATAAAATATTTCACGAAACTTAGACATACAAATATGAATATGTGTACACAAGAAAGGTAGGGTAACGCCCCCCCCACCCCCCCCCGGGGCCCGCGCTAACACAAGGCACTCAACGTCCATGGCTAAAATCCTTCTCTACGAGACAAAGTGTCTTTTTTAAGTCGTGTATAATACTCCGCAGCTGTGCAGTACAGCTGCAATAATGGTTGAGTGGTGTTTTAGCCACAGTCCAAAACATGTTTGCCCCATAACGTTGTTTTTTTTTTCACCCCAAGTATAATTTTAAACATGTATATGCCAATCTACAGTGGAGTATTAGGCTCAGAATAGCCATGCAGTCTGACGATGATACAGACTTCAAGGGATATGGTGAAACGAATCAATTAATATAACATGACGAGGTATAAGGCATGTCCAAATCACGTGACCATCTTCTACAGGTCACTGGTGCATGGAGTTTCTTTTCGAAACTTAATGAGGTAATCGGCATGTCTAAACCAGGGTACCTTCTTCCAACCAATCACCGGTGCATGCAGGCATGTTTAAAGCTTCTTTGCATAATTTATTCACACGTTTTAAGACTTAAAAAATAATAATTCAATAGATCAATGAAATATTTATTTGGCTTATTAGGCACTGGTTCAGACTTGTGGAGAAATCTATAATACAACGCAAAAAAGTGTGTGTGTTTGGGGGTGGGGAGGGTTTGCTGTATGCACCATAAGTTACGCCTGCGATGATGCGTTACTGCATACATTATCGTTATTCTCGAAGAAACTTCGCTGCTACCTCATAACTAGACGCCGGCCACAGTTTTAAAAACGAGCAGACCCGTGAAGAGAGTCGCGGGGTAACAGGAGACCTCCTTTGTGACGGGATGTCTTCAACGGTGTTCATTGAGTCAGCCGTGTCTGCAGTCTGCCCGCCACGTCTGACCGATCAAGAAGCTTCCCGTAATGCATTCTCTCTGTCCTCATAATCAAAGTGGTAATGACCTATTAGGTTGTTGTTTGTTGTTGTTGTTTTAGAATGACTTACCGCTTCCACCCAAAACCTCTGGTTTGCACACGCCACGACTGACTAAGAAACAGAATCTTAAACTTTGAACTCTACCAAACTGTTTCTAAAGACCATTGATCCTCAATTTTTTTAAAAAAGTTGTTGTTTTAAATGTTTATTCATTGTTTAAAATATCTAACACTCCACATTTGAATATATTGCTGAAATGAACGACTTCCTTTCCTCGACTCCAAAACCCGCAGCCCCGTGCCTAACTCTAACCCCCCGCACCCTTGTGATCGACTCCCAAAACCCACTCCCTTGTCACAATTGCTGCATGTTCTCCCTCGTCAGAATTGCTGCATGTTCTCCCTTGTCTGAATTGCTCTCTGCTCTCCCTTGTCAGAATTAATGCATGTCTTCAATGCGAGTTGTTTCAGTTGTGTGTGAATACTTCACGTTCCGTTCACGTTGTCCAACATTGTCTGATATCTGGGAAAAAATATTTATGTATTTTCGATCGCGTGATTCTATTGATTAGGACAGTGGTGCCCCAGGTGCCCTTATATTTTTATCGGGGCTATGGTTTAGGCAGACAGCAGACGCTCCTTCGATTGGTCTAAACATTTGGAAGAAATGTTCAGCGTGATGTTTTTTTGGTTTTTACAAATTTTTTAAAAATATTTTTAAAAACATTTTTTTTTTTACGTTCCTAAAAAAATATATATTCTAAGTGTTGTTTTTACTTCTTCATTTTGACATGTTATGTTGGAGGACGCACGATTTTACTATGGTATATCACATTACCCTTTCAAAAACACGACTTGAGCACACACACACACACAAAAACACACACACAAAAACACACACACACACACTCGAACATGGTAATGGTCGAGCGTAACTAAGTTGGTTTTTGTAAAGAGAATTGCCTCCAAAGTATTGTGACAGACGTTTGGGTAATGCCGCCTCGTGCCGGTTCTCAAACTTTCCCCCGGGGTTAGCCCGGATGTCCACTCGCACGGACGGTTTGGAAGTCATGTTATATTAGACAGGAAGTGTCTTTTTTTTTTATCTCTCTTTTTCTTTTTAATGTCATTGGTCAAATGCCAGCGATCCAGCTGTTGGCATTGTATTGTGAGTGCCGTGACATTAATGCCTGGACGGATGGAGTATGCGTCTTTTAATACGTTAAACTGGACTTATATGCATAAAGCAACTGGAAAGAAGGGCATATTGCATATATATGATATAAACATATTTTGAAATAACACTCAAAATAATTGCGGTGGCAAGGCGTGAACTTCCAATCTACCAAATTTACTTGACAAAAACAATGTCATACATTCAGGTAACGCACTCTATATGAGAATCCTGATCTGTGCTAGCTTCTGGGACTTTTATTTTGCACGCCCACTGAAAACAGCGTTACACCCATATACATACATACCTAGAGAATATTTATTTTGTGATTGTTCAGGCGACCGTCGACGCTTCTCCGATGCTTAAATCCATGCAGTGGTTCTCAACCTTCGCAATGCCGCGACCCTTTAATAGAGTACCTCATGCAGTGGCGACCCCCCAAACACAAAATTATTTTCGTTTTATTCTTCATAACTGTTAGTATATATGTTTCCGAAGGTCTTAGGCGACACCTGGGGAAAGGGTCATTGGACCCCCCAAAGGGGTCACGAGCCACAGGTTGAGAACCGCTGCTTTAAACCAAACGATGTCAAGAAATGTGGCAATGACTAAAAAACCTGTCCTAATTGAAATTCATGCAGAGATTAAAGTCGTGGACACCTACGCGCGAGGCGTTACTAATAAACCAAACTAAAGTAAATCACAATGAGCCACTGTGAGCTTCTTTTTACAAAGACTCCAGAACTGGGCGCAGTGTTACAAGTATTTCGCTGACTCTGCCTATAAATATAACTGTTAGTGTTTTTTTTTAAACTGAAGCATTTTTCGTATTAAATCAGCGGGGCCGATCAGACGAGATCGAGAGGCCGGATTTGGCCCACGGGACTTAGGTTTAACGAGCTTCTGCTGTAGCTGCAAATTATTTTTCTCGGCCATAAAACACCCAGGCTCCCCCACCACCCACCCCCAAAGAGCCAGCCTCTTTACCCCAAGGTTTGTTGTTATTTTAGCCGGCAGACCTACTGTCACTCCCTCATCCCTGCACCGAGAGGGGGAACGGCTCATCTGCAGGAGCCTCTCATTTGCATGTCGTTAAGTCATCCGAGCCAATCAATGGGACAATTGGCGTTTAGTGCCGAGATTTTCAATTACGATTGCCGGCCCTAAAATCGCCGAAAGACCGCCCAGCTATCGGGGCAATCAACAAATTCAATAATTGAAACGAGGAATTACAGAGAGAGGGGCTCGTCCCCGGCACCGTATCTGGGGGAGCCGATCTCCAAAGCCGATGTAGCGCAAAGGAGGCAAAGTGTGCCCAAAACAATATGGCCGCCGATTGACACAATCGAAGCTGCTGACACCCGCGAGGAACTTTGGAGGGGATCACGAGGGTCTTGGACTGGATGACAGAGGGAGATAATTTCACGACTCGGCACCATTAACTCCCCGTCTTCCTTGCGCTCATTCATTATCAACTTAATGCCCAGTTGGTAGGAATAGGAAATTGGTCTCTTTGGTAAACAATTTTTTTTGTGCCATTCAGTCGGGCGGTGCAGCCATTATAGAGGGAAGGGGGGAGGGGTTCACAAGTTGTGATGTCGGCTATTCACACTCGGTTGTACTTAATAAATACGTTTCAAAGTAGTTTCCACGGCTTTTAGTTGTGATGTCTGACACTGTAAGTCAGTCTGATTCCCGCAAAAAAATCCATCTGTACCGGTGGTTCTCAGCCTTCCTAATGCAGCGACCTTTTAATACAGTTCCTCATATTATGGCGACCCCAGCCACAAAATTATTTTCGTTGATGCATCATAATCGTAGAGTAAATGTGTTTTGTGATGGACTTAGGTGACCTCTGTGAAAGGGTATTTCGACCCCAAGGGGGTGGCGACCAACAAGTTGAGAACCGCTGATCTATACATGCACCTTCTCTATATAGTCTCAGACGGTTATCTAGGGATTACCGAGGAATAGTCGGAGTAAGAAATAAAAATTAACCTTTGACTCCAAAAAGGGGGGGGGGGTGACTTTTGAGCCATGGGTTCCCATCAGCTCTTAATATAATTGGTATACGCTGTAAAGGGACCTGAGGAGGTTTCCAGATTTTTAAATAGGCGTTTCCTGTAAACCCTCCTCCCGTGGAACCTCCTGAGTCGGAATAGTTAAGCAACGCTTCAATCTTAAGAAACTCCCAAGAGACATATAGACAGTGGAGACTTGGTCATCAATAGATTCACAAGTAGAGCCCCAACACGGTTTTTATTTCCCGAACGCGAGCTCTGCGCTGACAGGAAGTCAGTACGTTTACCCTCTCACCCCCGCCCTCCCAGCACAGTACATCTATTGATAGCGTAGGCAATAATAGATTCTGATAGTGTAATATTATATCTATTTAAGGGACCAAAATAAAAATTATCGACTTGATAGTTTCACATAAATGAAAATATTAATGAAGATTTTAAAGAGAGGAAAAAAAAATTGTTTGTTATATCTAACTTACAAGCTACATGTCTACCCTTTTCTTATTTTCCAATTTTCCCCGCACCCCCTTAAAATGTGCCGCACCGCACCACCTGGTGGCGCGGGCACCCTAGGTTGGGTAACCCTGCACGACATAATGACTGAAGCAATCTTCAATTATCGTTGTTTAGCATAACATAAATTAATCAGTATTCCTTAGTTAAGAGTATTACTTTTAAAAATTTTTTTTTTTTTAAATAGTAATGAAAGCATGGGCGTTCTAAACTTATTACACCTGTATATTTTATGCAAGACATTTCTATTCTGGATGGAACAACAGCGGATCAATCATGAGGAAAATGGAATCGGCAATGAGACTCACCTCTCAACATCAACCTTTTTTTTTTGTGGTTCGCTTTAAACCAAAAAATAAATTCTGGTAAGGATGTTCCGTTTCTTAGGGTTGAGCAGGACATTATATTTTTCATTTAGTTACCACGAACAACTTCAGGCTGATCAGAGACTTTACGCAAATCAATATATTCTCGCCTCCACAACTCCCCCCCCCCCACCCACACTTTTAATAGATCTAACTATCCAAATTACATCAATTTTAGCGTATGCCTAACATATTAGCAATGCGTATGATAAGTCAATGTTTGCCACATTCACTTTAGAGCATGAAATACAATACCGAACATGTTTGTACAAACATAGAACACGGCTCAATTTAAACAATACCAGACAACACCGCCTACGAATCCCAAAAAAAAAAAAAAAATTAAATTAAAAAAAAAAAAAAAATACTGCCTCTGGCCCCACCCACCGACACCCACATAAGTTCACAACAACAGAGCAAACGTCGACAAGATGGAATATTTAAGCCCTCGGAACGGTCTCAAGTGTGGGGGGGGGGACTCTTTTTTCTATGCATGCCGGCCCAGGCTGAAAAATAGCAATTACCTCTTCAAATTGTTGCCAAATGTCTCTCCCCCCAACATCTACACGGACACTTGACGGGGTGGCTGCAGCAGAAAGGAAAGGAAGGAGAGGCTTTTAACGCTTCCAGGGAAGCTAGGGGTGTTTTAGTGTTAACGCTGCAGGGTCGTCTCCTCAAAGAATGGAATTAAAGAGCAGTTTCTTAAATGTTGTTAGTGGTCTCAGAAAAAAAGAGTTCCTGGGGGTGCTTGAAGCAATTAAAGACTCGCTCAAGTTGTCCCTAACCTTTTCTAATAATTGAATTATTGTGTTTTCCCCCCTTTTCTTCTTTTTTGGCTGTGTTCAGGGGCGTATATTCATAATGGTAACAATAAGTGTTTCAAAAAGACCAAAGTTGTCATTTATTTTTTTTAATAGTCACTGAAGTTTGTCATATCCATGACTGAAGTTTGTGATATCTATGACTGAAGTTTGTAAAATCTATGGCTGAAGTTTTTCAAATCTATGACTGAAGTTTGTCATATCTATGACTGAAGTTTGTAAGACTATGGCTGAAGTTTGTCAAATCTATGACTGAAGTTTGTCATATCTATGACTGAAGTTTGTCAAATCTATGGCTGAAGTTTGTCATACCTATGACTGAAGTTTGTCAAATCTATGACTGGAGTTTGTCATATCTATGACTGAAGTTTGTCATATCTATGACTGAAGCTTGAAATTTTGTCATGTGAATGACTGAAATTTGAAGTTGTACTTTGAGGACTGAAGTTTGAAGTTGTCCTCTCGAAGACTGAATCTCGAAGTTGTGATTTTGGAGAGTGAAGTTGTCACGCCGGTCATTAAAAATAATAATAATATACATAATGACTCAAAAATATTGCTAGGGGCCTTCTGCGTGTAATAATATTAAGGGCGGTCATTTTACTAAGAAGAGCTCTACCCGTGGAATCTGCACGATTTTTAGTAAACAAATGACTTCCCGGGAAATTCCCCCATCTCGGGAAATCCCGGTTCAGTTGTTTCGTTTTTAATTTTTGATCCTATTTTTCCACCAGAAGATGAAATTTCAACTTAAGATTCAAGATTGCAAGGTACATTTTATTGTTGATGAATTTTTCTTGTTGTCAAATAATAAAGAACACAAACTATGAGTGGTTAACTGTTATAAAGACGTTCTTTCCAACCTTTTCGTCAGTCAACAGCACTTTTGGTTAGAGACTTTTGGTTCTAGCTTTGATCGCATATACAGCCCTTGAGAAGGAAAGAAAGTGCAGAAAATGGTGCTGTTAAACTATTGCTATACCTACGATTTTGTTTTGGTTGAAGGTGAGGTGCATTGTATTTATTGCTTTATATTTATATTTTGTATTGGCTTGGTATAAAGTGACCTTTTTCTCTTTTAAAAGCTTCTTAATGCTACTAGTTGCCTTCATGAGGCTTAAGGACAGTGGTCACCAGCCACATGCAACTCTTTGAAAGAATATAGACACAGTTATGTGTTGTTGTTTGTTTATAATTTTTTTTTAAAAATAAAATCTTTTCTACCATTCTTTGTGGCTACCACGTAAAAAAAAAAAAAAGTCGAGAAATTAGAAACGTACGTTTGCAGTTGAGCATCGTTATATCACATCGCAAAATCCACGTTTCATCTTCATCATCATCATCATCACCATCATCATCAAAGTCATAATCATCAAGCTCTTTAGTCAAAAACGACAATAGGAATGCATTAGCCAGAGGATTTAACCATTGGGATGGTATTAGCCGATGATTTAACCATTGGGATGGCATTAGCCAGATGATTTAACCATTGGGATGGTATTAGCCAGAGGATTTAACCATTGGGATGGCATTAGCCAGATGATTTAACCATTGGGATGGCATTAGCCAGAGGATTTAACCATTGGAATGGCATTAGCCAGATGATTTTACCATTGGGATGGCATTAGCCAGATGATTTAACCATTGGGATGGCATTAGACAGAAGATTTAACCATTGGGATGGCATTAGACAGAAGATTTAACTATTGGGATGGCATTAGCCAGATGATTTAACGATTGGGATGGCATTAGACAGAAGATTAAACCATTGGGATAGCATTAGCCAGAGGATTTAACCATTGGGATGGCATTAGCCAGAGGATTTAACCATTGGAATGGCATTAGCCAGATGATTTAACGATTGGGATGGCATTAGACAGAAGATTTAACTATTGGGATGGCATTAGCCAGATGATTTAACGATTGGGATGGCATTAGACAGAAGATTTAACCATTGGAATGGCATTAGCCAGATGGTTTAACCATTGGGATGGCATTAGACAGAAGATTTAACCATTGGAATGGCATTAGCCAGATGATTTAACCATTGGAATGGCATTAGCCAGATGATTTAACCATTGGGATGGCATTAGACAGAAGATTTAACCATTGGGATGGCATTAGACAGAAGATTTAACCATTGGTAGGGCATTAGCCAGAAGATTTAACCAGTGGGATGGCATTAGACAGAAGATTTAACCATCTCTGGATGTTGAAAATCACATCGAAATCGAAAATTGAAATACATTTTTTGTTATAACGGTTTGTGGTTGGGTGGGGTGGGTGCTATGGTACGGTTGGGTGGGGTGGGTGCTATGGTACGGTTGGGTGGGGTGGGTGCTATTGTATGGTTGGGTGGGTGCTATGGTACGGTTGGGTGGTTTGGGGGCTATTATACGGTTGGGTGGGTGCTATGGTACGGTTGGGTTGGGTGGCTGCTATGGTACGGTTGTAGATTCTACAACTTTTTAAATTACAGTGAGCACTCACTCCCTCCCCCCGCCCCACTTTTTTTTTCCCATTTCTTCCTAGAGTGAAAAAGGGAAGAAAAGAAAGGCAAGCTTCCACTATACCTCTCCTATATGCTGTGGAGTCCTGTGTCAATATTACCCACATTGAAAAAAAAAATCCTTGTTATTAGTTTATTTCGGAGTATTTTATTGCTAACACGTTGTTGTTTTTTTTTGTCGCGCCCCCCCTTCCCCGGGGCAACGTTTTTACAGCTATGATTTGTTTCTCATACGGAGAGTCTTAGGCTAAATAGACAAAGTATGGCGCGAGATTTGTTGGCTCTTTAAAGGAAGGGGGTGGTAAAGGGTGGGCGGAGGTGGGAGGGTGTGGGAGTGGGGCGCAGTGAATATTTTCCAGAATTGTAACCCAATGAGTCTAAATGAGCGACTTATGTCGTCAAGAGTTTATTGGCAGCACGGGGGGGGGGGGGATACATACTTAATGGAAACACTATGGCCCGACGTTGTGGATTCTCACCCTTTTAATTTTTGTTTCCTTCATTCTTATTTTGTATTTTAAAAATCTCATTTATCAGGAGCAGAGCCGAAACGAGTTGGAGATTTTGAGGGGTCGAAGACGAAAAAAAAATGGTGGTGGTGGTTGGGGGGGGGGGGGGGTGGAGACGAAAGCCGATTTTGTCATGATACGTTTTTAAAGTCAGCCGTGCAGCCCCATACGATGAAGTCTACGTGGTATGTTTTTAAAGGCAGCTGTGCCGCCCCATACGATGAAGTCTACGTGGTATGTTGTTAAAGGCAGCCGTGCCGCCCCATACGATGAAGTCTACGTGGTATGTTGTTAAAGGCAGCCGTGCCGCCCCATACGAGGAAGTCTACGTGGTATGTTGTTAAAGGCAGTCGTGCAGCCCCATACGATGAAGTCTACATGGTATGTTGTTAAAGGCAGCCGTGCCGCCCCATACGAGGAAGTCTACGTGGTATGTTGTTAAAGGCAGCCTTGCGGCCCCATACGATGAAGTCTACGTGGTATGTTTGTAAAGGCAGTCGTGCAGCCCCATACGATGAAGTCTACGTGGTATGTTGTTAAAGGCAGCCTTGCAGCCCCATGCGATGAAGTCTACGTGGTATGTTGTTAAAGGCAGCCTTGCAGCCCCATACGATGAAGTCTACGTGGTATGTTGTTAAAGGCAGCCTTGCAGCCCCATGCGATGAAGTCTACGTGGTATGTTGTTAAAGGCAGCCGTGCCGCCCCATACGATGAAGTCTACGTGGTATGTTGTTAAAGGCAGTCGTGCAGCCCCATACGAGGAAGTCTACGTGGTATGTTGTTAAAGGCAGCCGTACACACCCATACGATGGTTTGCTTTTGGAACGCAGCTGTTATGACTAGTTAAGCAAAATCTATTCATGGAAATAAAATTTCTCTACAAAACAATTAAGTTATATAGCACAGTCCATTAGAAGTTGTCACCGCGCGAAGTCATTTTCTCGGGAGCATGTTATTATTATCCAAATACGCACGCATTTTATCCTAACACATAAGAAGCGATGCTCGCCCCCCCCCCCTTTTCCCGGTCCCTTTTCCTAAACTCCCCATCCACTGGATACGCTGCTGGATATATATCTACTTGAGTAAAGCGACCCCTCGACGCCGCCACTCGTTGCCTATCTTAATGTGCTTGGAATCAAAGAGGAGCTTGAGTGGAGGGCTAATTTGAAAATAATCAACTACTTCTGAAAGAACCGGGGGGGGGGGGGGGGGGGGGATATTTTTTTTATACATTATATATATATTTTTTTTTAAAGTTTTTTTTATGGGGGGTGGAGGGGGGAGGGCTGCTGATGAAGACACGTTTTTCCAGTTTGGCAAATGGTTATGAGCTGAGTACAAGTTGGACGGGTTGTTTTCTGTGGATGATTTTTTGTGTGGTTTTAGATGGGGTTCTTGAGTTGTTGTCAAAATTGGATATATGGCTTTTTTGTTGTTTTTGTTTTGTTTTATGGCCAACTCTTGTAAAAGCTGAGACTGAATTGTTTAGCTGTTAGTGCTGAGATGGAAAATTATTTTTAGTGTGCGGTTTGTGTTAAGGGATATAAACGTATATGAATAAGAGTACAATGTATATATATATATATATATATATATATATATATATATATAAAATATATATATATATATATATATATATATAATACAGTGTCCGCCAGAAAAATATAAAGGTACTTCAGAACAAGAAAATATATATAAAATACTTTGAGACTGTAATTATCTGTTAGTAGTCGTCAAGTGACAAAATGGCGGAGGTGGAGTTTTCATTTGAGGTGCGTAAAAGAATTATAGTTTGGGGGTTTTAATTTGTGTGTGTGTGGCGTGTGTGTGTGTGTGTGTGTGTGTGTGTGTGGCGGGTGTGTGTGTGTGTGTGTGGCGGGTGTGGGGGGAGGTTGACGTTGAACAAGGATCAGTTTGAATTTCCTGATTGAACACTTACAGAATTTGACCTGTAACGCGTGAATCCTCGTCAGTGCCTTATATCGTAGAGAACAAACTGCAATCTCGGCTGTTAAAGAGGTCATCTGAAAGGCATATCAGTCCCACTGGACACTGTGGCCAATGTTGCCCAGGCAGCCGTTACACTGTGCCACTAAATGTCTGGAAGCCGGCCACCATTTTGGGCAGGTCTTATTAACAGTGTAGAGGCACTAGGTTTAATTTCACTTTGTCTAAATGCATTTTGTATTAGATACATATTTATATATAGGTGTTTCCCTTCCTGAAGTGTGTATTCATTTTGCGGGCGAATAAATAAATATATAAATAAATAAATATATATATATATATGTATAAATCTTTTATCGCATTTGGGTCACCAGGCACATGGTTCTGGTATTGTTTATGCATGTGGGATTAAACTCAGTAACAGTCACTGGAGTCAGGTCAGCTGTAGGATATGGCATGTTAGCATAATCTCCTCTGGCCTTCGTGGTGTATGCCGACTGCCCGTACACTTTGTTCCAAATAATACGTTTTGTTTTGGTTTAAAAAATGCAGTGCTTATATTTAACATTGATTTTTTTTTTCAAAATTCCTGGCACCCTTCCGTCGCGGGGTGACAATGGTGTAGACTTCCCAGGACGAAATCTGGGATTGTCTTCTTGATGAGTATAAGTTTGTTCCATTGGCAGCAAATCACCTCTCTCCGCACACTTGTGTGGACAACCCAAGGGAGCACACCATTTATGGATGATGATACAGCTTTGTCGCCGGTAGCGTCGCAAGAGTTGTCGGAATTTTTCATTGTATTAACTTAATCCGCCTACGGGACTCCATCTCGGGTTGTGATTCAGAGTTTCCTTCTCTTGGATGAGTTGTTGGATGAGTTGTTGGATGATTAGCCATCCAAGGTTAACACGTCTCATCCACCCAGGGTGGTACTGGTGATGGTTTTGCTTGACTTGGTCTTTGGTGGGGCTTGAAGTCAAGACCACGACCTTGGAATAGACTAACTCTAGACCACAAGCTTTAAATAGACTCACTTTAGACCACAAGTTTTGAATAGACTCACTCTAGACCACCCGGTATGTATATATATAGATACACATGTACCGTATTTACAGACCTAGATGGTTTTCTGAAAAAAATATTATAACGAGGTCAGGCTTGTGAATTTAAAAGAAAAAAAAATCACACGAATTCAATATTATATATATATATATATATATTCGTGTGTGTGCGAGTATTGTAACAGTAATATGGGTTTCTTTGAAGCGTAACAAAACTGTGTCCCGAGATCATACAGCTGTAGTTCCAAGACGAGACTAGTGCCCCGCCGCAATGGTCACATTGTCCTTTTCCCCCTCTCTTGTCAACAGAAACCGGTACACCGATTTTTCGAGTTGTGACGTCGCACAAGGGTTGCTTTGTCTCCTCGTCATTACACCCCGGCTCCCCACTTTACGTGCCGGTCGGACACGACCATGGACACAGCCAGTCTATCGGTGTACAAGTTGGTTGTCAAAGCCGGATCTCCGTTATTACGGCGTCCGAGCTGGGGGCCGCACATAGATGTTACGAGACGGTTGTGTCTGCGGGTCCCTGCTGACCTAAGGTCGCCTTTTAGGTGTTCAGCACTTGGTGACGGACAATGGCATCGTTGTGTCTGGGTGGAGGGGCATGAGCTAATAAGTGCATTGATGACAGGGTGACCCTACCACATCCAACTATAATAGTCATCTAAGATTTTACGATTGTCTTCCCAATATGTTTATTAAAGAGAGAGAAAGAGAGAGATTTAGCGAGCGCAACCCTTTTGACATAAGACATACGTTTTTGTGTGTGTTTTTTTTTTTTTTTTTTTTTTTGTTGCTGTTTTTTTGTTTTGTTTTTTTTTGTTGGCTTTTGTTGGATGGGGGTGGGGATAGAAAAATAATAGTGGAATGCTGGAATAAGATTTTATGAAAACATCTTATATCACAAATAATAATTCTCTAGGTACGCATATATGTATGCCTGAAACAGTGTGTTTAATATGCGCATTAAATCAAATTGCAAGAAGTTAGCACTAACTGGTAGGTTATTTTATAAAGTGCGTTACTCGAATGCAAGTTTAGTCCAGTAATTTTAGTAGATGGGAAGTTCACGCATTTCCGCGTGCCATTATTTGGCTGGTTATTTCTAGTGTAAGGGAAATGAGTAAATCAGAGTATGAACCTGAAAGAAAGGACCGCAGAAAAATATAAAAAATAACGAACGTGCCGGCAGGACGCCTTCTTCAGCTTCCCTATACTTGTTTCACTCATTTCCGTTGTTGATAGCCTGATTTTGCTCGTATCCGGAAACTTGATCGAAAGAAATTTCGTCGATGGAAAATTGATCGACGGAAATTTGATCGAACGGAAATTTGGTCGAATCTTTTTTTTAGTTTATTCGTTAAAATTGAGCGTCAAACTTCTTTTTGGACGCATTATTTTGTTTTACTATATAGTATAGTGCGTTCAAAAAGAAATTTGACGAGCATTTTAACGTCTGAACTGAAAAAAAGATTCGACCAAATTTCCGTTCGATCAAATTTCCGTCGATCAATTTTCCGTCGACGAAATTTCTTTCGATCAAATTTCCGGTAACCGATTTTGCTAGCCTCTGTGTCTCTTCTCTGTCTCTCCTTATTATCATTATTATTTCCAGTCCATACATTGACGACAACTTTACCTATCGTCCGTTTTGTCACTGCCTTTCGTTGATATTGCAGCCAGGCCAGCCATACAATGTGTCATTGTAAGCGTTCGTTGTATTCATAATACCTTTATACATCTATAGTAAGGAAATATTCACAAAAGTTTTTCTTCCCTGAAGCATACTGAGTTGTGGATGGACTGTCTCTCTCTCTCTCTCTCTCTCTCTCCGCCTCTCTATCTCTGTATCTCTGTCTCTCTCTCCTTGTCTCTCTCCCTGTCTCTCTCAGTCGCTATCTCTGTTTATTTCAGTTTCTCTCTGTGTCTTTCCCTGTCTCTCTCTGTCTCTCACTGTCTCTCGCTATTTCGCTCTATCTCTCTCTGTCTCTCACTCTATTTCTCGCTCTTTGTCTCTCTCTCGGTTACTGTCTCTCTCTCCCTGTCTCTCCCTGTCTATCACCCTGTCTCTCTTACTGTCTTTCTATGTCTCTCTCTCTGCCTCTCTTTCACTGTGTCTCACTGAAATGTCACATTAGGAAATGGCGTCAGCGGGCCGTCGAGCTATTGCTCGTTATGCCCTCCCCAAATCACCCCCACCCAAGTCCGAAAATCGAGCCGCGAAGCGGCACGTTGGAGATGTCCCTTTGCCACGACGGCCACCCCTCCACCCGAGTCCGCTCGATTGCGATCTCTGCTGGAGGCCGCCCCAGCCCACGGACACCCGGTCCGACACTGTGCATACACACAGTGGACACCTTCGACTTTCTTAAGAGTTGAGATGGTAAATTTACGTCCACCACCCATCCCGGGGAAGCGTCGCCCTGTCTCTCACTGTCTCTCTCTATCTCTCGGTCTCCCTCCGTCTCCCACTCTGTACCTCTCCTATTTCTCTCTGTCTCTCTCTTTTTTATCACCGTCTCTCTTTCTGTCTCTTTGTGTCTCTCTTTCTGTCTCTGTGTGTCTCTCTTTCTCTGTCTGTCTCTGTCTCTGTCTTGTATCTCTCTGTCTCTCTCTCACTCTCTGACTGTTCTCTCTCTCCCCCTCTCTCTCTCTCTTTCTCTCTATAACTCCATGTGTATAAAATAGATTTAAGACTAAAGGGCACTTCAATTGTTGCTGTAATTAATCTTTCAGTGTATCATCATACACTGACTGCTGTGCGGCACCCACCGCCTAACCCCCCGACCACGATAGACCTATCTTGAGACTATCAATTACAAATACCCGCCAATTACCATAGATACGCGCCGCCCTTTACAGCTCAGGCCGCCCACAGCAGGGCGCCCGAGACTGGGCACTTAAACTATCTCTGTCTCATCACCGTGGTCCGACCTTCAACTTTAACCCGAAGCAATATGACCACTACACGTGACCCCCTGATACCCAGCATCGGCGGCTCCCATCCCGATGATAAGCAAAACTAATTCCGCCTGTGCCGTAATCATCAATTGAATGGTCGTCTAAATCAGCGCTTCTCAAAGTGGTTAGTGTGGCTGACCGGTTGTCAAGTTTAGAAATTGCACTAAGGACCGGTTCCAGGTGTATTAATTAAATTTTGAGAATTAGAATTCATTTTATACGAAGCGGCAACGCAAGGCTAGCAGACCGGCAACCTAAGACACGCAGACCGCCAAGGTAAGGCTCGCAGACCGGCAACGTAAGGCTCGCAGACCGGGAACGTAAGGCTCGCAGACCGGCAACGTAGGGCTCTCAGACCACCGTTTGGGGAATCGCTGGTATAATTTACGCTAATGAGATATATCCATCGTTTTCTTACTCACTCGGATTAAATCACGCGACTGCAATATTACTCCTACTAGGACAAACCCCCACACTTTTTTAAACAAACTCATCCAAGCAGCCTTGTCTAAATCATATCAACATTTCACCCTTAAGACAAAACCCTTAGCGCGAAAGCGTTGCACACATCCCAGTTGTCTTTCTCCCGTGAGCAATCATAAACATGAGTATCACTACGGCCCCCCTCCCCCAAAATCGCTCCGTTCTGAATCACTCCACGCCGAAACAAATCCTCCCCACACACACACACACACATTAGCCAAGAGTTCGGAGTATTCCTTGTCTGCCTTGCTTTTTGATTACCCGAAACCCTTTAATTATTCAATGGCGTCTTCGGGTCGGTCCAGTGCCAAACTGCACGCTGGGCTCACTAATATGCAGCCCCTCGTTCTGTTTCGCGTTGCGCTCGCACGGGGGCTAATTAGAAACGAATGGTCGGTGTTGCGACCATGCTACAAGGGAGTGGTGGACCGCTGGGTTTCTTAAGCTCGCGGATCTCCTTACTGTGTAGTTCGCAAATGAATATATAAATATGTATTATGTATATTAAACTATTACTTTCGAATCACTGCACCCATTACCCTCATCGTTAAAGCTTGCAACGACTTTTATTAATTTTTTTTCACGAGGAGTAGGGTGTAATTTATGTGTGTGGCGTGATGAGTTAATTATAAGCATTTATTATTATATTTTTTTAAAAATAAAAATGGCGCATACAAGATGGTTATTCAAATTCTGTTATGATGTTACATTTAAAATGCGCGGATCAACACGATCTTTTATGCGCTCAAATCTTCGGGATAACTATTAATTAATCTGGGGTGAATGTGTTTATGTTTAGAATGTGGGGATCCTGTTTCGCCTCTAGCTCCGAAATCATTTGTCATCCAATTACGGAAGCAAACCTCTTTCCAAAAAGTGAATTCTCGTGACCCCAAAAGTGTTTGCTTTTGTGTTGCGTCTGTAAACGAGAAAACTGGCCTCACACACACGCGCGTATCTATTTGAGGACCACTGGCGCAGCCCTATTCAGGTTGCACCAGCGAAGTTTTGTCTGTAATAAACGGCGGGCATTAACTTCACTAATGGCTCGTCTGCTGCTTACATCATAAAAGACTTCTGGTTAATATCAGAAAGGAATCTCTTACCCACCCCCCCCCCTCGAGACATCGAATGTTTGGTCGACTGTTTGGATGATTTGAGATTTTCGCCGTGCGTGATCTATAACGGATTTTGGCTTCAGGAAGGTGTATCTATGGCGGGCACATTTAAAGCGTCACCAAAAACATGTTTCTATCTATTAATTGCTAAAACTGGTTTGAAATAGGAAATTTTTTGTGTGCAAAATTCGATTAGAGTTTAAAATAACAAATGGTTAGTTTCAAGAAAGTGATGATATATATATATATATATATATATATATGAAAATTTATCACTGGCCATATAATAGGGAATATGTTGGGTAGACGTTCAAAAGTCTTGCAGCGGAAAACTCATGGACTCACTGCTACTGTAACGAGTGGACAGAATTTTAATTTAATACGGTGACTAAATGTCGACAAAATTTCTCAGTGGCAAATAGATCCGTTAAGGACCATTGAAAAGAATTTTTAAAAATTGTTAAAGGTAGGTGTTTTTCTAAACTTTTTGTTGCTTTTGTTGTTGGTCACTGCCAACATCCCTCTTGTTATCCAAATTGTAACAGCTCAAATGTGGACATGGTAATTTATCTCGGACAATGTATTGTTTTTTTGGTAATTGGAGATGTACAGGAAGTGAAGGGGATTATTGATGTCATGCGCAGAAGAGGATAGAAGGAAAAATGGCCATCAGGTGTGAAGCTGCTCTCGCAACGACCCAGAGTTTTACATCCTATGAAATCGTGTGAATTTTGACAAGTGTGAAGGAATAAGACAGCATATTATCTTTTCTCCAGTATATGAGATTTTGTTACTATTTGTGAAATGTGTCATCTGACTCGTGTTATTGAAGATATGATGCTGACAGTGAAAGTAATTAATTGATAAGAAGACAGATGCACAACTAATGCATCCAGCTCGCAAGTAAAAAGTAACATCTGCATCACGAATAATGATGATGTTACAAAAATGTTTGTCGATTTCTTTACAGATCTCTCGCAACCTAACAATGAAAAACAACAAATAATAAAACGGCTTGTCTGGGTCTTCCCGAAATCCCCCCTCCCCCGCCCCCCCAGACCCCTAGGGCTAGAAGAGAAAGAGGGGGGAGGGGGGCACTATAGGTGAGAATTATATACTAATAATAGAGTCGTCATTAATTAAATGGCATTCGGATAAATTCAGTCAACCATCAGTCGTGTCACCATAGGGCCTTGAAATTAAAGGGAGTCAATCATCAGTCGTGTCACCATAGGTCCTTGAATTTAAAGGGAGTCAATCACCAGTCGTGTCACCATAGGGCCTTGAATTTAAAGGGAGTCAATCACCAGTCGTGTCACTATATGTCCTTGAATTTAAAGGGAGTCAATCACCAGTCGTGTCACCATTGGTCCCTTAATTTAAAGGGAGTCAATCACCAGTCGTGTCACTATAGGTCCTTGAATTTAAAGGGAGTCAATCACCAGTCGTGTCACTATAGGTCCTTGAATTTAAAGGGAGTCAATCACCAGTCGTGTCACCATTGGTCCCTTAATTTAAAGGGGTCAATCCTCAATCGTGTCACCATAGGTCCTTGAATTTAAAGGGACGTAACTAATTTTAAGTAGCATCAGACAAAATATTCAAATTCTTACTATATCCCTGACAAAGGCGGCTTCAGACGTTTCTCAAAAGTCTTCCCCCAGGTTCGGGGGCGTTCATCCCGCACCTCAAGTTACTTCCGTCTTGGTATTTAAAGACCTGTCATTACGTCATTCACCGGCCACCTCCTGTGAGCCGGCCGTATTGAGGTCACTCGCGTAATCTATACCATTTCTGGCAATTTCCTGGAAGTAATGTTTGACTCAAACATCGGATGGACACGTCATCAAGACGGTACCTCAGAGCCCCCCCCCCTTTTTTTTCCGGGGCCATTATTGAATTCTAAGCCCAACAATAAAATATTTCACGTGGGAAAATGATAGTTAATCTCACAGTTTAATGTCCCCCCCCACCCCGCCCCCCTTTCTTACTAATGAACCTTGGGGGGGGGGGGGGGCGGGCGTTTAGTTCCCGATAATTCTCACTGAGCATTGACGATAGACTCTGTTCCCTCCCTCCCCTCACCACCACCCTGTCTCCCCCTACCCTCTCTGCCAACCTCTGTCTCATCCCTTCCCTCACCATCACCCTCTGTCTACTCCCTCCCCTCTCCACCACTCTCTGTCTCCTCCCTCCCCTCTCCACCACTCTCTGTCTCCTCCCTCCCCTCTCCGCCACTCTCTGTCTCATCCCTTCCCTCTCCGCCACTCTCAGTCTCCTCACTCCCCTCAACGCCACCTTATCTCTACTCTCTCCCCTCTCCGCCAACCTCTGTCTCCTCACTCCCCTCTCCACCACTCCCTGTCTCCTCCTTCCCCTCTCCACCATCATGTGTCTCGCCCCTCCCATCTCCACCGCTTTGTACCTCCTCTCTCCCCTCCGCACCATCCTCTTGTATTCCTCCCCTGAATCTCCGAGCCTTATAAACGCTGAAAATTGCAGGATCAAGATTTCATGAGACGCACAGCTGTTTTAATTGTCGGAGGGTACCGATCAAATCCGGTGTTTCTTTCTTAACTCGATATCAATGAAAATGGATTCTCTTGCCACCCCCACCCTCGACCTTCCTCCCTCCGACCCTCCCTCCGACCCTCCCTCCACTTGTCCCCAAAACCATTTATTTTTCTTTTCTTTGCATTAATTCCTATCACCATAATTATCATTATCAAGCTCTCGGCCCGGGAGATTACCGTCTAAACACACATTAATACCACGTAGACTTTCTCCGGTCCGCAAATTAATGGGTTGTGTCGGAGATCTTACTTGATGCTCTCCCCTCTGCCGGATGTAGGCTGAGAGTAGAGTGGCCTTGCCCCCCCCCCTTCTTTTGCAGACCCCGCTGCGCCATCTGCCAGAGTGAAGAGAGTGAGAGAGCACTGCTACTACGCGCTATCAGCTCCCTCGGCCTGCCGACCCATGGCTAGGAGGAGGCTGACCGTCGGGCTCAGATCCCGACCCCCACCGCTCCCACGCCCGTTTGTCTAACCACAAATTATCATCGGCCTGTAATAAAGATGAATTGCCGAATTAGACGGCAAAGGAGCTCCCGCCCACCGCGATTTTGACTTGACCCGACTTGTTTGGTCAAACCAATAAAAATGAGTCCGAACCCCTCCAAAAAAAAAACTGTTAAAGAGGTGTGGGTGGGAGGGGGGATTGGTCCAACCTCCCCTTCCTGTAAAGGGCAAAGAATGGGGGAGAAAATAGAAACAGCTACCCTGTGTTTATCCTGGCGCCATCGTCCTGGCGCACAGCGGTGTCGCCCCGTCTAATCACCCACTCCCTCTCCTCCCTCCCTCGGCTCAGCCCCGTGTCTCGGGCCGACACGAGGACAAAACGAAGGCTCAACCAAACGTATCTATTCGGGAGTGCCTAAGCGAAAAAGGGCAGTTTTCTATCCCCTGCCCCCGTATCGTATGACCTCATCCGGTCAAAGTGTATTGTCTGCCGACCCGTTTAGGTGCTGGTCGCTGGTGTTAAGGGCCGTTAATGAGTTTTTGGAGTAACAAATGGCTAAAGATTGGGGGGAAAAGATTGGTGGGCTGGTGGGGTTGGGGGTGGTGGAGGGGAATAGCTTCTTGTGTTATTGGTGAGACGTGAGTGATTTTTTAAAAATGTCTTTCTTCTTAAACTTTTTTTTTAAAAATTAAGAAGTTGATTATTAATTTTTTTTAAACCGTTAAATTGACCTTCTTCTTCTTCTATATATTAAGGGCCCACGATCAATTTATTGATCATTCTGGCTCCTATGAATGTTGATGGGATTTGCAATGTTTCTGTGCCTGGTGTTGATGAGGATATTTCACTGGTTACAATAGTAACTGTGTGAGGGTATCATGCACTGGGGGTTGGATGGCCTGTTAGCAATGACCTCAATGAACGGATAGAGTGGACTTTATAGAATCCCTTTTTTTAAAGCAACATACATTGATCTTTTTGGCCTTGTTTTTTAAAACCGTATTTCTTCCACAGAATGAATACATTATGTCTAGTGATTTCGTTTTCTTCGTTCTAACGGTGTCTAACTTGCACACCAGTACAAAAAACAAAATATTTTAAATTCTTGAATATTAAACATTGTTTTAATCACCACTAAATTTATATTAGTACATTTTAATATTTATTTATCTGTTTCTGTCCAGGAAACGGGTGGCGGCGGCGAATGGTCCTGTCTCTTGAATGGCTTTACTGAACAAAGTCTTTAACACTTAGCCATACGGTAGGGGAAGGGGGTCGTCCTAAAAGATGGAAGTGGTAAAATCTGTAATGCACCTGGTCCAGGCGCCTTCTTATATATATATATATGTATATAAGGAAAGCAATTAAAACTGTGAAATGTTAATACGGTTGTATATAAATTGTTCGTTAATCCATCTCTATGAATGTGTTCGTTAATCCATCTGTATGAATATGTTCGTTAATCCATCTGTATGAATATGTTCGTTAATCCATCTGTATGAATATGTTCGTTAATCCATCTGTATGAATATGTTCGTTAATCCATATGTATGAATATGTTCGTCGAACATTTGAAGAATATGCTTATCGAGAGTCATTACTTTTAGATAATAATAATAAAGTTCATTTGAAAAATCATGCTTCATCCCCAAAGGCTCGAAGCGCGGTACAAAAACTAAGCTGGGAGATAATAACTAGCTGGAAAAGATGGTAGACAACATCACCCCATAAGGTGTTTGCGAAATAGATGAGTTTTTACATTTGTTTTGAAGGACTCGCAGCGTTTGACTGTTTCTGAGAGCGTCAGGAAGGGTGTTCCAAATGGTTGGGCCAGCAAATGCAAACGTGCGCTTTCCGTAAGTCTCAAGGCGAACACGCGGTATCGAGAGTTTGCCACTATCGGATGAGCGGAGTTGTCTAGTGGGTACATAAGGCGTCATGAGCGCTTGGAGATAGGACGGCGCCAGGTCATGCAAGCAGCGGTAGCACAGAGTTGCAATTTTCTACTCTATGCGAGCGCGGACTGGCAGCCAATGCAGTTCTCTCAGAAGAGTTTTAGCATGGTTGAATTTGCGTTGACGTTAAGAACAATTCGAGCCGCATTATTCTGTGCTTTTTGAATTTTAACCAGGACCGTAGCTGGAAGACCCACCATGAGAGCATTGCAGTAGTCCATGCGTGATAGCACGAATGCAGACATCAGCCTCTTTGATGCATCAAACGTCAAGAAAGGTCTGATATGACTAATTATGCGCAGCTCTAGAAAAATCGCCTTGCAAATCATGTTAATGTGATTTTCCATATTTAGTGTTCTGTCTAAGTAGACACCAAGGTTTCGCATAAGTTGTCATTTCCAGTGTCATCGCTTGTGGTTTAAAATCATGTTTTATTTTATCGGCCCCTGAATGAAAAACCAATGGCTAACAAGAGCGCGTTCACTGCCTGAAATAAAAAATTCTTACAACAAATAAATAAGCGGCAAGTCCAAGCCCTATTTGATGGGGCTTACAATTGCCCATGTCTGTCAATATTTCCCCGCGCTTGGTGTCACGGATGTAAATAAAATCCCGACAGCATCGTTGAGATTTTTTTCTTATATTTTTATTCGAATATGTAATTTATTTCTTCAGATTTTTAGCTTCTGACGCTATATCGATACCATCTTCAATTGTTGAACTTCTTGTTGTTTTTAAATGTAAAAAAAAAAATGTATATATGCTACCGCTGTGCTGTTTGTCTTCCTATTGAAATGTACGTTTTCTTAAACAGTTTTGCCAGACAAACTCAAATTTTAACGTTATTCCTTCGAGCTGCGACATTTTACTTGTAAAGTTACAACATGGAAAAAAAAGAAAGAAAAAAACTACCTTTACAAACAATTCTATTTATTGATTCCAACGAACACTCAGTGCCACACTGACTTTTCTGTTGAAAATACTCTTGTCTTTTCAAACAATGAAATAGAGACTAGAGCAGGGGTGGGCAAACCTTTGCTACGGAGGGCCATATTGAAACCTCAACATGACGACCACCAAAGCTAAGAACGCCAGCTCTCAACTAGAACTATCAGAGGCTGCGCAGAGAACTATTGAAGCCTACCCGGACAGTCTGGCCAAAGTCTTTACAGACGGCTCATGTTTTCCAACAGAAGAAAGAAGTGGCTACGGTGCCCTCATCCAGTATCCAAAGGAGATAGCTCCACCCGAGGAGCTATCTGGACCCAGCGGAAAACTAAGAACTAGCCTCGATGCGGAGATCGAGGCAATACTGGTTGCTCTTAAGAGGGTCCACCAACGCCTTGCAAATAGGAAAAACTTCCCCGACGTAGTGGTCTTCACCGATTCACGCTCCGCTCTAGAGTACGTGGACAGGGGCTCTAGGCAGACCACAATGGTTGACACCATTCTGGAAACAGTAGGTAGCATCAATGCAAAAGGCGGCAAAGTAATCTTGCAGTTGATCGCTTTGCACATTGAGGTGACGCAGAACGACAGGGCGGACTTCATGGCCAAAGAAGGCGTGGCCCAGCCGCAATCCAACAAGCCACTTCCGAGAAAAGTAGCTAAACGGATGGGCCGCAGGAGAAACCGGACGACAGTTTTACCGGAAAATGCCAAGAACGAGCAAAAGCGACCCCTGGTGGAAACTCAAGAGAGGAGAACAGAAATTTCTTTTTGAACGCACTATACTATACAGTAAACCAAAATAATGCGTTGAAAAAGAAATTTGGCGCACAATTTTAACGTATAAACTAAAAAATAGATTCGACCAAATTTCCGTTCGATCAAAATTCCGTCGATCAATTTTCCGTCGACGAAATTTCTTTCGATGAAATTTCCGGATACGGTAAAAAACGAGTTATTATTTTTTATTGTTTGTGTTGGTTTAGGTTGAAGCAGCCTTGTCGCTTGGCGACTGCTCGGGATAAAGAAATATTCTTTTTATAGGCATATGCCGGTGGACTTATTATTTATTTCCTTGATTCAAATTCCTTAAGCATCAACCAAAAATTATACAAATTAAATAGTTCGTGACGTATTGAGTTAATCGCATATGGCGGCCTACTATTTTTCAAACTTAGAGCAGGCCTGGTCAAGGTGCACCCTACTATTTTCCAAACTTAGAGCAGGCCTGTTGCAAGTGCCCCAGGTGCACCGTGGTTAATCTGTCAATAAATAAAACAAAATGTACTGCTTCTTGTTATATCCTATCCCATAATTCTGTGTGAGCTTTACCACATTATACTTCCCCGTCTCCCTTTCCCTTCACATCCTTAAAGCCCCCACCCAGCTCCTGACTATCACACACACACATACACACACACACTTAAGTACCAGTAGCGTGCAATTTCCTCCCACCAATACATTATCGTTACTGCCCCCCCCCCCCCCCACCGATTTATGTAATGACATGTAATGAACGCTGGCGGACAAAAAATCAACTATGCTTTGTTAGCGCTGGTAAACGGAAGTGGCTTGTTTCTGCGACTGCGCATTGCCGATTCATTTAGCCCTTGCGCTAACAGGGGCAGGGGTAGGGGGCGGGTGGAAAGGTGGATGGCAAGCGTCTTTTGACTTAGCACACTCTGGGATACAAAGCTGATATGCATTATAGAAAGTTAATTTAAAAAATAATTGATTTTCAATTTACAAAAGAGAATTTCCTCTGTGTGTGTGGTGCTAATATCATTTTCATTGGCTGGCGACACATTCACCACAATGGCTAAAGATCAATGACAGTTGTTTTATCCGTAGCCCAACAAAATGTGTTTTAAGAATGGCTCCTTTGTCGTACAGAATGGTCATCTGTTTGAAGAATGTCGTCTCTCCTGACTTTAGCTTGTAAATGACGACGTTAATTTCCGAACCTTTTTTTTATTTTTATTTATTTTATTTTAAAGAAATTATTTTATAGTTTACATTGCTAGTGATTTTGATGAATTTATGTAATTGTACCCAAAAGTGGTTGGGGGGGGGGGGGGCGCGCATCGATAGGACTTTTTAATTATCCTTAAAAAGAAAATTCAATCGTTTCTCTTCTTTTTTTTTTTTTTTTTTTTGCTGGCATCCGTCCGTTACAAGGTGAAGATGGTATGGAATTCGCAGGACGAAATCCACAAGGCCTGGGATTATTCTTTCTAGGATTATTAGCTGGTTCCCAACAGCAAATCGCCTCTCTCCACGCCGCTGGATGACCCCAAGGGAACATCATGTGGATGATACAGCTTGGCACCCGTGGCGTCGCAGGAGTTGTCGGAATGTTTCATTGTATCAATGTTATCCGCCATTCGGGACTCCATCTCCGGGTTTGAATTCAGAGTTCCCTTCTCTTAGATGAGTTGCCGTCCAAGGCTAACGAGTCCCATCTCTTAGATAAGTTGCCGTCCAAGGTTAACGAGAACCATCCACCCGGGGTGCTGGTGGTGTTTTTGCTTGACTGGTCTTTGGCGGGGATTGAACTCCAGACCATTGACTTGAGATTTGCTCTGTTTAGACCACTCGTTTCTCTTTATATGTTATTTACCGTTGATCCAAATTAGAACCAAACCATGCACGATTACAAAAGACACATTTTTTTCTAATTGTTCACGACTTGTGTAGATTGTTTTTATCTGGGGAAGTGAATTCAAAATGCTCATGACGCTGGTTCATTGAACAATGCATTGATCGAATCTACGGCTCACCGTGTTCTTTTTTACTCTCTGGATTATGCCGTTTGCGGGAGCTAGTTGTATTATTTTCTTTTTTTGCCTTCACGCGTCACTCCTAGAGGGCATGTGTCACTCCTAGAGGACATGTGTCATTCCTAGAGGGCATGTGTCATTCCTAGAGGGCATGTGTCATTCCTAGAGGGCATGTGTCATTCCTAGAGGGCATGTGTCATTCCTAGAGGGCATGTGTCACTCCTAGAGGGCATGTCTCGACGTTCTGCCCGAACGGAAAATGATTTTAAAAAAGTATGACTTCGATCGAAATATGTATGGCGGCATTGCATACCTATTTATTGATTGGGGAATTATTTTACATGGATCACTGCAAGCTATGATGAAAGAAGTTTTTTTATTTTATTTAAAACTATGTGGAAAAAAAATAAAAATTTATAATCTCATTGTATCGGGGCCATTTAAACGATCGTCTAATAAATACAGGCTGTGATATGACGTCATTACCGACCGTTCTCTTCCAGCCAAACACATCCCATGGATTGATCGCCTTATCTCACCATTATTCTCTCCGTCCCTTGTAGGAGAAGGGAACCAATAGAGATTCGGTCACGTGACCCGTTTAACTGACGACTTCCGGTCTCAGGACAAAGATGGCGCCGATAACTCACAAGCATGGGCCTCTCAGTTTCCCTTTCCCTCCCTTTTTTTCTCGTGGACAGCCCCCCCCCCCCGCCACCCATCCAACGCCCCCAACCCCCGTCGGGGCTTTAATATCAGCACGCGCACGAATGGGTAGTTAAGGGTAGTTAGCGAGGATTCTGGTCCGCAATTTCAAACAATTAAAGAAATAGCAAGTCGCGTGGATGTCAGTTTGGCGGGCAGGAACGGGAGCCGCTTTCCCCTCATTGAAGGCCATTTTGCTCACACGATCGCCGTGGTCTGCACGGCATGTAATTAAACTGCCGAACTTCTGCACCCCCCCTCGCCTACTCCCCCCATTTCAGCCGCTTAACTTCTTTGACAGACGACAATTAATAGCACAACATAATTGAGTTGACTAAAGAGCCCTTCTCAAAGAAAGATGATATCCACCCCCTACGCGGTGGAATTTTCATTAGCCGGTCGGAGCTCTACATCAGGCCTGCGCAACATACGGCCCGCGGGCAGCATGCGGCCCAGCAGCACCTACTCTGTGGCCCGCGAAGTAACGAAGTATTCTTTTTTATGATTACATTCTTAATACAGCTTATCACCTGTCCTATTTTCTTTCGGCCCGCACATTTTTTTTCCCATAAAGTATTACGGCCCGCCTTACATTTTGAGTTGTGCAGGCCTGCTCTACATAAATGTAAAATTAGATTTCAACTGTTACTCGCACAATCTTAGGGGCGAGGGTGATGTGACAGTATGAATGACTGGCGATTATTGTTAGTGGTTTTTTTAAAAATTGAACTTTGTGACCTGATTGTCCTGTGTTGTTGTCATGTTGTAAGACTGGACGTGGTGAGTTGTTGTCATGAATGTTTAAACATGAATGTGTGAACATTGGTTGGAGAACTGACTGGAGTATGAGTGGTCATGTGATGTAGGGTATAAAAAAATAATAATTTAAAAAGGTGATTAAAAGATCAGTTGTTACACTGACCACATACAAATTGGGATCATAATTTACTGTTACAGGGAGTCACATGAAGCGACTCCACCCGCCAAAATAGCTAGATTTACATGGAATATAAGCATCTAATAACTAGTTAGAGAGTAAGAGTTCTGTCCGTATGACTATGAAATGGATATTAATTTTCAGATGATTTTTTTTTTTAGAAAATAAGACCAAATTTATTCACGTTACGAAAACATCAAAGCTTATTCCTGGAACGTCTTGCGGCCCGAATTAGAAGTTACAGCGGGCCGGATAAAAACTTTATAGCCAGCGTCATGTGACTCGCGGGCGGCAGGTTGCCTATACCACTGGTCTGTCATATTCCCGTCTGCTGTCTAATTTTACAGAACAATAAGTCAACAACACGCCCGCGTCTACACACTGCCAAAGTTGGACTAAGATTTTCTTAGACTCTTATACACAGGATTGTACAACGTGTTCGTCTACTCACTGCCAAAGTTGGACTAAGATTTTCTTAGACTCTTATACACAGGATTGTACAACGCGTTCGTCTACTCACTGCCAAAGTTGGACTAAGATTTTCTTAGACTCTTATACACAGGATTGTACAACGCGTTCATCTACTCACTGCCAAAGTTGGACTAAGATTTTCTTAGACTCTCATACACGATTTTCTTAGACTCTTATACACAGGATTGTACAACGCGTTCGTCTACTCACTGCCAAAGTTGGACTAAGATTTTCTTAGACATTTATACACAGGATTGTACAACGTGTTCATCACGCTTTTTTTTTTAAAAATCTTGTCCAACTTCCCAAACCGTCTTTATACACACACTACATTCATATTTCGAACACAGTTTGCTGTGGTTGTTGTGGTTGCTGTGGTTGACGTGGTTGCTGTGGTTGCTGTGATTGCTGTGGTTGCTGTGGTTGCCGTGGTTGCTGTGGCTGCTGTGGTTGCTGTGGTTGCTGTACGGGTATATGTTACACCCTCTTAACTTATCGCATAAGAGAAAATTGACGTGGAATTCAAGATGTAAACTTTTAACGTTGCAGTCCGTAATTTCACGTCATAATGAATGACAAATGTCTCGCCATTCATCCACTCCAAATTATAGATCTATATAAAAAAAAGGAAATCTTTTTTATGACAATCTAAAATGCATTCAGCTTAACAGGTATCCGTCTTTCTGATAAAGAGATGGTGGGGGGGGGGGGGGGGGGGGAGGAAAAAAAAGAGGGGGGGGGGGGTTTGAAGAAATATCTTTCGAAATTAAAAAAAAAAAATAATTTCAAATCAAAGACTGAACTAAAGCAGCACTGTGCTGTGATATCACACGTCGCCGTAATTACCACCTCAAGAGATACGTTTGTTAAAAAAAAGTATAAAAAAAATAATGTTAATAATGAAACCATAAATTAAAGAAACCCCCATGTCGCTTCTTTTCCTTTTCTTCTTCTTTTTTTTTTTAAACGAAACTACATTTCACGCTTGCTGGGCTCTGGCGTCAGTCTCTACATTTGATGTGGGCCCCAATACGGCGTCACCCGCAGGGATATAAAAGACCTTTTTTTTTTTTTTTTGTATAGTAGTCTACTGCGACTGCAGTTGTCGGGGTTATCAGAAATCTCTACGAGCGGGACAGCAGCCAGAATCTTACTAGACTCGGTTGAAGTAGCATGAGTTCGAGTACGGATGTGTAATGGGGGGCCGCCATGTCGTCATGAGGGCGTTGATCATTGGCGTTTCAGGAAGGAAAGTTCGTAGGGGCGTTCCACCCCGGGTGGAGCTTTTTTTTTAAGTATGTGGAGGCGGCATTTCTGTCAAACTAATTTTTGTTCCTTGTGTTTGTTGGTGGTGGTATGGGGCGGACAAGATCTTTGTGCGCTCCGGGCGACACTTAATCTCGCTACGCCACTTGCGGCGCTCCACCTATATGAGAGGTCTTCATGCTGCAACAAGTCACTACCGGTTCAGATTTTTTCTCTCATTATTCTCATTGCTCAGTGTCGTAAAAAAAAAAAAAATTAAAACTCAGGATTGTATTATTGCTTAAAATATTCAAGAGCCAAAAAATTATTTTTCATTTTCTTTGAACGCAAACATACTTAAGTCCCTTGCATGACTTCTCAATCTTGAGCCAAGATTCGATCTGTTTTATGATGCTGCAATGTCGGTTTCAGTACCACTCCCATTGGAAAGGAAAGGGGGGGGGGCGGGGTGTAATCCTGCAATTGAGGTAATTCAAGTCTTCAAATTGTGACTGCCCTGAGGAGCAGCAGACGCGGGCAAGCGTTAAACGGCTGAATGGGAGAGTGCGGGACAAAAACATGGTGGTTAAATCTGCTGGAAGATGTCGTTTAAAGCTTTTGTAGAGTCAAGTATTTGGGGAGATTTTCTCACCCACCCCCCTCCCTACCCTGTATTTTAAGTGACTTATTGTTTTACAGGCGTTGTAATTAATGCAGATGCGGGTCAGGACGTAGTCAGGCCGCGTGTCCGTACGTTGTACTCAATGACACAGCTCGTCGCGACGAATCATTAATATCTTAGACGGGTGAAACATATTGTCAAGCCTGAAAAAAAATCTGAACTTATTAAATTTTTTAAACAATTATTATTTATTATTTTTGTTTGTTTGCTGATTCTGTAGTCTCGATGAAGAATATATATACATATTTAACTAAAAATAAATAAATAAATAAATAAATATTAATTAATTAATTAATTTTTATTTTATATTTATTTATTTTTTTTAAAATTTCATATATTTTTATATTTATTTCATATATTTATATTTAAAAGTTACAGACGCAAAAGAAACCATGGTGTCAAAAAAAAAATTACCCCCCCCCCCACTCCACCATATGGTATGCAAACGATATTAACATGTATTATGGTAACCTAGTACATTATTGCCTCAAGAAGTTTAATATAAGATCCTTCTTGCAAATGTTTTCCTTTTAATGATCTTATTATAAAAGTTCGAATTAAGAAAAAAACTTATTTTTTAAAAAAATTGAAAAAAAAGTAAAACAAGATATGTTCCGATAAATAAGTGGAACAAGATATGTTTAAATAAATAAGTGGAACAAGATAGGATTCGATAAATAAGTAAAACAAGATAGGTCTAAATAAATAGTGGAACGAGATAGGTTTAAATAAATAGTGGAACAAGATAGGTTTAGAAAATAAGTTGAACAAGATAGGTTTAAATAAATAGTGGAACAAGATAGATTTAGATAAATAAGTGGAACAAGATAGGTTTAAATAAATAGTGGAAAAGGATAGGTTTAAATAAATAGTTGAACAAGATAGGTTTAGATAAATAGTAAAACAAGATATGTTCCGATAAATAAGTGGAACAAGATAGGTTTAAATAAATAATTGAACAAGATAGGTTTAAATAAATAGTAAAACAAGATATGTTCCGATAAATAAGTGGAACAAGATAGGTTTAGATAAATAGTTGAGCAAGATAGGTTTAAATAAAAAGTGGAACAAGATAGGTTTAGATAAATAAGTGGAACAAGATAGGTTTAGATAAATAAGTGGAACAAGATAGGTTTAGATAAATAAGTTGAACAAGATAGGTTTAAATAAAAAGTGGAACAAGATAGGTTTAGATAAATAAGTGGAACAAGATAGGATTCGATAAATAAGTAAAACAAGATAGGTCTAAATAAATAGTGGAACGAGATAGGTTTAAATAAATAGTGGAACAAGATAGGTTTAGAAAATAAGTTGAACAAGATAGGTTTAAATAAATAGTGGAACAAGATAGATTTAGATAAATAAGTGGAACAAGATAGGTTTAAATAAATAGTGGAAAAGGATAGGTTTAAATAAATAGTTGAACAAGATAGGTTTAGATAAATAGTAAAACAAGATATGTTCCGATAAATAAGTGGAACAAGATAGGTTTAAATAAATAATTGAACAAGATAGGTTTAAATAAATAGTAAAACAAGATATGTTCCGATAAATAAGTGGAACAAGATAGGTTTAGTTAAATAAGTGGAACAAGATAGGTTTAGATAAATAAGTGGAACAAGATAAGTTTAGATAAATAAGTGGAACAAGATAAGTTTAGATAAATAAGTGGAACAAGATAGGTTTAGTTAAATAAGTGGAACAAGATAGGTTTAGATAAAAAAGTGAAACAAGATAGGTTTAGATAAATAAGTGGAACAAGATAGGTTTAGATAAATAAGTGGAACAAGATAGGTTTAGATAAATAAGTGGGACAAGATAGGTTTAGTTAAATAAGTGGAACAAGATAGGTTTAGATAAATAAGTGGAACAAGATAAGTTTAGATAAATAAGTGGAACAAGATAGGATTCGATAAATAAGTAAAATAAGATAGGTCTAAATAAATAGTGGAACGAGATAGGTTTAAATAAATAGTGGAACAAGATAGGTTTAGAAAATAAGTGGAACAAGATAGTTTTAAATAAATAGTGGAACAAGATAGGTTTACATAAATAGTGGAACAAGATAGGTTTAAAAAAATAGTAAAACAAGATATGTTCCGATAAATAAGTGGAACAAGATAGGTTTAAATAAATAGTTGAGCAAGATAGGTTTAAATAAAAAGTGGACCAAGATAGGTTTAGATAAATAAGTGGAACAAGATAGATTTAGATAAATAAGTGGAACAAGATAGGTTTAGATAAATAAGTGGAACAAGATAAGTTTAGATAAATAAGTGGAACAAGATAGGTTTAGATAAATAGTGGAACAAGATAGGTTTAAATAAATAAAGGAACAAGATAGGTTTAGATAAATAAGTGGAACAAGATAGGTTTAGATAAATAAGTGGAACAAGATAGATTTAGATAAATAAGTGGAACAATATACGTTTAGATAAATAGTGGAACAAGATAGGTTTAGATAAATGAGTGGAACAAGATAGGTTTAGATAAATAGTGGAACAAGATAGGTCTAGATAAATAAGTGGAACAAGATAGGTTTAAATAAATAGTGGGACAAGATAGGTTTAGATAAATAAGTGGAACAAGATAGGTTTAAAAAAATAGTGGAACAAGATAGGTTTAAATAAATAGTTGGACAAGATAGGTTTAAATAAATAGTGGGACAAGATAGGTTTAGATAAATAGTGGGACAAGATAGGTTTAAATAAATAGTGTGACAAGATAGGTTTAAATAAATAGTGGGAAATGATAGGCTTACATAAATAGTGGGACAAGATAGGTTTAAATAAATAGTGTGACAAGATAGGTTTAAATAAATAGTGGGGCAAGATAGGTTTAAATAAATAGTGGGACAAGATATGTTTAGATAAATAAGTGGGACAATATAGGTTTAAATAAATAGTGGGACAAGATAGTGGACCTATTTTTGTTGGGTTTGTAAGACAAAATGAGGTATCGAATGAAAGATAATTGAATGTACTATACGTTTAAAATCTTAATTCTTCATTTTAACTAAAATAAACTACCACAAATGACATTTGAATAGCATTGAGTTTAATGTGTCCCGGGTCCGAAAGGGGGGCGCTGCTTGTCCGTGTACATTTTGACTAATGCTATTCGGATGTCATTTGTAGTAGTTTATTTTAGTTAAAATGAAATATTAAGTTTACAAACGTATAGTACATTCAATTATCTTTCATTTGATACATCATTTGCTCTTACAAACCCAACAAAAATATTTTAAATCGTATTTTAATGCCAACCTCTCAATTATGGTACAAATGCACCAACAGGTGCAGCCAAACCTTATAGAACAACCCATCGTGTCAATTATATGACACGAATCACGAATTCTTGAGAAAGTCAAAAGTGTCAATGATCATGTCTGTAAAACTGTATCGGTTTATGGAACTGAGGACATTGTTTTTTAAAAAAAAAATATTATGTTGACGTAAACGATCTACAGTGGACAATAGATAAAAATGAAACGAAAATAATCAGTGGCGTAAAAAAAGGGGGGTGAGGAGAGGGCGGTCCGGTTTTTTTTTTTCTATATTGAGGAGCGGCAAAATTGGACATTTGCAGATTTTTTTTCCCCATGAAAATGGTGGAGGGTGGAGACGGTGAACATTTTGGCCCGTCATGAGCGACACTAAGTCTAGCTACGCCGCTGCTTAGATATTCAGTTTTCCACGACTTCGATTCCTGGTCTTTCATAACGTATAATCTCATCGCCTTTGGGAACATATTCCGTTTCAAAGAACTTTGAGAAATTTGATTTTCTTTTTTCAAGATATAATTTGACATTAGAAGGAATATTGGAATTTTAATCACAGAGGTTTTTAATAACCTTTTCGGAAGATCCTATGGCAGAATCTTCATCTGAAAATCTCGTAGAATATAATTTGAAATAGGATGTTTCAAAGATTTGGATGTTAAAAAGATATGATGTGTCACGCAAAACTTTAGCGATTCTCAATGCAGTGAACTATGACGTATATAATTGCTCTGCCCCCAATGTGTAACCAGCCATTGCGAGTAGGTCTAAACATGGCGTAACTAGCCCCCATTGAATGTTGTTTTTTTTTAAATTAAAAAAAAATAAATTGTTTAGCCCCAAATTCATTGTATTCAAAACAATAAATTTAAAGTTGAATAGAGTTTGGGTTAATGAAAATGGAGTGAAGCTGCAGTAGACCAACACTCAAGTAAAAAGAGGAAAGTATCCTTAGTGAAACGATGGCATGAGTTGAACCCGTAATGGGCTATAGAATACCATGGCGTTGGGAGTGCGATCTGAGAAGAAGTGGAGAACTGTGGCCGTGTCAAGGTGAGGCAATGGGAATATATCTTGGAAAGACGTCGACATCCGTTCCAAGAAATGAGAGAGTACCTACACGGCACCGATCAGCTATGGTTGCGCCAAAATACAAATTATTGTTAAATAAGACATTAAAATATGTTTTTTTTAAATATCTTGTAAGAAAGGCAGAGATAAAGAGAAAAACCTGAACGGGCATTAGAACACCATTTACTTAAAGAAATTTGACATGTTAAGAAATATTGCACATTGCTATATGTTAGGCACTAAGAGTCATTGGGCAAAGAGAGTCTTAAGGCATTGAGAGACATTGGGCAAAGAGAGTATTTAGGCATTGAGAGACTTTGGGCAAAGAGAGTCTTAAGGCATTGAGAGACATTGGGCACAGAGAGTCTTAAGGCATTGAGAGACATTGGGCAAAGAGATATTGGGAAAAGAGATACTTAAGGCATTGAGAGACATTGGGCAAAGAGATATACTTAAGGCATTGAGAGACATAGTCAAAGCTATACTTAAGGCGTTAAGAGACATTGGGCAAAGAGATACTTAAGGCACTGAGAGACATTGGGCGAAGAGATACTTAAGGCATTGACAAAGACAATCAGGGACTGGAACAAGCTTTTAAAAAGAACAGTTGAGGCGACAACACAAGACTCATTTGCGTCTATTGCCTCGGGCCTTCCAACCCCCAGTGCATGATACCCTCACGCAGTTACTCTTGTAACCAGTGAAATATCCTCATCAACACCAGGCACAGAAACATTGCAAATCCCATCTGCATTCATAGGAGCCATACTGATCAATAAATTGATCGCGGGCCCTTAATATATAGAAGAAGAAGAAGAGACATTGGGCAAGGAGAGACTTTTTAGTCATTCACAAACATTGAGCAAATTGAGAGACACTGCGCTGAAACCAATGTCTTCATGACCCGCCCGGCATTTATACTGTAAAGGAATGTGTTTACCGTCCTGAGTATTTCAACAATTACAGCCGCCATCAAGATAAACACCAACTATTCACTCCCATTGAGTTTTTTACATTTTCTCGTTTTAAAGAAAGATCTCCCCTGCAAAGAACTCGTTATTGGTCGCATTGTTTCGCCGCCTTTGATTCCTCAGCGGTGGCTCTGGTAAATTTTCCGGCATCGCCGCCGTAGATTAAGCCCCAAGAAAATGTGTATAGAGGAAAGCCCCAGTGACAGGGTATAGATTGACCTCGACGATAAAAAAGAACTGAGATAGGTGTAAAGGGATATTACTGCGAGCTGCTGGGCTCGCAATGTTGGCGAGCGCAGGAGGGGGTGGGGAGAGGGGGATTTTAATTGCAAGGAAGGGTTGGGAAGGAGGGGGGGGGGGAATGTTTTTGAGAAGAAAAGTGCATTTGAAATATTTCGACACCAGCCGAAGTTATTAAGTGATTCTGAGACAGTGGAATGGCTAGAGAAAATGTCCATATATATATAGATAGATAGATAGATAGATAGACATATCGATAGATAGATAGATAGATAGATAGATAGATAGATAGATAGATAGATAGATAGATAGATAGATAGATGGATAGATGGATAGATGGATAGATGGATAGATGGATAGATGGATAGATGGATAGATGGATAGATGGATAGATGGATAGATGGATAGATGGATAGATGGATAGATGGATAGATGGATAGATGGATAGATAGATAGATAGATAGATAGATAGATAGATAGATAGATAGATAGATAGATAGATAGGTAGATAGATAGATAGGTAGATAGATAGATAGATAGATAGATAGATAGATAGATAGATAGATAGATAGATAGATAGATAGATAGATAGATAGATAGATAGATAGATAGATAGATAGATAGATAGATAGATAGATAGATAGATAGATAGATAGATAGATAGATATGTGTGTGTGGGTGGGTGGGTGGGTGGGTGTTTAATTTGTCTTAAATAACCTAATATTCTTTTTGTATTTTTATATTTAGTCTAGGAAATCTACTGCCCTCCCGCCTCCCCTATTTGTTTTTGTCAAGGTGTGGGTGAAAGGGTGGTCGCCATTTTAAGAGTGCGTTCAAATCGTTGTTTTTTAATTTAAAAATATATATTTTATAACAGGGTGCCTAAATTCAAATTTTTCATGCCACGGCCCTAACACCAACTCCCTCTCTTCACAGCTCCCCCGCCCTCAACCCAACCCGCCCCCACCCCTTTTTACATACTTTTGCCAACTAAATATCCTGTCTCCTTCTAACGTTTGTTGTACGGTATACTTCTTTTAAGTATACTTTATAACATACTTTTGCTTTGTTGTCATGGTATACATATTATAGTTACGGAGGGCTTGTCTCCTTCTAACGTACTTTCTGTTTGTTGTACGGCACACATATTTTTTAAGTACTGAGCGACGACGGGATGTTCGCTTCCTGTATCACGGATCTTGCAACGGCTTACGGCCACTGAATCGGACCAGGGCCTCTCACCGAAAGGACATTGTTGCACAGACTTAACTGTAATTTTCTCTCCCTCCCCCCCCCCTTCCCCCAAGCCAGTGGTTCTAAAATAATGGTGACCGTGAGACTGATTTATTGGTTAGACGTCAATGGTATAGAAGCTAATATTGGTCACATTTTAATTAATCTATATGAAGATTGCGTCAATTAAACATTTTTCTCTCCTTTCTGGGTTTTCTCTCCTACGCCTCCCGTTTTCTTTTTACAAATCTGTCGCTAACCTCCTCTCTGTCTCTTTATCTCTTCCACCCTTAGAATCCATACGTCTGATACGTCGCTCTATCTCTCTCTCTCTCCCCCGCTCTCTCTCTTTCTCTCCCTCGCTCTCTCTATCCTTCGCTCTCTCTCACTCTATTCGTTGCTCTCTCTCTCTCTCTATCCCTCTCTCTCTATCCTCCTCTCTCTCTATCTCTCGCTCTCTCTATATATATCATTCGCGCGCTCTCTCTCTCTTTCTATCTCTCGCTCTCTCTCTGTTCACCCAGTACAACATGACCTAAAAATCTCTCTTTCTCATCACTGTCGCCTTTTCCTTTCATAATCTCTCTCTAAACTCTTATCTCTCTCTCTCTCTCGCTCTCTCTTTTTCCCCATCTTTCACACAGCCACAGGCTTGCGTCTTTGCGGCGATTTCAACTTCTCATCTCCGCCCCTTCGATTCGCTCTTATTTGCAATATAATGTTGGTTTCTTTCTCTTCTAGTTGTAGGCTTATATGACGAATGGACTTAGCGATATTCTTGCATGACTGTTGGCTGTAAGAAATAATGCAATAAAATATATGCCCGATATTGCTAATAGTCAATTGTCAGTGTAATGCATGTTGACAGAGACGAAAAGAATTTGCTTCCCCGGGGGAAAGCTTAACTAGACCCCCTCCCCGCTTCCCACACACACCCTGGCTGCAAGCATTGCCTATTTCCCCGTATTCTTTTGACATAATTGACGATATTTTTCTTGGAGGCGTCTCCCCTAAATCACATTTATATATATATACACACACACACACGCTCGCACACTTACCTTCCGACTATCTATCTTAACAATTATCTCGAGATATTCGACACCGCATACTAGTGGGGTGAGATCCTCTGCGCCCCCAGCAAAAATCCCCCCCCCCCCCCCCCCCCCCCCCATCTCGGCCCAGTGTTAAGTTGAAATGAGAAAATCTTCACAGACAACATCGCCGTCTCGAAAAGAAAAAAAAGGGGAAGTTATCCGAGCGAGCCTATCGGAGCTTGTCCGCTTTGAGGCGAAGATGCGGAGCATTTGCAGGCAGACAGCTCATAATGGGCGAGACCTTTTGAGCGCCGGGGTATCATGCATTACCGTATTGATGAACCGAGGAGATAGGGCGGCAGATAATGACGATCTTGTCTAAAGCTCTATTAGAAACCGGCGGAGCGGGGCAATCAAGACTCAGAGCGGAAGGGGGGAGGGGGGGGGAAGGACCGCTCAGTGGAACAAAAGGCTTGAACTAACACATCTGAAAGACACAATCTTCGACGTGGGCTACTAATGGAGTCCAGGGGTGACGGAAAAGGGGGGGGGGGGCTTCTTTGCATTGCCCCACTTCCATTTCATTCTTCGCTATACCTTCTTTTAAAAAAAATATATTAAAACATATTTTGTAAAAATACATTTTAAAATCCTGCGCAGCATCTAACCAGATAATTGTATTTGTTATCATTAATTTGATACAGGATACTATTTTGTTTTTTTCTTAAAGAAGCAGAAACTTGTTTTGGATATAGCTTGAAATTAGCTGCAGATAAGAAACATGTAGACATAGTTGTTTTTGTTTTGTTTTTTTAAAAATGCAATTGATTTAACAAAGAAATTATTCTTAACACTTTTTTTTTTGGTGGTCTTTTTAAAGATCGGCTTACTATATCTAACACGCGATCTCTATTTTATCCAAATTTGAACTGCCGAATGCATATGGAAATCCACCGCATCGTGGGTTGCGAGGGGGGACAACATTACCATTGCGTTACAGCAGCGTTTCTCAACATGTGGGTCGCGATCCCTTTGGGGGGTCGAACGACTCTTACCCAGGGGTCGCCTAAGAACATCGGAAACCAGATATACTCTACAGTTATGAAATAGCAAAGAAAATAATTTTATGTTTGGGGGCGGGGGGGGGGGGGGGTAGCCACAACATGAGGAACTTCATTAAAGGGTCGCGGCATTAGGAAGGTTAAGAACCACTGCGTTACAGGGTTGGAAAATGTGTTCGAGTAAGCTGGCTAGGATATTAAGTAATGCGCAGAACCTCTCCCCCACATGTTGGTGTTGGACTGCACTAAAGTTGTCGGCCGTACTTAACCGCCAGATAGGAAGACCGTCAAGCTGTTTCGCCCTAGAGGAAGCCCTCCACGTAGACCTCGTAAAGTGATCCGCGACCAACAACGAGCGTTCCGCCTTGCACACAATACACGCAGTGACAGCATTATGTGACGCCGGCACACATATCTCATATAATGTGTCTCTCACAGCAGGGGCGTATTCCACATTGTTTCATTGTTCTGAAAGCTGTGCTGCATTCTTTTCATTTGCAAATTAAAGGATTTGTATATTCTCGGTGGTTGTTTTTCTTTTTCCTGTGAGCAATGAAGCATGCACGTTTCTGTATCACCCATTACACGTCACATAGGATTTTAGCCAAAAATATGTAGCGCGTTTTTTAAAATTGTGTAGAGAATATCACTAGATCACTTCTGGTAAATACGTATTCCATTTGTATTTATTCCATTTGGTATTTATTCCATTTGTATTTATTCCATTTGGTATTTATTCCATTTGTATTTATTCCATTTGTATTTATTCCATTTGTATTTATTCCATTTGTATTTATTCCATTTGGTATTTATTCCATTTGTATTTATTCCATTTGGTATTTATTCCATTTGTATTTATTCCATTTGTATTTATTCCATTTGTATTTATTCCATTTGTATTTATTCCATTTGTATTTATTACATTTGTATTTATTCCATTGGTATTTATTCAATTTGTATTTATTACATTGGTATTTATTCCATTTGTATTTATTCAATTTTTATTTATTCCATTGGTATTTATTCAATTTGTATTTATTCAATTTGTATTTATTCCATTGGTATTTATTCAATTTGTATTTATTCAATTTGTATTTATTCCATTTGCATTTATTCAATTTGTATTTATTCCATTGGTATTTATTCAATTTGTATTTATTCAATTTGTATTTATTCCATTTGCATTTATTGAATTTGTATTTATTCCATTTGGTATTTATTCAATTTGTATTTATTCAATTTGTATTTATTCCATTGGTATTTATTCAATTTGTATTTATTCAATTTGTATTTATTCCATTTGCATTTATTCAATTTGTATTTATTCCATTTGTATTTATTCAATTTGTATTTATTCCATTGGTATTTATTCAATTTGTATTTATTCCATTGGTATTTATTCAATTTGTATTATTCCATTGGTATTTATTCCATTTGTATTTATTCCATTTGTATTTATTTCATGTCAATAAAATCTGATCCGTTTCAATTGATCGAAAAAAAGAAAAACGAAATGGGGGACTATTACGGGGGTCAGGTGCATAGGAAGGGGAGTGGGATGGTGGTCCGTCCAAGAGGGGGGGGGGCACTTTTTGTCTTTTTTATGGAGGGGCAACATTTTCGGTACACTACAGAGTTTTTTGTTCTTATTCGTAGAAGTAAAAAAAAAAAGAGGGGGGGGGGGGGGGAAACCTCTTGACCCACGTCGAGCAACAAGAACTACGCCACTGTAGTGATGTTTTGCTTTTGATTAAACACGTGATGTCAAAGAGCCGGAGCTAAATAAAACACCATCTTTCGTTGATGCCATGCCACAGATAAACAAAGTTTGCCGAATATCATGCGACCAAAGGTAGCTTGGACAGTAAACTTAAAGTATTTGCTGACGCTAAGTCCGGAGTCAGTAACTAGTCTGATCGTCGCAACAACAACAACACACACACAAAGTTGTTTTTTATTTTATTTGATTTTATTCATAATGTAAAACAAAGAAAAAACACTATTTGCGTAACGATACATGCTATAGATTCGTATAGATTGCCGTCATCACAGCAATTTTTTTTAATTTTTGTGTTTCCGATCAATTAGAAATACATTAAGACGTAATCACATCTCTAAATAAATTTCAAACGTAAAGAAAATCAAAGCCAATTACGCCTTCGTACAACGATTGTAAGATCGCTTGTGCAAATTTAACAAGACATTTTTTTTTCTTCTAAAATCAATTAATATCAAACGGACCGGGACGCCTGGCTGTAATAACCACACACAAAGAACAAACTATTTTGCTAATTAGACACATTTAATGATCGTCATTATCTCAAATTGGCATCGAATCCCTCTTGAATTGTTCCGATAAATAATCTCCCGTGTCGTATTATTGACCTTATTGAGAGCGATCAATCGGCTGATGACCTGTTCACAGATCAGATATCTATCTCCCTCAACGCATGCACAAAGGCAACAAAGGCCTGGGCGCCAACTACTGTAACGCGCCGCGTGATTCTTCTCATCGGTCCCTTTTATTAACACACACCATTTAAAAGGTCTTTGTACGCGAAGAAGAAGCTTTTTTTAACAGAGTATTGCCAATGCGCCAAAAATATTTTAAACTGGATGGGGGGGGGGGGCTCCCCCCCACCACCACCGGACCCACCGTATAGTTAATGCACCTCCGACTCATCATACCAATTGAGTCATACGTTATGCCGATCGACCAATATCGATAAAGGAAAAGAACTTGGCAGTTATATGTAGCACTATATGTTGGATGTCCCGGGACCCAAAAGACCAGAATCTTCAGGCGCACTGTGTTTAACATTGATTTGGTCAACGTCATAATGAAATGACCACCATGCGGTATATAGTCACACACTATTGGTTTAAGCTCGAGATTTTCTATAACAGAAATGAAAATGAAGATGGAATTTGAAAATGAAGATTGTAATTGAAACAGAAGATTGTGTTTGAAACAGAAGATTGTATTTGAAACAGAAGATTGTATTTGAAACAGAAGATTGTGTTTGAAACAGAAGATTGTATTTGAAACAGAAGATTGTATTTGAAACACAAGATTGTATTTGAAACAGAAGATTGTATTTGAAACAGAAGACTGTCTTTGAAACAGAAGATTGTATTTGAAACAGAAGATTGTATTTGAAACAGAAGATTGTATTTGAAACAGAAGATTGTATTTGAAACAGAAGATTGTATTTGAAATGGAAGATTGTATTTGAAACAGAAGATTGTATTTGAAACAGAAGATTGTATTTGAAACAGAAGATTGTATTTGAAACAGAAGATTGTATTTGAAACAGAAGATTGTATTTGAAACAGAAGATTGTATTTGAAACAGAAGGCACTTGATGTATTTACTGTAAGTTTCTTTGAATGGCCCACTGCTTTCGGCCACAGACAGAATGTATTTGTTGTGTTTTTTTTTGTTTTTGTTTTTTTTAATTAAAGACTTTCTCTCTACTCGCATTTCCATCGCGTGGATGTGTGGATGGAGCGCTATTTTGCTATTTACACACATGACACTATAAGATTTCTCGTTCAGTGTTCCCGTAGTGAACGGCAGGACGACGGAGGCGGGTTGATACTGTCGCTCAAATGATCATGCATTGTTGACCGCGTCTGCTTCGCTGGTTGAACTGGTGGGTGAGTTCAGTTCTACTGTTTCAGTTTATTGCCTAGTAAAGAGTTAACCATATAAATATTCTAATGACCCACCCGCATTTACAACACAGATTTATCTCACCGACCATTTTATAAAAAACAAAAGAAAATATTACGCAGCAAACGCACTTGCGATGTTTTTTTAAAAACTATTCTCAGCGCAGTTATCGGGAAATGTATTGTATCTTCCCCTAGAAAAGCAGGAAAACCTTTTTTTTTTTTTTTTTTTTTTTTTTTTTTTTTTTTTTTTTGGGGGGGGGGGGGGTCCTTGGGTGTGGCTGAAAATGTGATAGTATGGGTTGTCATGGGCAATGAGTCTATGTACCACATTTCAGCTCGATAGCTTGCCGGGAAGTGGATTAATTAGCCGTCCGAAGATTTTGCCAGCCACCCAGCAAGCGACAAACAAAAAAGAATTTAATATAAAGGATTCTAAACAAGTAACTAACTCATAACTCTACTTTTGTCGATAATTTAAATATTAACCATTTTAATACTAGTAAGTAGAATTTAAAAAAACAGAAAGCATTTTTAAAAAAATTCCATCAAAGACGAGTTAAAATGCACTAAAAAGTAGACAATAATTTAAAATACCTTTAGATGCATCATGCAAAGAATGTTCATTCTGAAAATATGTTCCAAAATTAATCAAAATAAAACATATTTTGAAGTTTCTTCTACATTCATGTCGAATCCTTTGTCTTCATAGATTGCTCATCATATACTTCTGCCCAGTCTTTCTTTGTCTTCATAGATTGCTCATCATATACTTCTGCCCAGTCTTTCTTTGCGTAATGCAATTTAAGTTTCATTTCTATATTTTTAAAAAAAATTAAACCTTTTATGCGGAGCTGCACAATTCCAGTCTATCGCGAGATTTCTATCAAACCAGAGTATCAAGATATTTTCCTTTCCTTCTGTTAAATGGAAGTTGTAAAGAACATTTAGTAAGGATGATAGAGTAACCCAAGTCCCCGAAAACAGATCCGAGTTCTAAATAGCTTTTTATTAAGCGCGCTCGGGTTTTCCTTAAAAGGAAATGCCTTTAAAAGGTTCCGGGTAGCGGCTCGCCGTCCACAACCGGATCCCGACTTGAGGTAGGCTTTGATCAATTGACTGGTCCAGTGTACCGGAAAATTGACTGATTGCTAATTATCAGGCAACAATCGTCCGCAGCTGGGGCCGTTGAAAACTGGGCGACGACATTACAGCCATGAGTTTTAGAAGAAGACTGGGCTGGTAGCTAAAGCTCAGCTGGTGACTTAACAAGAGCTTTGTGTGTTTCTTTTAAACGATATGTAACTAACCAAATACACTATTCCGAATTGTGTCAATTCTGATATTATGACATATTATATTATTCGACATTTTGTGAAATTCTTTTCTGCTTTTTATCTTATAATTAAATATTTTTTTTTAACAATCCACGTATGTATAGCTTACATATTATGGGTACACACACACACACGCACACAAACACACACACAAAAAGACCAAGTTTGATTCCTATAAATCATTCGAGATTTAAATCATATTAGAGATATGAAATTTTACAATTAATTTCTATTTAGAATGAAATTTTACAATAAATTTCTATTTAGTTTAGAAAATTAAAATCTACCAAGGCTTTGAAGCAAAGGAGTCGTTGATGAACTAGCCCCGGAGCTGAACACTTTGCTCAGAGTCCTATACGCAAACACCCCCAGGAGTCGTGGTGATGTCCTCCTCATCTCTGCGGATGAACTGCTCCCCGCATATCCCCCCCCCCTAACCCTGATAACTGATTACTCCGCATATACGGAAGAAGTCAACCCCCCTCAGTAGCCATCTCACTAAACCGTGACGGTCTGAATTCGTTTTTTAATAACGAACCGTGGCGGCACTCGAAAACATTCTTTAAAAAAAACACAAAAAACACACACAAAAAAAAAAAAATTTTAAAATTCGAAACCAACACAACAGCCCTACGTCACCCCGTAGTGTTAAAATTTTCATCTCCCACCCTCGTGCCCCCGCAACCCAAACAAAATACAACCCCCCCCCCCCCCTTTTAAACCATTTAAACGATCAGTGGTTTTGTTTGTTTGTTCTTTGTCCTCTTTGAAGTCTCGTCGCGGTGAAATAGTATGAGCCTGTCTTACGCCGTAGTCAATTAGAGTTGCCGTATTATACAGATTCTGAGGGGAGATTTTTTTCTTTCTTTTCTTTATAAATATATATTTATTTAACACCACCGCAGTCACCGTTGAAAGCGACATTGGCCGAGTAGCGCGAGCATGGAACCGGTCAGGCGTGAAGAAAAGAAGGATGAGACCTTTTCAAACATGGGATGGGGGAGAACAAGAGAAAAGGGCAGAGAGAGACGTCCGCCGGTAATAATATGACGATCACGAGAGTCTCATTTCCACTCCACTGGCCGAGGCCATCACGATGTGTTTTAATTACGTGGCCTGGTGAGGTGCGCTGGTCAGAGAGAGAGAGAGAGAGAGTGAGAGAAAGAGAGAGAGAGAGAGAAGTCAGAATCGAGTGGGTAAAGTCAAACTTTCAAGGCCCAGGGCCCCCGAAAGGCACTCTAGAAACGTTTAATGAGTTCTTTTTTTTTAATTTTTATTGTCACTATCATAACCCCGGCGTTTTTTTGTTTTCTTTTAAGATATGATTTTAAAACGTTTTTTTTTTAATGAGAGCGTTAATGACAAGGTGATGGAGGGGAGGAGGGTGATGAACTCATTTGACCTTAGGCCGCAGCACAGTCACGTGGCCGGCTCGTGACTTAACAACTAGCACAAGAATGCTAAAAAAAATTTAGTTATATTTAAAATAAGTTGTTATTAGCAATGTAACCACAGAGACGTTAGTCCCCCCAAGAAACTTGACAAAAAAAAGGACACAAAGAGAGGGTAACAAAAATAAGAATTTATGCCCAGCCCCCTCCTCCCCCCAATTTATTAAATTCACTAATTCACTGTACATTGTAGTGGTCCCACCCAATATACTGATCCCACCCACAGATCCCCGAAACCACTCATCGATTTACTTCCACTTACTTCTCTACTACCCTCCCCCCCCATTTTATTGATCACAGGCACCAATTAACGGATCCCATTCACCAAGTAACTGACCCCACCCTCTAATTTACTGACCCTACCCACCAATTCACTGACCCTACCCACCAATTCACTGACCCTACCCACCAATTCACTGAACCTACCCACCAATTCACTGACCCTTCCCACAAATTCCCTGATCCCATCCACCAATTCACTGGTCCCACTCACCAATTCACTGGTCCCACACACAAATTCCCTGATCCCACCAACCAATTCTCTGACCCTACCCACAAATTCCCTGATCCCAACCTCCAATCGCCTGACCCCCACCCCCTGAGTCACCTCCCCCACCCCCAATTCCCTGATTCCACCCACCAGCCCATTCTCTGATACCACCCACTAATTCAATTATTCAAGCCGCCCAAATCATCATCACAAAAAGGATTTCAATTAATTCCCCCGTAATGGGAGAGCAGGCACACACACACACAAAAACAACAGATAGAATAACCTACATACAAGCACACACACACACAAAACAACAACAGATAGAATAACCTACATACAAGCACACACATTAAAAAGGAAACACAAAAAAAACAACTTGTCCATGCGAAACGATTGGCGCATTCAAAAGTATAGTCTCGAAGTCAAAAGGTTGTAATTGTAATTGTGCGCGGTTTCTGCTCGTGGCATTTATCCACGGCTTGATTTAATCAGATGCACCCATTTAATATAGAATTTTAATCAACACTTACACCATGTTCAGATCGCACTGGGTTGTGAGACCACGTAGACCTAATGCAGAGGTCGTTGAACTTTTTTTTGACTCATTACGCCAAAATATATTTGTGTATGCCGGCGTTACACCCTCGATTTAGAAGCCATGAACTGTTTAAATTCAAAATGGTTTATTGAATCTATTTGTACGCAGCATTCAATTATCAACCGAAAGAAATGTAAAATAAATTCGAAGTAATAAATTTTACAAAAATCCTTGCTACTGAACCAAAGGATTAAAAAAAATATATATATTAAAAAAAAACAAAAAAAAACATTTAATCTTTGTAGAGATTATGTTTCATTTTGATACAAATGAAATAAAAATTTGGACCTTTTATATATGTGCAATTTTGATACTCTTTTAAGGGGGGGGGGGGGTCATTTATTGCTATGTATTGTTGGTTTTTTTTTCCAGATTAATAAATCCTTCTTTGCCGAGGTAATTATTTTTTACTTTACAAGGCATTAATTCTTCACCTGCCCCATCTGGCGAGAAATTTTGAAAGTCTTTGTATTAAGCAGTAGCGTCACGGAGGGGTGCGAGTGTGTGAACTGTCACCCTCACAGGCGGGTGACACCCTCGCAAGGGGATGACGCCCTCACTAGGGGGATGGCACCCTCACAGGGGGGATGACGCCCTCACTAGGGGGATGACGACCTCACTAGGGGGATGACACCCTCACAGGGGGATGACACTCTCATAAGGGGATGACGCCCTCACTGGGGGATGACACTCTCACAGGGGTAATTACACCCTCACTAGGGGAGGACACCTGCACAGGGGGTGACACCCTCACAGGGGGATGACACCCTCACGGGTTGATGAAATAGTACATTTGACAGAGCTCGATCAGGTCGGTTTCATAAAAGATCTAAGTTAAGTACAAGAGTATAAGAGCGCCACAAGAACAGGTTGCGTAAGCTAAGGGTGCCGACAGAACAGGTCGCCACCAGAGCAGGTTGCATAAGGTAAGGGTGCCGACAGAACAAGGGCGCCACCAGAGCAGGTTGCATAAGGTAAGGGTGCCGACAGAACAAGGGCGCCACCAGAGCAGGTTGCATAAGGTAAGGGTGCCGACAGAACAAGGGCGCCACCAGAGCAGGTTGCATAAGGTAAGGGTGCCGACAGAACAAGGGCGCCACCAGAGCAGGTTGCATAAGGTAAGGGTGCTGACAGAACAAGGGCGCCACCAGAGCAGGTTGCATAAGGTAAGGGTGCCGACAGAACAAGGGCGCCACCAGAGCAGGTTGCATAAGGTAAGGGTGCCGACAGAACAAGGGCGCCACCAGAGCAGGTTGCATAAGGTAAGGGTGCCGACAGAACAAGGGCGCCACCAGAGCAGGTTGCATAAGGTAAGGGTGCCGACAGAACAAGGGCGCCACCAGAGCAGGTTGCATAAGGTAAGGGTGCCGACAGAACAAGGGCGCCACCAGAGCAGGTTGCATAAGGTAAGGGTGCCGACAGAACAGGGCGCCACCAGAGCAGGCATATTCGAGATCCATTGGCAAGTCTTAATGGGGTGCACCAACCCTAGTGCATAAAACCGTCGACTAGTCCAAAAGAACGTACTCAGGACAAGAAGAGAAGTTACGCTAGCTGAAGAGCCGCTGGTAATCACAACCTGTTGGTAGTGTTGCCCCATTACACTGTGAAGAGCCGCTGGTAATCACAAATATGCTGGTAGTGTTGGCCCATTACACTGTATAGAGCCAAAGGTAATCACAAATATGCTGGTAGTGTTGGCCCATTACACTGTAAAGAGCCAATGGTAATCACAGCATGTTGGTAGTGTTGCCCCATTACACTGTAAAGAGCCAAAGGTAATCACAAATATGCTGAGTGTGTTCCTCTCTTACATGCGTCAGAAGCAAGCTCGCTAGAACAAAAATCGTAAAAGATAACGCACTTTAAACATAATTCAATTTGTGTCTAATGAGCCCTAATTACCTCCAAGATGTTCATTATTAACCCATTTTATTATTTTTTTGGTGTAATTTACCCTCGTTCGTCGATCCCTGACATTATAGATCACATTAATTTGTTACGATATTAGTCGCATTTAAGCAATGCCCTGTAAAATGACATGTTCTTGATGTCAAGTTCTTGATGTCAAGTTCTTGATGTCAAAGTACACAAGTGATAAACTCGACGTAACTATATAGGTTCTTAAATACCGCATACCACCCCCCCCCCCCTCCCAAAGCCACTTCACCTAAAAATCCCAATCTTTGTCAATTACGCTACTGTATAACTCATCAGACAATCAGACCACCCCCGTTGAATCAAATTAAATAGATCACTGCTGGAGCAATGCTTTCTTTCGCAGGCACAGTTAATTTATACCTAATTGCCCCCCCCCCCCACCCCAACGGCCACTACCTTCCCTAACACAACCCCCCAGCACCCTTACCACCACGTCACCATTTTTACACCCCAAGCAACGTCAGTGAGATTAACTATATTCTTTCTTTTTTTTTTTTTAATATGACTTAAAATTAAAAATATACACGTATTGCTCCAGCACTGGGTCATGCACATAGAAAAGCAAAACCAATAACAAATAAAACCGTGGCTTAGAGAGTATTTTATTGAATTTCTTTTCCTCGATTTAACAGCAATTTTTTTGTTTTTGTTCCCTACATTTTTTTTTAATGCCACGCCCTTCAATTAAAGTTGACTTATTTACGGGCTCGCTGAAAGAACGAATAAAAGTTGGAGGGGCCCCATTGGCGTGCTACAAAACGGGCGCAACCCCCCCCCCCCCTCTCTCTCTCTTGGTCGTGGCAGTGAAGACATCCAAAGAGCACTGAAACTGTCCAAGGCGTTTTGTTCATGTCAGTGTGAATCGTTCGTTCTTCTTACCCTTTTTTTAAAACCCTTTATACACAAAGAGAGTATTGTCTTCTAGAAGGTCAGGAAATAGTGGTGACTAGGGGGTCCCAAACCTGTGTTCCTATTGGATCCACGTGCACCTCTCAGGGGCTCCGCGGTCGTAACCAGGAAATAAAATAAATTATATGCTGCTGAGCTCATGATAGTTGTGAAATCGCAATAAATTAAGATATATATTTTTTTAAATTAAAAAAAGCCTGATCTCTTAATAGAGATCTCTACGAAATAATGTGTGAGGATATTAAAGGAAGTCGCCGCCAGTTACCGTTAGTCACTGTAAGTCACCGCCAATCACCGTAGGTCACCGCCAGCCACCGCCAGTCACCGTCAGTCACCGCCAGTCACCATCAGTCACCGCCAGTCACCATCAGTCACCGTAAGTCACAGCCAGTCACCGTCAGTCACCATCAGTCACCATTAGTCACCGTAAGTCACCGCCAATCACCATAAGTCACCGTCAGTCACCGTCAGTCACGGCCAGTCACCGCCAGTCACCGTAAGTCACCGCCAGCCACCGTCAGTCACCGTAAGTCACCGCCAGCCACCGTCAGTCACCGTAAGTCACCGCCAGCCACCGTCAGTCACCGTAAGTCACCGCCAGCCACCGTCAGTCACCGTAAGTCACCGCCAGCCACCGTCAGTCACCGCCAGCCACCGTCAGTCACCGCCAGTCTCTCCTGTTGCACATTGTGTAAAAGTCTCAATGAAAGACGTCCACACGTTGGGTTGATCTCCGTGCAGAGGCAACAGCGTTGTCCACGCGTGGAGCATAACGCACTTTTTGGCGCTGATTTTAACTGATGACGCGCGTGCCATTTGCGTATATTCAGCCGTGATCTCCAGTAAAATTAATGAATCGATTTAGTTATAGTGCAAGCAAAAAGCTGCTTCAGATTTTAATGTAACGGCAAAGTGTCCTCGTTTACGAGGGAGCGTACGTTTTGTTTGAATTCCGTGGACATCTTCAGATTTCGATTGTTTACCTCTTACAAAAAACTTGAATTAAAAAAAGATCAAAATTCAAGCACAAATAATTAAAATGAAAATTAAGGCGAATCCAAAGAGAATCAATTGACATTATTTGCCCACAGCTTCCGAGAATCAATTGACATTATTTGCCCACAGCTTCCGAGAATCAATTGACATTATTTGCCCACAGCTTCCGAGAATCAATTGACATTATTTACCCACAGCTTCCGAGAATCAATTGACATTATTTGCCCACAGCTTCCGAGAATCAATTGACATTATTTGCCCACAGCTTCCGAGAATCAATTGACATTATTTGCCCACAGCTTCCGAGAATCAATTGACATTATTTACCCACAGCTTCCGAGAATCAACAAGCCTCAAACATTATTTTTTTTTTGGTTATGTCATGTTATTTTATCTATACCCCTCTCCCGTTTACGCTTTACATTACCCCTCACCATTACACTTCACATTACCCCTTAACACCGTTACACTTCACATTACCCCTAAACATTATTACACTTCACATTACCCCTAAATATTAATACACTTTACATTACCCCTAAACACGATAAACTTTTACGATGTAGGGTTTAAGGGATATAAAGGGTTCCCTCATTAAAATTGAAATTTTAAAACGGGCTCTGCGAGTTAAAGGGTTTGGGAACCACTTTTGTAGACATTCCAACAGTGAATAGGTTGCCGTCAGTAGAATTTGAAGGGTTGTCTCACAGGTTGACGGGGCATATGAGAGAATTTTTTTACAGACAATGGCTCAATATCTGTAATGGCTTTAGCAAGTCATTATCGGAACATTCTTAACATGTATCGCAAACTATATACCAATTTTATAAAATAAAAAAAATAATTAAAAAAGCGTATATGTTTTGCGAATAAACATAAAGCCATTTAAGTTTACACCATCACCCATGTTAACTCCGCCCCACTCCTCTTCAATCACTTACTACTTTTTGGTTTTGTTTTGTTTTTTTGTTTTGTTTTTTTTTTTGTTTGCTAAAGTGGGTGGAGCTTAATATTTCAAGTGTGAAAAATTCCATCAATTTGTTTTTCTCATTTTAATCATACAATCAAGAGAAAAATAGAACTTAACAAGAAATATCCGGATGTTTATTTTCACCGTTAAGATAGCTTCGATTTTGAAATGAAGACAAAAACAATGCCTGCACAAATGTATGGAAGGATGTTTGACATAAGTGAGAACTTAGAAACTGCTGATTGACCTAAGACAGAACTTGTGGACGGCTGGTCAGAACTTGTGGACGACTGATTGACTTAAGTCAGAACTTGTGGACGGCTGATTGGCTTAAGACAGAACTTGTTGATGGCTGATTGACTTGAGACAAAATTTATGGACGGCTGATTGGTTAAGACATAAATTAAGGACGGCTGATTGACTTAAGACAGAACCTGTGGACGGCTGATTGATTTAAGACAGAGCTTGAGGACGGCTGAAAGTCTTCGACGGTTCAAGAAAAACAAACTTCAAAAGGATATTGAAAGCTAAAATTGAATGCAATAATTGCAAAAGAAAAGAAACAATTGTCACAAGGCCCAATTTCACACAAGGTCCCCTTACACACAAAAGGCCCATGTACACACACTAGGCCTTATTACACACAAACAGGTTTCATTACACAGACTTGGCCCCCTTACACACACAAGGTCCCATTAAACACACAAGGCCCCATTACACACACAAGGCCCCATTACACACACAAGGCCCCATTACACACACTTGCAAAACGTGACAGTTATTGAGAAAATGGTCGAGCATATTTGATGAAGGGCCGAGGCGACCTTAGAGCACGACGCACAACGTATCGGAGACCCCGGACGTCAAGCGACACCAGTCTCGTCCGCTTTTCACGACCGTGTTCTTGTATATAGCAATGGCACATTTGTTAACTAAGCCAAGGGTCCCAAAAGCCCCCGATTCGGTACGCTGTTGATGCCTTTCAGAGTAAAGGTCCTTGAGCCTGATCATCGTTATTTTCCCCATTGCATTCTTTCTGATTTTCCCCTTGTGCATTTTTTCTGACTTTCCCCCATGAACATTTTTTCTGACGTTCCGCATGAACATTCTTTCTGACGTTCCCCATGAACATTCTTTCTGACGTTCCCCATGAACATTCTTTCTGACGTTCCCCATGTGCATTCTTTCGGACGTTCCCCATGAACATTCTTTCTGACGTTCCCCATGAACATTCTTTCTGACGTTCCCCATGAACATTCTTTCTGACGTTCCCCATGAACATTCTTTCTGACGTTCCCCATGTGCATTCTTTCTGACGTGTTCTTAGCACCCCAGGGACTCTAATGATACTGGGTACACACATTTATAAAGCTGTTTCATAGTCATCCGTTTATAGCCTAGTGTTTTGAAATACGGAAGACATCCACAATTTCACACGCATTCACCAATGTTTACACATCTGATGCTATCCACGACATTTAATGTTCCATCCATCCAATCCTTTCGCGCTACAGCCCATGTATTGCTTTGGCCTGCCTCACTACTTCCTTCCACTCGGACCATCCATCCCTGTGACGCTACAGCCCATGTGGGTGCTTTGGCCTGCCTCACCACTTCCTTCCACTCGGACATAACTGATGCTTTTCTTCTCCATGCTTGGATTCCCAGCTGCTGTTAGATCTTTTCCCACAGCATCCATCCATCTAAGCCCAGGTCTGCCTTTGAGCCGTTTTCCTCTGGTGGTTTTTGATGATGTACCCTCTTCACTCGTCTGCCATTGGCATTCTTTCTAAGATTTAATAATCCAGCTATAAACATTTTTATTGGAATTACTTGCGAAAAAAAATCTACCTTAAAAAACTAGTGAAACTAAATAATGAATATAGTCTTAAATATTTACGTATCTTCTTTTATAATGGGGTGTCAGTGGGGGCGGTGAGAGGATTTTAAACCAAAAAGAATAAGGCGGGGGGGGGGGGGCGTTTTTTCAATATACAGGTATACATTCTTTTTGTTTTAAACACGTATTTGCTTTTCTACGTTATTTCAAATCATTCTGTTTTCATCGACATTGCTGTGCTTCAATTCCACAAGCCTTACATCATACACACATATTAATATTATGAATATGGTGTTGGGGGGCGCGCAAAAAGGAAGAAAAAGGGGGGGCGGGGGAGCGAATAACGTCAAGGTATCAAAAAGCTCGTATGTCTCCTAAGTGGTTAGTGGGGGGAGGGGGGGAGAGTAATTTATTGCCTGCTACGTGCCTGCTCCGCTGCTGGTGAGAAATATGCTCGTGCAAAGTTTTAATTTCTAACACGTCCGAGGGCCGTAAATCACGGCAACTCATTAAACGAAATAAACGGGCGACGTCTTGGGTTGCCATGGAGACGTTTCCATGTCTTGATACGCCGGTGTTGACACTTAGGTATGACATTCTATTGAGTGTCATGTTTCTTTGTTTCTTGATCCTTTTTTTTTCTTCCTTGCTCTTCAAAATATCAATAGTGTTTATGTCCAGTTAGATATGATTTCTTTGTTGATTGTTTTTTTTTTGTTTCCGTGAACTGTACAGACAATAATTTATCTGTTTTTCCAGTTTATCTAAGACGGCTTATTTTGTGGGGTTTAAGCAGCGCGGCAAAGTTTTGGGGAATCAAGTTTTCGTCATACAACCAAGTTTTCGTCATACAACCAAGTTTTCGTCATACAACCAAGTTTTTGTCATACAACCAAGTTTTCGTCACACAAGCCTTTAGGGTGATCATACACTAGGTCCGGATTTCACCGGATTTTAAGACTGACGACGAGACCGGTTGCTCGGTAGAACTGTACATCGGACATTGTAGAAATTGAGAATACATTGCAGCCGATCGCATCCGAATTTGTATTGTTTATCATAACAACGGCCTTGACCCTGTTGTCTTTCCGGTGAAGAGTATTAAACTAAACATAGATTTTAAATGAGCGTGTTGTATTAAAAAAACTGGAATATATGAACATATGTTTTATTTGATGAAGAATCCATTATTAAAATTATTATTTTCAGAATGAACCATTATACTTTTGACTACCTACATACAGTGGTATGCTTTGTTGGTGCAAAGTATAAATTAAATTATTAATTGTTGACAGTGGGGCATAGTGCAGCAGAGTGACAGTGGTATTTTAGTTGAATCAAATCTATACAACCACATAGGAACGGGGTCTTTCCCCTTTCCTTAACCAAGACAGATACCTGGGATCAATAAATACACATCTTCCATATGTTTTTCTGGGTGACCAAGGTTATCTGATGCGACCATACACAACCAGTGGTGATACTGTATCACGAGAAATTGAAGTTTACAATACAGACATAGTCGGGCCAGTTGAGTGTGCATTGGGCTTACTTGTTGCACAATGGAGATTCTTAAAACAGAATTCAAGTTGATCCTAAAAATGTGGACAAACTAGTCATTTCTGAAGATCAGTTGGACATGTTATTAGCTTCAAATACAACAGCTGGTAACGCTACAAGATCACCAACGGGAAGATCACAACGAATATAATTGAGAAGGGAATGATGCATATAATATCCGTGATTGCTTTAAATTTAATTTTAACATTTAAGTTTAAGGAGCAATTGACATCCAGTACTGGTACAATAAAATAGACTTTTACGTCCCATGAAAATGTAAAATATATTTTATGAATTGATTATGAATTGATCCACGTTGATCTTTTTCCATAATAATTTAGTGATAGCATTACCGTGTGCTACAGAATCAATGGCATTATCCATGCTAATTTATTATTTGTTTATAAACAGTTTAATTTAGTTTTCTTTTAAAATTTAGATTAAATATAATTTATAAATTTGGTAAAAGCATAAATATTCTACATGGAACTATATTTATTAACTGTATTTATTATGTTAAAATTATATTTGATTCATTATTGTGTAACAAAAATATATCCTAAATTCAAGTGATTGACATTTCTTTGAACTTTGAACTTATTTTCCAATGTTACCGTTTTGCAGGTCTAACAGTAATAGGATATGCAAACTTCAAAATAAATGCATACTTGTTATATCTAATTTTCATTTCTTAATTGCTATTTCTAATTATAATTATATTTAGCTATTATATGATCAAGTTTGTTCAAAACAATTTGGTTTTATTTACCTAATCTTCTTGCAATAAAAAATAAACATTGACCCAGACACGCAGCGCCGCCATTCGCACCCGGGTACCATTAGGCTCAATGCTATTCAGATGCCATTTGTTGTAGTGTATTTTAGTTAAAATGAAGAATTAAGTTTACAAACGTATAGTACATTCAATTATCTTTCATTTCATACCTCATTTGGTCTTACAAACCCAACAATAATATTTTTAATAGTTTTTTAATCCCAAACTCTCACTTCTGGTACCTGGGTACCAATAGGTGCAGCCTTTATGATTATCCATATCGATCGAACTAACTTAAAATAGTAATAAAATAAAATCATATGCCCACTCCCGCCACTCACTTGTTGTATTGAGCTCTTCTGCTATTTTGTGCTAAAGTTTACTACCAATATCCCTATGGTGGTAATTTTTCGTTATGTCCCATCGTGGCATGCGGTCATGAACTAGGGATAATAGCTTGTCTATTTCTACCATTTTATTTTATTCAGTTCTATAATTTGTATTTATCTTAAATTACTTTTATTGGATCCGAATGAATCCTACACACGGATGATGCAAAGAAGACCTGCAATGACGTCATTTGCTTGTTTTTTTTTTTAAATTTAGCTTCGGATCATTCCGTCGAACATCGCTCTAATTATATGGTTGCTATGTCTCATAGTGGAGAGCGATCATCCACTTGAGATTTTAGTTTATCAATTTCTACCATTTTAATTGATAAAATGCTACAATTTGTATATATTTAAATTACTTATGATGGATCCAAAGGAATAATACACAAATGAAAGGCTATTCTAGATTTTAAGGTGACATGTTTGTACAAACAATCTGTAAAAAATGACATGCCGCCATTTTAATTGTTTTTAAAATTAGCTTCGGACAGCTCTGGCGAAAAAAACAAATAAGACCGGCGCGCGTTACCGACTTTCACCGATGACGCCTGAGCAAATGTAGCTGTGTTCACTTTGTTATTGCATTTGTTTTTTTATACCGATCCAGTCTTGTCGTCAGTCTTGGAATCCGGTGAAATCCGGACCTAGTGTATGATCACCCTTAAGCATTGTTATACGCTAAGTGTATTTACAATTTAAAGGCACCGATTATTTCGGCGTTGCAAAACAAGTGTCCATTGGAACATTATAAATGTGTTATTTTTATAAATGAGCCAGATCTATCTATCTATCTATCTATCTATCTATCTATCTATCTATCTATCTATCTATCTATCTATCTATCTATCTATCTATCTATCTATCTATCTATCTATCTATCTATCTATCTATCTATCTATCTATCTATCTATCTATCTATCTATCTATCTATCTATCTATCTATCTATCTATCTATCTATCTATCTATCTATCTATCTATCTATCTATCTATCTATCTATCTATCTATCTATATATCATCTATCTATCTATCTATCTATCTATCTATCTATCTATCTATCTATCTATCTATATATCTATCTATCTTCTTATATATATATATCCACATTAAATGTTTATAATGGTATCTAAAACAAAAATTGTCTGAATTCTACATTAACGATAAAGTAACGCTAAAACAACACACACTCTTCACATAAGAGATTACATGTGTTATTTCATGTTTACGCATTAACATATTTCCCTGTGGTTCTTTTCAGTTCCACTCTTCTCCTTCTGTTAAAAGTATGTTGACCGAGCACTTGTCTTTAACCCGACGTAATACAGCAGACCGCCCCACAATATTGTCTCACTCAACGGCGTAGGAGGGTGGGGCAGAGGTGGCAGTCGGCCCCTGCGGCACTTTTCGGGTGCTAACTATATTTACCCTGTGGAAAGGGTGGGGGCTGCAAATAAAAAACATATCCCTCTTACGTGTGGCACTAACCCTAGCTACGCCACTGCCTTCGAAACCACAGTCGCATGTAACCGTCCAGTTCGCCGTCCAGCACCACCACTGGTCACCTGGCCTGGGGCGGATACCTCGTGCCTGACGTGGTGACACCTGTCAGTACGACCTAGATCCACCAAAGTCAGCATCTATAGGTTCCGAGATCGTATCACGGACGGCATTATTTATTTTCTTCGTTATTGCTATGACTGAGACCCAAATTGGTGTCTTTTACATCTCTGGCTGCCGTGTTCTTTCCTGCACAGGACAACCTCTGTCAAATAAACCTTCAGAACAACTGTCATGGAAACGCAACCCACCCCTTCATTTCCGGGGCGGTTTGGGAGGGGTTGTGGGTACGTCAATTCAATGTTGCTAAATGGTGGCAAGAGTATGGAGTAGAATCAAATTAGGTCTGACCTCCAGCTATTAGAATGACGGATGGAACGGCTGGGAGTGTGGGGGGGGGGGGGGGGTGTAAGGGTAATTCTCTAACTGTTTAGTAAAAAAAAAAGTGAATAACCTAACAAATAATAACTTTCCTGCGTCATTCGAGTTGTCGGGGGGTGGGGGGGGGATGAAGCATATTGTAATTGATGTAGTAGTCTATCGAGTTGATGTAGTAGTCTATCGAGTTGATGTAGTAGTCTATCGAGTCGATGTAGTAGTCTATCGAGTTGATGTAGCAGTCTATCAACTTGTTGATGTAGTAGTCTATCGAGTTGATGTAGTAGTCTATCGAGTTGATTTAGTAGTCTATCGAGTTGATTTAGTAGTCTATCGAGTTGATTAAGTAATCTATCGAGTTGATGTAGTAGTCTATCGAGTTTATGTAGTAGTCTATCGAGTTGATGTAGTAGTCTATCGAGTTGATATAGCAGTCTATCAACTTGTTGATGTAGTAGTCTATCGAGTTGATGTAGTAGTCTATCGAGTTGATTTAGCAGTCTATCGAGTTGATGTAGTAGTCTATCGAGTTGATGTAGTAGTCTATCGAGTTGATGTAGTAGTCTATCGAGTTGATGTAGTAGTCTATCGAGTTGATGTAGTAGTCTATCGAGTCGATGTAGTAGTCTATCGAGTTGATGTAGCAGTCTATCAACTTGTTGATGTAGTTTCTATCGAGTTGATGTAGTAGTCTATCGAGTTGATTTAGTAGTCTATCGAGTTGATGTAGTAGTCTATTGAGTTGATGTAGTAGTCTATCGAGTTGATGTAGTAGTCTATCGAGTTGATTTAGTAGTCTATCGAGTTGATGTAGTAGTCTATCGAGTTGATGTAGTAGTCTATCGAGTTGATGTAGTAGTCTATCGAGTTGATGTAGTAGTCTATCGAGTTGATTTAGTAGTCTATCGAGTTGATGTAGTAGTCTATCGAGTTGATGTAGTAGTCTATCGAGTTGATGTAGTAGTCTATCGAGTTGATTTAGTAGTCTATCGAGTTGATGTAGTAGTCTATCGAGTTGATGTAGTAGTTTATCGAGTTGATTTAGTAGTCTATCGAGTTGATGTATAGTCAATCGAGTTGATGTAGTAGTCTATCGAGTCTATGTAGTAGTCTTTCGAGTTGATGTAGTAGTATATCGAGTTAATTTAGTAGTCTATCGAATTTGGGGGGGGGGGGATTTTATTTTTATGGCAAAATTAGAAAAATAAACTAATTGTAATCAATCATTTCAGAATCCACTAAGAAGTATCACAATTTTGGCGGGAATATAAGTCAGCGCGGCGCCATTGTGTTTGTGTTTGTATGTTCCAGTACTCTAGCTTGAAATGAGTTTGTGTGTACGTTATTCATTGGCCAGTATGTGTCATATAATGGTGATCGATTTCATTGCAGACCCACACACTTGTTGTCAGGTTCCATTGTTTTGTCTATTTATACTGTTGATAATGACTTTAAAAAAACATTTATATATATATATATTTAAGCAACCAATTTTTTTTCTTTTTTTTTTTTAATTATTATTTTTAACTATCGTTTGTTGGCTTAAGAAGGCTTATTGCCGACACATTCATTGTTATGTTGCGTCCCTTTTTTTTTTCTTCTTTCTGTCGGGTTTCCCCGTACCGTGTTTCGCTTATTTCCTTCTACCAATAATAACACAGTATCGAGTCACCCACCAATAATAACACAGTATCGAGTCACAAAGATCTAATTTGTCAACAAGCTTTCAAGAGCTGGCATGCTTACGTCTACGGGACGATCATTTTTAACCTAAATGTTTAATATATACTACAACAAACTCTACAACCTACATTAGGAAAAAAAATATGATAGCTTTATTATTGTTTATTTTTAAATGTATTTATTATAAAATGCGTCGCTTTATTTCTGTTACAAATCATAATTTGATCTCTTTTGTATCGACGTGTAACCAGAATCCTCCCCCCCCCCCCCCCGGCCAGTGACGTGTGCTGTTCTCAATGTCAATGGGTCTCAGCCCCTCAGCCGCAATGATCAAATTTAACCCTTGACATTCTCCTACACGCCCTTTAACACAATTTTAACACCCCGAGCGGACGCCGTAGCGCCTTGCGGATGTCGAAAACGCCACCTTGTTGTGACCGTGTACACATCTGAAAGACTCCTTTGCCTTCTTTAAAATGCCCCCCCCCCCCTTTCTCATCCCTTTTCTTAAGCACCCTCATCAAATGACCTGTTGGAGATTTGTTCCTCAGATTACAAGAATTGTCTTCAAATGACCCGTTTCAATTTTTTTTTAGTCGGTCAGTTTCGCAGTGGAATCACTTTCCGCCCCCCCCCCACCTTTTTTTTTTACCCGTCACCTCCGCCCTTGCTTCCCACTCCAAACCTGGGCCAAGATTGTCATCTTAACTGCCAGTCTTTCGATGCTCTTGTTTCGGGCTGATCCAGGTACAAGATAGCATTGAAGTCGGGGCGGGAAGACAACAATTGTCCGGCGAAATTAGAGACTCCGACCTTCGGTCAGACGCTGACGGTGGACGCAGGAAATAAAATAAAAATTGCGACTTTGACATGTTCGGTGCTCCCCTCCGCGCCCCTTCACTCCTCTCGTTTTTTTTTGTTCCCCTTCTTTGTTGTTTAACACAAATTGATGACCGTTAATTTGATCCTCCTTGAGCAGTGAAGTTTGGTTTGTGGCCATAAACAGCCAGGCATCCATGGATCGTTTAAGTGCGTGTGTGTGTGTTTTGCTTTTGTTTTGTTTCTGTTAAGCTATTTATTGATAGGTTGGGTTAGTTATTTTTTTTAAAGCCCATTATTTCCTTCAGTAAATCCGACTAGATCCGACTCTGCATCATGAAAGCTGAGAAAATCTGCCTGTGATCATCTCCAATTGGTGGAATCGTTTGTTCATCTGCCTTCATTGTCTTGAGGGGGGTGGACAATCGGATGGCCTGAATTAAGCAAAGGAAATAAAAGGGTCCATTCTTTTTTTTTTTTTATGTGGGAAGGCGTGTCACTTTGCACTGGGCAGTGGCATAGGAAATGTGGGGTGGATGGGGGTGGGACGTTCCGATCCGTTTGGCACTTTTTTTTTATACCAAAGGGTGGCATTAACGGCCAACTGCAGATTATTTTCGTGGAATGGGACGACACAAAAAGCTTGCCCCCCCCCCCCCCCGACGGCCCAACCCTAGCATGGTCACATAGGTATAACTAATTCTTCTTCCAATTGGCGTAAAAAGGGGTGCTGAGGGGCGTTCCACCCTGGGTGACATCTTTTTTTTCCCTTTGTATTGAGTGTCGGGGGCGAAATTTTCGGCCAACTTCAGAGTTCTTTTTATTTATTTTTTTTAATTTATCTTGGAAAAAAATCTTGGCCCGTACCGGACCCCACTAACTCCAGACGCCACTGCTCACTTCGCCATATAAACCCCTCCAGGCAGATTCAAGTGGATAGTTGAACGATCCTCTTTCGACTTTTTTAAATTGTTTGTTTAGACCAGGGGTCGGGAACCTTTTTGTCTGAGAGAGCCATGGACACCACATATTTTTAAAAGCAATCCTGTGAGAGCTATGCATTATGTTTAAAAGATCAAAGGAGTCTAAAGAAACATATTTTTTTTATAATCGAACATTTGTATGCGAGCCAGATGCAGCCATCAATAGAGCCACATATGGCTCGCGAGCCATAGGTTCCCGACGCCTGGTTTAGACTGTTCTGAACAGATGTTCAAAAATGTAGTTCTATGTGTACGTGCAGTGAAACGTATTCACCTCTTGCATAAGAAACAAAAAGAAGACAAAAAAAGTATTGCTATAAATATGACAAGCTTGAACACCAGCATTGCTACGTGACAAGCTTGAACACCAGCATTGCTACGTGACAAGCTTGAACACCAGCATTGCTACGTGACAAGCTTGAACACCAGCATTGCTACGTGACAAGCGTGAACACCAGCATTGCTACGTGACAAGCTTGAACACCAGCATTGCTACGTGACAAGCGTGAACACCAGCATTGCTACGTGACAAGCTTGAACACCAGCATTGCTACGTGACAAGCTTGAACACCAGCATTGCTTCGTGACAAGCTTTAACACCAGCATTGCTACGTGACAAACTGGAATACCAGCATTGCTTCGTGACAAGCTTGAAAACCAGCATTGCTACGTGACAAGCTTGAACACCAGCATTGCTACGTGACAAGCTTGAACACCAGCATTGCTACGTGACGAGTCTGAACACCAGCATTGCTACGTGACGAGCCGGAACACCAGCATTGCTACGTGACAAGCTTGAACACCAGCATTGCTTCGTGACAAGCTTCAACACCAGCATTGCTTCGTGACAAGCTTCAACACCAGCATTGCTACGTGACAAACTGGAATACCAGCATTGCTTAGTGACAAGCTTGAGCACCCGCATTGCTTCGTGACAAGCTTGAACACCAGCATTGCTTCGTGACAAGCTTGAACACCAGCATTGCTACGTGACAAACTGGAATACCAGCATTGCTACGTGACAAGCTTAAACACCAGCATTGCTTCGTGACAAACTTGAACACCAGCATTGATACGTGACAAACTGGAACACCAGCATTGCTTCGTGACAAGCGTGAAAACCAGCATTGCTTCGTGACAAGATTGAACACCAGCATTGCTATATGACAAGCTTGAACACCAGCATTACTACGTGACGAGCTTGAACACCAGCATTGCTACGTGACAAGCGTGAACACCAGCATTGCTACTTGACAAGCGTGAACACCAGCATTGCTACGTGACAAGCGTGAACACCAGCATTCCTACGTGACAAGCGTGAACACCAGCATTCCTACGTGACAAGCGTGAACACCAGCATTGCTACGTGACAAGCTTGCACATCAAGTATTGCTACTTGTCTAGTTAAATCGTACACACATTTTTCTTATCTCTTAACATTTAAAAAAATAGGGAGGGTCGGGAGTTGGTACTTTTCTTGAGTCCTAGTGGTTATTTGTGGGTGATTCTTCTCTCCAGTGTGAGATCCTTCTTTCTAGGTAAATATATTTAACACCCAAACATCTTCAATTCTAACTCCTGTCTGAATGAATGTTATTATTCCAACATACCTTTTTAATCTGCGAATTCAGACTAGAGGTGCCTTTAGGGATACATTTAGGGTTCAGGTTAGGTTTATGGATACATTTAGGGTTCAGATTAGGTTTAGAGACACATTTAGGGTTCAGGATACGTTTAGAGATACATTTAGGGTTCAGTTTAGGTTTAGGGATACATTTAGGGTTCATATTAAGTTTAGAGACACATTTAGAGTTCATGTTAGGTTTAGTGACAGTGAATTATAAAAGTTCACGGTCGTGGCAGCCAAAACGGCAGCCGTGTGACATGTCATGGCACCAATTGTCTGAATTTACCCTGTTTAATCTGCACATTCTTTAACAAATCTGCTTTTTGGCGACTCCTTCCATCCCCATTTGATTCTACAAATGTTCGTGATGACTGCGTTGGGAAGGGCATGGCTGTTCGGAATGAATGACAGCGCGAGAGAAACAATCATCAAAATAATTAATTCCATTCATTTTCAATCCCGAAAAAGATAGTTTATTGTTCATCAGTGGCTTATTTATGTACGCATTCTATAACTGTCAGGTGGACGCGCGAGCGAAGATGTTTCGTAAAACCGACCACTGTAATCAAATAATAGCGGTGTTATGCTCAGGTACTGGGCTGGTGTGACTTGTCAATACGGACCCTGGTATTACTCGATAGTAATCTGAACAGAGCAGCGAGTTGTATTAAAAGTTTTATTGTGAGCGTATCTGTGTGTGTGTATGGAGAAAGACAGAGAGAGAGACAGACCGAGCGAAAGAGAGAGGGACAGAGAGAGAGAGAGAGAGATAGAGAGAGAGAGATGGAAAGAAAGTTAGAGAGAAAGAAAGAGAGAGAGAAACGGAAAAGAGCAAGAAAGAGAGACAGAGATAGGGAAAAAGAAAGAGAGAGAGAGAGAGAGGCGGAAAGAAAGAGGGAGAAAGAGAAATAGAGAGATGGAAAGAAAGAGAGAGTGAAAGAGAGAGAGGGAGAATGAGAGAGAGGTAGAGAAAGAAAGAGAGGGAGAGATATAAAAAGAGATAGAAAGAGAAAGAGAGAAAAAGAAAGAGAGGGAAACGAGAGAAAGAGAGAAAAGGAGAGAGAGAATGATAGAAAGAGAATGCGAGAGAGAGAAAGAAAGAGAGGGAGAGAGAAAGAGAGAGAGAGCGAGAAAGCGAGAGATGGAAAGAAAGAGAGAGAAAGAAAGAGTGGGTGACAGAAAGAGGAGAGAGAGAGAGTAAGAGAGAGAGAAAAAGAGAGAGAGAGAGAGAAAGAGAAATAAAGAAATAGAAGGAAATAAAGAGAGAGAGAGAAAGAGAAATAGAGAGAGAAAAAGAGATATAGAGAAATAGCAGGTAAGAAAGAGATAGAGTATAGAGAGAGAGAGAAAAAAAAAGAGAGAGAGAGGATAAACATTTTTATGAGTGAAAGCTTATGAGCGATAATTTTGAAGTGAGCTGGTCATTTTTCTTTTGGGGGGAGGGTAGGTTTGTTAGAAAGGGAGTGATATATGGAGAAATCGGCAGGAGAGAAATGCATAGCATTTGTAATTTGTATGTGTTCTGTCTAGTAGGAAAATAAAATAATCCCAAAATAATGGCTCTATATCTAGAGCTGTTGTCAACAATATCATCGCCTTATCACCTTTATACTTATACTCTCTTATCTTCCTTGAACTGTAACACTTGTCTATTTCTATTATATGAAATTAAAAAAAATAACTGTCAACAGACATTCATAATCATTTGTTTTATATGAAATAAGATGAAGCGTGTGGTATAAACCAAATGCACAATTTTACATTGCCGCAATTGTCTTTTTTCCTCTTTGGTTTTTACAGTGTATTATACTTCCACCCATTTTCTTTCCATCGATCTGATCTTCATTGTCGTTTGGGACGTGGACTTGCGCCCATTGCTTTTTTTTGTCTCTTCTTTCTTATTCTAGGTATAGGTAGGATATCCATATAATATGTACATTTAATGTATAATTGTATTATTGTTTTGTCGTACTGATGTCGGCATTGTTCGAAACGTTTAAACAGCTATTTTTGTCTGATCATGACTAAAGTTTATAACCTACGCAGTTTTATTGACACAATTTGTTTGTAACTCAGTTATCTATAACAAAAATGCTTGATCGCAGTCCAACTCTTTTGTAATTAGTTAATCAAGCGTTCAGATTTATTTTTAAACAGTACTGTGGAGGGTGGAGGTAGGCGGGCGTACAAAACCGGATCTTCCTAAAAGAAAAATATAATTTCAAAATGTTAAGGATTGTTTTTGTTCATCTCGTGTACCACTCCACCATTCAGCCCTCCCCCCAACTGGTTCCAAGCGTGGACAGCAGCTCGTATAATTACCCAGGGACTTAGATAGGGATAAGCTTATCTCCAACAGCGATCAAACTCAATTTAAATAAAATTATTTCAGATCGCACATACAACGCGTGACGTCGTGAATCAGAATGATTTTTTTCTTCTTTAACCAGATCTTAAAACATTTACCTGAACAGCATTAAATGGACGCCACCAGCCCCTCCCCCCCCCAAACCCTTGCTTCACCTGCTTGCAGTGCTTTCCCCATAAATTATTTAATTATTCTCAAAATCTTTGCTGAATATACACCCCCACCCCCCTCCACCTTTGCGACCAGATCACTAGATGTCCCGAGATTGCTGACTATATCAGGTTACCTAAGTATAAAATATGTATACAGACAGCGGGGGGGGGGGGGTGAAGGGGGGGAGTGGAGGAGGGGCGTGGCCGGAGCTGTGGGCTAAGAGTCCAGCAATTTTATGCGGTCTGTAGGGGCGTGGCCGGAGTTATGGGCTCAGAGTCCAGCAATTTTATGCGGTCTGTGGGGGGCGTGGCCGCATTTGTGGGCTCAGAGTCCAGCAATGTTATGTGGTCTCACAACCAGTTAGATTTTGGAAAATAGTTCCGAGGGCCTTTCTTTTGTTTTTTAAAGTGAGAGTTCAGAGAGGTTGTATCAATTGTTGTGAGAAAATGTGTTTCAAACACAGTGTCCTTATTCTTGTTCGACGCTAGTCTTCCAAATAACGTCATCCCAGTAAAAAGAACAGGATGACCAAAGTAGCTATTTTTTATATATATATTTTTTTTTTTGGCCTGACTCACAGTGAATCTTCAGCACAAGAAAAAACGTATGTCCGTACGTTTTTTTGAGTTAGTATAAGTATTTAGACTTCTTAATGTAGATAAGCTTCTGGGCTGTAATTAGAGTTAGTTGGCCATGGCCGTGTGTCCATAAAACAATATTGTGCTTTCAACTCAGAAACCTGTTTCGAAGTAATTATTTGAATTTGTGTATATGTTAAACTATTGTCATTACTTTTATCATTATTGTTATCATTATTAACATTGCATGATATTTATTATTATTTGCGACGGAGTTCATTTTCTTTACCCGGTCAAAATAGACGCCATTTGACTACAGGACTAGATTTGTCCTTAGCGACTTCTACATACCTTTCTAAACCAAGTCCCCACCCCACCCCCGACAACACCTCCCCCCCCCTACCTCGCTAGAAGACCCCCGCTTCGTCTAATCCGATTGGGGCTTAAACGAGCGCCATTAAAACTCGTTTAAATTAAATAGGTTTTAATTCGACTCCGGCTCGCACAACGCCCGGCGCCGCCCGGCCAAACCCCACCCGACCACGTCCAGCAGACAATTGTGGGTGGCTTAAATGTCTCATTGCTCCGGAGCTTGAGGAGGAGAGATGGGGCCCGGGGGGGGGGGAGGGGAGTTTGTCAGTGACGTTTGTCGAGGGAGTTAATAAAAGGCTAAAAGGGCAGTTCATAGTTAAGGCAAGTGTGTGCGATTTTTTTTTTTTAAAAAGGAAAAGAGTCTGGGGGGTTGTTGAGATGGCTGGTTAAAGTCATTTAATATCAGATTGTTCCTTAAGTATGGTTCGTGGTCTGCAAGTTATGGTGGTTTTTTTTGGGCCCGTATATCATGTTTTGTTAACAGCACAAACATTTTTGTTCTCCTGGCCTTTATGGTTGATATTACAAAAATCTGTTGTTTCTTTTAATCAAGATGTTGTGTTTTATTGTCTAGCGATCATTGCTTGTGCTTCCCAATCACACAATCTGTTGTCTGGCGATCGTGGCTTGTGCTTCCCAATCACACAATCTGTTGTCTGGCGATCGTGGCTTGTGCTTCCCAATCACACAATCTGTTGTCTGGCGATCGTGGCTTGTGCTTCCCAATCACACAATCTGTTGTCTGGCGATCGTTGCTTGTGCTTCCCAATCACACAATCTGTTGTCTGGCGATTGTTGCTTGTGCTTCCCAATCACACAATCTGTTGTCTGGCTATCATTTCTTGGCTTCCCAATCACACAATCTGTTGTCTGGCGATCGTTGCTTGTGCTTCCCAATCACACAATCTGTTGTCTGACGATCGTTTCATGTTTTGTTGTATGTGTTCTGTTTGGAAAAAAAAAGTTTTTTAGTCAAAATTTTAGTTCCTTTCGTGTGCTTTCGTCAATGTTATCTTCCTAGACTTTTACACTTGTCACATCTTATCTTCCTTGAACTGTTACACACTAGTCTATTTCACAGCTTAGGTGCAAGAATTCGTTTTTTTTTTTGTTTTTTTTTATTGACATGATATTGAGTTGTCTTGACATGATATTATTTTGTCTTTACATGATATTTTGTTGTCTTGACATGATATTATTTTGTCTTGACATGATATTGTGTTGTCTTGACATGATATTGTGTTGTCTTGACATGATATTGTGTTGTCTTGACATGATATTGTGTTGACTTGACATGATATCTTGTTGTCTTGACATGATATTGAGTTGTCTTGACATGATATTGAGTTGTCTTGACATGATATTGTGTTGTCTTGACATGATATTGTGTTGTCTTGACATGATATTATTTTGTCTTGACATGATATTGTGTTGTCTTGACATGATATAGAGTTGTCTTGACATGATATTGTGTTGTCTTGACATTATATTGAGTTGTCTTGACATGGTATTGAGTTGTCTTGACATGATATTGAGTTGTCTTGACATGATATTGAGTTGTCTTTACATGATATTATTTTGTCTTGATATGATATTTTTTCTACTGACATGATATTTCGTTTATTGGCATGATTTTGATGTTGCCGGACATAACTTTTGTGTGGCCCTTACATCACAGATGATGTACTCCAGACATTGTATGTCACCGACCAGGTGTTTCGTTATCTTCAGCTTATCAATCGTATTTCCAAATGCAATTTAAAATATTCAACCCACAGACACTGTACTTCTAATTGCGCTCATACTGACATTTCTTGGCGCATTTTGCTTGGCTCATTATTAAAAAAAAAACATACATCACTTCTTATAATGCTTTCTCTGAATATCATAATGCCTTCTCTTGTTATCCTGCAAACAGCATTTGTTTTGCGCGCAGTAAACAAGTTCATCATTAACCTTTGGGAAGCGTGTAAACCATGTGACACTGTCACTCGTCACTGACACATCTGCCATTGACACGAGTCATGAAGCTTTAAGCGTTGATTAAAGTTACTCCCCCCCCCCCGCTCCCTACCCCCAAGCTCTATACCCTTCTGCCATTTTTCCATTTAAACTGAATGGTACGTAGAACAAAAACAAAGCTGATTATGGAGTGATCCTTAATTAACTAAATCCCAATCACGAGATATACGCCCAGCTCATAGACCTAGAGGAGACCTGCACAACCAACGGCCCGTGGGCCGCATGCGGCCCACCACGACCCACTTGGCGGCCCGCGAAGTAAATAAATATTCTTTACTATTATTTTTTGATAATAGCCTTCGCCCCTGTCCTATTAACTTTGGCCCTTACAAGTTTTCATAACTTATTACGGCCCGCCTTACATTTTGAGTTGTGCAGGCCTGCCCTAGAGTAACGGTTAAATGAACAAAAATAATGAGATATCTGTAAAACACCATATCTTTTACATGACTTAATTGTTTTATTTAAAAGAAGAAGAAGAAATTAATCACTCAACAGACTTGTTTACACCTGGGTTAATAACAGAGTTATTTTTTGGAGCACTTAAAAACGTAGTTTCAAGCTCCAAAGAGAATTTTGGTCAATTAGCGTGGAAAAAAAAGGGGGGGGGGGCTGGCTTGCAATCAAAATACAAGTTGTGTAAGGAAATCCACTCAAAGGATATAGTCCTGCAATTTGTTTCTTTAGGATGATAGGCAGTTAAGTATTTAGCAACGCAATTCTCTCAAAGATAATATTATGGCTGGTTCATTGAGATCTAGACCGCAGAGGTTAATCACAGTCATTGTTATTCGAGTGCTTAGGGCAGGGGTGGGCAAACTTTTTGTGCCGAGGGCCACATTGATAAATGTAAAGCTATTGGGGGGGGGGGGGGGCCGCATGTATAGTATGTCAAATTTTTGTATGTCGATAAACATTTCTCTATATTAAAATCGGTAAAATCGCATTTTAGACAAAAGTCTCGGAATGTTTAAAAACATAGAAAATTAGAAAGAAAGTTGATCAAAAATGTTAAAACAATCATAACGGTATATATTTTTATATTTCTAAATGCCTTCGAGGGCCGCATAATATCAGTTGTCGGGCCGTAGTTTGCCCACCGCTGGTTTACGGTGTTAAGACAAAAATGCGATAACTTTTTACTGAAAACACCTAAACTGTTTAATTTTTAAATTAAAATTAAACCAGTGATACGAAAACAACTCCCGAAACATTAGATTTTTTAAAGGTTCTTCGTAGTGTCGTAGTCTTAGGCCTAAAGACATAAAGTTATTACGGTGAAAGCGTAGAGGTTAGCAACAAAAAAAAAAGGCATTATTTCAATTCCCTTGTCATTAAGATGGCTGACCCAGTGAATCTGAGTTTCAAACTTCATCAAATCCATACATCCAAATACAAGTGTAAATACGAATACACGTGTACATCCAAATACAAGTGTTCATCCAAACAAGTGTACATACAAATACAAGAGTAAATCCAAATATAAGTGTACATACAATACAAGAGTAAATCCAAATACAAGTGTACATCCAAAAACAAGTGTAGATCCAAATACAAGTGTACAAACAAATACAAGAGTAAATCCAAAATACAAGTGTACATCCAAATACAAGTGTACATCATCCAAATACCGGTAAAAGTGTACATCAAAATATAAGTGTACATCATCCAAATACCGGTACAAGTGTACATCCAAGTGGGATGGACTTTTTTTTAATGAAAATACCCAACTAGCGTTTGACTTACTTGTCTATTTAAATTTCGCATCCGAAAAAAAAAATGGTTCGATTCGTTCAAACCCCACCTCCCGCCCTCAAACTGCCATACATTTTCTAAACAGCCACACACTAATTTAGACTACTTGCACCTGGGCCGGCTAAATAAAGCCAGTCATGTCCTCAATGCTGTTAAGTAAGTCGCAAAGCGATCTCACACAGACAACTTTTGTGTTTATATCTTAATTCTACTTTCGACTGAGGTGTCTTTCTTGGTGGACCCACCGTTTCAAGTGTCTTTCTTGGTGGACCCACCGTTTCAAGTGTCTTTCTTGGTGGACCCACCGTTTCAAGTGTCTTTCTTGGTGGACCCACCGTTTCAAGTGTCTTTCTTGGTGGACCCACCGTTTCAAGTGTCTTTCTTGGTGGACCCACCGTTTCAAGTGTCTTTCTTGGTGGACCCACCGTTTCAAGTGTCTTTCTTGGTGGACCCACCGTTTCAAGTGTCTTTCTTGGTGGACCCACCGTTTCAAGTGTCTTTCTTGGTGGACCCACCGTTTCAAGTGTCTTTCTTGGTGGACCCACCGTTTCAAATGTCTTTCTTGGTGGACCCACCGTTTCAAGTGTCTTTCTTGGTGGACCCACCGTTTAGGGTGTCTTTCTTGGTGGACCGACCGTTTCAAGTGTCTTTCTTGGTGGACCCACCGTTTCAAGTGTCTTTCTTGGTGGACCCATCGTTTCAAATGTCTTTCTTGGTGGACCCACCGTTTCAAGTGTCTTTCTTGGTGGACCCACCGTTTCAAGTGTCTTTCTTGGTGGACCCACCGTTTCAAGTGTCTTTCTTGGTGGACCCATCGTTTCAAGTGTCTTTCTTGGTGGACCCACCGTTTCAAGTGTCTTTCTTGGTGGACCCATCGTTTCAAGTGTCTTTCTTGGTGGACCCATCGTTTCAAGTGTCTTTCTTGGTGGACCCACCGTTTCAAGTGTCTTTCTTGGTGGACCCATCGTTTCAAGTGTCTTTCTTGGTGGACCCACCGTTTCAAGTGTCTTTCTTGGTGGACCCATCGTTTCAAGTGTCTTTCTTGGTGGACCCATCGTTTCAAGTGTCTTTCTTGGTGGACCCACCGTTTCAAGTGTCTTTCTTGGTGGACCCACCGTTTCAAGTGTCTTTCTTGGTGGACCCATCGTTTCAAGTGTCTTTCTTGGTGGACCCACCGTTTCAAGTGTCTTTCTTGGTGGACCCATCGTTTCAAGTGTCTTTCTTGGTGGACCCATCGTTTCAAGTGTCTTTCTTGGTGGACCCACCGTTTCAAGTGTCTTTCTTGGTGGACCCACCGTTTCAAGTGTCTTTCTTGGTGGACCCATCGTTTCAAGTGTCTTTCTTGGTGGACCCACCGTTTCAAGTGTCTTTCTTGGTGGACCCATCGTTTCAAGTGTCTTTCTTGGTGGACCCATCGTTTCAAGTGTCTTTCTTGGTGGACCCACCGTTTCAAGTGTCTTTCTTGGTGGACCCACCGTTTCAAGTGTCTTTCTTGGTGGACCCATCGTTTCAAGTGTCTTTCTTGGTGGACCCACCGTTTCAAATGTCTTTCTTGGTGGACCCACCGTTTCAAGTGTCTTTCTTGGTGGACCCATCGTTTCAAGTGTCTTTCTTGGTGGACCCACCGTTTCAAGTGTCTTTCTTGGTGGACCCATCGTTTCAAATGTCTTTCTTGGTGGACCCATCGTTTCAAGTGTCTTTCTTGGTGGACCCATCGTTTCAAGTGTCTTTCTTGGTGGACCCATCGTTTCAAATGTCTTTCTTGGTGGACCCATCGTTTCAAGTGTCTTTCTTGGTGGACCCATAGTTTTAAGTGTCTTTCTTGGTGGACCCATCGTTTCAAGTGTCTTTCTTGGTGGACCCATCGTTTCAAGTGTCTTTCTTGGTGGACCCACCGTTTCAAGTGTCTTTCTTGGTGGACCCATCGTTTCAAATGTCTTTCTTGGTGGACCCATCGTTTCAAGTGTCTTTCTTGGTGGACCCACCGTTTCAAGTGTCTTTCTTGGTGGACCCATCGTTTCAAGTGTCTTTCTTGGTGGACCCACCGTTTCAAGTGTCTTTCTTGGTGGGCCCATCGTTTCAAGTGTCTTTCTTGGTGGACCCATCGTTTCAAGTGTCTTTCTTGGTGGACCCACCGTTTCAAGTGTCTTTCTTGGTGGACCCACCGTTTCAAGTGTCTTTCTTGGTGGACCCATCGTTTCAAGTGTCTTTCTTGGTGGACCCACCGTTTCAAGTGTCTTTCTTGGTGGACCCATCGTTTCAAGTGTCTTTCTTGGTGGACCCATCGTTTCAAGTGTCTTTCTTGGTGGACCCACCGTTTCAAGTGTCTTTCTTGGTGGACCCACCGTTTCAAGTGTCTTTTTGGTGGACCCACCGTTTCAAGTGTCTTTCTTGGTGGACCCACCGTTTCAAATGTCTTTCTTGGTGGACCCACCGTTTCAAGTGTCTTTCTTGGTGGACCCATCGTTTCAAGTGTCTTTCTTGGTGGACCCACCGTTTCAAGTGTCTTTCTTGGTGGACCCATCGTTTCAAATGTCTTTCTTGGTGGACCCATCGTTTCAAGTGTCTTTCTTGGTGGACCCATCGTTTCAAGTGTCTTTCTTGGTGGACCCATCGTTTCAAATGTCTTTCTTGGTGGACCCATCGTTTCAAGTGTCTTTCTTGGTGGACCCATCGTTTCAAGTGTCTTTCTTGGTGGACCCCTCGTTTCAAGTGTCTTTCTTGGTGGACCCATCGTTTCAAGTGTCTTTCTTGGTGGACCCACCGTTTCAAGTGTCTTTCTTGGTGGACCCATCGTTTCAAATGTCTTTCTTGGTGGACCCATCGTTTCAAGTGTCTTTCTTGGTGGACCCATCGTTTCAAGTGTCTTTCTTGGTGGACCCATCGTTTCAAATGTCTTTCTTGGTGGACCCATCGTTTCAAGTGTCTTTCTTCGTGGACCCATCGTTACAAGTGTCTTTCTTGGTGGACCCATCGTTTCAAGTGTCTTTCTTGGTGGACCCATCGTTTCAAGTGTCTTTCTTGGTGGACCCACCGTTTCAAGTGTCTTTCTTGGTGGACCCATCGTTTCAAATGTCTTTCTTGGTGGACCCATCGTTTCAAGTGTCTTTCTTGGTGGACCCACCGTTTCAAGTGTCTTTCTTGGTGGACCCATCGTTTCAAGTGTCTTTCTTGGTGGACCCACCGTTTCAAGTGTCTTTCTTGGTGGACCCATCGTTTCAAGTGTCTTTCTTGGTGGACCCATCGTTTCAAGTGTCTTTCTTGGTGGACCCACCGTTTCAAGTGTCTTTCTTGGTGGACCCACCGTTTCAAGTGTCTTTCTTGGTGGACCCATCGTTTCAAGTGTCTTTCTTGGTGGACCCACCGTTTCAAGTGTCTTTCTTGGTGGACCCATCGTTTCAAGTGTCTTTCTTGGTGGACCCATCGTTTCAAGTGTCTTTCTTGGTGGACCCATCGTTTCAAGTGTCTTTCTTGGTGGACCCACCGTTTCAAGTGTCTTTCTTGGTGGACCCATCGTTTCAAATGTCTTTCTTGGTGGACCCATCGTTTCAAGTGTCTTTCTTGGTGGACCCATCGTTTCAAGTGTCTTTCTTGGTGGACCCATCGTTTCAAATGTCTTTCTTGGTGGACCCATCGTTTCAAGTGTCTTTCTTCGTGGACCCATCGTTTCAAGTGTCTTTCTTGGTGGACCCATCGTTTCAAGTGTCTTTCTTGGTGGACCCATCGTTTCAAGTGTCTTTCTTGGTGGACCCACCGTTTCAAGTGTCTTTCTTGGTGGACCCATCGTTTCAAATGTCTTTCTTGGTGGACCCATCGTTTCAAGTGTCTTTCTTGGTGGACCCACCGTTTCAAGTGTCTTTCTTGGTGGACCCATCGTTTCAAGTGTCTTTCTTGGTGGACCCACCGTTTCAAGTGTCTTTCTTGGTGGACCCATCGTTTCAAGTGTCTTTCTTGGTGGACCCATCGTTTCAAGTGTCTTTCTTGGTGGACCCACCGTTTCAAGTGTCTTTCTTGGTGGACCCACCGTTTCAAGTGTCTTTCTTGGTGGACCCATCGTTTCAAGTGTCTTTCTTGGTGGACCCACCGTTTCAAGTGTCTTTCTTGGTGGACCCATCGTTTCAAGTGTCTTTCTTGGTGGACCCATCGTTTCAAGTGTCTTTCTTGGTGGACCCACCGTTTCAAGTGTCTTTCTTGGTGGACCCACCGTTTCAAGTGTCTTTCTTGGTGGACCCACCGTTTCAAGTGTCTTTCTTGGTGGACCCACCGTTTCAAATGTCTTTCTTGGTGGACCCACCGTTTCAAGTGTCTTTCTTGGTGGACCCATCGTTTCAAGTGTCTTTCTTGGTGGACCCACCGTTTCAAGTGTCTTTCTTGGTGGACCCATCGTTTCAAATGTCTTTCTTGGTGGACCCATCGTTTCAAGTGTCTTTCTTGGTGGACCCATCGTTTCAAGTGTCTTTCTTGGTGGACCCATCGTTTCAAATGTCTTTCTTGGTGGACCCATCGTTTCAAGTGTCTTTCTTGGTGGACCCATCGTTTCAAGTGTCTTTCTTGGTGGACCCATCGTTTCAAGTGTCTTTCTTGGTGGACCCATCGTTTCAAGTGTCTTTCTTGGTGGACCCACCGTTTCAAGTGTCTTTCTTGGTGGACCCATCGTTTCAAATGTCTTTCTTGGTGGACCCATCGTTTCAAGTGTCTTTCTTGGTGGAGAAGTCTCTCAAATCGTATTTGAAATACGCTAAATGAATCCTGGGCATATTTTTCTGATTTATTATAAGACATTTTTTTTTTCAAGTTAAAAAATCGAGTTTCACTCTAAAACGAATTTCGACCGCCCGATAAAACCCCAGAACAAGGGCTTACATAAAATATAGGACCGGAGTCGGGTTGTTGAGGGGATGGTAAGACTCAGACCTTGACGCTACTCGTCAGATCAGTCGTGTAATTTGTGTAGTCCTTTCCGACTTTTTTCTTTTCTTTCGGTTTTGTTCTGCCTGCAGTCAAAGCTGATTCCTTATGTTTTTGTTTCCACTTCGCCTGGTGGGGGCCCCTTAAATGCCCTTTGCCCCATTCAACCGCAAGGGGGTTGCAGGGCCCACGCGAACGGCTCTGGAGTACTAACCCCCCTCCACTTTAACCGCGGACGGTGCGAAGGGCTCACACCGCGCTCCCATCGGACATTTAATGTGCAGTGACACAAAGCGACACGGCGGAGGGGGGCGGGGCCTCGCGGAGACGACAGACACATCAATGTCACACGGTGGCTCCAGAAAGGAGCTCTGTCCACGTAGACCGATAATTTAAAAAAAAAAATAAAAAAGAGAAACAAATGGCGCTTGCGCCGCACACCAGAAATGGTTACCGGTCCGAAGTCACCCGAGGAAAAACTGCGTCGACCGAGGCTAGAGGGAGGGCGATAATGCTTTTGTGGAAGTGGCATCGTTTTATTGTACATTTTAAAAAAAAAAAAAAAAAGAAGAAGATTCCCCCCCCCCAACCCACTTCCCCCCAACCCACTTCCCCCCAACCCACTTCCCCCCAACCCACTTCCCCCCCCCCAACCCACTCCCCCCCACCTACTTTTTTTTTTTTTTTGCATTACATTCACATCCACACACGCGATTTCTCGGGTCCCCATTTTGATTGTCTTATGGTGTCACGCTACAAATTCCACCCGGGCCCGGAGGGCGCAAACAGACACAAAAGTGGTCTGGGTTTTAAGATGGTATAGAAAGTATTGATTTATTTCGGTCTAACGTTTGAAGCGTGTCTCAAAATGTGTTATTAGTATCGGCTATTGTATACATGAAAGTTGACTTTGACTTAAACAGGGGCGGTAAGCAGGGTTGACTTTGTCTTTAATAGAACCAGAAGTATAATGAGCAGGTGGAACAGGCAGAGAGACACAGTACACAGCTGGAACAGGCAGAGAGACACAGTACACAGCTGAAACAGGCAGAGACACAGTACACAGCTGGAACAAGCAGAGAGACACAGTACACAGCTGAAAAGAGGGCTTTTTAAAGATTTTTTAAAAAATATATATTGTAAAACCGGTGAAAACCCCATGCCCGAAGTAAAAGTGGTGCTATTTGAACCCTAACCCGGAAAAATTGATCCAGTGAGGGGCATTTCAAATGGGACAGTGCATCTATCAGCAAGCAAATGTTGGAGTTTGAGCACCCGGGGCTATACATAACTTGAATTCCCTCTGGTTATCGCGCTCAACAGGGTGTTCTGTTGGCCCAACTAAATTTCTCCCCCTTCCGTATTGTCCTATTATCAGCATAATGAAAGCCGTAGAAGGGGTAAACCATCAATCGAGGGCGCCGAAGGCTCCAGAACAAATGCATGGTTGGGGGGGGGGCGCTCGGAGGAGTGTCATTTAGTCCTCCAGAAAAGCTTTGATAAACTAAAAATGTAGTGATTCATTTTAGCGCATACCTAAATTTAGTTAGGCACCATTTGCGTACATAACCGAGAGCAACACCAATTAGATGCCTCTCATCCTTGCTGTTTTTATAAAATGATATACATCGTAGGTTATTACTAAAATAGTATTGTTGTTTTGTAAGGTATTTGATGTAAACACTCTATATTTCGTTTAAACTGCTTCATTAATGAATATATTAACACAATATATGAATATATATTTCCCTACAAATTGGTGTGCATCGCCAAAACGGAAGTAAACTAAACACCTTCCAATTATATCCCGAGTTTCACCAGATACAAAAAAGAGAGAAATAAAACTGTTTGGGAGCAAAATACTAAAGTACAACTTTTATCAATTGCTGCAAAATTTTATACTAATTACGATATTAAAAAAAAAATATAAAAAAACCACGATGACAATGTACAGTTAACACCATGTCGTAGTTTCAAAGTTGATATTGCAATAAAAGAACTAGAATTTGAAAACCTATTGCCCATGTTTGATAGTTGGCGAGAACTAATACAAAAATATATATAGGTCTTTATAACGAGGCTAAGTACATTCAATTCCTATTGTTTCGAGTAAAGGTCGCAACTTTCCCCCAAATAAGCCTGTAACATGCTACAAACAAAATATATTTATATACCGGTATAAAAAAAAAATAATATGTAAACATCATCAAATATAATATAAAGCTATTCCTTATTTCCACAATTTCCTTCATTTTATTAGATTAAAGCGACCATTTACAACTCTTTCAAAATGTTCTAAATGTGACAATTTCTTTATTTAAATTGTATTTTTGCTTCATATACTTTTTTTCTCTGGGGCTTGCGGGAAGTTGACTTTCTCAAAAAGGTGGGGGGGGGGGGGGGGGGGGGAGGTGGAAGTGACCACACCTACTGGAGAGATGCCTTAAAGCGATGTTTCCCAATGTGGGGCCCACGCCCCACAGGAGGGCATTTTGATTTAATTAAGGGGGCAATTGGAAAAGGAGCTGTCTAGAATTTGAAAATTACACTATTTCGCTCATTTTATTATTTCACTAATTACACTATTTCGCTCATTGTATTAATGACGATTCGTCAGTTTCTTAAATAATTTATATTTTAGCTTTATTGTTGTAAACATTTTCTCCGGTCTGGGGGGGGGGGGGGGGGGAGTGGGCTTGACTTTCCCCATTCCTACCCCCCCCCCCCCCTTTTTAGAAGATGCCTGAAAGAAATACTGGTGTGGTAGTCAACTAATTAGCGAAGTATAATGTCTGCAACATGCACCCTCGTTGTCATTGTGTGCCGGAGTGGCGTGGTATGTGCTATTCGCGCATGTAAAAAAAAGGAATCGCCCCACACCAACTTTGCCGTATTTCACGTTGGACAGGATTTGCTCTACTTAAAGGGATTCAGTTAAGAAATCGATAACCGTCGGGTGGCGAGCAAGCGCCCCGGCCAGGGCGAGGGCTAGTTCAGTGTTTGCTATTTATAGATTTCACTGTATTTGACGCTGGGGATAGGGGGTGCTATAGGCCGAGCCCCTACCGGTCACTTGTCAAAAGATCTAATAAGCTTATAGGCCTGTTACGATACTCCTTAATGAAGATGTCCCGCAGTAGACTTCAGAAAAATACGGGGAGGAGGAGGCGGGAGGTGGGGCAATACTATTCTAAGATATCAATAAAACAACAACTCCATGTTGAAAATATTAAAGATCTTTATTTAAATGGCTACACTGGAAACGACAGCTTTAAAACGTCCCCTAAAAAAAAAAAAAACATCACTACAATGACATTCAAACCCACGATCTGACCAAACTGACCCCACGATCTGACCCCCACGATCTGACCCCCACGATCTGACCCCACGATCTGACCCCCACGATCTGACCCCACGATCTGACCCCCACGATCTGACCCCCACGACCTGACCCCCACGACCTGACCCCCACGATCTGACCCCCACGATCTGACCCCACGATCTGACCCCACGATCTGACCCCACGATCTGACCCCCACGATCTGACCCCACGATCTGACCCCACGATCTGACCGCACGATCTCGACCTCCCAAGCCAAAACTCTCTAATGGTCAATACATTTCCATATCAAACATTCACCCTCCTTAATCTTGTTCACAACAAAGTTCATAGCCGAAGTTGGAAAGATTTTTTTTTTTTTTTAAATCTTTAAATCAGATTTATGTCTGGGTATAGTTTAAAGGTTAATTTAATTTCGATTTAATTAAATTTAGTTTAGTTCAAGGGTCATACCAAAGAAACAAAGAGGTTTTCTCTAACCAACACATCACATTCATTCGGGGCTTTCTATCTCCCTTGATCGATGGTTACATTATGAGCAATTGGATTTTACGACTTAAGAGATTTTTATTAAAATTCAGGCGCATACGCGACATCAAAATTCGACTACACATTTAACGGCATTAATATTACTATAATTTTTCGAGCTAGCGAATAGGCTGAATAGCGAAAGAAAATATTCACATAAATTTAAAAATGATTCCCACTTTCTACTTACTTTTAAATGAGGAAAAATTATTCTCTTAACATACATTTGGTATTACAAACATCAAGGTTAACTGGCCATTTTACACACACACACAAATTAAAAAATATGTGTGTGATATATATATTTACAACTCTCACTTCCAATGTTACAAAAAATCCCTTTCATTCCGAAGGCCCCAAGGTCTCATCTCGGATGCAGTCTAACAACGAGATTACCACCACGAGAAGAAACGTAATCTTCCTTGTTTGTATTTGATGAAGCGCATCTTCGGCCCCGTGTTTCCACACACACACACACCCAGAATCCATTTCACGGCTGTTGTGGAAACCTGCACCCGGGGGAGGGATAAGTACCCGGATCAAAGCCTCGGACAGCCAACACTGGCGTAACAAACGCGGTTAGTAAGTGTTCCTCCGGGGAGAGGTCAGCGCCGCGGCAATAATGACCACCGATGATGATAAAGAGGCGAGAGATGAAGGTGGATTTGATAAGCGGACCACGGGATGGACAACAGAGGCGCGAACGCGTCCCTGGAGAACAACGCCGCTAATGAGACGGGCTGGACATCAAATGCGGTGGTAGCCCACCGAAGACCCCTTGTTGAGTACTAAAGTAGCCACACGGGGGGGGGGGGGGGGGGCATTTTATCCGGTTAGGTTTGTGGAAAGATGGTTGCAGAAAGTCGTTAGGGCCACGGGTCATTAATAGGTTCCTGATAGAAAGCAGAAGGCTACGGTATGTCCGTATCAGTGTTCGAGTGTTGATCTTCCCCGCAGTGGTCAGTACCGACAGTTAAGCAACGTCCCCTCGGGTCATCATAGCTAATTATCTAAATCGGGGAATCGTCTGCCGCGCATTCGTCAGGTGCGCTTTTAAGTGATGCGTAAAGTAAGCGGAATGAATTGATTGTCTGGGTGTCTGGTATGTCTCTCTCGATCCTATGTGTATTCTCTTTCTCTCCGCCTGACAGCTTCTTTCTCTCGTACACACACGCACACTTTCTCTCTCCTCCTTCCCTCTCACAAATGTTCTCTCCACTTCACGTACTCTCCAGACCACTCTCCCCTCTACCCCCTCTCTTTCTTTCTTTATTTCTCTCTCTATCTGTCATCTCTCTCCCCCTCTATCTCTCTCTTGCTCTCTCTCTCTCTCTCTCTCTCTCACACATATACACTCTTAATGTTTCGTGAGCAAGGAATTAAATAAAAAAAAACACCATCAGGTGTGATTAAAGTCGACACGGCAAATGTACAGGGTGTTGGTTTCTAATATATTAACTGATGATCAACACATTTAATTGAAAACAAATATATAATTATTTAATTTCTTTACAGTTGTAAAGCTTCAGCTTCTACAAAGCCTCATAACACAAGCTTTAACACCTTGTCTCAAAACATAAGCCTTAACACCATCTACAAAGCCTCATAGCATACGCCGTAACTTCTTCTACAAAGCCTCATTACATACGCCGTAACACCACCGGATGGGGCAAGAAATACGTTCTCTATCTGGCTTTGGATTCTCCTAATCCCAGCTGTACTAATAAAAATAGCACTATACTCTCAGTGAGCTTAGTCACCAAATTTATTGAGATCAGAAAGCAATCTCCGAGTGACTACGTAAGTCGAAGTCCGATTTCTCTCTACTGATCCGCCTCTGAAACTGAACCAAAATATGGTTGTTTTAATGATTTGCAACACGCCAACGGTTCGTTCAGTATCATGAGAAGCTATAATTGTGTTCACTAATTAAAATTTAAAAAATCTGAACTACAAGAGCTTGAGGTAATCTGTGCCCACGTAGTGTCATGAAACCCAACTGACTGGCTGCGGGTGTATTGAAATTTTGAGAACCACCGTAAATTGGACGAATTCAGAAGCGTCGTTCAATAAAACAAAACAAAAACTTGCCACCCGCTTCATTTTGAGGAGCCGAGCGTGCGGAGGAGAAACAGATGTCAGTGGTGTCGGGGGATATTGCCACCACCAATGAGCAGACGATAAGATTATTTGATGACCCCTGAGGTGCAGACGTGTCTTGGTGTCATATCGGGGCAGCTCGGTCACAATTTGCTGCGGCTTCACCCGATGCAAGTAGCTCACTTATTTTAAGGAGGTGCTGGGCGAGAATGAGTCAGACAGACCAGACATTTCCCATTTGTCGACACGGCCAGCATGACCCCCCCACCCACCCACCCTAGGGACGGGATGAGCATCACTTGCTGACCGTGTCTCTAACACCCATGGACAATTTTCTTTTGGAAAGTCTGAAATTCTCGTTTGCTTGAACTTCAGAGACTAGCCCTCATTTTGGACTTCAGAGACTAGCCCTCATCTTGGACTTCAGAGACTAACCCTCATCTTGGACTTCAGAGACTAGCTCTCATATTGGACTTCAGAGACTAGCCCCCATCTTGGACTTCAGAGACTAGCTCTCATCTTGGACTTCAGAGACTAGCCCCCATCTTGGACTTCAGAGACTAGCCCTCATCTTTGTTCTTCAGAGACTAGCACTCATCTTTGACTTCAGAGACTAGCCCTCATCTTTGACTTCAGAGACTAGCCCTCATCTTGGACTTCAGAGACTATCCCTCATCTTTGACTTCAGAGACTAGCCCCCATCTTGGACTTCAGAGGCTAGCCCCCATCTTGGACTTCAGAGACTAGCCCCCATCTTGGACTTCAGAGACTAGCTCTCATATTGGACTTCAGAGACTATTCCTCATCTTGAACATTGTTTAACATTCCTCTTATATCTTTTAACCCCCCATATTTAACTATAATAGATGCTTTTTTTTTTTTATAAGTAGCTATTTGACAACTACACCTACACAACAGCCTTTTATATATAACATGTTAAATTAATTATATAATTGATTTCCAATCGCTGTTGACCAATTTGTGTATATTGTCATGATTTTGGTACCAATTTCAAATGTAATTTTCTCCAGTTCCCGGCGCACCTTACAGCTTGCAAGTCTTTGGTATATTGTTTAGTGTGCTGGTCTTCGAAGACGGCGTTTAATCTTTCAGAGATTTATTGTTCATCGATTTATCGATTCTGGTAATATATAAAGGTAAATATCGTGTCTGAGGAGGTTAAAAGATTGCGGCCTATTATGTCCTTTTTTCAAAAGCGGAGCGCAATTTACAACAGAGAAGACTGTTTAGAAAATAATTCCACACATTTCAAGTTTATTGTGTTTAACTGAGCAATGGTTTGCATTTTAAAACAACGAGGAGTTTTGTTGTATTATTTGTTACCAAAAATTGCTGTATAGGATATTTTTTTGTATATGCCATATTAAGTCTATGTACCGACATTATCCATTGTCGTTTTTATAAATGTTCATAGTCCCAAACTTCTGGTCTGTGGGCCACATTTGGCCCTACAATCATTTCATTTCAACCCACAATCTGATTGGTTCACAAAAATATTTAGATTTGACACAAAACGTATTCTGCGGTTACAAATACATTTTTCAACACTTAAATTTATGCCTGTTTGTATATCGACATACCGTGATACAGAGCCATCGCGTGAGTTTTAAAAACCACTGCACTTTTATTTATTTTTTTTTTTTTAAAATTTTATTTTAATTTTTTTTTAGCTAGTCATTGCTTTCTAACAAAATGTTATTATTTTTTCCGCATTTTAATTTGAGGCGCTTTAAATATTAGAAGCCCCCCGGCAACCGCAAGGGATGCAGGGAATGCAGTATAGGCCACGGCTCTGATACATTAAAAAAATCTTGGAACTATGAAAACGTTATTACTCACTGCTGTGGATTGCAAATGTTACGTCACAGCCGAGGAACTTGTTATATATAGAACAACAGCGCTGTAAGCACACGTGAAACTATATAGGTTTAAGGGTTAGTAGGGGAATGTAATCACATGTCAAGCTATATAGGTTTTGTCCTAGGCCTGGGGAGTGTGATCACATGTCAAACTATATAGGTTTTGTCATTGGCCTGGGGAGTGTGATCACATGTCAAACTATATAGGTTTTGTCCTTGGCCTGGGGAGTGTGATCACATGTCAAACTATATAGGTTTTGTCCTTGGCCTGGGGAGTGTAATCACATGTCAAGCTATATAGGTTTTGTCTTAGGCCTGGGGGACTGTGATTACATTCATATATTTATCTATAATTACATATACTCTGAGTCATATACATCTATTCTAAGCTTTCAGCTGGGACGTTCGCCACTTAGTGGTTTCTAACTGAATGATTTCTATGATTTTTCTTACATGAATTATGTAGCCGCAAACCCTAACCCAAGCCCCGGCCCATGCTAAACCAACCATTCCAATCAACAATAGAAATTTGATGTTTTGTGCATAATGATTGCCAGTTTTCAAGTAACCATGTAATAAATACTGAACGAGTAGTGTGAAGGGGTGGGGGGAGGTGGATGCACGCTATTAAATGACGTGAGAACTTATGACCATAGAAGAGCAATGAGCTATCGGTTTCACGATATCATTTCCAGCAGCTCAAAAGTCTGAATAATCCCGTGTCCATTAGGTCAAATACGGGCAGGAAATTTCAAACACTACAGGAGACGTTAAGATTCGATCAATCATTAAAAAAAAATCGAAACCAAAAAAAAATAATAAAAACACACTAAAACACACACACTCATCAAAAGTCCCATTGAAAGGGAATAGCGATTTTAGCACAAAGACAAAAAAGAGACGAGGATTTCGGTTGGATAGGGCAGTAATCAAGAGATCTGCTAATATTACTGTCATCAATATTGCTACATTAGTCTTGTCTTGAAAATTTTGAGGCAGGTTTAAATCCAACACAGAAAAAAAAAAAAAAATTTTTAAACTCAAGGCAAATATGGCACTCAAAAAACGTGTGTTGGGGGAGGGAGGGGGGGCAGGCAATAAATTTTCGATTAGCTTTGAAATCAATCCAGGTTTTGTTAATGTGGGCGCCATGCTGAGCCCGTGTCACATGATTGGCCCAGACACTTCAGGGTGTCCGGGCCATCTTGTTGGGCACCTTATTGTGTCACAAATTTGCTGGCCGGGCAGTGGTATTAAGGGATTATTTGTCGCAGACGACATCCGATCGTTTGCTCGGAAATTGCGCCGCTGTGTGCCTCGCCCAGGTCGCCGATACAAATCCCTTACAATTTTCATTTCTGATGATGTTTTTGGTTTCTTTTAGGGTAAGGGGTGGCTGCGGGGATACGGAGGAGCTGCGAAATCCAAAAACACATTTTACGACTCCGCCTTTACATGAACTTAGGGACCATCTAAAAATATCGTCACGCTAATTGGGCCGATTGTGAACACCACACTCACATCCTAAATTCCTGTATCGTCACAAATTCTTCACACTAATTAAACATTGTCCCTAATGCTGTTCACCACCCCACAATTTGTTTTTGGTCGGTGACGTCATTATAGACGGCCGGTTGTAATCCCCATTACAATCTATGCCTTCATGTGATAAGGTTTTTTTAATGTAATTTTTAAAATCATTTTTTTTTTGTATTCAAAATTAGAAGGGAAAAAAAAATTAATTAATCAACAAAAAAATTAGCTACTTTGTTAATAGTATTACTTTTTATACTATAAACTTCCTAAGGCAATGAATGTATATTATCTTTTGGCATGATTTTGAATCGGTTTTTAAAGAAATTTGACACCTAACTACTTATAACCCTGGATCTTTAAATGCTGAAAACATATTTCTTTAAAATATAACTTCCGTTTTAAAGGATTTTTTAAAATAAAATATGATTAATATTAAGTTTTCAAAATACATCTTATTGTATTTCTTTTTATTTCCTACTTAAAAATATTTCCTAAATTCATAATCATTGTTCACGATACATATCTCTTACCACGTCTGAATAAACTATTTATTTTACGTTTAAAAAAATAAATAAACATATTATGTTCAACGCTGATTTTAAAACCCCGAGCATATGTGTGTGTGCAGTGTGTACAGTTGAAATGTTAACTGGTGGACCAACGGGAAAGCATTTCATTAATAGAAAAGGTAATTAATTTAAAAAGTCACTAAATCTCATGTCCTTAATCGAGGTGGACAGACACATGCACACGAACAAACTCAACACAATCATCATATTTATGTACAGGTGTTTATTTGTGTTAAATTGTATGAGGACTTTCATATAGAGAATATAAAGAAAAATGAAAACGATAAATTATTATGAACATTTTAATGATAGACTGAATTGACACAAAACAAAACGTCTTCATCGGTGAGATGAAAATCAACAGAAACATCTCAAAAGATGAAAGCTTCATTTTTTTTATTATTGTTATGATTTTTATTACAAATATATAACATAATTTCTTTATGGTAGAAATTATTTTGAACATTTTAATGATAGACTGTATAGACACAAAACAAAACGTCTTCATAAATGAGATGAAAATAAACAGAGACATCGCAAAAACTGAAAAGCTTTATTTTTTTTTATTATTGTTACTACAAATATGTAACATAATTTCTTTATGGTAGAAACCACTTCTTTGTTTGCCGTCTCTGCTTCATCTAAACCTTGACGGGAACCTCGCACAGAAATCGTGTCTTGGATTCTGTGTTGTGGCACGGGTAGTCCCCCATCCTCCAGTCGTACTCCCGGGACAGAACGAGACAATTCCTAGATCTATTCTGGCTTGGCTGCCTCTCGCCCCAATCAAAGTACTCCGGGTTGTTAAAACTGAACCTTGTCTTCCACGTCCCCTCCTCAGCCTCGTCAGTTCCGCCGATGAGCACCGCGTCCACGTTCGGGTTTTTCAAAGGTATTAAGTTCTGAAGAACTTTGAGCTCGGCGTAGTCGCGGAGCTCCGCGAGGTACCCGCCGAAAAGTTCACAGGTCGCCTGAGCCACGAGCGAGTACTGAAACTCGTAATTGGACAGGTAATAATGCTTCAAGGGCTGCTCGATAGGGAAACCGAACAGAGAGTGCCGTGCGCTGCTCATCCTCCTGTCGAATTTCACCTGAGCCTTCTCCACTGTCGCTAGTTTCTCAGTGAGGTTCTGAACGGCCGCGCTGACACGATGCAGCTCCCTCGTCAGTTCATCGATGCCTGCAGATGCCGCCTTCGATTCGTCGGCCATCTCCACGTTTTGTCCTGATGGGGATAAGTTTGTCTTAGTTCCGGGTGTAGTTGATGCCTTTCCTCGACTTGGGGTCGTAAACACGTCAGAATCATGTAATGTCACTACACTTATTGACTTTTCCAGGAAGACGGGGTATTTGGAAGTGCTGAGACCTATAAATGTGCATAAGTAGGTTCCTGTGTCTGACTCTTGTGGGTTATTAATAGTATAATTCAGGTAAGAAAGGCCTTTAGGATCCGCTTTTCCGTAAATACTGAAGTTCTCCTTCGATACCTTAAAAGGGGGTGAAAAAAAAATACTATTTCAGTTACTTCCCCTTAAAATTATATCCGACATGAAAATAAATGTAAATAATTATTACCCCATACTCACCACCAACTGGTGAATTTTGTTGATTGAATCCACGATAAAGCGTTTTTAGATTCACCCAGCTTTATAGGAAATGCGTATATGTAGCCGATCTGCTTACAGAGATCTGCTTATTGCGCATATGTATATAATTTATACCCGTATATCGTTTCAATACGTACGTTAGTGCCGGTCCGGAGGTTGACCGTCTCAATTTCAAATCTGCCGACGTATGGCTCCTTATCTCTGATACGGAACAGGCTGAGCATCATCACCCGGCTTAAGGGCTCCGTAGCTTTAGGGGAAAACGTACACCTGATGTTTAGGCGGGGCGTCCGTCCCTCTTCTACGGCCCTGGGCTCTATCGTAAACTGCAGCGCCGTGTCCTCCTCGGCCGGAGCGTCTTTTCCGGGCGGTTTATCCGTTGCCTTGCCGTGGATTTCGGGTCCGGCGGTTGTCGTGGATGGTAGCTGGCAGCTGGCGGCTTCGTTTGCGGGTCGTGGGGGAGACTCATCTGTTGTTGTTGTTGTAGTGGTGGTTGATGACGTCGCAACCACAGTTGTAGATGTGACAGCTAGAAATTAACGTGTTATAAATAATTATATATATATTTTTAAGGATATTTTAACGGTTGTTTTGTCTAAAATTTGATTGTTTCCTTGGTACACATTAATGTTACGTGTATATGTTTAGGATAAAGTTTAGATATATAAATAAACACACATGAAAAAGTAAATGGAAACGTAATGTATTGCTATATGCCAGTCAAGCAAAAAATAACATCTGTGAATGGTAGCTGGAGTTTTGCTACATTTCTTAGAAAACTTTTGTTTATAGACGCGATACATACATTACGAATGATAAGATTGACAATAGCTTTATAGAATTCAGTGCTTTATACAAACTTGAAAATTTGTTATTAGATAAATTATTTACTTAATATTTGAAAGTTATTTTAAAAAAAGGGGATTGGGGCTTTTCTCTTGCTTCTTTCTTGGAAAAAAAAAGGGGTGGGGGTTGGTTGGGAAAAGTGGTGTAATTGATTTTTTTAAAAGGAAAAGACACAATTCTAATTATATTATTATCAGAATACAATTTTAATTCTTCTAACTTTTCTTTTCTTCTTAATTCTTTTTTTTTTTTTTTTTTTTAAATCTTAAGTCTGTAGAAAGTATAAAGGAATATTGGTTGCTCCAGTTTTAAAGAAATTAACAATAAAAGCATTGATAATTCGGTCGATTGATACAACTGCATGGTAGAGTTTTGAGTGATGTTGTCAGTGATGTTGTTAGGGATGTTGTCAGTGATGTTGTTAGGGATGTTGTCAGTGATGTTGTTAGGGATGTTGTCAGTGATGTTGTTAGGGATGTTGTCAGTGATGTTGTTAGGGATGTTGTCAGTGATGTTGTTAGGGATGTTGTCAGTGATGTTGTTAGGGATGTTGTCAGTGATGTTGTTAGGGATGTTGTCAGTGATGTTGTTAGGGATGTTGTCAGTGATGTTGTTAGGGATGTTGTCAGTGATGTTGTTAGGGATGTTGTCAGTGATGTTGTTAGGGATGTTGTCAGTGATGTTGTTAGGGATGTTGTCAGTGATGTTGTTAGGGATGTTGTCAGTGATGTTGTTAGGGATGTTGTCAGTGATGTTGCGAGGGATGTTGCGAGTGACGTTGCGAGTGATGTTGTGAGTGATGTATATCTTGATGAAATGTGAACAATTATTTGTTCATGTTTATTTATTTTAAAGTTCATTTCAGCAATTCTTTTTAAAATAATATTTTTTAAAAAATCACTTTAAGATCATTATAGATCCCCAAAAATTCAAATGTTGGCATTTAAAATAGTTTTGTTTATTAATGTCTCTTTACAGAGTCATTTTGTATTCGGGTTTGTCTGTGTAGAAAATGTGTCGCTTTCATTTATGTAATATGATGGGATGAAAAGAGACCTATTGTAAAATGGTACCATGATGCCCTCCGACAAAGACTACTCACTTGTACTTATTCTTAAGACGTGACCTAACATTTACACCACCCCCTCCCTTTCCCCAGATTCTTTAATTACACATCTATACTTACCGCTTCCCACCGGGACACAAGACAGGAAGAAGATCCAACTCATCCATTTTGAAAACGCCATATTTTTATGTTTCGACTTTAAAAAATTGCAAGAATAAAGACGTCCAAATTTTTCATCGAATCTAAAGTTTCTCAGATCGTTTGAGCTTGAGAAAAGATGACTGGAAATTGGTACATTTATACGGTGTCAAGTAAGTTTGTATCCCTATCAAAGATTAAATAGGTCAAGCACAAAATAATTGTTTGTAAAAATTTTTATATATAATTTTTTTTGGGTCTGTTTGCAACTTGGTTTATTTTGTTGTTGTTGTTTTTTTTTTTTTTTGCACCGTTCCACAAGTTAAACAATTTACACTTCAATACCTCAAGCAAATTAATTGTAAATAATAATTCTTATATGCTTTAAAATTATGTACGGATCTTTTCCCAACCGAGGTTGCGTCAAATGTGTGACACCGCTGGTTTTGACTTACATTATGATCCTAATTTGAGAGGGTATGACTCAATACAAGTGCTCACTTGAGCATCATCGTTAGTGAGCCTGTTATAGAACGTCACCGTTGGTCTCACAGTCAACGATGTGCGAGGCTAAGCTTTTAGCACAGACGCACCAAATTAACGTTGTCTTGGCTTTGAGAACAGACACACATGTTCATGTAGACTTAGCTTTTAGAAAAGACACAAATGTTAACGTAGAGACTTAGTTTTTAGAACAGACACACATGTTAACGTTTAGCTTTTAGAACAGACACCAGGTTAACGTAGACTTAGCCTTTACAACAGACACACATCTTAACGTATAGACTTAGCTTTTAGAATAGACACACATGTTATATAACGTAGACTTAGCTTTTAGAACAGACACACATGTTAACGTAGACTTAGCTTTTACAACAGACACACATGTTCACGTAGACTTAGCTTTTACAACAGACACACATGTTCACGTAGACTTAGCTTTTAGAATAGACACACATGTTATATAACGTAGACTTAGCTTTTACAACAGACACACATGTTCACGTAGACTTAGCTTTTACAACAGACACACATGTTCACGTAGACTTAGCTTTTAGAAAATTGAATACAATTAAATAAAAATCTATTCTTTAAGGTAAATGGATCATGGGCGAGCCTCTAAAGTTTATCTTGAATCGAATATAAATAATTCCTCAAATAAGATTGGGCAGCGAAAAAAGAAAGTTAAACGCAAAGACACCAGCATCACAGTCTCAGAGGTCATCAGAAATCACAACATCAACCAGACACAGAAGAATCCCAAGAAGGAGAAAAAAAATCAAATCTATCGAGATCACAGCTCACAACGTAGAGAAAAACAAACATAATTCAAACCTCGAACCTTAGAATTATAACAATATCACAATTGTGTACATCATTGCATCATACAACAAACTTAACACATGTCATCAGTTTTATAATACCCATACATATGTCGCTTGAATTATTTTTTTTTTTTTGTAATGTCTTTTTTTTTCAAGATGGCCTCGAGAGTTCTCTTCCTGTCATAATTTGGGTCAAGATTTCAAAAGAAAATGTAATAGCTGTAAACTAGTTCACGACTTGCCCAATTGCGTTTTTCGGCAATACTTTTGTAATTCCACAATGCAACTGTTCATATCAGTGACTTAAACAGTTTGTAGGTTGCAGAAGGTTGCAAATGATGGTAGATAGTTATGTTTCGTTGTTTTGTGTGTGTGTGTGGTGTTGTTGTTGTTTTTTAAATGTTTGTGCTACTTTTTGTTATTCATTTGTAAGATAAAAATTACATGAGCTATCCATTGACCGACAGCACAAACATATTAGATGACTTTTTTGTCCAATCTTGTTTATAAAAATGCACTTGATACTTAATGTCATAATCATCATTTTTAACCCATTTTACAGCGCGGCACACACTCTCTATTTCAAAAGATGCATCCCACACCACAACCTCAACGCTAAACAATGTTAATAAAAAGTCAAATCAACCTGATTTTATGTGCCTCCTCGCACCCCTGGACACTGCCTAGCGCACCCCCACCCCAGAGGATACGGGTTACCCCTGGTTGCGAACCCATAAATCAGGGCAGAAGGGGTTTGTGCGTGGGGGGTTTCAGTGGTCAGCACAATTAAGACGTTGTTATGGAAAGAACCTTCAGTTGTAACAAGCCCAGTAACTAAACAGAAGCCCACATGTTTCATTTTGTGTGTGTGTGTGTGTGTGCGTGTGTTAGTTTGTGTGTGTTAGTGTGTGTGCGTGTGTGTGTTAGTTTGTGTGTGTTAGTGTGTGTGCGTGTGTGTGTTAGTGTGCATGTGTTAGTGTATGTGTCAGTGTGTGTGTGCGTGCGTGTGTGTGTTAGTGTGCATGTGTTAGTGTATGTGTCAGTGTGTGTGCGTGTGTGTGTTAGTGTGCATGTGTTAGTGTATGTGTCAGTGTGTGTGCGTTAGTGTGTGTTAGTGTGTGTGTTAGTGTACATGTGTTAGTGTATGTGTCAGTGTGTGTGTGTGTTAGTGTGTGTTTTAGTGTGTGTGGATGGGTGTGTGGATGGTTGGGGGTGGTTGGGGGTGGAGGAATTTTCGGTCATGATAAATTAAATTTAAAAAAAACTCACCTTGTTTTCGTCCGTGTTGCAGAAAGTTAAAGGAAGCAAGCACAAAAATCTTTTCCAAGAACTTAAGGTGAACAAAAATAAATTGGTTCATTCTGTCTACCGCCTTTTACTATAAAAATAGACACGGGGGGGGGGGGGGGGGGAAACTCTTCATACTTTCATAAGGCAGTGGGGTTTGTATGGAAAAAAAAAGGGGGGGGGGCTGGAGAAAAGCGGGGTTATAAGCATAACTTTTGTGCTGAAAAGTAAGTAATCCTTATAGACATAGGTGATAAAGTGGGAAGTGTTAAAAAAATATAATCATAATTTTAAAAAAAAATTAGTTTAAAAAAAAAAAAGCATAAATGTTCAAACAGCTCTAAACAAAGCTCATAAAAGACAAGGGAAGCTACTCCCTCCGTATAGGTGACCTAAAAACTAAAGAGAGAATTTCAAACACGTCGTTCATTTCAAAGCGGATTTTCACCAACTTAGCTTAACTCAGCATAGGAGTTCGAAAAGATAAAGCATCAACGACAGAAAATATTTTTTTTAAAATCCTGTTCCAGATGTTCGTCAATGCCGTGCGAAGACGAAGATGACCAAGGCTTCCACTTGAGTAGTAGCCTTTACTTGAATTGTATTTGTTTTAAAGTTAGGGCGAGTTGCTCAATTCGTCAGCCTCACTCTCTCGTCCTTTCCTATTTGTTCCGATGGCATGACTAAGTCAAGACGACTGGCAATAGACCAGGATGCAGTAGATGACCAGCACTATGCTCTTTATGCGATCTATGTCACATGCAGGCGTATTCTGGGTCTGTTTTCTCTTAGATGAGTTGAGACTAACTTGGGATTGTCCAAATAGTGCATAATGAGAGGATGATCAACTTAGATCAGAACCTAACAAGAAGATCACATGCCTGCTACATCTTAAATAATGCAACAGGAGCAACGGTGAAATCACTTTGACGTGCATTTTGTAAACTTAACGAATTGGCGATAAGACAACTTGAACGTTTAACAGCAGGTTTCAGTAATAACTTAAGATTGGACAATGTGGTAAGATTGGACTATGTAGTATTAGTAAGGTTGGACATTGTGGAAAGACTGGAAATTGGGGTAAGATTGGACAATGGGGTAAGATTGGACAAAAAGACACTTACTGATTGCAAAGTCTTCAAACTGCAATCCGAAAACCCACTTACTGATTGCAAAGTCTTCAAACTGCAATCCGAAGACCCACTTACTGATTGCAAAGTCTTCATACAGCAACCCAAAAATCCACTTATTTATAGGTTGTAAAAAAAAAATCCATTTCGAGTTGCTCACGTCCATCGTATCGGTGAGATCAGCATCAAGTTCTGATCCTCGCTCACTCTCAGCAAGGTAAATGACACCCTCGTCAAACCGAGCAATGACCCACCCCCCTCCTTTTCCCACCTCATAAGGGGGTCACGGTTCGAGCCTCATTTGTCTTTCTCTGCTTACACAACCGGATCAGTAACATCGGGGTTTTCCTTTTTTTTTAAAAATATTTATTTTTGTTGTTAAATATTATGTTTGGAAACTGTTCAACGGGACACCGGTTTGACCTCCGCAAACACTCGGCGGCCTGCTCAGCCACCCGTTTCACACCTCTCGTTACACACGTGTGCCAGTGTTGTTTTCTAAAATGTATTTATAACTTGTCTCGTTCGCTTTGTAGTGTTACATAACACACCAGTGATCAGTTTTTAGGGGAAAGGGAAGGAAAATTCCCGATAACTGTGCTAAATGAGATGATTAAAACAAAACTATCGTATGTACGTGTGGCTCGTAATATTTTCTTTTGTTTTTCTGTATTGGTTGGTGCAATAAATCTGCGGTGTAAAAAAAATGGGGGGGGGGGTTGGGGGGCATCAGACTGAAAGGCAACAAAACAAACAAATGATAACTTACTTCGAGTATAATTGTCAACGTTGTGTTATAGCTCTGAAACAGTTCCTGAGTCTACCGCCTGGAATAAAGTGTTAGAGACATGGTCGATAACTTTTGACTGCATTTGACTTTGAGCAATGGACTTTTGACTATATTACGTGAAATGCATGAGGGCCGGCTCCCTAACACAGAAACCTTGCCTGTGTCTACCAGAATCTGATGAAGAAGTTAGAGGAAGGGACCGGGACAAGGACCTGGGACCGTCTCAAGCAAAGCGGTTGACAAGTTTAGACAGAAGGAAAACAATGCCAAATTTCGATTAGTTTTAATGAGTTAATTTAGAATATAAGGTGAGTTTAGTTCAGATCTTTTAGATAACATTAGAATTAGTTTTAATCATAGTTTAGTTTAAATTAGTTTAAACTATTTAAGAATTTATTAGATTGATTTAGATTCTTTTAGATTACTTTAGATGAATTTACATTAGATTATAGTTTTGTTTAATTTAGATTACTTTAGTTAAAATTAGTTTAGATTAATTTCGTTAAAATTAGTTTAGTTAAAATGAGTGTATATTAGTTTCGTTAAAATTAGATTAGATTAGTTTAGTTAAAATCAGTTTAAATTAGTTTAGTTAAAATTAGTTTAGAGTAGTTTAGTTAAAATAAGTTTAGATTAGTTTTTCAAAAATTAGTTTAGATTAGTTTAATTTTAAACAAGGTTAGTACTGTCCTGCTCCACGCCTTAGGACTCAGTTTATTCTTAGACCCACCCCCCCCCCCCCCCACACACACACACCATAAAGTAATCTAAACAAAATTATACTATATTACACATACAACAAAGGAATTTTGACTATTTTAGACATTGAGCCAAGACTTTTGACTATATTAGACGAGATGAGACAGGATAGGCTCCTTAAATCAGAGCAGTGACTATGTCTAGCAGAAACTGATGAAGAAGATAGAGACATGGATACCGGCTCTACACCTAAATCTTTACTCGTACAAGTGTTGAAATCTTTACTCGTACAAGTGTTGTGAGAGTTTGGACTGCTGTGCTTCCGCTGTGTATAAGAATACGTTTTTCGTAGTCTATTTACCCTCCAAGGAGCCATTCGGTTGGTTTAGTTTAACATTGACTAACCTAAACAAAACTAAACTAATCTAAACTAAATTAATCTAAACTGACGTATAATCTTTTAAATAATAAAATAATATTGACTACTCTAACCAATCTTATCTACACCAAATTAATATCATCTAAACTAAATTAATTAATTTTAAATAAACTTAGCTAATGTAGCCTATAGTATTACATAGTAAACTAAACTAAAATAAAGTTGATGTGTGGGGCTATGTCACCCTGGTTGTTGTTGATGTGTGGAGTTAAGTCACTCTGGTTGTTGTTGATGTGAGGAGTTATGGTCACCCGCGTTGTTGTTGTTGATGCGTGGAGTTAAGTCATTATGGTTGTTGTTGATGTGTGGAGTTAAGTCATTATGGTTGTTGTTGATGTGTGGAGGTAAGTCACTCTGGTTGTTGTTGATGTGTGGAGTTAAGTCACTCTGGTTGTTGTTGATGTGAGGAGTTAAGTCACTCTGGTTGTTGTTGATGTGAGGAGTTATGGTCACCCGGGTTGTTGTTGTTGATGCGTGGAGTTAAGTCATTATGGTTGTTGTTGATGTGTGGAGTTAAGTCATTATGGTTGTTGTTGATGTGAGGAGTTAAGACACTCTGGTTGTTGTTGATGTGTGGGGTTAAGTCACTCTGGTTGTTGTTGATGTGAGGAGTTAAGACACTCTGGTTGTTGTTGATGTGAGGAGTTAAGTCACTCTGGTTGTTGTTGATGTGAGGAGTTAAGACACTCTGGTTGTTGTTGATGTGTGGAGTTAAGTCACTCTGGTTGTTGTTGATGTGAGGAGTTAAGACACTCTGGTTGTTGTTGATGTGTGGAGTTAAGTCACTCTGGTTGTTGTTGATGTGAGGAGTTAAGACACTCTGGTTGTTGTTGATGTGAGGAGTTAAGTCACTCTGGTTGTTGTTGATGTGAGGAGTTAAGTCACTCTGGTTGTTGTTGGTGTGAGGAGTTAAGTCACTCTGGTTGCTGTTGATGTGAGGAGTTAAGTCACTCTGGTTGTTGTTGATGTGTGGAGTTAAGTCACTCTGGTTGTTGTTGATGTGAGGAGTTAAGTCACTCTGGTTGTTGTTGGTGTGAGGAGTTAAGTCACTCTGGTTGTTGTTGGTGTGAGGAGTTAAGACACTCTGGTTGTTGTTGATGTGAGGAGTTAAGACACTCTGGTTGTTGTTGATGTGAGGAGTTAAGTCACTCTGGTTGTTGTTGATGTCCATTTTGTTCCATGACGTTTATGTTAAATGTTCATCCATCCAGAGAGAATGTTCTCGAATTGTTCGACTCCACTAAAACTGTTCAACTTTGATTCTGCAGCCCACCCTGTGTGTGACTCTATCACTTCCCCCCTCCCACATGACAGCAACTGCGCCAGTGGCGTAGCGAGCTTAACTCGCGCCCGGGGCACAATACCTTTTTAGCGCCCCCCATACCTTTTTAGCGCCCCCCTATTCGAAAAACCATACAATATTATTGTAAAATATACCATTTGGCGCCCCTTTGTGTGTAGCGCCCGGGGCATGATGCCCCCCCTTGCCCCCCTCACTGCGCCAATGAACCGCGCCCACTCCCCATGGTACTTACCTACTGAACCCGCTGTTGCATAACCAGACCACGCTCCAATGAGGCAAGTGCCACACAAGAATCGGGGGGGGGGGGGGGGCAGGTCGGAGAAATTGCGAACGCTCACAAGCCGCGTGAATCCACGAGAAACGGCGAGAATAGTAACAGAGCCACACAAAAAACCAACAACACATTAACTTTCACTTGCTTTGATCGTTACATAGTTTTTTTTTATCAGGGCGACGGACGGCAGACCATGATAGCCAGGCCACGTCCTGTCCTACATTAATTTCCAACAAGCGGATACGGAGGGTGGGGGAGGGGGGACGGGACAACGAATTCTTACATAACGTTTTATTGGGAGCAGTTTATGCGTTATCAAGATGAAAAGCTCGTATGATGCTTTTATTCAAAGCCACGGTTCTGTGCTCGTGGCTTTTAGGTCGGTTGTACTACAACAAGGGTCCCGGCCTGGGGGTGCTCGCAGCCCTAGATGGGGATAGGTGAAATTTCAGTTCGGGGGGGGCTCGAGATGACAATTCAGGGAGTGCAAGGTGTCATTTCAAGGGGCTGAGAGATGTCATTTCAGAGGGCTGTGAGGTTATATTTATGAGAGTGCGAGGTAGGCATTTCAGGGGGGTGCAAGATGGTATTTCACGAGTTGCTAGTTTATATTTCAGAGAGTGCAAGATGGTATTTCACATGTTGTTGTTTTTTTGTATTTCAGGGACTGCAAGATGGTATTTCAGGGACTGCAAGATGGTATTTCAGGGACTGCAAGATGGTATTTAAGGGACTGCACGATGGTATTTCAGGGACTGCAAGATGGTATTTCAGGGACTGCATGATGGTATTTCGCGAGTTGCTAGTTTTATTTTCAGAGAGTGCAAGATGGCGTTTCGCGAGTTGCTAGTTTTATTTCAGTGAGTGCAAGATGGCATTTCGCTAGTTTGAATGAAGAATAACTAAAAGTGTTAAGAAACCCTTATTTTAAATAATAATATGTTGATCGGGATGTACCGGTGGTTTTTTTTTAGTTTTGCCCGAGAGCTCAGCCGACCACATAACTTTTTTTAGAGAGTGCCGCAAGGTGAGTGAGTAAGTAAGAACAGGCAAAAGAGGAGACTAAGAGCTGCAATGGGGGGGGGGGGAGCGGTCACGTGTAGTGAGGATGGGAGTTAAGTAGTCGTGACTCCTTGAATCGCTGAATATGATGCTACAATGTGATTATTTGCTTACGTGCTTTTACTCCACATATCGAAAATACGATTCTCTAACGGCAACACATATTTTCCATATTGGCTGACCCCTACCCCACAAACCAAATCTCGAACAACAATAGAGTCACCTTAAATAGCTGAGTGGCACCATTGGTTGAGTTTAGCTGAGTGGCGCCATTGGTTGAGTTTAGCTGAGTGGCGCCATTGGCTGAGTTTAGCTGAGTGGCGCCATTGGTTGATTTTAGCTGAGTGGCGCCATTGGTTGAGTTTAGCTGAGTGGCGCCATTGGTTGAGTTTAGCTGAGTGGCGCCATTGGTTGAGTTTAGCTGAGTGGCGCCATTCGGTTGAGTCTTTTCCCCAGTGCCTCATTTAAAAACAAGAAAATTGGAATATGTTTGTAGTGAGAAGTATATAATCTTGGCGCCCCAGGTTTGCGCCCCATCTCACAACCCCTTTGACCAACAGTGCTCGGTAATTCGGCATGTATCACGTGGTACCCTCAAAATACTTCGCAGATTCAGCTGTTAAAATTCTCGCGGAGAAAAAAAAATAATACCCACACTGCCACATATTACCGGACACAGCCACAAACGTCACGTGCTCACATCTACGCAGTCTCTCCCAGCAGCATGCATGTGCGGAAGAGTCACTCCTGTGAGATGCGGGTAAGTGACAAAAGCCTCCCCTCCTTCCGCCTCCGACCCCTCCCCTCTTCCCGCCGCGACTCGTGTGGGATAAACACCTCAGTCCCGCGGCCCCCACTCGGAAGTGGCGCTTTGGTTTCGCGAGCGAAATTATGGAGGCGACGTGAATGAAAAGGCTAATTGATAGAATTAATGCAATTAATTTCACCACACAAAGCCCCGGGGGCGTTGCGCGATGGCCGACGTTGATGGAGCGCCAGTGAGAATGTTGATATGGTTTGAATTTACAATTTCTTTTGTGATTTTTTTTTTTTTTACATGCACACTTGTTAATAAGGACTAATAAAAACTGAAGAGAACAAAAAAAAAAATCCTTTTTTTAAAAAAAACAAATTATGCAACAAAAACAATTTGGATGGAATACAAAACGCAATAATAGTTAGCCCGCACGTTGTCGGAAATTTTCTAGACAGTGAACTCCAACACGATGAGGTGTGAGTGGATGACTTCCCCTCCCCTCCCCTCCTAGGTGCACGTGGCGTGCCTCTATTTTCGATAATTTGTCGTACGTCTGCCAAAGAAAACGAATCCTAGTGCAGCGGTCTTTGTTAGATCGCAGCTTCTCGAGTGCATCTTGTAATTAGGCGCTCCGCGACTGACAACTGCAACCCCCCCCCCCCCCCCCGCCCGCGACACTTCCAGAAATACGCTCAAATTCTCATTTAAATGCCCTCCCGTCCGACGCCCGCGTGATGATTGTATGTGGGCGATTAGCGGTCTCGGCCGATGGCTCGGTCATTGGTCGAGACACACGAGTTAGATAAAGTTAATCTCGATTGTACCCGTGTTCAACAAGAAGTGTCCGAGTGGCTTCATTCTTATTTTCTGCATGTTTGAGCTTGGCGTGATGGAGAGGGTGAGGGAGGAAGGTGTTTGTTGGAGCTGGGGAAGAAAGTGGGAGGAAGGGGGGAAAGGGGGGTGGGGGGTTGTTTGAGAGGTTGAAGGAGGAGGAAGTAATTGTTTCAAAGGATTCGCAATTTATTTGTTCTTGGTTGATGACAAAATGTAGTTGACGACGTGAATCCGGTTGTAGATAATCTTTTTGGTTTTTTAAAAAAAACGTTTTTTTTTTTTTGTTTTTTTGTTAAATGTAATTATTTTGATTTGAAGTTTGCTTTCTTCTGTCAATACTACTTGTACTTCACGGACAGAGTCAAAGGCGTTGTGGTCAAGGCGTTTACCCAGGGAAGTATCCAAGTCTCTCTCTCTCTCTGAGTGTCCCCGGAAACCACAGCCAGCAATGCTTCTTCTTTAGGCAGTCCAATCGATTTTTTAAATCCTTCATACTAACTTCGCTTTTTGTTCGTATGTTTGTTTAAGGCCAAATCTTCGGACGGCTAATTGACCCACTTCCCGTCATCGCACCGAGCTGAAACTTGAAACATAGACTCTTTGCTGATGACAACACATTCTATCAAATTTTAGCCTACCCCCCTCCACCCCCGACCACCAAAATTCATTTTTAACACTACCAGATGCCCCTGATTTTACGACTTAAAATTGCAGATAACTGCGCTCAATGAGATGCGTTTAAAAAACATATCGCAAATGCGTTTGGTGGTGGGTTTTTTGGTGTTTTTTTTTTACAGAAATGGTAAATCTGCGGTGTACAGGCGGGTGGGACATTAGAATCGTTGCGGGGCGTGGAAAAAATGTACGGTTTGCGTGCCGGCGGAGGGGGGGGGGGAGAGCCCTTATTGGGATTCTTATAACGTGCGTTACTAGTATGCTTGGCTTATAAAATTTTTAGCCCACCCCCTCATAGCTCGATATAACATTTAATAAATGATTCATAAGAAAATCTTTTATTTTTAGGGGTTGTTTAATTATCCATCTTTTTCCAGGAAATAATTCCTTATTCTGGTATTCAACCATTTTTTTTTTTTTTTACATTTTAATTAGGCGAAAGAAAACAGTACGAAAATAGTTTGAGCCTATTATATTATCAATATATATTTGACATCTGTAATGTCCTTTCTCGAAATTGGTTTGAAAGAAATTTGGCCAACGGAAGTTTAGTCGAATGGAAATTTTCATTCGAATGGAATGTTGGGGGAACGGGTATTTGTTCGAATAGAAATTGTATAGAATTTGTTGTCCTTGTTGAGTCTTAGAGGTGCGAGCTAGAAATGAGGAGATTTTTTTCACATGGATTTTCTTTCGAATTTTAAAATATTCACAACATTGCACAGTTTGCAACCATGTTTGACTTGTAGCTGCTAACAGTGATGTAGCTGCTAACAGTGATGTAGCTGCTAAGAGTGATGTAACTGCTAATACTCTGGACCTAAACAAAGCAAAGAACATAATCATGCATCAGATAGCTCCAAAATGTGGGTGAATAAAGTAAGGCTAAAAAACTGACGCTGTAGCTACACGTGACTATTCCCATAAAAGTTTGTCTAATTAGAAATTAAGTAATGTAACTATGGCAAAGAAAGGTCAACACTCTTCAGCTGAAATATTTAAAAACATTTTTATTCTTTTTTAAACGAACAATTTTTTTATTCGACCAAACTTCCGTTCGACTAAATTTCAGCTCTACCAAACCTCAGTTCTATCAAATTTCCATTCGACCAAACTTCGTCGATCGAGTTTTCGTCAATCAAATTTTGTTCAAAATAAAATTAAAATATTCCGTTTACCCTCTAATGCTTAGTGCTCCTGGTAGAAAAATATTGGAGTAGTTGAAATTTCAAACTTGTGTTGAAACTTCGTAGACTGTACGAATTAGCATTTTGTCGTCACCTATATTTTAGAGTTTGTGTATACGAATTCGGGTCCAGCCGGTTGCAGTTTTGTTACTGCCAGTGCGGGTCCGGGTATGTTAAGAAACTACCCGGTGGTTGCGGGTCGGGCATTTTAAGAAAACACCCGGTGGTTACTGGGACGGGCATTTAAAAAAGTACAACAGTTATTTAAATTTTCTATAATATTTTCCACCCAATGGGGAGAAGTGACAAAGTGCATGTATAGAACCAGTAGCAGTGTATGGAACCAGTAGACATCTATGGAACCAGTTGCCATGTATGGAACCAGTAGCCATGTATGGAACCAGTAGCCACGTATGGAACCAGTTGCGATCATGGAGGCATCAGAGTGTAAGGCTTAAAATCTCTATTATACTATAGCTTCATAATATAATCCTAACACGGCGGTTCTCAACATTTTTAGTGCCGAGACCCCTTTCATAACATTTGTAAAGTTGTGGCGACACACTACCAGAATTGTACGTTGAAATTGAGCAAAAAGTTTAGTTACGCTGGAAAAGGGGGGGGGGGGGTCAGAACCTTTTTTGTAGTTAAAAATTTGAAGGTGCTGTAATTTTGAATGCGTGTGAAGGGAAGCAGAAGTGATGGCTAAGAAAGGTGGAATGTTCTGAAGAGGGCGCTCTGTAAGTCAATACCCAGAATATATTTTTTTGTGAATAAATTCACACACCTGATTGTAGTTTTGTGTGGAAGCTTCCGGTGTAGTAATACTCGATACTTCCAGGTATCCGGGTTACTTCGCGGCTCAACCCTATTAGTGAGGTTAAATTTGTACCAGTTGCATGCATGTTTGAACCTGCAGTGAGACTGTCGTAGCTCATCACTGCGGTCTGACGGACTTTGTGCTTAGCAATCTGAAACGAGGGAAAAGAAATATGTCTTTGTTGTAATTGACTTCTAGGCCCCGAGTGCGCATGTCAGAAAGATGCTGTATAGATGTACTTCCTGTCATGCAGAGTCATCACCGCGGCGTGCCTTATAGTCAAAGCGTCAGCGTTGGGATGGAGGGGTGGGGTGGTTGGACATGGAGGGGTGGGGTGTATTACGTTAAAACACAAACACCCCGCGGGTGGTTTTGACTAACGAGGTATGTGCCAGGTCCGTGTTTTATCTGTCAAAGTGGTCATCGTTGACATTTATGGGCCGGTAACGGGGGTTGGGGGGTAGGGGGGGGGTGTTGTCATAAAGACGATGTTTCAATAGAGGGGTCAGAGGGATGAGGCATGCTGGGATGTTTGAGCACAAGCAGACGATAAAAAAAGGGTTATCTCATCTTTAATAACCGTAACAGGCTATGGGCGGAGTTTCGTGATTTTTCCCTGGGGGGGGGGGGAGGGGGGCTGTTTACTTTACGGCGATGAGTCTGTAACACAAAAATGAATTATATAATAAAGATAGTTTTAAATCTCAACAAACAGAAGGAAAAAAAGAAAGAAAAGGAAATAGGTAATATTTTGAAAGACCCTTATAAACAAAAAGACTCCTTTCACTAGAAAGTTGTTATTTAAAATCTGTTCAGTATTTTCTGTGTATTACACAGACAAAATAAAACTAATATTAATAGCAAACAAACAAAATTATAATGAAACTAATTCTGAAAACAACGGTACAAAAATGGGCATTAGTTTAACGACATTCTTTAAAGCCGTGTTGTAACTTTACTCCCCACCGTTACGCAACAGTAAAAGCTTTATTATTAGATTTACATTTACATGGGAAAACATTGAAAGGAAAAAAAGAAAGAAATTGCTTTCAATAGCTCTCGTAACGATTGGTGGAGACCCCCAGCGTGTTATAAACACCCCCCTCCCCCAACACCCCTCCCCAGATCTCGGTTTGTAAAGACCGACCGTCGAAAAGTGTAACCTCCAGTGACACTTAAATCCCAGACGATAAATGAACCATTGCCAGTTTCCGAAAGATCATCATTTCGGACATAATAACGGTGGCTATGATGGTGATAAAAAGCCCCGCCACAATGGATGACAACGTGGTTGCTACGGACGCGTTGTAATCCTACCTCAGGGGCGTCCCCGGCCAGCTCGGGGTGCTATCGGCCACATCTTAATGGAGCCTTTTTTTTTTTTAACGGTGGGCCATCCGGTGCAGGTTTTCTCTTTCGGTTACCAAGATTTCGGGAAGGTGGTGGGTGGGGGTTCAGGAAGGGTGCTGGTTGACAACTTTGGGACCTTCGGGGGTAGCCAAAGGTATTCAATGAGTACGTCCAATGGTTTTATCTCAAGAGTTCTATTTGAGAGAAGCCTTACTGACACACAACACTCAGCCACACGATCTAAAGTTCACCCAATCATTCAAACAGGACGATGAATGATTTGAGTTTGTATCAAGTTGTTTCTTTTTTTTAAATATTTTTTTATTCAAGATCATAAATTTGGAAATGAAAACATCACACAAACCAAACACTGACCGGAAATTGTGGACTTTATCAATTGTGGATATTTCCCATTGATTCCGTTTGTTTTTTTTTTTCCCTCCGTCGATACAGTTATTCAAATTGATTAAGTGTTTCTCATTCATCCGGGTTTTTTTAAATTTATCTAGTATTTCACCCTGATCCAAATCAGCGGTTATAATTAAATTTCCAATTTACATCTCTTTCACCACACCCCCCCCCCTTTTTTTTTTTCTCTCTCTCTCTTTCTATTTTCTATTTTATTCCTTATCTCTTTGCCAATTTTTTCTTTTAGTTTTTGCCATGATGTTGTTCTATTTTACTATACATATAACATAGTTGCAATATTGAAAAAAAAAGGATGTACTTTACACTTAAGTGAAGTGCAACTTCCAAAACAAAGTCCATAATAACAACAAACATACTAATCCAACCAATAATACTTCATTAGTTGAACAATTTTGGATGAATTTTAAATACATTTTGACCCCAAAAATAACGCATATAACAAGCGATAGTTAAAATAATGTTAACCACTTCAAACAAATAGCACGCGAGAATTGATAGCGGCCGGTGGTCTCTCAGCAAACCGTCCCTCTGGCGATTCTAACCCCCCCCCCAACCCACTCTCTTCCGAAAACTGTGATCACGTGACCCGATCGCGTGACGCCGCCTTCTCTATTATCCTGTCTCCCCCCCCCCCCCCCCCATATTTGAATAACGCCAAGCAAAATGGCCGCACCGCCGAGTATCGCTCAATTACACTGTTTAAATTGTCATTAGTATTTTTTAACGGAGGGGTCATCGGAAAAAGAAGAGCCGAAGAACGATGGAATTGCCCTAATCGGCCGGCCAAGTAGACTGCCGCACGGCAAGCTTCTTCCAGGTTTGATGGATGGACGGGGAAAAGGCCAAACCAGCGGTCAGCCGTTATTCACTCGACCAGCAGTCGATGCTTCATTGGGGTATTTTTAAAAAGGGGGGGGGGGGGGAGGGGGTAGAAACTGCTATTAAGGGAAGTCCGTGTAAGATTGCCAAATTGAGTGACTTGGATTTACGTTGTCCGTTTGGGGGGGGGGCTGCTTGTTTGCCCTTTTCCTTAATGATAGTGTTTTAGGGGGGGGGGGGTCAGGTTGGGGAGGGGGGGGGGGCTGTTGGAATTAATGGAGATGGACGCAGAGTTGGTCTTTTAAATATCGCTTTTTAAACAAGTTCGTCACTTGGTAGTTTAAAGGGATGTAAATGGAATAATCATTTTCAGCTTTTTTTTTTAAATTTTATTTCACAAATTGGTTGTCCTGCATTTAAAGATTTAAACTGTGACCTAGAATAAATGGAACATATTTTAGCTCCATAATTTTCAGCATTCAAAAAAAAATTAAGTGAAGAATCTGCTTATTTTGTAAAGAGATGTTAAAAGATAGTGCTGTGTGTCTAGCGTCAGCTCTTTGTCCAAAAGATGTCACGAGCTACAAAGAAACAATCAAATAAACAACATTCCTTTAAGCCAGGTCGATTGTGGTATGAGATTTTTTTTTTAAACAAACGTGTCAGAATATGATGTCAATAAATAAAATATAATGTATAGATACTTGCTCATGTCGGAAAAAAAAAACCAAACTACTTTGTTGTTGTTTCTTCTCACCAAGATCCAAACTACTTCTACTACGCCGAGTCGAGACACACATCGAAATTATTATTTTTTTGAATGATAAGATTCCAAGCCAATAGCAGACCTGTTTACCCTCAAACTCTTAAAATCGTACAATATTACCACAAAATCATCCAATACATTGTCTTAATAGTAAAAAATAAACATACAGTATATATAATGTATACACCTCAAAATCGTATACTGTACGCCAAAAATCGTAATAGTAAACAGGTCTGCAACAGCCCTTCCAGACTATGTTTGTAATATCAATGCGTTTGAGATCCACTTAATATTAAAAGCCAACAATCATGCCGGAGTTGTTTCCCGTTGTTCCCGCCTCATTTAGGCCTTGTACCTGACGACGTCAGGAACTCATTAATGCCAATTACCTCCATTAAAGGCTACAGTCGACAACACTACTGTCACCTTAATGACGAGGGATTCTAGACAAAAAAAATTATGGCACGAAGACGTCCATAAACCTTGGGCGGCCAGAGCCCGGGGCCGATGCGTGCCAGCTCGAGGAAAGCAGAAACCGTCGACCTTGGCTACAAGTAGCCACTGGAATCGAGAGCATATGGCCCCAGATGAGCGAGCTACTAGAATTGGCAGAATATGGCCCCAGATGGGCGAGCTACAACAAGCAGCAGACTATGTCCCAATCTGAGTTATAAGCATTAGGAAACTATGGCCCCATAGAAGCGATTTACTGATATAAACTGATTGAGGGCACGTATAATTGAGATACTGATACAAGCAGAATATGTCCCGAAATGAACCAGCTACTATGAGTAGTAGAATATGTCCCGAAATGAACCAGCTACTATCAGTAGTAGAATATGTCCCGAAATGAACCAGCTACTATCAGTAAAATATTATTTAAATGTACGAAGTGGTTATTGGTTGCCGGGTACCAGAATTGAGAGGTTGGGATTAAAAAACGATTAAAAATATTATTGTTTGGTTTGTAAGACCAAATGAGGTATCAAATGAAAGATAATTGAATGTACTATACGTTTGTAAACGTAATTCTTCATTTTAACTAAAAGAAACTACTACAAATGACATCCGAATAGCATTAGTCAAAATGGACCCAGAATCGCAGCGCGCCATTCGCACCCGGGTACCATTAGACTCAGGGCCCCAAGTGCATTACTTTTCACAGGGACCCTATTGCATTGCTTTTCCCAGGGCCCCTAGTGCATTGCTTTACCCAGTGCCCCTAGTGCATTGCTTTACCAGGGCCCCTAGTGCATTGCTTTACCCAGGGCCCCCAGTGCATTGCTTTACCTAGGTCTCCTAGTGCATTGCTTTACCCAGTGCCCCTAGTGCATTGTTTACCTAGGGCCCCTAGTGCATTGTTTACCTAGGGCCCCTAGTGCATTGCTTTACCCAGTGCCCCTAGTGCATTGTTTACCTAGGGCCCCTAGTGCATTGTTTACCTAGGGCCCCTAGTGCATTGCTTTACCCAGTGCCCCTAGTGCATTGTTTACCTAGGGCCCCTAGTGCATTGTTTACCTAGGGCCCCTAGTGCATTGTTTACATAGGGCCCCTAGTGCATTGCTTTACCTTATGGCCCCTAGTGCATTGCTTTACCCAGGGCCCCTGGTGCATTGCTGTGGCCGATGTAGCTGAGACGGTCCAGCGGTAGAGTATTGTTCAAATAACAAACCCTTTTATTTACCATCGCTGTTTATAGTCTTAGTAAACATCTTTATCTTTGCCCTTCATTATTTAAGGATCAACTGTTTGGTATCGATATTATTTCTAGGATTAACTGTTTGGTATCGTCATTATCTCTAGGATTAACAGTTAGGTATCTGCAATATTTCTAGGATTAACTCTTAGGTATCGCCATTATTTCTAGCATTAACTGTTTGGTATCGATCATCCATGCATTTGAAATTTCTTCTACATATTTCACTGAGTTAATGAAAATAGATTTAGATATTATATATAAAAAAAAATTAATAAAAAATGTAAAATCTGTTTTCCGAAACAATATAAACTATAAGTATTTGTAAAAAGCTTATTTCGTCTCGGGTTTATTTTGACTCAAGTATTGAACAATGTATTTACTGTCAGTAATACTGAGTAGCCATCAGCACATGTTATACCTCAAAATGTAACACGTTATAGCGAGATGACCGGATTGTGTAAATATCTCTATACGTTTCACTAGTGAGGGGGCGACCCCACCATTTTGCGCGTGTAAGTTACGGGAGGAGCTGCATAATATATAATAAAATTCCACGAGATGATCCATATATCCACCGACGCTTTGTTTATTGACCATAGATATATTAGCATTTTGGGTGTACGGGATCAAGCGAATGAGAGCGCGTCACGGTGCGCATTGAGAGCGGGGCGGACGAGATCCACCCGGGAATTGTTCTTCTACGTTATTACAAAACTAGTGACCTCTCTACAGAGAGTTTATTCAATCAAGCTAATGAGACCTCTAGTGGCCGGTGAGCAGGATAAAACTTCGATTCAATGAATTGATAATTTTAAAATAACAATATTTATACCTTCAACCTAGTTGAGCTATTATTATTGATCACCGGAAATTTGATCGAAAGACATTTCGTCGACAGAAAATTGATCGACGGAAATTTGATCGAACGGAAATTTGGTCGAATCTTTTTCTCAGTTGACACGTTAAATTTTTTGTCAAATTTCATATTGAACGCACAATACTATCTAGTAAAACAAAATGATGCGTTCAAAAAGAAATTTGACGCAAAATTTGAACGTGTAAAGTAAAAAATAGATTCGACCAAATTTCCGTTCGATCAATTTTCCGTCGACGAAATTTCTTTCGATCAAATTTCCGGATACGATTATTTTTGACATGTTGTTTTTTTTTTTTTTTTTTTTTTTTTTAAAAATTATTATCAAATTCATTTATTATAACAACGTTCTTAAGTCTAAACTATCTCGAATCGTTGTTATCAATATTTGGAAACAATATCAAATTTAACATACAAAAGTATTCAACATGTTTTTTTTCCCCCGAGATCTAAATAATAGCTACTCAGAATTATTGAGCGATTCTGAAAAAAAAATAATTTGTCATCATCTCAACATTTGAAGTCTTTTAATATAACACTGAATTGATGCACTGAATATTAAATTAAACACTGTCTATACATTTACTCTTTCTCTCCCCTCCCCATCTCTCTCTCCCTCTTATCTCTCTCCCTAACTCTCCCTCTCACACACACATACACACAGAGACACACTTTCTTACACAACCTCTCTCGCCCTCTCTCTCACTCTATATTTTTTTTCCTTCTTTTTTTTAGTACACTCTTACTCTCTCTCCATATTCCTCTCACTCCTTCCATCTGTCTCCACTGCCTCTCTCTCTCTCTCTTTCTCTGTCCCTATTTCCATAACTCTTCACATTTCTCCTTAACTTATTTCTTTTATCCCTCTCACTCATATCTCTCTCTCCTCCTCTCTCCCTCTCTCCCTCTCTCCCACTATCTCTCATTCTCTATCCCCCTTTCCCCCTCTCTCCCCCTATCTCTCTAACTCTCTCTCCCCCTCTCTCCCTCGTGCTATCTCTCTCTCTCTCGCTCTCTCACTTCCTTTCCTTCTCTAAATCTATTAAAGAGAATTGTTTCCATTCCGCCTAAAAGAGACATCAACATTTCATCCCCTTAACTCCCACACCCAAAGCTCCTCAACCCCGTTAACGTATTTCAAAGTCCTACCTCCCTATTCACGCCCCCCAACCCCCCCCCCCCCAAGTATCCCTCACCCCTTTCGTTTTATCTTAATTTTGCCTCGCGTGCCTCAAATTATCGACTATCCCCAAAGTGGGTGCCTCGAAATCGATTCCCCCCCTCTCTAACCCCCGCCACCCTCCCCAATCCCCCGCCACCCCTCCCCAACCCCCGCCACCCCAACTCCCTCTGTCCAGAGTCAATATCAGTTAACTGGCGTCGTTGGGGGGAAAATTGGTTAGAAATCAGTCAACCAATCTTTGGCACCCGATTTCTCTTCCCTCTTAAATACTGACGTCCCTATTCCTGGGCCTGCAGTAAACCCTAGCAATTACCGCCAATCGGAAGAAGAAATTTCCGCTGGCCCGGTTGATTTATTTGCCACTGTCGAAGGGGGCAACAACTCACGACCAATTTTCCCCCCTTATTTTCTCTCAAAACATACACAGGAGAAGGATTAATCCCTTGTAATTATTTAGAAGGCAGTGGGTGGGGGTAAGGGGCAGAATTGATATTACCGTGGCGTGACATTGCGAGGCGAGAGACAGAGAGAGAGAGAGAGACAAGCGCCGGTTCACTTGTTCCTCTTGTGGATCCCGCCATTGCCCCCAGTATCACACTGGATGTCCTCGTGTTATTGAAAATGAAGATGCGTGCAGCCATTATTATTCCGGGCCTGGCAGCTGAAATAACCCGGCGTCATGCACCCGATGGAAGCCCGTATATTTCAGAGCGGCCTCGTCGAACGGTGGGCGTACAGACACGATCGTTTTATTTAGGACTGAAATTTTTAACACCTTCGTGTCTCCCATGGGTATTTTATGTGTGAATTTTTTTCACACACCATAATCTGTATGATTCCAATTTCAGTTATATTTCTAATTGTAACACCCTCGTGCATCACATGACTCAAGTGGTTGCTAGGACACAGGAAAATAAATGACGTGAAAATGTACCTGAAAGACTGAGACAAAATGAGTTAAAACAAAGTATGGTCAAACCCGATGGACTATCTGATCATTGGAAAGGATTAAAAAAAGTATGGTCAAACCCGATTGACCATCTGATCATTGGAAATGTGTAAAACAAAGTATGGTCGAACCCGATTGACTATCTGATAATTGGAAAGGAGTAAAAAAAAAAAAAAAGTATGGTCAAACCGGATTGACCATCTGATAATAACATGAATTGTACTTACTGTTCATTTCAGATTTGTATTGTAGCCGAACTTGCTCCTTTACGATGAAAAGAACAAAATCAGCCACGAGTCTTGAAACCTATAAATGCAACCTCAATCTTTATTGCGCTCTTTCCCTCACTCTCCCCTACCCCGTCCCTATCCCCCTCTCTCCTCTTTCTCTTAATTACCATCTAACCATCACTTCCTCTATTAAGCTTTCCCATGACACATTTCCCTGACCTTACTTTAACTTTAGTCCACAACACCCTACCGAGACGCTTTCTTCAACCTCACTCCTTGCCTTATTCATCATCAAAAACCTCTCTCTCTCTCTCTATCTATCTATCTATCTATCTATCTATCTATCTATCTATCTATCTATCTATCTATCTATCTATCTATCTATCTATCTATCTATCTATCTATCTATCTATCTATCTATCTATCTATCTATCTATCTATCTATCTATCTATCTATCTATCTATCTATCTATCTATCTATCTATCTATCTATCTATCTATCTATCTATCTATCTATCTATCTATCTATCTATCTATCTATCTATCTATCTATCTATCTATCTATCTATCTATCTATCTATCTATCTATCTATCTATCTATCTATCTATCTATCTATCTATCTATCTATCTATCTATCTATCTATCTATCTATCTATCTATCTATCTATCTATCTATCTATCTATCTATCTATCTATCTATCTATCTATCTATCTATCTATCTATCTATCTATCTATCTATCTATCTATCTATCTATCTATCTATCTATCTATCTATCTATCTATCTATCTATCTATCTATCTATCTATCTATCTATCTATCTATCTATCTATCTATCTATCTATCTATCTATCTGCCTGCCTGCCTGCCTGCCTGCCTGCCTACCTACCTACCTACCTACCTACCTACCTACCTATCTATCTATCTATCAGTCTGTCTGTCTATCTATCTATCTATCTATCTATCTATCTATCTATCTATCTATCTATCTATCTATCTATCTATCTATCTATCTATCTATCTATCTGTATGTCCGTCTGTCTGTCGGTCTGTCTGTCGGCCTGTCGGTCTGTCGGTCAGTCTGTCTCTCTAAATACTATTTACCACCCCTTCCCCCTTACATTAATCAAATTATTTAACCAATGCCTTAAACTACCCCATAGTAGCCCCTACCGTCACAAAAATATCACGATCTCTACTTCATCTATTTTGTATGTCTACTCACAACTCTCTTACGCCCTCCCTTATCCCCACCCTACCCCAATCACTTTCCTCTACCTTCTCATTTATATCCACTACCTCCTTCCCCAACTTATCTACAAACCCTTCCACCAAAACATTCACCTTTTATCTCATCTACTTCTAAACCCCTCAGAGTCCCACCTATCACCCTCCACCCACCCATTTTTGTCAACATCTGCCTCTCCGCTCCACCCATATTTTTCCCAGTTATATCCACTTTATTACAAACACCCCACTCTATCCAGTACCATCCATATTTTTCCCAGTTATATCCACTTTATTACAAACACCCCACTCTATCCAGTACCATCCATATTTTTCCCAGTTATATCCACTTTATTACAAACACCCCACTCTATCCAGTACCATCCATATTTTTCCCAGTTATATCCACTTTATTACAAACACCCCACTCTATCCAGTACCATCCATATTTTTCCCAGTTATATCCACTTTATTACAAACACCCCACTCTATCCAGTACCATCCATATTTTTCCCAGTTATATCCACTTTATTACAAACACCCCACTCTATCCAGTACCATCCATATTTTTCCCAGTTATATCCACTTTATTACAAACACCCCACTCTATCCAGTACCATCCATATTATAAGTATCACATACACTTGATCCAATATGAACTCATCGAAATGCATTTATATACAACCCCAAATGAAATGTTAAGAGACTGCGCCTTGGTTGCACGCCACTTGAAAAGGGCGCCGATTTGGCGAGCCAGACAAAGTCTTGTTATACTTAATTTCTTAATCGTTTTTGTTTGAGTGTTAGTTTACCTGGACTGAATAAGCTCAAACTAAAATGCTGCACACCATTCTTACTCACTCTGTTGCCGTTCCCCTAATGTAAGCGGTAATACGGAGTGCTTGTTCCAAAGGTAACCCACAAAAGCACGCTCTCGAAAAGCTGCATTATCTTGACTTACTGCCTGTCTTATGCGTGCTTCCTGTACAGACAGCAGGGCCTTCTACTGCCGAGCTCTGAAAATGTTTACAGAAAGACGGATATTCTCAAAGTTATTGTTCAGTATGGTTATGACGGTGTCTTTAACGTTTACTCATGTAGCTTTTCGGATAATGCTGACCATTGTCACTTCTATAAATAGGTGGTGTGTATTTCATTAAGGACGTATTCATTGGCAACTTCTATATATAGGTATTGCAGTGTGTATTTTATTAAGTTAGAACGTATTCATTGGCCACTTCTATATAGAGGTAGTGTGTATATCATTAAGGTAGAACTCATTCATTCTCAGTTTAAAAGCCCCGATGAATCAAGAAAGGCTGTTAAGTTAAGAACGAAAATAGAACTTTGAAAAAGGCTGACACAGCTATATCCATTGATTAAGATCTCATCGGCGATGGCAAGTGAATCAAATTGAAATGCCTTACGTATTTTGAATGAATATGCCCTACTACCGATATTGTTTTATTGAAATGTTTGAAACAATGCTGCAATAAATTTTTAAAAATATGAAATCTTCGAATATTTATGTTCGTGCCTACTTCAAATTTGCTTTTTTAAAAATTATTAATATTATTTTTTTTTAATCTCACTTAATTAAAATGGATTTCTAAAACCTAATAGACCGAATTTTTAGTTATAGCCGTGGGCATCACAATGGACTACGCCAGTGCGGTCATGGCTTCTGGTGGGGGAGGGGGGGGAACGGATGGTTTTGGGGGGGGGGCAAAATCTGTAGTGTGGAAAAAATTATTACAAAATGCATTAAATAACTGAACTTTTGATATGTTGACACATTCTAGAAGTTAAAATTATTTTTAAACCCACGCTATTTTTAGTGCAGTGTTTCTTTCAGCCATTTCACCCGGGGGGGGGGGGGGAGTTGCATTTCGAATTTTCGAAAGGGGGATGGTGGCTGTGTCATTTGCTAGTGCACATAGGCGTAGCTAGGGGGTTGCATATGTGGCACATGTCCCGGGCGTCAAACTAGTCGGGGAGGGGGGAAAGGGCTTTGATGTGGTTGAAAATAATCAGTTTCAGAGTTGCGGGGGGGAGGGCGTAAAATGAATCTTGCCCCCTGACGCCAAACACTGTATATACGCCCCAGCTAGGGTCGTCGAAATAGGGTGGGTGGGGTGATCAACCGATGTGTCAATTTATCTTTATATGCAGGGGTTGCGTTTTAGGACAACTGCAGAGTTTGTATCGTGAAAGGGAGGACGGTAAAAATATGTGCCCGCCCATGACGCCACTAGGTAGTGTATCTATCGATACCAAAATAGGAGATCATTTTCATCGGGAAGTATGGCGGAAATTGAGGGCGCCGAAGAATCTTGATGGAGGGGTCTGGTTAGCCTGCTCCCCCGAAAATTTTTGATGATTTTAAAATCAACACGTGTAATTTTGAGCATACTTGATTCAATGTTTCTATTAAACTTTTTGAACTGGGAATGACATTTTTAAGGTTTCGAGGGAGGCATTATGGCGCCCAGTGCCATATATAAACTGAATTCACTCTATTTACCCCAGGGTAATCATTTGACACAAGCTTACAATCAACCCCCTACTGTACCATTGATCTGCGTGAGTAAAGGGGATGCAGACATTAAGGTGCTAAAGACAATCGGGCAAACTCAAAATGCAGCGGTGCATTTTGGCGCATACTTGAAGTTGTTGTTTCTTTCAAACTATATGATGGGGAGTGCCAAAATTAGCCATAATAATGTAATAAGGAATCTTAAAGTCCGCAATAGTGTGACGTAAACTATATTCATTCTAGTTGTGTTACCCTTGAGGTTACTCTTTTGCCCTATAGCTTAATATTGCCTATTAAATGTTTAATAGTCTAAAGAAAATTTTGATACATTAAAAATACAAGAATGCATTTTATCACATATCTGAATTTAGTTTTGCAACATTCTACACCTAATTGTGGACTAACGGAAAAAATCCTAGTTTAAATATGTAGGTGTCATTTGACATTAGAACCAGGGCCGGATTAACCTCTAGGCAAACAAGCCACGTGCCTTGGGCACCAAGCGTTTGGGGGCACCACAAATCCTCAAGAAATTTTTTTTGAACAAATTTAAGTCCAGAAACAACTGAAAATTGACAAGTGCTATGAAAATGAAGAAATACATTATACTAAAAATTCACATTCAAGTTTGGTACAATCTTGAATGCTTAAAAATTAAGCGCATAAAAAAATTAAAAAACTCATGGGAAATGGTTATGAGTAAAATGCGGACCATGCGGACTCACTCGACTTGTAAATAAATAATGCGATCGTATTCGAATTTTAACAATTTTTGGGAAGTTTTATAAAAAAATTTAAACCGATGTTATATTTTCAATAAATAATATTAAAATAATAACATGTATTAATTAATTCGACCGGGAACCCTTTAGTAATAGACACAGAAACTGATAAAAATGGGTTCAGTGACTGGAAAAATAACATTTATGTTTATAATCACGAACAAATCGCTACTCATAAAGACTGCAGGTGAATATACCTGAGTCGTCGACAAGGCTCAGGTCTACTACAAAAGCTAGAAGAGCAAATAAATGAAGAGTTATATTTTACTGGGAACATGTTTTGAGGCGACAGTAGCGGTTATTTGCACTATAGCTGAGCGCTAATATGTCCGGGTGCTACAAGGGCATGCAACAAAAATTCTAGAGGAAAATGAGTTTGCTATATACATACCCTGTGCTGCCCATTCACTAAATCTGCAGAAGTGTCGTTGACTCCAGTTTAGAGGCAGTAAACGTCTGCCATACAATGCAACTGATCTATACTTTTTTCTCAGCTTCAACCAACAGATGGAAGATTCTGAAAAGATGCCTTGTGAATGAAAGGCTGGTAAAGTCTCTTTCCGATACCAGATGGGAAGCACATGCTGTTGCAACTGAAGCTATCCTAAAGTCTCATCCTCAGATTTTAAAAGCATTAGAATGTATACAAGAAGATCAGTCACAGAAAGGAGACACCAGAAGACAAGCAGAAAACATTGCAAAGAAAATGCAAGAATTAGAATTTGCTTTCATGCTTGTTTTTTGGGAAGAGGTATTACAGCATTTTCACAGGGTTATTCAAGCTCTACAAAATGAGCATGTGAACTTGAAAACGTGTGCTGATTTGTATTCTTCACTAGCAGATCAATTGCATAAATCTAGGAAACGAATTTGAAAGATTTGAAGAAGCTGAAAAAATAATAACACCAGGTGTAGATTATAAGTCAGCTTTGACCCGTAATCGTAAACGAACGACAGTGGTCATTCATGGTGATGCCACTGAGGTATCTCTGAATGCATAGAAAAATTTCGCAAATCTACATTCTACGCCATTGTTGACAAACTTGAGACAGAAATGAGTAGACGAGGACAAGTATATAATGATGTAGCAGTTCGATTTTCTTCTTTGGTCGATGTATCACTATCACAAACGTCTCAGCGTTGTGACGAACTAATAAATGCTTGTCCTATAGATCTGAACAATAATTTATATACTGAACTACAACAGTTTCATTCATATATTCGCCACAAGTTTCCTGCATCAAAATCGGAAAACAACACGTTCAATCATGGAGAATTATACAAAGTAATAGAGACAACTTCGAGTGTGCCTTTCCAAATGTTGAAAGAGTGGTGGGGGGGGGGGGGGGGGGCAAAAACGGAAAAGTGCTTGTCCTGCTTATGTTATTGCAAAAAAAATATTGTATGTTACTAAAAATAGTAATGTGGCCTTTATACATTATTTTGGGGGACAGGTACTTAATAAATACAAGAATTTTCGTCACACAAAAAAAAATAATTAAAAGGGGTTCCATCACTAAAAAGCACTGCAAACATTATTTTATATGCTTAGCGCAAATGGAAAAAGAATGGAAAAAAACGGTTAATTAGAAAGGCCTATACAAGTATATATTTCCCAATATTCAGATGATTGAAATGTTTATTTGTAATCTCAAATCATTATTAAAATTTTTCAGATAAATTACAAATTGCCTCTTAGATATATTTAAAACACATTTTAAAAAAAAAAAAAAAAAAAAAAAAAAAAAAAACAATGCCACGGAATTCATTTTAAATTGAACAAATTAGGAATAATATTTTTTTTTCTAAAGCTAGTACCAACACATTTTTTTTCTGGTATAGAAATTGATAATCGAAATGCTGGTTCACAAAAACCTTTTTTTTATAAATTTTTTTTTAGCTCTCTAATAGATTCCCATCTTGAAAAAACTATTAGACTAATTTAAAAAAATATTAATTCGTGCAAAAGGTGGGGCAAAATAAATAAAGCTACGTATTTTTAAAACCTCTGTTATGCAGGAAACATTGTTACAAAAGTAGCACATTACAAGAAAACACAAACGCTTTCCATATAATAATTGATTAAATGTGCACTTGTCGTATGCGCCCGTTAAATTCTTAATTTAAACAAAAAGATATCTTATTCCTTAAAGTTGCCATTTTATATAACTCATCACACATGGAATCGATTACATTTATTATTATTAAAAAAAAAAAAAAAGGAAAGATGGATGTTTGGGGGTTAGGGCTAAAAATTCAAAAAAAAATGTGTTGTCATCGGCGACGAGTCTATGTGTCAAGTTTCAGCTGGATAGCTTGACGGGAAGTGGGTCAGTTAGCCGTCCGAAGATTTTGCCAGTCAGTCAGTCAGCCAGCCACAAACAAAAGTGAAGTTAATATGAAGTTAATAAAAAGCACCACTGTGTCCTGAATTATTGGCTTGTGAGAAATTATTGATTAAAATTGTCAGTGGGTACCCTATACTGATGTTAAGGTAAAATTATGATGAATATTTATAGCACTCAATGAACAATACATGATTTTGTTAAACAATAACCTCGACATATTGACTAAAATATTTTCATATAACAAAATGGCAACTTTTTTTATATATATATTTCATAATACTAATCTATTTGTGTTGATGGACTAAAATAACCATGTTGTATATAGGAAGGTTTAAAAACCAAATGTTGGTCAAAGAGAAGCCAATTCTTGTGTTGTTGTTTGTTTTAAACAGTTACATTTTTTCATTTTACCAGTTTCAGATTATCAACAAATTTTGTTTGTGCTGTGAACAAAATCAGCTATCAATCATCTCCAGAAAAAAAACGTTCAAAGTACCAATACGACACTGGACTTGTTAACGAAAAAATGAGTTTCGAAAAATTACGGTTAACGGAAAATAACCGTAAATGTAAAATAAAGAATACAACCACGGTAATTTTGTGGTCCAAGGGAGAGAGCCAAATTTTAAAAAAATTTACTAAGCAACAAACGGAGAGAACTGCTGCATAAAATAACAATTTTATGAATTAACTCAAATATTTCAACAATGAATAGCAATGAACAACAAAGAAACGACATGTTTACCTTAAACTTTAAAATATATAATTAAAAACAAAATTTTCTCTTTCTATTTTTTTTATGTAATAATTATTATTTTTTTATGTTTTTAATGTTGTTTTATTAGTTTAAATAAATACATATTTTCTTTTTAAATTAAAGTCCATTTTTAAAGAGAGAATGACGTGGTTTTCTTATGGAACTTGTGAGACCCAGGCCTGGATTTCCTGTTATGAAGAACAAATAATTGCAAGAAGCTTCTCGAACCATTTGAAGACATGACAGCGGTTGCGGAACTTGTCGCATTTCGTTGCAAATGTCCATTGCGGAAGTACATACAAAACTATGAAAATATGGGATCAAGGTCTGGGCACTGCTCAAGAGAACAACACGGGACTGCGTGTCGTGTGTGATTAGAATGGAACCACGGTTGTAGCGATGGCAGCACATGCAGCTCTACTATTACTGTAGTGTTATGAGATATCCTGTTTTATACGAATAGTGTGTACAACCGGGAGTAAAAACATATACTCGTATGACTAAAAACTTATCATTAATTTTAAATAAAACTATTGAGTACCGAATAGGATGGGAAAACGCACACATTTTATGATGAAAAATATATCGATTTGATTGAAATAAATAGGCATGGAATGTGTCAAGTAAATAATACTTGAATAATTAAATCATAGTTTCAGAACCCGAAACAAACAATTTGAATTCTCTTCCTCATAAAACTGTGGTGAACCCAAGGTCGGTAAACAACGATGGCGATCTAGGTTTTGTTCATTAAGGGTTAAAGAAATAGAAATGTCATGTGATAGAATTGAGGTCGTCTGAACCAATCGTATTGCTTCAATCTTTGACCGCGGCACAAACGCTACCGGCCTTGAAAGACATGAAGAATTGCTGGATAACCTCTCTTTGACTATTAAAATTTAATTCTGGACTAAGAGGGCCTCTTCGATTATGAGATGATTTTTGAAATATTGTGTAAACTAAATAGTCTGAGCACACTAACAAATAGGAGGCCCATTTTATTCTCTGGTCACAAAAAGCAAGGCACATGATGTATAACTATGTTTGCCTTTCAATATAGATGTTCTACTTGGTAGTATTTCTCTGATTGCTTTCTGCACGATATTGCATATGTTTTTACACATTTATTTCAGTAGAAAGAAACAAAACAATTTTTGCGTTTACAAACAACGATGGAAGCGTTTTTAATATATTTCATTATGCTAGAAATGTCTGAGTCATTTGAGGACATAATTTTCGCCCACTCCTATTTTTTCTCTCTTTTTTTAGGTAGGATATATCTCTCTCTCTCTATATATATGATGTAAATTTGATCTATACTTATTTCTATGTCTTGTTGTACTGATGAGGGCATCTGCCGAAACGTTTACTTATGTGTAATGTAAAATTATTATTAAAGCTTAATATATATTGTTATATCGACACAGATTGTTCGTGTCTATTTCATCAAATTATGGAAGTGTTATTGGAGGCTCAGTCTGAGAAATTTGTAAAAGAGGACACAGTGCTAAATCTAACTTCGAAATTATCCTGTGCAAAAGTTTTGGATAAAGAATGAAGTTTTGAATCGCAATGCCGTAGTATGCCTTACACTTACATGGCAGTATGCCTTACACTTACATAGCAGTATGCCTTACTCTTACATGGCAGTATGCCTTACACTTACATGGCAGTATACCTTACACTTCAGAGGCGTAGGTAAGGGAGGTAGAGGGGGACATATGTCCTTGGGCGCCAGACAAGTTAGGGGCACCAAAATGTGCTTTGATATTATTTTATTGATGAAAATAAAAGGTTTGAGAGTTAAAGAAAGAAAGGTGATGGCGCTTTAAAATCGATCTTGTCCCTGGGTACTGAACTCATAAAATTCACTCTTTTGGGACCGGGGGCCAATTTTATTTTTCCTACAATAAGCCATACAGGCTTAGACAGTTAAATCCAACTTCCGGCAATAACAATGGCGACATTTAAGTTTTAAACTAATTTCCACTTCTTGCCGCATTTTCATTTGCCCTGTAAGCCGAGGAAAGCTTTCGGTTGAAATGTTCGTCACTTGTCCTGTCTTTTGATTCAGGCTTCCAAATAACTACTCTTTCCTCAGGCGATTCTTTGTGAATTGACGGAGCTAGGCCTAGCGTTGTAGCAATACCCTTCATAGTACTTATTGAAATATAGGTGGATTTGAAATTAATTATATCCAGTCCATTCAAGGCCGGTCTAGAATTTTCCATAAAGTTAAATATTTCAAAAGGCTAGCAAATTTAAACTGATTTTAATGGGACAACTTTTGAAACTTAACTCAATTATTTACCTTAATGTTCTTTATAGTCCCCCCATTCTCAGGCATAACTAAACGGCACCTTCTGGAAAGCAGTGGCGTAGTGAGGGAGGGGGAAGGGGGGCATCATGCCCCGGGCGCTACTCACAAAGGGGCGCCAAATGGTATATTTTACTATAATATTGTATGGTTTTCGAATGGGGGGGCGCTAAAAAGGTATTGGGGGGCGCTAAAAAGGTATTGTGCCCTGGGCGCGAGTTAAGCTCGCTACGCCACTGCTGGAAAGGGCCCACACTGGGGCCCCTCTTTAACTTAAATTTAAAAATAGTTATAGTTAAGGCATTTAGTTGTAGAATTTTTTTGTATTCCAAATGTAATTAGATTTTAAAAAGTCCTTTTTTTCACACGTTTCGGTGAGGTTATTAAATTTAATCTAGAATGTTCCAGAAAGTTTTATATATTGTTTTAGGGGGATATATAATGTTCTCTAAAAGCCTATTAAAATTAATTTTAGTTTAGTTTTATTCATTACGATTGTTTCCTGTGGGATTTTCTCATTATCATTGAGTCATCTTTTTATAAGTTTTGTGAAATTTCTCGATCTTTTTAGAAGCTTCGATTTTTTTCTATAATCTCTTTAAATAATATAATTGCCCTTATCATGTTAATTTCGTTTCAGTAATTTCATTGAGTTTCTTCCAATTTTATGGAATAAGAATTAAAGATAATTTTTATAGACAGTTCCAAACTAATAGTCCATTATCATGGCCTATACTAGATACACGAAGGCTTACATTACGGGATACACTTCTACATGTATTGATGGATCTCGGCCAAAGTTGGTAAACATGCCCTTCATAATTCCACCGAGGAACAGGGTGCTAAAGGGGACCGGGATCCAAATGAGAAACCCTGTCTCCACCTTGTAACAGTCTCACAACAGATCATAGATGCCAACATCAATGGGATCTCAAGGGGGACGGGATCCTACAGATGAACGGGATGTTAACTCGTTATATTATGACTGTGTTTGTTTATGGAGGATTTTTTTTTACTTTAGCGACGAGCTTTCTATATTGCCCTTAATTTCGTTATTGGCTAAAAGGATTTAGCAGTTTTTTTTTCAAATGCAATCCCGGGCAAAGCCGGGTATATTAGCTAGTAGTACATAAAGTTTATGTAGGTCAGTCAGCGACCGCGGTTTGAGTAGGCCTACCTTAACCTTAAAATGTGCCTTAATTAATTGCTCTACTGATGATCATTAATTTCACACGACTGTCAACCAAGTAAGCCAGTGTCCCTTAGACATCGGAAACATTCCTTATAAACCTTTGTTATATATAATTGGGGAATTATAATATATAAACATGTATAAAAACTAAGTTTTTTTAATGACACAATTAGCTCTAAATTTATTTTTAAGTAATTAAAGTACTTCAACTTTATCATTTTGAAATATGCTTATTGTAAAAGATAGAAAGCAAAAACAAAGAAAGATTTTAAAATTTAGTTTAAAAAAAAGAAAACGAACAATAAAAATGACCCCCCCCCCCCCCGCCCCGTAAATGTGGCACCTTGTGATCAAGCGTTAGCCAAATGTTGATTTACCGAGATCTATCTCTATACTTCACAGCAGACTATATACGTCAGTGATTCCCAAAGTGGTCTATATCGACTCCCCAGGGATCGACGACAACTTGCAATGGGTCCATGTCAGCGAAAAAGAAATTGGGGGTCCATGAAATGAAAATGGGGGTCAACGATAGTGGATCTCATGTAAGCAGGTCGTGACTTCTATTTTGGCATTCCATGAATGGAATAGTCCACATACACAGATAGTAATAATTTACTTCCATAATATTACCTTATAATATTAAGACATATATCTTCCTACATACATTAAAAAAGTACCTATGAAGTAATTTTAAAAAAAAAAACATAAATGTTCATGAAACGTGATGAAGAATCATATTAAAATTAAGTTAATAGGTATATTTTTGTATATATGAAACTGATAAGAATTATTATAAACTAGCAGTTTCCCGCAGCTCCGCCCGCGTACGTTTTTATTTTCTCTGCGTGTAAGGTTTTATTTTGTTAAAAAAAAATTGCCGCTGTAAATTGTAGCCTGTGTCAACATTTTAGCTCGCTAGACCTCCAACTTTATCTGCACACAAGATCTAGGAGATTTGTTGCTTGGTTTTTACGTAAAAACGTAACAAACAGACCGACGACACACTACTACGGTTTTGTATACAAACTTCTTTTCGCAATTATAATATTAATAGCGAAGTAGGGATTTTATAATGCACTATTTTTATTCCATTTACATATCATGTAAATTACATTTTAATCTTTCAAATCGAGTAGCGCTACACCGGCTGTTAAAAAACATTTGAAGTTAATGAATTGGCAAACAAATCATTATCAGATAAGTAGGGGGTCTACCCAAAACCGGAAAACATGGCAAGTGGTCTACGAGACAAAAAGGTTTGGGGACCTCTGCTATACATATTATTACGACCGGCATTCCATCCCATTTAGAAAAAAAACTTAATGAAGTACAACAGTTCCGACATATGCTACGTATCTCACCGTACTCTGGTGCCAGTGCACCGCACCATAGCCTAAGGACCCACAGGATAAAGTGCACTGCACATTTACAGCAATGACATACAACTTAAAAGAGAATCGTCTTTAATTCATAAGAGCTAAGGAACCACACATAAATGACGCCACACTATAATTTTATGCCGATTGTGGACCATGCCTCCTCCCGCCATCGTCACAAAAATTTTTAATAAATATAGACACCCCCATTATACTTCGTCACAAATTCATGATCAGTATTTCTTTCAGGTAGCTGTCCGGAAAGTGGATGGTGATGGTTGCAGTGCGGGAGATTCAATGTGAACAACCAATAAGATGAAAAAATATTTTATAAAAAAAACTACTACATTTTCATTTTATAACATTTTAAAAAAAAAATTGTAACTGTTGTCATGTACCCATTACAGTTGCTGGAACCTATGAAATATCGCCACGCTCGATATATTTGACGATCTGTATATTTAAGGCTAATGTTGGTTATAAGGCTCACACTATTCGTTTATAAATATCGCTGGTCCGTGGGCCTTACGTTGCCGATCGGCCCAACCTGAATAATTATGGTCACATAATTTTGTTAAAAAAATAATAGTAGTAAATTTCGCACAGGTCGGCTTGTGCTTTTTCGAAATTTGTCCACTGGTCCCTGGTTGCTGGTCTATGGCAGTTGTGTACCTGGCACCCTAGGGAGGTGTAGCTTTAACAGCGGCGTACCTGGTACCACTGTAGGGTAGTCCTTAACTACCGGCGTATAGGTAAGGTAGTTTTTAGCAGTCGTGTCCTTAGCATCTTTAGTAGATATATCATGGAGGTAGGGACTACTGGGGAAGAGAAACTTAAGGGGTTAGGGACCTCACGGGGGTAGGTATTTCATGCAGGTAGGGACGTACACGAAGGTAGGGATCTCACTTTCGGTAGAGACCTTACGGGGGTAGGGAATATACTGGGAACGAGACCTAGATCTGTAGTTTCTTATTGGGACTGTACAAACTGTACCTTGTCCTTAATAGATACTGTCTATAACACATTGTAAACTATAGCAGCTTAAGTTTATAATATTAGAATATTGTTTCCACTGCACTAACTGTACAAAATAGTAATTACGTTTATAAGATAATAACGTTTTTTTTTCTTTTAAAAAAATGAAATAAATTACACAACGTAACCTGTCCATCAGTTATCCAACAAATATATTCATTGAAGGGTCCCTGTCCATCAGGTATCCAACAAATATAATCATTATTGGGTCCCTGTCAATCGGGTATCCAACAAAAATAATCATTCATGGGTCACTGTCCATCGGGTATCCAACAAATATAATCATTATTGGGTCCCTGTCCATCGGGTATCCAACAAAATAATCATTCATGGGTCCCTGTCCATCGGGTATCCAACAAAAATAATCATTCATGGGTCCCTGTCCATCGGGTATCCAAAAAATATAATCATTCATGGGCCCCTGTCCATCGGGTATCCAACAAATAGGATTATTCCTGGTTAAACAGGTCTGTCTTAACATAATTATGCCGTTCATATACGATTTTAAAAACTGACCAGTTTGAACAATCTATAAAAACTTTAGACGTTTTTGTTAAAACTTGGAATTATTTAGAAAGGTAGTTATTATAAGTAAATTTTTTCTTTCTATTTTAGTTGAACGTGTAAAATTATGTTAGCGGCGCCTTTTATGATGGAAAGCTAAATACTTAAAATAAAAGATAAAAACCCAAGTTGCTATTTAGTAATATTAAACAAAACTTATATTTAACACAACCAGGACAAGCAGAGCCGTCGCTCGACTGTTCGTGGCCCACTGCCACCTTTCGTCCGTCCCCCCCCCCCCGCAACCTTGCATTCAGAGTTGATAATTTTTTTTTTTTTAAAAGTGTCCACATCACAACTTTAAACCTAAAAAATTTAATAGAATGTGTTGTCATCGGCAACGAGTCTATGTGCCAAGGTTCAGCTCGATAGGTTGACGGGAAGTGGGTTGATTCGCCGTCCCAAGATTTTGCCACCTAGCCAGAAGGAAAAAAAAACAAACACACGAACAAAAATAAATGAGGTGCATGTAAAGTATTTAAAAAACACAAAAGAAATCAGAAATTTTAGAAAGTGCATCAATTTTTTTTACACATTTTTTTTTATTATTGATCATGGATGATAATATTGATAACATCATTTTCATTAAAAAAAATTTGTTACCACTGTCACATGATTATTATATTTGACCACTTTAAATGTACACTCCATATAACAAAATACACTATATAACAAACTAATAATGACCACAAAGAGCGTTTGTCATACATCCAACATTGAGCTTACGAGAGCAAGAATTACATCGACATTGGATCAAGTCAAAAATAAAAACAACTTGACAACAACAAGAGAACGTTCCTGCTCAATCGAGTTTTTTGTTTCAGCCGTTTAGCAGGGGATAGCAGTCGATGGTGGGTTCAGCTGAGTCTAGTCCCATCAAACGTAGCACGATCAAACTGTGTGTCCGCAAAGTGTGATGAGCGTCAATAAAGAACGGTTGAAACGTATTTTTTTCATTTACTCAGATGACATTATTGCCATTTTGTTTTTAGTCACCCCTCCCCTCTATCCAGTCACAAGGAGATAGCCCTTAAAATAAATGTGTTTATATTTATATATAATATATATATATATATATATATATATATATATATATTATATAAATATATAATGCATTTTTGGTTTCAAAGTCAAGGACTACACGTCAAAGGAATTAGGGTAATGCATTATTAAGAAAAACAAATATAATGGAATGACCAGTGGCGTAGCTAAGGTTGGTGTCACCTGGTGCGGTCCTCACCCCCGCAACCGATAGCTACGCCACTGGTAATGGCCGTTTTTTTAGGATTGCGGGAAAAAATATAATTTAAGTGTTGTTTTTTTTTAAATTAATTAAATATATATTAGCGAAAAGTAAGCACAAATAGACAGAAGCTCGTAAAGTTACCACACTGTCCCAGCAAGCAAAGGTACACAAAAATAATGTTTTGGCAGGGGAGAAAAAGAAGAAAAAAATTAAATGTTGTGAATAACAACAATATGATGTCAAAATAATTTAGTAATGCACGTAGTTAATACCTTTATTATACAACCCTCGTATATCATGCATATATGAAAGTACATGCTGAGCAGCACGTTGTCTTAACAACCCACATAATGTAATATGAATCAAAATGTCGTAGTAGGCTTCTCAAAAAAATAACTTCTTTAAAATAATGAGTCATAAATGAGTTCATTAGAATGGTTTGAGATCCCAGTGCAATATAATGTAAGCCAGAGAAAGAAAGAAGAAACAAAATTATATATTTACAGAACAGCTTTGTGTTACTACATCCACCCACCTAGCATAGTCTATGCATCCACCTTCTCACCTACATCCACCAACCTTAAACTACTTTATTCGACATTTTTAAAAAGAATCCTAAAGGAGTAATGGGACAATATGAAACAGTTAATGTATGGCGATTTGAAAAGGGAATAAAATTGTAGATATTTACACCCCCCCCCCCCCCCACCTTCTTTATTTTTTGGAACTGCTGTGAATCGGTCGTTATACTCTTTTCGCTCCCCCCCCCCCCCCCCCAAAAAAAAAAAAACAACACACACACTGTTGATCAGATGCTTACTGATTCAGACTGAGAACCGCTAGACGACTACCTGAAGACGACGCTGAAGCACGCCAAGTAACAAACTTCCCCAACACAACATCTGCCATCACCTGAACTGGTTTTTTTATGTGGCTGTCTGTCTGTACAACTACTAAGCTTATACCACGTTTTACAGCGGTCTCCATACTTTTTGTTGCTACACCCATATATATATATATATATATATTAAATTACTTCATTATGGCGCAACCCCCCCCCCCCATGCTTAGTTCATTATATAGTATGCTATTAGTATTAGCACTTTTATCGTAAATATAAATGAGATCATTCTTATTGATGATGTTCCCCCTTTTATATATATATATATATATATATATATATATATATATATAGGTTTCTCTGAATAGTGACGCTGACGTTTTCGGAGGTCACCGGTCAACAGAGACTAATGCCCCCATTACATATATTTTTAAAAACTCTGACAGTTTTTTAAACGTGTTATACACAGCGGTGTAGCAAGAGTTAAAGCAACTCGGGATGGGCCAAGATTTTTTGCCCCCCCCACCCACTCCCCCACTCCCTCGTATGCAAGCATTGTAAGGTTTGCCTAAAATGCAGTCCCTCAATCTTTATAGAAAGGGGGGCCTCTTGGGGGCGAACAGCCCCCCCCCTCTCTCCAGCCACCCTTTCCTATGCCGCTAGTTTTACAGATATTACATTTTAAATGATCAATATTTTTAAGTTGAAAAGAAAGCCCATTTTTATTTTACAGATTAGTGAGTAAAATTTGTTTAATTATATACATATATATATATATATACATATATATACATATATATATATGTTTATAATGCTAATTTTTTTTTCGAAATACATCCCTGTGTCACGTTGAATACGAGGCGCTAGCTGATCTCCCTTATAAAGTTTTCTAGCTCCCAGTGAGGGAACAATGAGGGTTTTTAATGGTTTTATCGATGGTGTGGATTTAACAATTTGTATTATCTCATGAAATCAAAAAATAAAACGCTGAAGCAATGTACAGATAGTTTTAAAAGTTCTTCTAAATAAAAAATAACAAATAGGTCATGCAAAGGAACAACAACAAAAAAAACTTTTTATAAAGCCGTCTGTCTTAGATGAAGTTCCTTTCCAAACACAAACAGATCCCCATGTAGCTTATTTCCAAACACAAACAGATCCCCGTGTAGCTTATTTCCAAACACAAACAGATCCCCGTGTAGCTTATTTCCAAACACAAACAGATCCCCGTGTAGCTTATTTCCAAACACAAACAGATCCCCGTGTAGCTTATTTCCAAACACAAACAGATCCCCGTGTAGCTCATTTCCAAACACAAACAGATCCCCGTGTAGCTTATTTCCAAACACAAACAGATCCCCGTGTAGCTTATTTCCAAACACAAACAGATCCCCGTGTAGCTTATTTCCAAACACAAACAGATCCCCGTGTAGCTTATTTCCAAACACAAACAGATCCCCGTGTAGCTTATTTCCAAACACAAACAGATCCCCGTGTAGCTTATTTCCAAACACAAACAGATCCCCGTGTAGCTTATTTCCAAACACAAACAGATCCCCGTGTAGCTTATTTCCAAACACAAACAGATCAACGTAAAGTTTGTACACGCCATGCAAACAAAAATTCATTGGCATGTCATGTTGCATGTTAATATTCAACAATCACAATAAATACAATGTTCACCGATCACAAAAATTGGAGGGTCACCGATGGTCACATAGCTTGTAATGTCACCGATGGTCACATAGCTTGTATGGTCACACAGCTTGAAATGTTACACATTTTAGCGTCAAACAGATTGAGATGTTCCAACGATGGCGTGTCACAGGGGCTAGATTTTTTCACAGCGATTTTATTCATCGAAAGATTGTAGCGTTCAAAAAAATTGTAATGTCTCTTAGAATGTAGTGTCACAGATGAAGGAACCAGGAAATGGTATTGTCACAGTGTATTGTGGATGTTGTTTTGTCACAATGATGGTAGATGTATTGTCACACTGATTGTATATGTTGTACTGTCACAATGATTGTAGATGGTGTACTGTCACAATGATTGTAGATGGTGTACTGTCACAATGATTGCAGATGGTGTATTGTCTCAATGATTGTACATGTTGTATTGTCACAATGATTGTAGATGTAGTATTGCCACGGCAGAAGTTAACTTTCATAGAGATTGTAATGTCCAAGAGGATGTGTTTTCCAAGAGCATGTAGTGTCTTGTAAAATGTACGTCAGAAAGACTGTCAGAAAGTCCCAAAGATTGGAACTATAGCAGTGTCTCGGAGATCGTAGTGTGACGGAGACTTCAGATGCCCAAAGATTCTAGTTTCATAAAGTTGACGAAGACACTAATCTCATAACACACTTGCAGGAGTACATCAATTTTAGTCAACAAAGATTTCGGTCACAGAGAATGCAATGCCGTACAATTTGATGCACCAAAAGGAATGTAGTGGTGCACCGAGTGAGATCACAATAAAACACATAGTCACGGTTTAAGCAGTAATAAAATCACAAAAATATTAACAATGAAAATTGCACCGATCAGAAATGTAACGCTACAACTACAATCACGCTTACAGTTAAACAAACACAGCACGCTATAGCTACAATCACGCGTACAGTTAAATAACGCACTTAATATACAGTCGCTTTTCACAGCACAACTTAGCAGTAGCAAACATTTGCATCACAACTTAGCAGTAGCAAACATGTACATCACAACTTAGCAGTAGCAAACATGTGCATCACAACTTAGCAGTAGCAAACATGTGCATCACAACTTAGCAGTAGCAAACATGTGCATCACAACTTAGCAGTAGCAAACATGTACATCACAACTTAGCAGTAGCAAACATGTACATCACAACTTAGCAGTAGCAAACATGTACATCACAACTTAGCAGTAGCAAACATGTACATCACAACTTAGCAGTAGCAAACATGTACATCACAACTTAGCAGTAGCAAACATGTGCATCACAACTTAGCAGTAGCAAACATGTGCATCACAACTTAGCAGTAGCAAACATGTGCATCACAACATAAATAAAACTAAGATGGCATTATTGACATTTAAAGGCTTCAATATTCAATGGTGCATACAAGAATTAAATGACACGTGTCACAAAGAAAATAACACCTGTCCTATACTATCAGTAGCATGCGAATAATGTATAAATGCTACATTTTAAAGTGTTATCCGAAACAAATTGAAAGGAGTACGTTGCACGAGGCCCCCACACTAAACGCACACACAAAACCAGAAAATAAAATTAATTAAAAAATTTAATTTAAAAACGCACACAAAAGCGGCACAAAAACAAGCTAAATTCAAACTGGGATTCCATATTTATCCCATTTATAACTCAACAAAAGCGGCACAGAAACAACCTAAATTCAAACTGTGATTCCATATTTATCCCATTTATAACTCAACAAAAGCAGCACAGAAACAATCTAAATTCAAACTGGGATTCCATATTTATCCCATTTATAACTCAACAAAAGCGGCACAGAAACAACCTAAATTCAAACTGTGATTCCATATTTATCCCATTTATAACTCAACAAAAGCAGCACAGAAACAATCTAAATTCAAACTGGGATTCCATATTTATCCCATTTATAACTCAACAAAAGCAGCACAGAAACAACCTAAATTCAAACTGTGATTCCATATTTATCCCATTTATAACTCAACAAAAGCAGCACAGAAACAATCTAAATTCAAACTGGGATTCCATATTTATCCCATTTATAACTCAACAAAAGCAAATGAATACGTAATACAGCTAAATGGGCGAAAGGGGAAATTACTATCAATAAATACGTTTGGATAGCAGGCGGTAGTGAGAGAGGGAGATCACTTGAAGTCCAGAGTTCACTTTCCCTTGGTGAGATCAACAAGAAATACAGCGGATGCGTTTTGATGAAGAAGTAAAGGCGAATAGCATACATGAACAATTATAATGGCACATTTTATATATATATATATATATATATATATATATATATATATATATATATATATTTACTTTGTGTAAGAAAACACCAGGCAGCTTGGTTTAGCTTAAAGAGTGAGCTTGATGTCAACAACAAACAAACAAACAAAAAAACTATAAAAAAAAATTTAAAAATGACATTTAAAGCATCATGAGGACTTGTCAACAAATCCTCTATGATTCAATTTCACGGGGATGTATTTTGAGCCTCGACAAAATTGTTTGAGATAGGAGTCAGAAAAATGTTTAGGACATTAACTCCACACCATGGATATTACTCCTTGGGCCCTGCCTGACCATTTAAGTTATTAAATTTAGTCAGTGGAATAATTATAAATATATAATATGTATAAATATGCATGTATGTATCCTTATTAAAAAGCTGACCAACAGGATGACTCACGTTAAGTAGGTCATTTATCCTCATTTTCAAATTTTGTTGTCAGCAGCACTGGCCCATTTCCTGACCTCCAAACAAAATCTGGATTGCATATTGTTCAGCGCTTGACCTTGGTATATTGCTGGTGGCTATATGGTCTTGATATATATGGTCTTGATATTGGTATCGTGCTGGTGGCTATATGGTCTTGATATTGGTATCGTGCTGGTGGCTATATGGTCTTAATATTGGTATCGTGCTGGTGGCTATATGGTCTTGATATTGGTATCGTGCTGGTGGCTGTATGGTCTTGACATTGCTCTCATGCTGGTGACTCATATGGTCTCCTGGCAGCATAAGAAAAGCACACGGAAATGCAACGTGTAGCGTGATTATAAAACAACGTCCTTGGAAAACATGAAGCAACTGGAGATCATCAAAAAAAATTACCAGGGTGTTTGAAAAAATAATAATTTAAATATAATTTGAAATTTACAGTAGTTGTCCTTGAAGCGCCAAAACAACGAGATTTCTGTGGCTTTTGCTTCCGGCTGAGTGAAAAAATGAAGAGCTCTATTTCAGAAAAAACAATTCAGCTCCGAGTCCAGTTACAAATTCTTGTAGAGAAGTTTGTTTTCCGCCTTCGGTGAGGGATATACTGAAGAACGATGTAACAACGCCCAACAACAATGTTAAGTAAAACATTCACTAGACTCACTAGTGCTTAGTCTACGACAGTGAGTGGCGAAACTTTGACAGCTTCTGTCAACGAAACAATCTCCATATTCTCAAACGTTTAAGCTTTGAAGACCTGGTTCTGTCGACAAAACAGTATCCTCATTGTCAACGGTGAATACTTTCATGAGCACAAGCGGCATTTAATGTTTGCTTGGTGCAGGTGAGCACGTTCACGTTAACCATGTAGTCAACCCTCAAATGTTTTCTGCAACAATTAATTAACGGTAGACTTGAGGGTTAGAGTTCTTGTATTGTTTTTGTTTGTTGGTTTTTTAAAAATTATCGAGCGTTGCATCCACGGAGAGATTTAATCATGGCCGTCCGACGTTCAGGCATTCACAATGAGATGGGACTTCTATAGGGGAGAAGCTCACAGGAGGACCCACCGCTGGTAAGGTGCTGTTGTAGATGAGCACCCAGTGAGCCCGATGTTGTTCAACGCACGTCCCCACCTCACAGGTGCTACCTTTCCTGCAGAGGCAAGTTTTATAGTATTATTTTAAAAAATATGGTGTAATTTAAGGATATAATTTTAAAAAAAACATTAAAACATAATGTTCGTATAAATCCTTTACAAAATGTAATATCGAGCAATGGGAGCCTGGGGTGTGGCTACAAATTTGCAAAACATGCATTCAAGTATCGCACCGCATATTTCGTTACGCCCCTGAACTATATTAATTAATCCCTACCCGTCCATTTACCGTGATTTATTGCACAAACTATTTGTTAAAAACTAAAGAAAATATTTCGCCCTTGCGATATTTTTAAGCATCTCATTTAGCGCAGTTATAGGGAATTTTATTTCGTGAAATCAGTAGCGTTAAAACTGACTTTTGGGACCTGTGGTTTGGGTTGAAAATTTGTTAAAATGTGTTGTCATTGGAAACGAGTCTATGCGCAAAGTTTCATCTCGATAAAATGACGGGGAGTCAATTGTCAGTCCGAAGGTTTTGTCTCAAACAAATACACTAACAAAAGCGAAATTTGCATAAAGGATTTTTAAATACCTAACAGTAATTCAGGATACTCTTCATGATTTAAAAAAAATCTACATTTTAATTTTACGATAGCCTACCGGCAGCAAGAGGCCAGTAGGTTAACGTAATGTTAAGTTTGTCTATCGTAAAAGAGCGTATACTGTAGACTCGTTAATTTAACTGATCATTTATAACAATAAGTTACCGTAAATAGTTGCGAATCCTATTCCATTTACATATTAAAAGTAATTACAGATTTTAAAAAATATTAAAATCGTATGATTAAGTAATGAAATGACAAATTAATGTTTGGTTTTTTTTAATGACGACTAACTTTTGTCGACATATAGGAGCACCAAAATCACAATTTAAAATAGTGGCACAATGCGTACAATGTGACTCTCAAGAGATAAGACTAATATGTTAATCCTGCTTAAGAAATTAGTCCAGCAACTTCGTTATGAGCAAAAAATAAAGTATGAATGAATAAGATTTGTATATGAATGGTGCGTACATTCAAGGCTTAGTACTACGAAACCGTTAGGTACAGATGTGTAGCGGGGATCTAATTCGAGTTTTAAGAATGCGACGCGCCAGAAATAAACGTTCCTTGTCCTGTTTGTATTTAGAGTTGTTCATTTCAAGGTCTAATTATAACCTAAAGTAAACAACTTCAGGTTTTATTTGTGTACGCCTGCCACGCATGTCGTCAGTAAAGCTCCGTTGATAAATTGTTGGTAACTTACATACCGTTTGAGATATCCGGCCGTAACTAAGGACCATTGTATAAATTATTATAATTTTTGTTTTAAATCGCGAGCTTTAACGTTTGCAATAATTGTATAAGATCTCGACTATGTTAATAACTACTATAGTCAATTAATGCTATGATTATTTAATTTTTCAATATTTTTTAAATTTTTTATTTTACATTAATTATTTTAGTTTAGATGTGATAAATTAATTAAAACATTGAAATGTCATATCTGAATTAGGGACGACTAGTGAGGCTGGTCATGTACAATGTACATTGTCAGCTTTCATTATTATAAATACATTTAAAAGTGTAAAAATCGTATTTAGCACCTCTTCATAAACCACTTTAGAGATGGCGAGTATATGATTGAATTTTGATTATCAATAAAGGGCTGTTTGCTTTCAATGTCTGACTATGATTCTAACTGATACTTTGCGTTCGATTTATTGGAAAACAACTTGTGTGGGAATTTTGTTTAAGGTGCTAGCGTTTAACCCGAGACAATAGTTCTGATTCTGTTCAATTTATTCTCGAGCGTCGAGAATGACAACAGTCCGAAGATAAAGCCCTGTCCACCACAGTAGACGTCGAATAGAGTGGGAGTGAACTGCTCGGTTCATCAGTGACGTAGAATGGTCGAAGAAAATCGATATATCGATGATTATCTCTGTTTAAAAAAGAGGGAACTTCGAGACAGTAACAATAACAGCAACAATGATGTTGACTCCACTAGATTGATCTTATCACTCAATGATCCACTCCATACCCAACCAGGTTTCCCCCACTTCTTTAACAGCAACAAAAAATAGTACCAATGGAATATTATTTCAATATCACGATTACAATTAATGTTTGCCCCTTCCAATATTTTCTTTATTTCAATTTAAAATAAGTTTCACGTTTAAGAATGAAAATTCTTAAAACGATTTTGAACTTGCTTTTCCCATTGTGACAAATTGTATCTCTATATTTCTGTGACTGACGGCTTTCTCTGTTTTTATGACGCAGTTTAGTGGATGGGTGGTTTAAGGCGAGCTTGACGGAGGTGGTTTGGCGGATGGGTGGTTTGAGGGAGAGCTTGACGGAGGCGGTTTTGGCGGATGGGTGGTTTGAGGGAGAGCTTGACGGAGGCGGTTTTGGCAGATGGGTGGTTTGAGGGAGAGCTTGACGGAGGCGGTTTTGGTGGATGGGTGGTTTGAGGGAGAGCTTGACGGAGGCGGTTTTGGCGGATGGGTGGTATGAGGGAGACCTGGGCATGTTTTCATAATGTCGAGTAAGCCGGGCGTTTGTTTTCTTAATGTATACGAAGTATACAAAATATACAAAGTATACGAAGCAACACAATTTCATGTTTGAAGCTTTAAACGGGCTCGCTGTCTAACGGTGTTGGCTGTCGGACAAGAGGAGCGATAAACTGTCACATAACAAATGACTTCTGAAGCGGGTGTAGCAATAATAATGGCTATGAATTGGGAGTGCATGAGCACCACACATGCCTTGAAGGAACAAGTGGATTAAGCCATTAAGCCGAGCCCAAGGTATGTCCATTTGGACACGCTTTGCTAGCGCTTTCAGATTTAATATCAGAGTATTATGACATTATGAGGTATACATGTTTGGCCTTGACCCGGCACTTTGAATAAAATACGACCCCGACTTCAAGTCTAAGGGATTAAATAAAAAAAATGACGTCATTTCCAAAAATCGGTTATTTTATCGAAAAGATAAAAATTATATTATAAAATGATACTTAAGATCCATATATTTTCGCCACCACCAGGCTGCTGCCACACATAAGGCCAATAAACAACTCCAAACTGGAGGAACCCCTGGTATGTTTAATCAAACCAGAATGTTGCACATAAAAGAGCCTAGAAAATGAAGGGTCCAGCCTACTCGGCACTTAACATTTAATATTTGCATACTTTAAAGCCTACTACGGATTTGGAAATAAAGCTCAGCATCAGAGCTCGAGCGACTTTCGGTTTCTACGCCGAAAGTTGCCATATGTTCATTTTTCGACGTAGTTTCGGTTTCGGTCGAATAAGAAACGTTAACTCTCCGTTGATTTTCAGTTTCGGCCGAAAGGGATTTAGGCTTTCGGTCGTCTACCAGAAGTCAGACTCACTGTCGGCCGGAAATCTGATGTTAATTATTGCTCGGTGTCTTGCTGTCGTGGTATGATATATGAATAATTCTCTGCGAACATTACTCACAGCTGCATGGCTGCAGGATGACCCATTTGCTCAACCGTATTATTCATTTATGATGTTCCCAACGGCCTTAATCCTAAAAAGAATAATCCCATATGGTGTGGATTTCGCCCGGCGAAGTCTACACCACGGCCAGAATGGGACGGACGGAAGCAGGCAAAAAAATTAAAAAATAATAATAATAAATAATACAACTATAACTTAAAACATTGACCGATAGTAACCTTATTTATTACAGCATACCTGTTTACCCTCAACGTCTTAAAATCGTACAATACCATCACAAAACGTTCAATACATTATCTTATAGTAAAAAAAAACCATACAGTACATATAATGTATACACCTTAAAATCGTACATTGTACGCCAAAATCGTAAGAGTAAACAGGTCTGTTACAGTGACCCAAATTAATATAGCTTCCAAAGTAGGCAATTTAATATCCCCCCCCCAAAAAAAACTTTCCTACTCACCGGCATCTTCCTACAGGAATAAATTGGAAGGCCTGCCTTAAATGGACCACACGATAAATTTGTCCTCCGATGGTCACATTGGGCGGAATCATGTACTCCATGACACTGTGAGAAGCAATAGAAAAAAAAATACAATTGTTATTATGTAACATAAAATCTAGTGTCCTTGATGATCGATCCAAGCAGAAAAAACGAAGAAATGACACAACTTTTCGACGTAATCGGTAATTTTTAAGTAATCGCTTCTACTAAATTTATTTTGCCTCCAAAAAGAAAAAAAAAGGACATTGTTATGGTAATGTAATAAGAGAAATCGTTCAATAAAAAGTTAATTTTAAAGTATGTCCGTTCTTTCTAACGTATATCTTTGAAAATGAAGAAAAAAAATCAATATATTTGCGACCCTATCCCTTTTAAAATCGCAATCAAAAATTGAAATTAAAAATCTTACTAGCCTACTCAGTTGCTGAAATTACAATAATCAAAAGGACGGGGAGTGTAACATTTTGTCCCGATAATCTCCCTGGCAGTTAAGTACAACTTTCTCCTTCGCATGGTCAGCCCATAATCCCAGCCATTTAGATGTATAACAGTTTTCTGTGAAGTTTGAATGCTTTTAAATTATGGTTATTTGATTGAGCTGCAGTAAATAGAAAGAATAAAAAAAATAGAATCGGTTCAGTTAAAACTTAATGACAGTGCTATTTTAGAGCGCTCGTGGTTTTGCCCAGTATAAAACCAAGCAATGTAAGTAGATATTTTTTAAAATCTTTTAAAATTAAGCGCATTTACCTAAAATCAGTAGACAATAGGTTCATTGTGAGGACGACAGTGCCCTGAGGTAGCCAAATATCTAGCCTTTTTTTTATTTTTTATCTCCATCTATATATTCTTGTTAATTTTCAGTGTTTGTTGGCACAAAAATCGTTCCTTAATGTGCCCCCAAGTTGTTACAAACCCTAATGCCTATTTTATCATCATGTTGTTAGGTCATTAAACAAATTTAAATTGAGCAACCCTTAGAGACAAATGTTTTCGCATGAATCCTTATCATGCATTTTTTTGCGTTTATGTAATTGTACATGATTTATTATTTATGTAACTGTACATGTTTTATTATTTATGTAATTGTACATGTTTTATTATTTATGTAACTGTACATGTTTTATTATTTATGTAATTGTACATGTTTTATTATTTATGTAATTGTACATGATTTATTATTTATGTAACTGTACATAATTTATTATTTATGGGATTGTAGCAAAGTGATTTTTTTTTTAGATGGGGATCGTTCTCATCCAATTTTCTGCATATAAAACTTAATAGACTAAAGACATAAATTTAACCCAAATACGTCCACAAACAAATAGCAACAGCTTCACAGTTAATCTCCACACCTAAAAATGCACACATTTAACAAATCATATTTCCTTAATATTCCCTTTGAAAAGCAGGAAAAACTTATGTTTATGTGGTTGGGGAATGGTCCTGAAAATTTGAAAGAATGTGTTGTCATCGGCAAAGAAGTCTATGTGCCAAGTTTCAGGATGACGGGAAGTGAGTAAATTAACCTTACGAAGATTTCGCCACCACAAAGAAAGAAAGATGGAAACAAAGAAGCACACAAAAAAACGAAGTAAATATAAAGGATTTAAAAACAAATTCCCACTTTTAGTTTTATATTCACAAGCTCAATTAAAAGGTCCGAAAACGCTTATTACAAATCTGACTTCGAAAAAAAACACTGAATTGTCAATTTCAATAAGTTATCTGCTGTTTAGTCGAATGGATAATTATTATAATTAGTCCATTTATGTAAATGTAAATTACATTCAATTTCATATACCATAGGGAAAAAAATGAAATGTCCTGGTTTTAAAAAAAAATTAAAATAAATATGTTTTATCCCATTTAGACAAACATCGAAAATAGCACATTGGGAAATGGCGTCGGTGGGAAGTCGAGCGTGAGCCAATAGTGCCCCCCTTTCCGACAGACCACCACGAGGGCAAGAAGCGAGACATTCTGCGCGGTGACACGCCGGGTACCTCCCCCTCTGGCCTCGGGGAGGTCCGGTCGACCAAGAACGCTGTGTTTTCGGCGTTCGCAGTCCAATCTCCCTTGGGTCTGGGTCGGTTTGCTTCCACCCCGGAGAGAAGGTGTTGCGTTACCACCCCCCAACCACCGCCCAGGGAGCCTTTCGGTCGGGGCGGAAAGCTGGGACGAAACGGTTGCCTAGAAGCGGCTTTCTGACGGCCACGTAGCTAAAATCATCGGCATGGGTTTTAACCGCAGCCCAAGCCTCATATCCATCAACGGCAACAAGTAATCATGTAACGACGTTACTACTCCCGTTGCGTTTGGGAGTTATGCGGTCGGGTCGGGGTTTTTGGCTTCGGAAGAACAGTACCTCCCTACTAGTCTGCCACGCCACGTAGAGGCAAACCCTACGTTCTCGCCCCCGATTTTCCTCGGAGACGCGTTCCTCATGGGGGACATGAACAAGGTATTGAAATCGTTGTTAAAGCAAAATGCAATCCTCAAGAGCAGGAACCAGAGACAAACATCTAAATACTCCCATTTATAATCCCGTCAAGCCTTCCCGGGAGTTACTCAATACTTACGTTTCACAGCAGCCAGAAAGAGGCATCTGATGAGTCTGGGTCCGCCTGGAGGTTGTCTCCAAGTCCAAGCCAGGTAAGCCACGCTGGTTGGTCCGATTGATGCTACTGGTGACCGTCCCTGGTATCTCGGCGGTGCCGCTGTTGACCGTGGACTGGGCTGTGCCGGAAAAGTCTGGTGAATGAGATGGAAGTTTAAAAAAAAATTGTATTCATATGTGGCATAGCGTCATGGAAGGATATCCTGTAACATTAGGGAAGTGCAGTCAGAGAATAAAGCTAGTACTTATATTATTGGAGTGCAGTCAGATAATAAAGTTAGTACTTATATTAGTGGAGTGCAGTCAGAGAATAAAGCTAGTACTTATATTAGTGGAGTGCAGTCAGAGAATAACACTAGTAGTTACATTAGGGGAATGCAGTCATATAATTTCCGTTTCTGAGCTCATCTTAATTAAACATGTATTCGCCCCTTCCCACCGAGCCACGATAACTAGAAATTATCTATATTTATGTTAGCATAAAAATGTCAAGGGACACTTTTCTTAAATCGATTTCATCTCGAAAGAGACTCAACATTACTTTTTGCCAGCTCGTCAGCTTTCTTCAGCAACGCCACAAATACGTTATTTTAATAATAATAATAATAACAAAGTTTGTTTAAAAATCACGCTTCATCCCCAAAGGCTCGAAGCGCGGTACAAAGTCAACTATACTAAAAGAGAAATGAAACAATCTAAATTTTACCACTTTGTAATACAAAACGCAACATTACAAAAACTACACACGAGCAAACACATTCAAAGTATTACATCACCTTGCAGCCATAAACAACACAAGCCAATATATATCTAGGAGATAATAGCTAGCTGGAAAAGATGGACATCACCTCAGCCGGTGTTTGCGAAATAGGTGTGTTTTCAAATCGGTTTTCAAGGATTCCAGTGTCTGGCTGTTTCTGAGAGCGACTGGAAGGGTGTTCCAAATTGTTTTAAGTCAAATATGAACCAAAATACTGTCAAAGCTAAATTCTTTTTATCGTGATAAATTTATTTATAAAAGAAACATTTTTTATGTATTTTTGAAACCTCGCGTAACTGTTATTATTTATTTAAGGAAGAATGACAAATAATTATTTGTTTTTTATAAACGCGTTAACAGGGTTTCATGTAGCAACTGTTTGTATCGTGGGGACATGAAGCACGTATTGACATCGTAGTTAAACCATTCTTCATTTGATGTTGTCGACCTGGGGTGTCCGACCAGCGGCCCGCGGGCTGATTGCAGCCCATGGCGGTTATGAATACGACCTAACAAAAGATCGCTAACACTTACAAACTGTATGAGATTGCGACGGAAGTATTGATGTCAAATTTTAATACAATATCACAGAAGAATTAGCTTCTATAGGATCATTAAAAGACAATTAAAAGACAAGGTTGATAGGAATCAGTGAAAAAATACGTTCAAGCAAATCTCTTTGATTCGTTAAAATGGAGCAACTTTATCACTATAGTGTGAGGGTTGCTAATGGCGAACTGTTCTGTGTTACACCCACCCGCCCATATACCTGTCCCAGTTTAACCCGTCTCCATTCATAAAAATGCAGTCTTCTCTAAGTTTTCCTGCCCGTGCCACTTCTAGCGATCTCCCTCTCTCTCTCTCTCTCTCTCTCTCTCTCTCTCTCCCCCTCCATCTCTCTCTTCACCACTTCCTCTCTCTATCCCTTCCACTCTTTCAGTGTTGATGTCTATCCCAGCCCTCCGCTCTCTGTTTCACTCGCAATGCCTCACCCTTTCTTTCTCTCTGCTTGGCTAGAATTAATGGCCCTACGAATGTCGCACAGACAAAATGAGGTTACACGATGGCAGACGCTTGTGTCACGGGAGACAATAATAACAAAACACGAGTTATTCCCCATGTTTTGACATTACTTATGTTCGCACAATGTTAGCAGGATCAACTTCCGTTGCCGTCAGACGATGACAGGATTTAGGCACTGGGGTTTGTTGGGTCGGGTTGGGGCGGTCTCAACAGGATTTGCAGGACAACAGTGTCCTTGGCTATAACTGACGGCTCAGTCGAGGACCTCTAACGTTGCCTGCTCCCCCCCCCCCCCCAATCCAATAGGTAGCTAGTTCGAATTTCGTGCAGAGGTGGTCACCAGCTACCTATAAATAACCGGCTGGTATGAACTCTGAAATCGTTAGCCTTGTAACGATGGTATTTTTGGGAAGGAAAGACTACAACCCTATCGAGGTTGGAAGAAGGGTTGCCATCGTCATAACATTAAGTACACGGACAAATATTACAAATCTTTAAAAAATGTACGGACAAACAGTATTTTTAAGAACACATTTTAAATGTATACATATTTAGACTATGGAGTTTAAACACAATAAATTTTTGTAGTGGTATATGATTTAACTATATCACTCTATCAATGAGTTTATACATATATGTCATACGACGCAAAAATCCAAGATTTAGCGCAAGTTTATTGTATGACATCGTCATCAGTGTTAAAATTCTCCTGCTTATGATCTTACAAGTTTAAAGCAAACGAAGACAATAAAAAAAGCAAAAATTCTGAGAACTCCAATTTGGTTTTTTTCCCTATAAAAGCCCTTTAAAAAAAAACATTCTTAAGTTTTTACGGACATTTACGGACCAGTCCTTATATGTTATGTTTTTACGGACATTTACGGGCAAGTCGTTTTATGTCAAGTTTTTACGGACATTTTCGGGCAAGTCCATTTATTTCAAGGTTTTACGTACTGTCCTTAGATTACGCACGGTTGGCAATATTGGCGTGAAAACTACAACCATCGTGGCTAGGGATTAAAAATCGCCAGTCTAAGCAAATATGTCTGTAGTCTTATCATTTAAATTACATCTGCCGGAATACATCCGGAACTAGAGTCATCGCTGGAATGTGTCCCAGATCCGAAATCATGGCGGTTTTTTTTATTATCTGACCCAGAAACGCATCGGATGACGTCAGGCAATTTTGGTAAGTCAACGCCCCTTCGGTTAGCTGCAGCTTAAAAAAAAAAATAACTACGTTGACGTAGTCTGTGTTTTAAGGACAATACTACGGCCATTATCTCATGGAAGCTCTATGATGATTTCTTACCACAGTTTAGCGAGTGGAACTTTAATCACTCCATCTACATGACATTGTAACTCCCATACTATCCTAGAATAGTCATTGTCTATTTTTGTGAGCCCTAGATTTATGGTGTATGAAGTCACATTTAAGGTGTCCGTAGTCATATCTGTGGCCTAAAGTAATATGTGTGATGTCTCAAGTCACATTTATGATGCCCGTAGTCATATCTGTGGCCTAAAGTATTATGTGTGATGTCTCAAGTCACATTGAAGGTGCCCGTAGTCATATCTGTGGCCTAAAGTAATATGTGTGATGTCTCAAGTCACATTTATGATGCCCGTAGTCATATCTGTGGCCTAAAGTATTATGTGTGATGTCTCAAGTCACATTGAAGGTGCCCGTAGTCATATCTGTGGCCTAAAGTAATATGTGTGATGTCTGAAGTCACATTTATGATGCCCGTAGTCATATCTGTGGCCTAAAGTATTATGTGTGATGTCTGAAGTCACATTTATGATGTCCGTAGTCATATCTGTTGCCTAAAGTAATATGTGTGATGTCTGAAGTCACATTTATGATGTCCGTAGTCATATCTGTTGCCTAAATTAATATGTGTGATGTCTGAAGTCACATGTATTGTGCCTGAAGTCAAGGTGTGGCCTAAATTAATATGTGTGATGTCTGAAGTCACATGTATTGTGCCTGAAGTCAAGGTGTGGCCTAAATTAATATGTGTGATGTCTGAAGTTACATGTATTGTGCCTGAAGTCAAGGTGTGGCCTAAATTAATATGTGTGATGTCTGAAGTCACATGTATTGTGCCTGAAGTCAAGGTGTGGCCTAAATTAATATGTGTGATGTCTGAAGTCACATGTATTGTGCCTGAAGTCAAGGTGTGGCCTAAATTAATATGTGTGATGTCTGAAGTCACATGTATTGTACCTGAAGTCAAGGTGTGGCCTAAATTAATATGTGTGATGTCTGAAGTCACATGTATTGTGCCTGAAGTCAAGGTGTGGCCTAAATTAATATGTGTGATGTCTGAAGTCACATGTATTGTGCCTGAAGTCAAGGTGTGGCCTAAAGTAATATGTGTGATGTCTGAAGTCACATGTATTGTGCCTGAAGTCAAAGTGTGGCCTAAATTAATATGTGTGATGTCTGAAGTCACATGTATTGTGCCTGAAGTCAAGGTGTGGCCTAAATTAATATGTGTGATGTCTGAAGTCACATGTATTGTGCCTGAAGTCAAGGTGTGGCCTAAATTAATATGTGTGATGTCTAAAGTCACATGTATTGTGCCTGAAGTCAAGGTGTGGCCTAAATTAATATGTGTGATGTCTGAAGTCATATGTATTGTGCCTGAAGTCAAGGTGTGGCCTAAATTAATATGTGTGATGTCTGAAGTCACATGTATTGTGCCTGAAGTCAAGGTGTGGCCTAAATTAATATGTGTGATGTCTGAAGTCACATGTATTGTGCCTGAAGTCAAGGTGTGGCCTAAATTAATATGTGTGATGTCTGAAGACACATGTATTGTGCCTGAAGTCAAGGTGTGGCCTAAAGTAATATGTGTGATGTCTGAAGTCACATGTATTGTGCCTGAAGTCAAGGTGTGGCCTAAAGTAATATGTGTGATGTCTGAAGTCACATGTATTGTGCCTGAAGTCAAGGTGTTGCCTAAATTAATATGTGTGATGTCTGAAGTCACATGTATTGTGCCTGAAGTCAAGGTGTGGCCTAAAGTAATATGTGTGATGTCTGAAGTCACATGTATTGTGCCTGAAGTCAAGGTGTGGCCTAAATTAATATGTGTGATGTCTGAAGTCACATGTATTGTGCCTGAAGTAAAGGTGTGGCCTAAAGTAATATGTGTGATTTCTGAAGTCACATGTATTGTGCCTGAAGTCAAGGTGTGGCCTAAAGTAATATATGTGATGTCTGAAGTCACATGTATTGTGCCTGAAGTCAAGGTGTGGCCTAAATTAATATGTGTGATGTCTGAAGTCACATGTATTGTGCCTGAAGTCAAGGTGTGGCCTAAAGTAATATGTGTGATGTCTGAAGTCACATGTATTGTGACTGAAGTCAAGGTGTGGCCTAAAGTAATATGTGTGATGTCTGAAGTCAAATGTATTGTGCCTGAAGTCAAGGTGTGGGCTAAATTAATATGTGTGATGTCTGAAGTCACATGTATTGTGCCTGAAGTCAAGGTGTGGCCTAAATTAATATGTGTGATGTCTGAAGTCACATGTATTGTGCCTGAAGTCAAGGTGTGGCCTAAAGTAATATGTGTGATGTCTGAAGTCACATGTATTGTGCCTGAAGTCAAGGTGTGGCCTAAAGTAATATGTGTGATGTCTGAAGTCACATGTATTGTGCCTGAAGTCAAGGTGTGGCCTAAATTAATATGTGTGATGTCTGAAGTCACATGTATTGTGCCTGAAGTCAAGGTGTGGCCTAAATTAATATGTGTGATGTCTGAAGTCACATGTATTGTGCCTGAAGTTAAGGTGTGGCCTAAAGTAATATGTGTGATGTCTGAAGTCACATGTATTGTGCCTGAAGTCAAGGTGTTGCCTAAATTAATATGTGTGATGTCTGAAGTCACATGTATTGTGCCTGAAGTCAAGGTGTGGCCTAAATTAATATGTGTGATGTCTGAAGTCACATGTATTGTGCCTGAAGTCAAGGTGTGGCCTAAATTTATATGTGTGATGTCTGAAGTCACATGTATTGTGCCTGAAGTCAAGGTGTGGCCTAAATTAATATGTGTGATGTCTGAAGTCACATGTATTGTGCCTGAAGTCAAGGTGTGGCCTAAAGTAATATGTGTGATGTCTGAAGTCACATGTATTGTGCCTGAAGTCAAGGTGTGGCCTAAATTAATATGTGTGATGTCAGAAGTCACATGTATTGTGATTGAAGTCAAGGTGTGGCCTAAATTAATATGTGTGATGTCTGAAGTCACATGTATTGTGCCTGAAGCCAAGGTGTGGCCTAAATTAATATGTGTGATGTCTGAAGTCACATGTATTGTGCCTGAAGTGAAGGTGTGGCCTAAATTAATATGTGTGATGTCTGAAGTCACATGTATTGTGACTGAAGTCAAGGTGTGGCCTAAATTAATATGTGTGATGTCTGAAGTCACATGTATTGTGCCTGAAGTCAAGGGGTGGCCTAAATTAATATGTGTGATGCCTGAAGTCACATGTATTGTGCCTGAAGTCAAGGTGTGGCCTAAATTAATATGTGTGATGTCTGAAGTCACATGTATTGTGCCTGAAGTCAAGGTGTGGCCTAATTTAATATGTGTGATGTCTGAAGTCACATGTATTGTGCCTGAAGTCAAGGTGTGGCCTAAAGTAATATGTGTGATGTCTGAAGTCACATGTATTGTGCCTGAAGTCAAGGTGTGGCCTAAAGTAATATGTGTGATGTCTGAAGTCACATGTATTGTGCCTGAAGTCAAGGTGTGGCCTAAAGTAATATGTGTGATGTCTGAAGTCACATGTATTGTGCCTGAAGTCAAGGTGTGGCCTAAATTAATATGTGTGATGTCTGAAGTCACATGTATTGTGCCTGAAGTCAAGGTGTGGCCTAAATTAATATGTGTGATGTCTGAAGTCACATGTATTGTGCCTGAAGTCAAGGTGTGGCCTAAATTAATATGTGTGATGTCTGAAGTCACATGTATTGTGCCTGAAGTCAAGGTGTTGCCTAAATTAATATGTGTGATGTCTGAAGTCACATGTATTGTGCCTGAAGTCAAGGGGTGGCCTAAATTAATATGTGTGGTTTTTGAAGTCACATGTATTGTGCCTGAAGTCAAGGTGTGGCCTAAATTAATATGTGTGATGTCTGAAGTCACATGTATTGTGCCTGAAGTCAAGGGGTGGCCTAAATTAATATGTGTGATGTCTGAAGTCACATGTATTGTGCCTGAAGTCAAGGGGTGGCTCGTCTGTTGAGCAATACGGAATGAGAATAACTATACTAAGAAAACGATACTAACCCTGGGGAAGACATCCGTTGGTTTTGTTTTTGTTTTGTTTTTTGTTTTCTTTTTAAAGCCAGGAGTCACTTTCAAAAATAATATCTAGTTAGTAAATATTTTATGAGAGATATGTCATGAAAGATAAGTAAATAAACATATAAATATATATAAGAGCCGCGCCTATTCCTTCAAGGAAACCAAGGTTTGCCAAAGAAGCCATGGTTTGCCAAGGAAGCCATGGTTTGCCAAGGAAGCCATGGTTTGCCAAGGAAGCCATGGTTTGCCAAGGAAGCCATGGTTTGCCAAGGAAGCCATGGTTTGCCGACCATTGTCTTAACTATCAGAAAATGGAAAACTCTAATAGTGTAATTCGTGCCACATTGGGTCCGCCTCACTCACACGTTGAGACTCTCTGTGAGCCTGATCTTAAAAGCCCTTTCTGACTATGTAGGCCATGCATTGATCTATCAGAGTCAGAGGGTCTTTCATCTTGAATTTCAATTTCTCCGCTGTCTTTGGGAAATCCCCTCTGCAAAATGGTATGTCTGAATATGTTGACACTGGGGCGGCAGTAGTACGGCACCGGATTTATGATGATTATAACTATAGGAATCAGGGTTTGACGTTCAACCCCCCCCCCCCCGCCCCTTAAAAGGCAGTGCTCCACACGCCTGTAATGCAGGTGTAAAGGGAGAGCTTCGTGACATTGTCATTATGGTGGGGGGGGGGGGGGGGGACGACGACAAATTTGTTTCAGCTGAATGTTTTCCATGATGTGTCTAGTCGTAGCTCTTAAAAGGTATGCCGTTGACCCTGGTGTGTAACATATAACAAATCCGGTAACACATTGGTGAAAACTAATAAAGAAATCGTGATAGAGAAGGAGATAAATTATTCTTTTTTTATTTACCTCTGACTTGGGAGATTCACCATCGGTAAGTGATTGCTTCCCTATCGTTAAACACCCCCCCCCCCAAACGATGGCCCCCTGGGGTTGAGGGTGGTGTTGGCGGGGATCCGCTTATTTGGTAAAGGTAATGCTTATTTATACAGTTGTTTTGAAAAGAATGCGATCATTTCGTCTCATTTGAAACTTTTGCTCACAATTTCAAGGGATGGCATTAAATTGTTTGGAAATGTTTAACATTAAATGATTTTTAAAGAAACGAAAAGATCGATCACCAAAAGGGAAATCCAGTATAGTGAAATATTAAATTTAGATTATCCAAAGATCTATCATTTTTTGCCAAAATCACATTTGTCGGTTCGGACTGCTCCCCCCACCCCCACATCTAGATACACTCAAAATAGATCGAAATTGCGACCTCCCTCCCCTATACACATTCTTCCACCCTCCCTCTGGATCAGCAGTTCTCAACCTGTGGGTCGCAACCCCTTTAAGGGTCGAACGACCCTTTCACAGGGGTTGCCTAAGGCCACGAGAAAATACAGTTATGAAGTAGCAACGAAAATAATTTTGTGGTTGGGGGTCGCCACAACATTAGTAACTGTATTAAAGGGTCGCGGGATTAGGAAGATTGAGAACCACTACATTGGAGGGATGACCCCTATTAAAACACAACACCTCTCCTTGTTTTCTTTATTATTAAAATGAATTGGTTAAAATAGACAAACTATTAGGCATGTAAACTCATGAAATAATTCAAGAATGTAATGATGTACAATGGACTACGATTAGTCACTTCCTTGTTTTGTCACGTGATACGTACCAGCCATTAGTAGGCTTTCTGCTACACATAACAACACATAACAACAGATAAACAGCTGATCAGCCATTGCCATTATCATTAATTCTAAAGCAAAATGTTTGTCTCCATCAGCGCTTCCCCAGTGTTTATTAAAATTTTACTTTTCAAAACATTTTTGAATACACGCGTTTCTTTAAATGACATTCATTAAATGTGACAATAATTATAATTCAGTTATGATTAAAGGAAGAAAGTTGTTTGAAGAAAAATTTGTGAGCGACTAGTGTGTTGCAGACAGCCTACCGGAAGTATTACTTGTTTTTACACGTATCACGTGACAAAACAATCGACTAATCGTAGTCCATTGAATAATGATTTTGTTTCAAAATATAGTTTTTTATTTCGAGAAAAGCCACTAATCTGCTGGCAAATTGATTTTGTTAAGACAGGGATTAAATTTTTTCTTTGTAAACCTTATCCCAATTGTAACTTCAAGATAAGCTTATTTTTTTGTTCACGTTCGATATTTTAACACCAGTCAGAACTGTACACTTTATTTCGTTTGTTAATGGCATGGTGGTTGGGGGTGGGGTGGGGGGCGGGGCGAAGAGCTTTGGATCGTATCCTAGGACTGCACATTAAAATGTCAAATCTATAAACGGTACATTTTCAGGTAGGAAACCAAATAGAAAAATTACTCACCTTGGGCGTAAACTACATTTTCTGGGGGCGTCTGGCTGAACAGGCCGGGGTAGAACTGCAAAATTAACTCCTCCATGGGCGTCACCCTCCGAACACATCGCGCGCACTCGCTGTTGCAGGACCACCACTTGTTGTGGTTGGCCAGGGCGCACGTCAGCAGCAGCACGAACACGCTCACCGGTCTTGTCCACTCTGAAAAGAGAACGGAAAAAATAGTCATTTTTAAAAAAAAAATCAAATCTATCACGTCAAATGAACATTGAAATAACAAACTATGAACGAGTTCTCCCAAGAGCACGAAACACAACACACAAGAAACGACAACTAAATCAAATGTCAGAATCGGTAGATCTTCAGACGTTATTAAAGCTAAATTCCTTTTTCGCTCTCAAACTTTTGTAACTTCATCATTTCTAATGAGCGAAAATTCGAGTTGGTTTTTTTTTTCTTTTTTCCTTCCTCCTTTCAGTAAACAAGGTTGTACGAGGAGAGAGAGAGCAACATAACAGATCGTATCCGTGAGAGGTTTTCGGCTTGCCAGACAGACTTTTTTTTTTTTTTTTTTTTTAAAACTGCTCCCGCTTCGCGACCGGCACTTCATTAAATGTCCGTGACACCGGAGTGCTGACCCAGTGTCTTTGTTTTTAATAGAGCGTGGAGACCGGTGGCTGGGTGTCTGGGAGTGGGGGGTCTTTGCTTGTGGGCGTGGGAGGTTGGGGGGTCGTCGGTGGGAGGGTGGGGTTGGTGGTAGGCATAGAGGAAAAGTGGGGGGGGGGGAGAATTAAAGCTTATGCTGCGAAAAATATAAAGACGTTCGTAACAATTCTAGTGCTGAGAGTTCCTTCGTGAATTATATATGTTTATATTTTAATACCCGCTGGTGTCATTAAATTAATCGCGCAGTCACAAACAAACTGTAAACCAGATTCTCAACAACAAAAAATGTTTCATTTGCAACGAAACCAAAATCTGTGTAATGAAATAAGTTTGTCAAGCATTTTGTTCTTGAAATTCTTCATTGCCCCACGGCTCTTTGAGCTTTGAAGGACGTTCTGATCGACGTGATTCCAATTAGACTTAATTCAAAATCTTAACACTGACCTTATATCTATTGTATTTTCTTAATCCTAATACAACGTTTAGCTCAAATTTTAATCAATTTGTCTCTAAACTATTTCGGTTTGATGCAAAACTTGAGTTTATCCACAAGGGCACGGGACTGGCTATGTTGGCGTCATTCTGCTCAGCAGCAGAACAATTTCCAGATCCTTTCCGTCGTACGACTTTGGTCATATGCCTAGGTGGCCAGGACTGGTCATAGGTCAAGGTCGCCAGGACAGGACATATGTCTAGGTGGCCAAGACTGGTCATAGGTCAAAGTGGCCAGGACAGGACATATGCCTAGGTGGCCAGGACTGGTCATAGGTCAAGGTCGCCAGGACTGGTCATATGCCTAGGTGGCCAGGACTGGTCATATGTCTAGGTGGCCAAGACTGGTCATAGGTCAAGGTGGCCAGGACTGATCATAGGTCAAGGTCGCCAGGACTGGTCATATGTCTAGGTGGCCAAGACTGGCTATAGGTCAAAGTGGCCAGGACAGGACATATGCCTAGGTGGCCAGGACTGGTCATAGGTCAAGGTCGCCAGGACTGGTCATATGCCTAGGTGGCCAGGACTGATCATAGATCAAGGTGGCCAGGACTGGTCATAGGTCAAGGTGGCCAGGACTGGTCATAGGTCAAGGTGGCCAGGACTGGTCATAGGTCAAGGTGGCCAGGACTGGTCATAGGTCAAGGTGGCCAGGACTGGTCATATGTCTAGGTGGCCAAGACTGGCTATAGGTCAAAGTGGCCAGGACAGGACATATGCCTAGGTGGCCAGGACTGGTCATAGGTCAAGGTCGCCAGGACTGGTCATATGTCTAGGTGGCCAGGACTGGTCATAGGTCAAGGTGGCCAGGACTGGTCATAGGTCAAGGTGGCCAGGACTGGTCATAGGTCAAGGTGGCCAGGACTGGTCATAGGTCAAGGTGGCCAGGACTGGTCATAAGTCAAGGTGGCCAGGACTGGTCATAGGTCAAGGTGGCCAGGACTGAATATGTTGGACAACACTTGAAAGTAACGATTTCCTTTTGTGCCCTTTCTTTTTTCAAAATTGATACGCGTTTTATTTTAGATGATGACTTATATGGCGTGGGGCTGTTTTAGTTGAGAATTTTGTGTGTGTGTGTGTGTGTGCGGTATTTTTGTAAAACTTAACGGTGCAATTAAAGTGAAAGAAGAACTTGCTCTGTGTACGTGCGTGTGTGTGTGTTTGTTTATATGTGTATAAGTGTATGTACATGTGTGTGTGTGTGTCTCTGGTATTTCAAACTGTTGGTATTATGTAGCTAAAAATAAGATCGTTGCGTCCATTATATATTTTAGTTGATAACTGTTGATGGAGAATGCACAAGGTTTAGTGATGAGGGGAGTGTTGAAGCAAAATAGCAGAAGACAAACTAATTAAAGTAATATTTGATTCGTTTCCCTTTGTTTTTTCACTAGTGCTTGGCGCCCGGGGATAAGAATCGCGCCCGGGGAGAAGATTTTTTTTTAAAGCGCCCCCCTTTTCTTTTTTTAAACTCACAAACCCACTATTTTCATCAATAAAATAATATCAAAGCACATTTTGGCGCCCCTCGTTTGCTGGCGCCCGGGGACGTCTGTCGTCCCCCCCTGCTGCCCAGTTCGCTACGCCCTTGGGCAGAGATGTCGTTGGTAGTCCAAATATTGTATTTTACATGTCAATGTTCATTTTTAACTCAACAATTAAAGGTATCCTTGAACCTAGACCCGTTCCGTAAAGAAAACAAACCCCCCCCCCCACACACACACGCCACACCACTGAATGTAAACCACAGAGTTATAGACAATGTTATCATCACGTTTCACATTGACTGTCACGCCTCGTGAGTCACCGGAGTAGAACAAGACAATAAATCTACTTAAATTCGCTTCGCCGATTGGTCAAAATGGGTAGGAATGTATTTTGAAGAGTGTCGAGGCTACGCAAGGTTGAAACGGTGTAATGTATTAGCCATGCATCCGCAGGGTTGTAACGAGCGTACTTTTGATAAGGGGGGAGGGCCAGAGGATGAGACCCGTGTTCACTGGTGAATTTGCAAAATGGTGGTTGAAACAGTGGTTCTCCAACATGATGGACAAGAAGGAGTTATCCACATTGCAGCCGGGGTCTGCATGTGGGCTGGTATCGATAATATCGATTACTAGTATTTTTTTTAAATCATTTAAAAAACTTATTTCTTCCCCGACTAGCAATTTGAAGGCTAGCTCACTGACGGTAGCATATCCTCAGATCACATAAAATGGGTGGTTGGGGGGCGGGGGGTGCGCACTGTTTTAAAATAAATGGGCGTGGCTGGAGGAAATGGCACAAAGTTCGATTTGTAAATTGTGATGCCCAGGGGCAGATCTAAGTGGGCGTTAAATTAATTATAAATTATGCATACAATAGTATATATATAGCCTCAACGGAATTTCCAAAGCTCGTATCGTAAGGTGTTAACGTTTATAAGTTATCTGGGAAAATCAGAGTAGTCTGACCTGGCGGCAAATATAAAGTATGCAATCCGAATAGCCTGACCTAGCGTCAAATGTAAAGGGTCATTCGTAAATTACGTCAAACAAAAATGACCTTTTCAGACCCCCCCTCCCCGTCACAAAGTGTCACAAATTCTTTACCCCCCCCCCCCACTAAGTGTCATTTCACACCTAAAAAAAGGGCAAAACTTGCATAACATGTTATAACTAAACTAAGATTTTATTTTATTCCTTAACATTTTCACATTAGGATTAAAATGTTCTATTAGAAAACTGTGACGTAAAACGCAAAACAACGAAGTCAACCTCGAGCCGAATGTAAAATGGCCACAAAGTTTTTGCGTCATTTTGCTATATGCGCAGAAGGTGTGCAGATGGAGTTTCACGGTACCTATAATACCCGAGGCAATGTTGACATCAAATTGATGTTTTTCAGATAAATTGAATTAAGATCATTTTTTTTCAAAAATGAAATTTTCGACTTTAAAAAAAAAAAATTATAATTTGTGACGTTACAAATTTTTGACACCTCCACACCCTGTCACAAAGTCTCGAACCCTCCCTCCCCTCTGAGCGTGCCGTAATTTACGAATGACACTTAAAGTATGCCATCCGCATAGCCTGACCTGGCGGCCAATGTTAAGTATGCAATCCGAATAGTCTGACCTGGCGGCCAATGTTAAGTATGCAATCCTAATAGTCTGACCTGACGGCCAATGTTAAGTATGCAACCTAATAGTCTGACCTGGCGGCCAATGTTAAGTATGCAATCCTAATAGTCTGACCTGGCGACCAATGCAATATGCCTTGCCACAAAGTTTTAGCAATTTTTGTTTGTTTACGATTATAACCCCCCACATTTTTTTTCAAATTTCTTTTTCGGCTAAGGCGTCTCTTGTTACCCTACTGTTTTATTTCGTGGCGAACATATGGAAAGCATGTCGAAGCGAGCAGGAAGAACCCACTCATACAGCACGCTAGCTAATCCCCACCCCCTCCCCTAACAAACGAGTAAATTATCAGGATGTGTACAACAGCAATGATCACAACAGCTGTGAAATGTACACCAAACGCAAACTTTATTTTAGAATAATTTTTTTTTTTTTAAAAACTAGTTGAAATCTCCTCTATTCTGGGTTTTTCTTATAAGGAAAGGATGTTCTGGTTCTGGTTCGGTACGTTGCTGCATCCATAAACTGGCATATGTGCAACGGTTGGGGAAGCGATGTTGCCAATCTAACGGCTCCTAGCAGATGCCAGGGCGGCCTTGAAGCTTTCGATCGTTGTCGAGTTCACGGCGGTATTGTCCAGGTTAATGCATGATAATTTTTTTTAGAACTGGAACCTCAGTATTCAGGATTAATTACCCCAGTATTCAGGTTGAATTACCTCAGTATTCAGGTTGAATTATCTCAGTATTCAGGTTGAATAAACCTCAGTATTCAGGTTGAATTACCTCAGTATTCAGGTTGAATTACCCCAGTATTCAGGTTGAATTACCTCAGTATTCAGGTTGAATTACCACAGTATTCAGGTTGAATTACCTCAGTATTCAGGTTGAATTACCTCAGTATTCAGGTTGAATTACCTCAGTATTTAGGTTTAATTACCACAGCATTCAATTTAATTGTAATGTTGGCACTTTGTAATAAATAAGTAATAAATAAATAGATTTATGGTGGAGGCATGGCATTAGTTCTTTTAAAGTTGACGATGTGACATTACCAACAACTTATAACAGTGATGGCGAAACTTTGAACATACCATATCGTTTGCTAGTCTGTTCTAGTTTACTAGTATGATCTAGTTTACTAGTCTGTTCTCGTTTGCTAGTCTGTTCTAGTTTACTAGTCTGTTTTCGTTTGCTAGTCTGTTCTCGTTTGCTATTCTGTTCTCGTTTACTAGTCTGTTCTAGTTTACTATTATGTTCTCGTTTAATAGTCTGTTCTAGTTTACTAGTATGTTCTTGTTTACTAGTATGTTCTCGTTTACTAGTATGTTCTCGTTTACTAGTATGTTCTCGTTTACTAGTATGTTATCGTTTACTAGTATGTTCTGGTGAGCTAGTATGTTCTGGTGAGCTAGTATGTTCTCGTGAGCTAGTATGTTCTCATTTGCTAGTCTTCTCTCGTTTAATAGTCTGTTCTAGTTTACTAGTATGTTCTAGTTTACTAGTCTGCTCTCGTTTACTAGTATGTTCTAGTTTACTAGTCTGTTCTAGTTTACTACTATGTTCTCGTTTACAAGTACGCTCTCGTTTACTACTATGTTCTCGTTTACAAGTACGCTCTCGTCGTCTAGTATGTTTCAGTACTTAATCAACAGATATGCAAATAAAAGACGTTTGCCGTACCTGATTACGAACAATTCTAAATACAACTTTCATTTTTGTTATTGTTATTTATTGTTAATATTATTATTATTATTTTAAATGATCTATTTCACCTCTCTTAATAGATTCTTTGCGAAAATGAGAGATCAATCATGAATGAGAGTTTCGTTCATTGTTACTTCCCCTTGTGATTCAGAATCTACTAATAAAAATAGTTACGTAGCTTCTGAGATGTCAACAAAGTCCTGTCCTTATCTTCGATTCGTCCAGTCGGACAATACAACCAATCTATTTGAAGCAGCCAAACATTTTATTTTATACTGAGGTCAACGGAAAATATACAGCTGAAAGTTTTCGTTGAAAAAAAAAATACATGTTTCCCTCAATCAACTGGGCTTTTAAAAATATTTTTTTCTTAGGGGCAAAAACAAAAAGGGGGGGGGGGGCGCTTGTATGCTTGTACAACCAGTGAATCCGTCATTTAAAAAAACAACGTAACTAAACAAGAAATAAGTAAGCATTTTAATTATGTCATAGAGAGCATGCTTCAAATAATAGATAATAAGCGCCCGGGAGGGGGTGGTAGGGGTGGAGAGATAGGTAGAAAGAAATATGTGAAACAAAGTATGGGGAAAAAAATCTGGGAAGAATTGACGTAACAATACAACGCACGTGTCGGCAAAGAGCCTTCGTGACTGAACACACGACGAGCGACACAAGTATAAAAATGAAAATATTCATTCCTCTCGCTGTCCTCTCGGCTACTACATGTCAGCAAAGTGTCCTAATTTTTATATAATGTTTTACTCATTGTTTGTTCGCTGTAGAAGGCTTCTTGCCGACACGTTCTTTGCTTCATAACGTCACATTTCCCCCCCCCCCCCCAGGTTTTCCCATACCGTGTTTCACATATTTCTTTTGAATGACTGCACTTAAGCCAGCTGAAGGTGAAGAAAACGTTTTTATTGTACGTGCCATGATTTTTTTTTTTTTGTTGAAAATTTAATTTTCATAAAGCGTTACAGAGATTCGGTAACTTAAAACTAAATTGGGATATCGATTCCACGACGTTATTCCGAGCCAGGAGTTGTTCATCACTGGGATAACAACACAAATTCTCAACCCAAATACCATTATTCCCCCCCCCCCCCAACTTTTTTTTTCCGGACAAAATGAGGATGATACGTCACGATTCACGTATACCTTCAACAGTGACTAGCGTTCCACTCCAAAACAAAAAAGTTCGGGACTCCGATTTCAAAACTCTCAAATTTGATTGCACAGTCTTTGAAATATACCTAGTCAGATGTCTCCTCCCAGTGTGTCACCAAGGTTCACTTGCGCGTAGCAAGATTTGTTTGTTTTTTTGTTTGTTGGGTTTTTGTTTGTTTCTTTATTTTTTTCGTGTTTTTTTTTTAATGTGAAATTTTACATGAAATTTAGAAGGAATATAATCCGTTCATAAACTAAAATAATAATTTCCCATATATTTTTTTTTAACTTGAATGTTTTGTCACGGAACTTAACATAAGAGTCTAGTATATCGTTACGTTAAAAAAATGTTGCGTTGCCAAGCACTGCACTCATGTAATATCTTCAATGTTTAAACAAAATAATGATTAAAACCATGTTTTACCATGATCCTTGACCTACGGAATGTGACATAAGAAATACGCACAGAGGCCTACTATAAAAAAATTACCGACTTTCATGTTCGCCCATTCATGACTTGTTACAATCCGTTCATTACACACACAAAATAAAAAAAAACAACAGAATATATGTATTTAAACAACAACAAAAATTATATAACAAGATTTGGGCAGCAATGAGTTGAGACTTAAATGTATGTGTCTAGCTAACCATTCTCCACGCGAGGCGTCTCTGGCAAACACCCCAATAGGCCCTTATCACGGTATGCGCACAAAGAAAATATGAAAAATAACTTTAAAAAAAAAATATTATTGCTGTTAACAGAATGGGACTTCAAATGCTTTGCTTGCAATTTTTTGTGTGTGTGTGTGTGTGTAAAATCACAATAAATCTCCACCTCTGATTTTGATCGGTCGCGTTGTTCTAGTATTACGGCATTGCAGAGATCTCACAACCATTAGATAGCGGTTTGGGGGAATCGCGCAGGTAGTCCTTGTCAGCTATGGGAAAATAGCCGATGTGAATGGAAAATAAAGCAAATAAAGTCAACTTTTTTTTGGAGGTGATCCACAATCTAAATAACCCCACTTGAATGCTGACCATCGCAAAAAAAAAAAAAAAAAAAAATAATGCAAGTATCTCTGAAGTCGCAAGAATGGGGCATCTACAGCCGCCGGGAAAGTAACTCGAGAAAAATAAACCACATATAGTTTGTGTAACTGTGCCATAGAAAGACACCCGTACCAACATATTACACCGTGCCATAGGAAGTTACCCGTACCAACACATATACCATGCCTAAGAAAGTTACCCGTACCAACATATTACACCGTGCCATAGAAAGTTACCCGTACCAACACATATAGCATGCCTAAGAAAGTTAGCCGTACCAACATATTACACCGTGCCATATGAAGTTACTCGTACCAACACATATAGCATGCCTAAGAAAGTTACCCGTACCAACATATTACACCGTGCCATAGAAAGTTACTCGTACCAACACATATAGCATGCCTAAGAAAGTTAGCCGTACCAACATATTACACCGTGCCATAGAAAGTTACTCGTACCAACACATATAGCATGCCTAAGAAAGTTAGCCGTACCAACATATTACACCGTGCCATAGAAAGTTACCCGTACCAACACATATAGCATGCCTAAGAAAGTTAGCCGTACCAACATATTACACCGTGCCATAGAAAGTTACCCGTACCAACACATATAGCATGCCTAAGAAAGTTAGCCGTACCAACATATTACACCGTGCCATAGGAAGTTACCCGTACCAACACATATACCATGCCTAAGAAAGTTACCCGTACCAACATATTACACCGTGCCATTGAAAGTTACCCGTACCAACACATATAGCATGCCTAAGAAAGTTAGCCGTACCAACATATTACACCGTGCCATAGAAAGTTACCCGTACCAACCCTTTTCATTGAAAAAAATCGTAGGTTGCTTCACATTGGATGTCAAACTTAAAACTTTTAACTGAAATAAACACTTAAAAAACCTCCCATTTGAAAGTGCAAGAAGAAGCTGTCTTTACATTGCAATAGTGGAATAGTTTAGTGCTATGAGTTACCGGACCTTCGGAAAAGGGGCATCACTCTGTGAGAATTTAAAAAAACAATATTTTTCAAAAATCTTTTTTAAAAAAAATGAACAGGCAGCCTCCGAGTAGAATATTGGTTCTCAACCTGTGGGTCGCGACCCCTTTGGGGGTCGAACGACCCTTTCCCAGGGTTCGCCTAAGACCCTCGGAAAACATATACACTCTGCAGTTATGAAGTAGCAACGAAAATAATTTTATGGTTGGGGGTAGCCACAACATGAGGAGCTGTATTAAAAGGGCCGCGGCATTAGGAAGGTTGAGAACTACTGGGCGTAGAAGCTTGGGATGGCGAAAGGACTTTCAAAGTCTATTAGTTTCTTGTTATTTTCATTTTGTGAGCAGCACCATCGAAGGAAGGTTATGTGAAAGAAACTGCAGACACTATCCTTGTTGTAGCAATGCGATGCTGTTTGTCCTAAGTGGTGAGACGTCGGTAATTACGATGGATGCTGCGAATTTATGATTTTCTTTTCTTAAACATGTCTTCCTGAGATTGTAGAGGGTAAAAGAAACGCCAAAAGAGATACGGTCCTGTAGGTTGATTTTCCCAGAGTGCTCCCAAAGGTCCTCCTGTTGTCAACTTGACGCCTCGTGAGAGTAAATACCACCGGGGCCAGCGCATCTTCTAGTCATGTATTTTTGGTCACATTTTATTGACCGGGCAAAGTGACCAGAAACATCAACATACACTATTCAACTTCTATTTAACTTCTATTTAACTCTATTTAACTTCTATTCAACTTCTATTTAACTTCTATTTAACTTCTATTCAACTTCTATTCAACTTCTATTTAACTTCTATTTAACTCTATTTAACTTCTATTCAACTTCTATTTAACTTCTATTTAACTTCTATTCAACTTCTATTCAACTTCTATTCAACTTTTCAACATTCGCCCCTTCATCCATGTTTTTAAAGATAATCTAGCTGTGTCTATTAAATAAATTAAACATGAATTAATTCTTAACGCATGTTTGTAGATTTAAAAAAAAAATGGGTGGCCGAGCGGTCTAAACGGATTCAATACAAACAGCTGGTGGTCTGGAGTTCAAAGCCAAGGTCAAGGCAAGCAAAAACATCGTCAGCACCCCGGGTGCATGGGACGCGTTGACCTTGAACGGCAACTCATCTAAGAAAAGGCGAACTCTGAATAACATTGACACAATGAATATTCCGGCGACTCTGATGGCGCAAAGCTCTAATCCCCCCCCCCCCCTATATGATAGTCCCTTTGGTTTATACATGTGCAGGGAGAAGATTACTGATGGCCTTAGTGATGCCAATCAATCAGAAGAAGATACAAAGGAATCAGTTGCATATACTGTGGTCCTTGAAAGCCAAGCGAATGTTAGGGACAATGAGGCTTACTTGGCCAGCTTGTCCAATTTTTCCTTATCGAATTCCCGCGTAAACCTTGAACTCACATTTATAAAGAATATAGTAACATCATCTCTGACTTTCACAAGAAATATTTTAACAAATTAATTAATGTGGTTGTTTGAAAGAGTTTCAGAACATGCAAATGGCACTCGCATAGTTAAAGGTTGGCATTGTTTTAAAACAGAAATATGTCGACATTACACATTGCTTGGTCGTCTGGCTCAGTCCGATTACACATTGTCGAGTCGTCTGGCTCAGTTCGATTACACATTGTCGAGTCTTCTGGCTCAGTCCGATTACACATTGTGGATCATGTGGCTCCTTACAATTACGGCTCGTTGGGTCGTCTGGCTCAGTCCGATTACCCATTGTCGGGTCTTTTGATTCAGCCTGATTCGATGACACAATGCTAACTAATCTGGTGCAGTGCGATTACCAATTGTTAGGTCATCTAGATCAAACCATTACTCCCCCCACCCACCCAAGACAAAAATAATATTTTAAAAAAAACATTGTTTGTCTGGCTCAGTCCGATTACAGTCACGACTACAGCTATTAATATCAAGTGCTGCTTCTAACTAATGACCATGACATTGACACAAGCAACCCCCTTCCTCCCATTGTTCTCCCATATCCCCTCCCCCGTGTCCCTGAAACATTCGTGCCTAAATTAATCAACACATTGACTCGTTGGCCCATCACCCGTGACAGGAGCGGAATTGTGAGACACGACTCTGTCAAAGTTTGACCCTTCACGTTAACATTCAATATATCTACACTATTTATATCCCGTTCTTTGATTCAAACTTTGAAAATGAATGTCCTTTAAAGAGAAAAAAAAAAGAAAACTCTCTTTCTTTTTGTTTCTTTCTCAAAACGGAACTTGTTGTTAGACAACCGCCAGGACGATTCATCACTTGTCAAATGTTCGGAACGACTGTCTACACTTTCAGCACGAGATGATGCCTAATTGCATCTAACACAATACAGCTGTCGAACACGAGTAAGGAAACTATATAATGAACTCCAGGACACCCACAGCAGTGGCGTAGCAAGTGGGGTATGAAGGGATTGGTTCGACTCCGGCGGCACTTTTTTTGTGCTTTATGTGGAGGGGTGACATTTTCGACCAACCGTAGAGGGTGTTTTTTTTTCATGGAAGGTGGGCGGCAAAGTTGTTGTCCCTCGCCAGATGGCACCTACCCTAGCTACGGCACTGGCTCACAGTAACCAGTAGATTCTTCTACGGGTAACTTTAAGTAACCAAAAACTAGCTACTTTAGGACACACAAAGTAACCACTAGAATCCACTTTACACCACTCAAATTAACCACTTGAATATACTTTAGGACACACAAAGTAACCACCATAATCTATTTTAGGACACGCACAGTAACCACTAGAATCTACTTTAAGAAACGCTAAGTATACAAACAATCTACTTCTGAGCAACTAAAGTAGCCATTATAATCTACTTTCAGATACCCAAAAGTAACCATTATAATCTACTTTAAGACACCCAAAGTAAGCATTATAAAATATTTCAAGATGCCAAACGAAACCATTTTTAATCTACTACAAGATACCTAAATGAAACTAATTGAATGCACTAAATGGTCTCGGAAGTAATCAATTAAAGAAAATTTAGCAAAACGAAAGAAACCAATATAATGTACTTCTAAAAAAAACAACAAATTAACAAATGTAATCTACTATAGGAAACCCAAAGTAACCAATGTAATCGACTATAGGACACCCAAAGTAACCAATGTAATCGACTATAGGACACCCAAAGTAACAATGTAATCGACTATAGGAAACCCAAAGTAACCAATGTAATCGACTATAGGACACCCAAAGTAACCACTGTAATCGACTATAGGACACCCAAAGTAACAATGTAATCGACTCTAGGAAACCCAAAGTAACCAATGTAATCGACTATAGGACACCCAAAGTAACCAATGTAATCGACTATAGGACACCCAAAGTAACCAATGTAATCTACTATAGGACACCCAAAGTAATTAATGTAAACGACTATAGTAACCAATGTAATCGATGTCTATGTGAGGTTATACACCTAATGCCTATGTGAAGTCTTACACCTGATGTCTATGTGAGGTCTTACACCTGATGTCTATGTGAGGTCCTACTCCTGATGTCTATGTGAGTCTCCAGACACCTAAATGTGAGTCCCCAGAACCTAAATGTGAGTCCGCAGACACCTAAATGGTGTCCCAAGATACATAACTGTGAGTCCCCAGAACCTAACTGTGAGTCCCGAGACACCTAACTGTGAGTCCCCAGACACCTAAATGGTGAGTCCCCAGACACCTAAATGGTGAGTCTCCAGAACCTAACTGTGACTCCCCAGACACCTAACTGTGAGTCCCCAGACACCTAAATGGTGAGTCCCCAGACACCTAAATAGTGAGTCCCCAGACACCTAAATGGTGAGTCCCCAGACACCTAAATGGTGAGTCCCCAGACACCTAAATGGTGAGTCCTCAGACACCTAACTGTGAGTCCCCAGACTCCTAAATGGTGAGTCCCCAGACACCTAACTGTGAGTCCCCAGACACCTAAATGTGAGTCCCCAGACACCTAATGGTGAGTCCCCAGACACCTAATGTGAGTCCCCAGACACCTAAATGGTGAGTCCCCAGACACCTAACTGTGAGTCCCCAGACACCTAATGGTGAGTCCCCAGACACCTTATGGTGAGTCCCCAGACACCTAAGTGGGAGTCCCCAGACACCTAAATAGTGAGTCCCCAGACACCTAAATGGTGAGTCCCCAGACACCTAAATGGTGAGTCCCCAGACACCTAAATGGTGAGTCCCCAGACACTTAAATAGTGAGTCTCCAGACACCTAAATGGTGAGTCCCCATATACCAAACTGTGAGTCCCTAGACACCTAAATGGTGAGTTCCCAGATACCTAACTGTCGGTCCCCAGACACCTAACTGTGAGTCTCCAGACACCTAAATGGTGAGTCCCCAGACACCTACCTGTGAGTCCCCAGACACCTAGCTGTGAGTCCCCAGACACCTAAATGGTGAGTCCCCAGACACCTAAATGGTGAGTCCTCAGACACCTAACTGTGAGTCCCCAGACTCCTAAATGGTGAGTCCCCAGACACCTAACTGTGAGTCCCCAGACACCTAAATGTGAGTCCCCAGACACCTAACTGTGAGTCCCTAGACACCTAATGTGAGTCCCCAGACACCTAAATGGTGAGTCCCCAGACACCTAGCTGTGAGTCCCCAGACACCTAAATGGTGAGTCCCCAGACACCTAAATGGTGAGTCCTCAGACACCTAACTGTGAGTCCCCAGACTCCTAAATGGTGAGTCCCCAGACACCTAACTGTGAGTCCCCAGACACCTAAATGTGAGTCCCCAGACACCTAATGGTGAGTCCCCAGACACCTAATGTGAGTCCCCAGACACCTAAATGGTGAGTCCCCAGACACCTAACTGTGAGTCCCCAGACACCTAATGGTGAGTCCCCAGACACCTTATGGTGAGTCCCCAGACACCTAAGTGGGAGTCCCCAGACACCTAACTGTGAGTCCCCAGACACCTAAATGGTGAGTCCCCAGACACCTAATGTGAATCCCCAGAGACCTAAATGGTGAGTCCCCAGCCTTATTTCGTGGTTAGTAAAACCTTGTTGTCCCTCAATCTCCACCCCCTCTTCCAAACCCCCACACCCCGCCTATTAGCGACCTTGACATAAATTCTTCTTGCAGCCCCTTCCCACCATCAGTTGATTTGTATGTGCCGCTTTCCTCCCCATTCATTCCCTTGTTCTCAGACATCAGATTGTTGGACTGCTTGCTTACATGTTTGTACCAAAACTGACAGGTGTAAGGTCCCAAGTGTACATTTATAGCCAAATAAACGCCAACATTTTATTTAAAATAACAACAAGGATACTAATGACATCCTGTCGGCTGGTGCAGTACCGGTTCTGGCCTTATTGGCGTCACCCCAGTTAGAGTTTTTAGAACCCCACTTTCTTAGGAAGAGAGTGGACATTTATTGATTTAGGAAAAAAAGGGCGCACAGATTCGCTTGACGCCCGAACCTGCCAGCACAAAAGCCGTCCCTGGGAGGGAGCTGTAAAGGGGCTTCTTGTTCCAAATTAAGAATCATGTTAATAAGATCACTGATCCCAAATAAGTCTTAAATATAACACCAATCATTGATCAACATGAAACACATAACCAAGATACAAATATCCTTAACCAAGATACAAAATATCCTTAACCAAGATACAAATAACTTTAACCAAGATACAAGTAACTTTAACCAAGATACAAATAACTTTAAGCAAGATACAAATAACTGTAACCAAGATACAAAATATCCTTAACCAAGATACAAATAACTTTAACCAAGATACAAATAACTTTAACCAAGATACAAGTAACTTTAACCAAGATACAAAATAACTTTAAGCAAGATACAAATAACTTTAAGCAAGATACAAATAACTGTAACCAAGATACAAGTAACTGTAACCAAGATACAAGTAACTTTAACCAAGATACAAATAACTTTAAGCAAGATACAAATAACTGTAACCAAGATACAAAATATCCTTAACCAAGATACAAATAACTTTAACCAAGATACAAATAACTTTAACCAAGATACAAGTAACTTTAACCAAGATACAAAATAACTTTAAGCAAGATACAAATAACTTTAAGCAAGATACAAATAACTGTAAGCAAGATACAAATAACTGTAACCAAGATACAAATGACTTTAACCAAGATACAAATAACTGTAACCAAGATTCAAATAACTGTAACCAAGATACAAATAACTGTAACCAAGATTCAAATAACTGTAACCAAGATACAAATAACTTTAACCAAGATTCAAATAACTGTAACCAAGATTCAAATAACTGTAACCAAGATACAAATAACTTTAACCAAGATTCAAATAACTGTAACCAAGATTCAAATAACTGTAACCAAGATACAAATAACTTTAACCAAGATTCAAATAACTGTAACCAAGATACAAATCACTGTAACCAAGATACAAATAACTGTAACCAAGATTCAAATAACTGTAACCAAGATACAAATAACTGTAACCAAGATTCAAATAACTGTAACCAAGATACAAATCACTTAAACCAAGATTCAAATAACTGTAACCAAGATTCAAATAACTGTAACCAAGATACAAATAACTGTAACCAAGATTCAAATAACTGTAACCAAGATTCAAATAACTGTAACCAAGATACAAATAACTGTAACCAAGATACAAATAACTGTAACCAAGATACAAATAACTGTAACCAAGATACAAATGACTTTAACCAAGATACAAATAACTGTAACCAAGATTCAAATAACTGTAACCAAGATACAAATAACTGTAACCAAGATTCAAATAACTGTAACCAAGATACAAATAACTTTAACCAAGATTCAAATAACTGTAACCAAGATTCAAATAACTGTAACCAAGATACAAATAACTTTAACCAAGATTCAAATAACTGTAACCAAGATTCAAATAACTGTAACCAAGATACAAATAACTTTAACCAAGATTCAAATAACTGTAACCAAGATACAAATCACTGTAACCAAGATACAAATAACTGTAACCAAGATTCAAATAACTGTAACCAAGATACAAATAACTGTAACCAAGATTCAAATAACTGTAACCAAGATACAAATAACTTTAACCAAGATTCAAATAACTGTAACCAAGATTCAAATAACTGTAACCAAGATACAAATAACTTTAACCAAGATTCAAATAACTGTAACCAAGATTCAAATAACTGTAACCAAGATACAAATAACTTTAACCAAGATTCAAATAACTGTAACCAAGATACAAATCACTGTAACCAAGATACAAATAACTGTAACCAAGATACAAATAACTGTAACCAAGATACAAATAACTGTAACCAAGATACAAATAACTGTAACCAAGATACAAATAACTGTAACCAAGATACAAGTAACTGTAACCAAGATACAAGTAACTGTAACCAAGATACAAATAACTGTAACCAAGATACAAATCACTGTAACCAAGATACAAATAACTGTAACCAAGATACAAATAACTGTAACCAAGATACAAATAACTGTAACCAAGATACAAATAACTGTAACCAAGATACAAATAACTGTAACCAAGATACAAATAACTGTAACCAAGATTCAAATAACTGTAACCAAGATTCAAATAACTGTAACCAAGATACAAATAACTTTAACCAAGATTCAAATAACTGTAACCAAGATTCAAATAACTGTAACCAAGATACAAATAACTTTAACCGAGATTCAAATAACTGTAACCAAGATTCAAATAACTGTAACCAAGATACAAATAACTGTAACCAAGATACAAATAACTGTAACCAAGATACAAATAACTGTAACCAAGATACAAATGACTTTAACCAAGATACAAATAACTGTAACCAAGATTCAAATAACTGTAACCAAGATACAAATAACTGTAACCAAGATTCAAATAACTGTAACCAAGATACAAATAACTTTAACCAAGATTCAAATAACTGTAACCAAGATTCAAATAACTGTAACCAAGATACAAATAACTTTAACCAAGATTCAAATAACTGTAACCAAGATTCAAATAACTGTAACCAAGATACAAATAACTTTAACCAAGATTCAAATAACTGTAACCAAGATACAAATCACTGTAACCAAGATACAAATAACTGTAACCAAGATTCAAATAACTGTAACCAAGATACAAATAACTGTAACCAAGATTCAAATAACTGTAACCAAGATACAAATAACTTTAACCAAGATTCAAATAACTGTAACCAAGATTCAAATAACTGTAACCAAGATACAAATAACTTTAACCAAGATTCAAATAACTGTAACCAAGATTCAAATAACTGTAACCAAGATACAAATAACTTTAACCAAGATTCAAATAACTGTAACCAAGATACAAATCACTGTAACCAAGATACAAATAACTGTAACCAAGATACAAATAACTGTAACCAAGATACAAATCACTGTAACCAAGATACAAATAACTGTAACCAAGATACAAATAACTGTAACCAAGATACAAATAACTGTAACCAAGATACAAATAACTGTAACCAAGATACAAGTAACTGTAACCAAGATACAAGTAACTGTAACCAAGATACAAGTAACTATAAGTAAATAATCTCACAAATTCCTCCGCCAACCCACGCGCCACGGCTGTTGTTTTAATGTTGCTTTTTTTTTTTTTCAAATGTTTTTTTTTTGTTTTTTTTTGTGGTGTTTTTTTTAATATGCCCTACTTCACAAGACCCCGGATTGTGGATAACAGAAATAGTAACACCAATGTACTTTTAAACAGTTGTTTAGGGAATAAACTACGTGCCCAGGTAAAGGCATAAAAAGTGTGTTTTGGGGGGGGGTGGGATCGTTTGAAACGATCAGGTGCAAATGTAACCCGCTGTACTTAAACAGTATGTGTAGGGGGGGGGGTGGGGGGGCTAGGGCTTTTACGTCTGTAATATTAAAACCCAATGAGGGAGAGTGGCAAGTAGGGTCCATATTGTTGATTGCTAATCAGGAAGAGCAGCAAAGTCGGACTCATACTGTTTAAAGTTAGTCAGGGAGAGGGGCAGAGTGGGTTCTATTCTGTTGAACGTTTAGTGCCTTGAAATCATTGCCATTTCAGCTTTGTACTCTGGGTTTGCACTTGGATGGTGAAGTGGAAGAGCGAAAAACTAATAGCACCGGGTGAGCGACTGCACCCAATTATGACAATTAACTATTTCGTTTAACTGTGACATTTTTTTAAAAATCAAATGTGTACCAAGATTGCTTAGTATGCGATATAATCCTTATTTAATCCTTAAATGTATTATCTGAAGTTAGGAAAGAAAAAAATTGTGTTGTATTGATTCGCTCATTCAACAACAAAAAATTCTTCTAAGCGTCATTTTTCTAAAGACACAAAGTTCTTTTGTCGTAAATCCAAAGTCTTTTAGGGAAATAAAAACCAATAATAATACCTTTTTAAAAATGTTTAGCATTTTTTGACGGGCTACTCGCTAGTTGAAACTGTAAGTGAGAAGAACTAAGCGCTAAGATTCAACGTTTGCAGCCGCAACACCATTTGTTCACTGTAAAATAATCGAACTCACCTGTGATCTGTGTCATTGTCAAAGCAGGTTATCCTCTCTTTCTTTCTCTATCTCTCTCTCTCTTTCTGCCTGAGACAGGATGACCCGTGGCCAGTGGCTCCAGTTAATTCCGACGGGAACACGCCAACTGCAGCTTCTTATCCTGATCGAGCCGTGACATAGTGTGAGTTGACCCCCATATAAACGTCCCCCAGGTCTGATTGCCGAGTTCAGTCCGGTGACGAGCTGCCCCGACTTTTTATGCTGTCCCGACACGTAGATTGACGCGTAGATCAACGAGAGGGGGTGCTGGAAATGTTATATATATATATATATATATAAATATATATATTTTTTAAAAATTTTATGAGCTACTTTGATGTAGATTTGCAATACCCTCAGATGAGCTAGTGTCAGTCTTTGCGCTAAAACGAGGTTTTTTGTTTGGGTTTTTTCCCCTCCCCCGAGCGTCGAGAGCAAGCGAAGATCCTAGGTGTCCTGAGTTGAACTGTCCCTGCTTGAACCTGGAGTAGAATTAGAAAATATGAAAGGGAAAGTGACAAGGAACGGAGTTAGCAGTGCGCTGTTGGCGATTTTGTAAAAAAGTTCATGTCACTTGACATGAGTCTGGTTTCCTTGATGGTTGTGTCATAGGCTCTGCATGCCTAGAGATGTTCAATTTTCAGGCAAGGTTTCTGGGCTGTGCTATTTATCTATTCCAAAATAGTCTTGTTCTAATTTTAATAATTTTAAAATCAAGAAAGAAACCTTTTTAAATCAAGAAAGAATCTTGTTGAAACAAGAAAGAAACCTTGTTGAATCAAGAAAGAAACCTTGTTGAAACAAGAAAGAAACCTTGTTGAAACAAGAAAGAAACCTTGTTGAATCAAGAAAGAAACCTTGTTGAATCAAGAAAGAAACCTTGTTGAATCAAGAAAGAAACCTTGTTGAATCAAGAAAGAAACCTTGTTGAAACAAGAAAGAAACCTTGTTGAATCAAGAAAGAAACCTTGTTGAATCAAGACAGAAACCTAGTTGAAACAAGAAAGAAACCTTGTTGAATCAAGAAAGAAACCTTGTTGAAACAAGAAAGAAACCTTGTTGAAACAAGAAAGAAACCTCGTTGAAACAAGAAAGAAACCTTGTTGAATCAAGAAAGAAACCTTGTTGAAACAAGAAAGAAAACTTGTTGAAACAAGAAAGAAACCTAGTTGAATCAAGAAAGAAACCTTGTTGAATCTAATATTCAATAATCAAGATTGAATAATAATCACTTCAAATCAATAGGACAGTTCGATCGGGATTTTATCAAATCAATTCCAGCATTACATTCTGTTGTCGTCAGTAGTAGTTTTTAGCCTAAGAATAAATTACTTGTCACGGAGACCATTTTTTTCCTTATTAAAAAAAGTTCATTTCTTGAACAGACATTTGCAAAAGTGGGTTAAACAAAACTCTAGGTAACAAGAGCAGTTATGTTTTAAAAGATAATATTTTGGATACATATACGACAAGAAAAATGCTTGATGAGGTTGTGGAAAGGGTTGCTTTTTTAGGGAAAAGGAGGAGGAGGAAAGGGGAGGGGGGGTCTGAGATTCTAAACACAGCATGCGTAATATCTTCACCGAAAAATCCGTTTCTGGTCATTTTCATCCATTTAAGAATAGAGAGAAAAAAATACTGTTTATGTTTCCAAGTATTCTATACCTGTTGGTAGATAGAAGAAATCGGGGAGGGGGTAGATAGAAGAAATCGGGGAGGGGGTAGATAGAAGAAATCGGGGAGGGGGTAGATAGAAGAAATCGGGGAGGGGGTAGAGAGAACACGCTTGTATCCTGCCTTGTTAAAAACCTTCAAGAAATAAATTCATCACTACAGGACTATAACTAAAATTGAAGATAGCTACTGCTGAATTTAGGACGGCGGTACAGTGGCGTAGCTAGGGTTAGTGCCGCACAGGACGGCGGTACAGTGGCGTAGCTAGGGTTAGTGCCGCACAGGACGGCAGTACAGTGGCGTAGCTAGGGTTAGTGCCGCACAGGACGGCGGTACAGTGGCGTAGCTAGGGTTAGTGCCGCACGGGACGGGACGAGAATTTTACCTCCCCTTTCCAAGAAAAAAAAAGCTCGGCAGTTGGCCGAAAACGCCGCCCCTGCCATTAAAAAAAAAGTGCCTCCCGGGGCGGATCGCCCCCCCCCCCACACATCCCGTCCTACGCCACTGCTGCAGTGTCGGACAGAATATACACCTCTTAATTCTAGGGCGAAATTTAGGACTCGATGTCTGTGCACAAGTTCTACGACAAGACATGACGTCAAAGAGCTGTGCTCAATTTCTCGTGGCTGATTAAAAACAGTCAGACAGGTTACAACAACGGTCTCTAGCTGTTTCAAGTCGCTATCCTGGTTTTTATTTGTTTTCCAACGATGAGATAGTTGCATACATTGCTTTCTGAACGACACTGCCCCTAGATATTCCCCCCACATAAAAACAAAATAGTGATATGCCTTATAACCAAATTATGTTAAGCCTGGAAATAGAACCAAGCGACTTTCCTTGCTCCCTTAAAGACAAAGTACGCTGTGTGGCCCCCGTCCGTCTCACCGTGAGAGTAAAAAAAAAACTGGATGTGGGATATGGGCTTTTAACATTTTCGCTACCGATGACGTCGACGTGACGTCATGATCACCCACTTTCAAATACCAAGGACGTCACATAGTCGTCATAACAAAAAGGCAAAGAACTTTTCTGAAATACCAAGGACGTCACGTCGACGTCATATTTCAATGCTATATATTTCTTTATTGGTTTATCTAAAGGGGAGTTAAAAAGCGAATTGGATAGATAATGAAATTACCGGAAATTTCTTCGGTTTTTGTTTATAGTTTTTTTTGCTGAGTCATCAAAAATCGTTGTCAAAACCCAGCGGTAGTTAAGGGGTTAACCTAAAGAGATTAACAATAAAGTTGGCAGTTAACTGGTCGAAGTATTATCTCCATTCGAAAGTGCTGTGACTTACCAAATTTAAATGAACACCGAAAAATAAGAGAAATGGCGCTGCAAGGCTGTGTGATTGGCTACACGGTCTTAGCAATCGCAGGACTTATATATATACACGCGCGAAACTAACGTCCTGGGTACCCCATTCCACTTCCGTGTTTCGGAAAAGTGACGGAAGCGAGGCGGGCAACTCATTAATGAAATAACACCAATACATAGCTTTCCAAACGGCTTCGCGCTGGCTGAATCTAAAAATAAAAATGCTTTCACTGGAGCCGGATTTTCCTCGGAAAGTGTTTATAAATATCCTCTAGCTTTTGTAGTCGGTTTCCCTCCCTTCCCCCTTTTCTTTTTTTTTTTCCACTTCAACCTGTCACTGGAGGTAAAGGGGCATGAAAAGTGTTTTAGCCAATAGAGACAAACCAAAATGCTGATGATAGCTTCCGAAACGTCTAATTACAACAGTGGTTTCCACACGGAAGGAGGACATAGGCTCCAAAAAAGGGGAAAACCTTTCACTCGCGGAACATTGTAAATTGACGCTGAAATAATGTAACCCGTGCTTTGAAAGGTTTGGTTTGAATGATATTAATTGATTATTTAACCAGCTTGTGATAATTAAGTAATCTAATTTGAAATACCTTGTAAACATGTAGGCGCCTGTCAATAACTTGAACAAGCAAAGTAGACACTACCTGTGTGCCACCCCCCCCCCCCCCCCACCCCCCAGCTTTGATGGAGATCTCCTTCCGTCATCAGTCAGAGTCAGAGGGAAGCATGAGGATCGAGTGATTGAGTTTGGAACAGAATAACGGATTTACAGTGCTACTTATCTCCCTATGACCGTCGTTTTTTTACTTAATGATGATGACGATACCCATGTCGCTATTGTCATTTGTTAATTTAACTTTCATCGCACATTGTTAAATTGTGTCCGGTAGGGTTCAAACTTTATCCATAAGTCGGAGTTATAGTTCACCTCCGATTAAGCCCAAAAACGTTAAGAAACATTTTATTTATTCGACTCAACGAAAGAATGCCGTTATTCACCCAGGGATGTTTGTCACGAGGTGGCCGACCTGTTAAGGTCGAGGTGGTCGAGAACTGGACTTGATATGAACTTTTCTTGGAGGGTTTTTTTTTCTTTGGTGGCAATTTATTGCTGTGCCGAAAAGGCGGAATTCGCCCTCTGGGCGCCATTATCAACTGCGCTTTTTTTCACCCTCGGACACACCACATCCATAAGAACCATAAATCTCCGGATAACAGTTGACCGGACGTTTGCTTGTCAGGGGTCGTATACTGGGACCGAACATTTTTGGCCAGGAAAACTTGTACTGTTATTACGTGGCATGTGTTATACACAGCTGGCTAGGAAGAACGCTCAGCCTAATTTACAGCCGATAAATGGTTTAACTTCTGCTAGCTCAACCTTATTTACAGCCGATAAATGGTTTTACTTCTGCTAGCTACACGTAAATCCCAGCCGACTGTGTATAAACACACACAATATTCCCTAGTTTTGTTTAATGTACGCGCAGTATCAATTAAACGTCTCTAAATAAGAGAAAGAATATCCCAGCCCCCTCCGCCCCATTATCCCCGACCCCTCAGCCCCATTATCTCAACAGCCCTATTATCCAATCCGCCCCATTATCCCCGACCCCTCAGCCCCATTATGTCCTTATCCCCATTATCCCTTCATACTACTTATCCCCTCATCCCCATTATCCCCGACCCCTCCACCTTATTATCCCAGACCCCTCCGCCTTTATTATTGTTAATAAACGATATAAACAAAGAGTCGGCCGATCCATTAAGTCTCGTTGTAATATATTCATCTGAAATCCTCGGTCATATTATGAGGAAAAAGGGGGGGGGGGTGTGCGTAGAAAAAACAAGCACTTGACGACCCGGGTTGGGGTGGGTGGTGGAGAAGGGACGCAACGCCATCTGCCTGGAGCTGACCGAAAAATGGGGGAGCAATCAAACCAAGTTTACGAGTTCGATGCAACAATTCTCCAGGGGCTATGTTTTTTTTTGTTTTTTGTATCCGAAAATAAATCAAACGAAAGGCCTTTCGGTAAGTTATCTGATTCTCACATGTAGCGAGTAGTAGCCACTCAGAGAACCCCATTATGTGATTCTCACACGTAGCGAGTAGTAACCACTCAGAAAACCCCATTAACGAATATTGTATTTTCCTATCCTTAGTCCCCCCCCCGCCCCGCCCCCCCCCCCCCGCGACTAAGTGCTAAGGGCAGACTATGCGCACGTCAATGATATTACAGCTAAGCGTTCTAATTCCCAATGGGCGTTGTAGGGGTATTAATAGCTTGATCAGTAATAAACGTATCTTTTTAAATTAATTTTTTTTATGTAGCAATCTTTGTCCTGTTGGAGTAAAAATGTGTTTATTCAAATATTTGGGAATACAAATTAAATGAAAGGTCACAAAAATCTGTTGTTTTTTTTATTTGAGATTTTAATGATATTTAAAAAAAAAACTTTCTAATTCAAACCAAAAGTTATAAAGTGTGTAAATATTATTTTTTTTTAAATTTTAACTGAGAATTCATTTAAAGGAGTCACTATTTATTTTATTATTAATTGAAATATCCCTACGCACAAGTAGTACGTCAATGACTTAAATGAATGAAATTGTTTCTCCTGATTTTCAATGTATATCCCTTTCATATACTTGTAAAATAATTATATAACTTATAATTACATTAAATTTATTTAAATTGTCTTTAAAAAAAAAAAAGACTTCTCTCCTTTGTCATTTGAAACTGGTTTTGAAACGTGTAGATTTTCATCACATAGAACAGCTTTGACATCCAACGGACATGGTGGTAGGCTCCAGGAGTATAAATGTAAGCTCTTAAAGTTCAAGGTAGTCATCTCATGGTAGAGTATCAACTCAGTGTGTAGCACTTCTATGCAGTCATCTCATGGTAGAGTATCGACTCAGTGTGTAGCACTTCTATGCAGTCATCTCATGGTAGAGTATCGACTCAGTGTGTAGCACTTCTATGCAGTCATCTCATGGTAGAGTATCACCTCAGTGTGTAGCACTTCTATGCAGTCATCTCATGGTAGAGTATCAACTCAGTGTGTAGCACTTCTATGCAGTCATCTCATGGTAGAGTATCAACTCAGTGTGTAGCACTTCTATGCAGTCATCTCATGGTAGAGTATCAACTCAGTGTGTAGCACTTCTATGCAGTCATCTCATGGTAGAGTATCAACTCAGTGTGTAGCACTTCTAATAAAAACTCCATTGCTTGTTTTTTTAAGCATCAACATATGTTTATTTAGTCTAACATCTGCACATTTTTCATAATCTGACTTGACTATATTTTGCCAATCGTGATGAAATCACTTAAAATCAATACATTGGGACCTGATGTTGAACCAAATAAATATTTGAATACATCTCCATAAAGAACTTCTAGACCATGATGTCTGCATGCAACCATAATAACGCCTTTTTCATTTTATTCTGCAAAATAATGCAAGCACCATTAACCCCGTCCTGTACTGGCAGCTGTTGTGTCAAATGACATAGGTCCTGTAATGGCAGCTGTTATGTCAAATGACTTAGGTCCTGTACTGGCAGCTGTTGTGTCAAATGACATGGGTCCTGTACTGGCAGCTGTTGTGTCAAATGACATAGGTCCTGTACTGGCAGCTGTTGTGTCAAATGACATAGGTCCTGTACTGGCAGCTGATGTGTCAAATGACATAGGTCCTGTACTGGCAGCTGTTGTGTCAAATGACATAGGTCCGTACTGGCAGCTGATGTGTCAAATGACATAGGTCCTGTACTGGCAGCTGTTGTGTCAAATGATATAGGTCCTGTACTGGCAGCTGATGAGTCAAATGACATAGGTCCTGTACTGGCAGCTGATGTGTCAAATGACATAGGTCCTGTATTGGCAGTTGTTGTGTTAAATGACATAGGTCCTGTTCTGGCAGCTGTTGTGTCAAATGACATAGGTCCTGTACTGGCAGCTGTTGTGTCAAATGACATAGGTCCTGTATTGGCCGCTGTTGTGTCAAATGACATAGGTCCTGTATTGGCAGCTGTTGTATCAAATGACATAGGTCCTTTACTGGCAGTTGTTGTGTCAAATGACATAGGTCCTTTATTGGCAGCTGTTGTGTCAAATGACATAGGTCCTGTATTGGCAGCTGTTGTGTCAAATGAAATAGGTCCTGTATTGGCAGATGTTGTGTCAAATGACATAGGTCCTGTACTGGCAGCTGATGTGTCAAATGACATAGGTCCTGTACTGGCAGCTGCTGTGTCAAATGACATAGGTCTTGTTTTGAAAGCTTCTGTATTAAATGACATAGGTCCTGTTTTGACAGATGACTTTTCAAATGGCATAGGTCTTGTTTTGAAAGCTTATGTGTCAAATGACATAGGTACTGTATTGACAGATGATTTGTCAAATGACATAAGTCCAGTTGTTGATTTTTACTAAACGAAAATCAAATTTACATTTAAATATATTCATTTTAATTCCAGATTTTTAAAAACACTTATTCTAAACACGGAGAGAGGCGACTTGCTGTCATGGGAACAAGTTTGTAGACCTAACGAAAAGAAATGCCAGTCCTGTGACTTCGTCCTACGAAGACACATTATCGTAACACTGTGACGGAAGAAAATTAGTATAACTCGCTATCCTTAGCAGACCGAAATTTAAACGGAACTTGGCGTGATGATCCCCATTTTAGCTTAGGGTAAGAATACTGCGACAACTCAGTTCGACTCATAGTCATACTTAAATGATGAATTATTTGATTGATTCATATTTGTCCCTATTTTAAAAACACGAAATTTCAAAAACTTTAAATACAAATTTCACGGACTCTTTCTAAATTTAAAGTGTGCCAAATCCAATTTCTAGTCTAATCCCCACCCCCACACACACACACACCACTCTCTAGTACCGTTATCTTCTATCACATCAAATTTACTCAAAGCAAATTACAATCAAAATTACAAACTTAAAATAATTTTTTGTCACGAAGCTCACAAGTTAAATCATGTTTCGTAAAAAATATCGGTGATCAATTTATTCTGCACTAAATTAACTCCTGCTAAATTTAAACCCTAATTTGAGATTGAATTGAAAAGTAGACACCCTGGGGGGAGGGGGAGTTCATATTTAAAAAAAATAATTAAACAAAATAATTTTAAAAAAAAAAGGTTCATTAAAGTACGGACCTGCCCAGCTAGACAAACTTAATAAATATAGCATTATCGTCAGTTTGTGTTCCCCAGCCACAGGTTGAAGTTTTGGGAAGCACGCAGTTTTCGGCAATGTGTAGAAGGTGCAAATCGATCCATCACTGTAGTTTGGCCGCGGAAGAATTTTTTTTTTTTTTTGTGTGGGTTAAAATCAAGATGTCCAAACACAATCAAAATAATCGTTGCCAAAATATATTTGTAAGAGGTGAGTGAGCTCTGAGACGGTTTTCTTGAATAAATCATGTTACAGAAATAACGTGTGCGCAATGACTTGAGGTCACTGGCGTAGGAAGGGGGACATTTTCATTTCTATATATAGATGGAGGCAGGGCCGGCCTTAGGCCATTGCAACCTATGCGGCCGCAATGGGCCCCGCACTTTCATAGGCCCCGCCCCGAATTTATTTTCTAATACAAAATCTTAATTTTCACTAATTATCCTTATCCTCTACCCAGAATGGGCCCCGCGCAGTCCGTTTCGCATAGGGCCCCGCAATTGTTAGGGTCGGCCCTGTGTATGGAGGGTACGCACATTCTGTAAACTGCGGTGTTTATCATTTGAGGGGGGGGGGCGGTTCTAACCCTAGCAGCGCCACTACTTGTGGCTAAACATACTTAAGTTGTTTTTTGATAGGACAATTTATTAGGAGACGAAGAGTAAACTGAAAGAATAACAACAACAAAAATTTGATTGTAAGTTGTTGTTTTTTTTAAATTTATTCCCCCCCCCCTCAAATAATTTCCCCCTATTCAGTTTAAACGAAAATCAGATGTGGCCATAGGGACATTTTGTAAACCTTATTTAATGTAAGCTAAGTGGCACCTAATGCCCATTTTATTGATTGATGGATTGAATATTTATATAGCGCGTGTATCCATGCTAATTTTGCATGATCACAGCGCTCTGATGTTCTTAAATCTATTTAAAGAAAAAAAGTCTTTAAATAATTTTTTAAAATCATTTTCAATAGCCCTCGAAGATTGAGGCAAACTGTTCCATAATTTTGGCGCTATCGCTTCAAAAGAGCGCACTCCGTATGACTTTTTTCTATGTCCATCCACACTGGGAACTCTCAGGAAGGACTGTGTTGAAGACCGCAGGTTCTTTAAGGACACGTGTTTATAAATCAGTTCTTTAAGATATTCCGGTGCAGAGCCTTCTAGAAAGCTGTATGCCAGGGACATAATTTTGTGGTCAATGCGCTCACTCACAGGAAGCCAATGTAGATCTTTAAGAACTTGGGTGATGTGGTCACATTTCTTTATCCGCGATACAATGCATGCTGCGGTATTTTGTACCTTCTGTTACAGTAATCTAATCTATTGAAGCAAAGTGACCAGCGACCCCCATTTTATACAAGTAAAGTGACCAGCGACCCCGATTTTATACAAGTAAAGTGACCAGCGACCCCCATGTTATACAAATAAAGTGATCAGCGACCCCAATTTTATACAAGTAAAGTGACCAGCGACCCCCATTTTATACAAATAAAGTGACCAGCGACCCCCATTTTATACAAGTAAAGTGACCAGCGACCCCCATTTTATACAAATAAAGTAACCAGCGACCCCCATTTTATACAAATAAAGTGACCAGCGACCCCCATTTTATACAAGTAAAGTGACCAGCGACCCCCATTTTATACAAATAAAGTGACCAGCGACCCCCATTTTATACAAATAAAGTGACCAGCGACCCCCATTTTATACAAGTAAAGTGACCAGCGACCCCCATTTTATACAAGTAAAGTAATCCGAGACCCCGACCCCATGATGCATTATAATAAAATTGCTACTGTAAGAGAAGACATCCAAATAATAGTTACAGTGTAATGAACGGGTTTTCTTCCAAATTTTTCGAGACACCGATTAAAAATGAAATCGGAAAATTCTGAAATACGTTGTGCCAATTGTCAGGCATCTGTGAAACAACTGCTTTAAATACTTCTGTGGATGAAAGCTATACTTTTTTAAAGCGCCATTTTCCCCCTTTGTTGAAAAGCAGGGCTCGAATCCTACAGGAACGAATTGAATCGCGTTCTTGTACGTTTTTCATATAATAAAGGTCGCACTGTAATTGTTTATTAAAAAGAAATAGGCCTAAATGTTTATTTCGTGGGGAGGGGTGGTCTTACCCCACAACTTTACCCTTGTTGAAAAGGACGTTATTTACATCAATCAGCTCAATAATATCCACCCACCATTTTTATAATCCTGCCATTGTAATTTTGTTGTAATATTATCATTTAAAAAACGACCATCGTCAGCGTAGGCGTGTAATTCTTAGGCCCAAATTCAGCGATGATTTCAGCCACTGTGACACGAACTATGGAAACTTGACCTTGCATTAAAAATATAGAAAACTGATTTATTTCTATCATCTGCTGGTGGATTTGGAAGACTCACTCGGTCATTTCGATCATCTGCTGATGGATCTGGAAGACTCACTCGGTCATTTCTATCATCTGCTAGTGGATTTGGAAGACTCACTCGGTTAAAAGATCATTTCTCTGCTAGTTTATCAATTCCAAAGAGTGAATTCAAGAGAGATATACCAAGAGCTTTGACGTAGGAAGAAATGGCGGAGTGGGGAGGCTGTCCACCCCCAACTCCCATGCGACACTTCTTTTTTTGGGTACAACGGTATTTTCGGTACACTTGACACACAACATAGCCTTGTACGGCTATTGTTGGTTGTGTGGTTTTCGTGGGCGAGGCGTGTACTTCCTAGAATCTCTCCCAATCCTCTCATTTTCTACAATATTACTTACTTCATGTGAGAAGAGCTTTGCAAAGCTGACGCTAATTAATTACTACAAGGCTTTCTGGTCTCTTCATTTTGTCAAGTGAAAGTGATAAAAAAAAACTTTTCGGTTAAAACTTTACTTTCCTGGAATTCACAGCTGATACAAAAATGCCACTTACTTCATCAATATCAGCATTCTTCACCTTATCACATTCAATTGACCCTTCAATTTTTACCAATTTAACGTATTTTCATTTGTCCTGTCTGCCGAGGAAATGCTTTTAGTCGAACCGTTCTCACTTTTGTTGTCATGTCTTTATATTTCAAGGTTCCACATGCCTTTTTCTACTATATTTTTCCCACAGCCTGAACGCAGTCCTTCATTTATTGCTTAGATCATAAAGCTGGAAGCTGGGCGGAAATTGCGGGAAGGTGGGTGGTTCTTACGGCCGGGATAAAGGCAGATTACCATTGGCTAAATAATAAATATTTTATCGCATCTATCATCAACATTTCCATATCATTAAACTAAAAGTAACCTATAATTCAATAACAGTAACCTATAATTCAATTTAAAGTAACTTATAATTCAATTCAAAGTAACCTATAATTCAATTCAAAGTAGTCGATAATTCAATACAAGTAACCTATAATTCAATTCAATTCAAGTAACCTATAATTCACTACAAGTAACCTATAATTATTATAGTTATTCAAGACTAATTATGTAAGGACTAGATTATGTAAGAGCATGATTATTATTTATTAAAAGTAGGCCAGGTCCAAATGCGTCCATTGCTCCACGCTACAGTCAATCCGCCAAAGAGTTGCCAACTAATTTGCGGACAAATATTCGAAAGCTCAACATTTCTTTTTTTAACAACGATCAAACAATTTTACGGATACATTTTATTGAAAGAAAATTGTTGAAAGTTAAAATATCTGTTGTACTGTGTTTTATGAGTCCATGTAAAATATCTGTTGTACTGTGTTTTATGAGTCCATGTAACATATCTGTGGTACCGTGTTTTATGAGTCCATGTAAAATATATGTTGTACTGTGTTTTATGAGTCCATGTAACATATCTGTGGTACCGTGTTTTATGAGTCCTGGTAAAATATACTTCAGGGCGGGCTCAAGGTAACGGCTACTCGGCCAGTTGCCTGGGGCGCCATGTATTTAGGGCGCCATTAACGATCTTCCAACATAGGAAAAAATCATTGCATGTGGGCGCCACTGAATCAAAATGGAAAGTGCAATAAAAAGATACAAAATGTCATCGCTAGACAAATTGTTCATACTGTCCAAATACAAGACAAGGAAATAATTTTAATGTTCATTCTTGGCTTTAAAAGAAAAACAACCTAGGAAATAATTTAATTTTTTATGATTATACTTAACACTTATTCATAATCTGTAAAGCTTGCCAGGGCGCCATAGTTAAGCTTGCCAGGGCGCCATAGTTAAGCTTACCAGGGCGCCATAGTTAAGCTTGCCAGGGCGCCATAGTTAAGCTTGCCAGGGCGCCATAGTTAAGCTTGCCAGGGCGCCATAGTTAAGCTTGCCAGGGCGCCATAGTTAAGCTTGCCAGGGTGCCATAGTTAAGCTTGCCAGGGCGCCATAGTTAAGCTTGCCAGGGCGCCATAGTTAAGCTTGCCAGGGCGCCATAGTTAAGCTTGCCAGGGCGCCATAGTTAAGCTTGCCAGGGCGCCATAGTTAAGCTTGCCAGGGCGCCATAGTTAAGCTTGCCAGGGCGCCATAGTTAAGCTTGCCAGGGCGCCATAGTTAAGCTTGCCAGGGTGCCATAGTTAAGCTTGACAGGGCGCCATAGTTAAGCTTGCACCGGGGGCGCCAATAACCGTGGGGCCTGTACTTTTATCTGTATTACTATGTTTCATAAGTTCATGTCCGTGATGCATTGGTCTATTAAATAACGCTAGCTGTTGGACGTCACTATCATCTGCGTCGCATCGCTCATGATTATCATACCAGCTTAAAGCAAGTAAGGATAGATCACAAACGCACAGAGATCACGTTTCGTTGCAATTCATAAGATTTTGGGAAGGGTCTTTTTTGTTCTTTTACGGACTTCCTATATTTCTTTATGTACTTAAACGGACACGTTAAACGGACACGTTAAACGGACAAGTTAAACGGACAAGTTAAACGGACAAGTTAAACGGACAAGTTAAACGGACACGTTACTTTACTGACGGTTAGCAGCCCTGACCCGCCACAGCCTATGACGTAATATACTGTTCCATATTTATTTAACAAAAATAAAATTTAACCAAAATCTTGACCTTTAATGACGTAGTTTGACGTCATTTGGGCTAAATTATACTGCATAATTACAACTTGCGTCAGTGATTTTTATGTATGGGTGTGGGAGGGGGAGGGGGGTATTTCGTTTAAATTATCATAATTTTGTCTTCACCCCGACTTCAGACACATGGATGAGACTCTACGAATCCAAGCGCTTGACGGGCATTTTGTCTAATTTGACTGCGGGCCCATTAATTTACTTGCTCTTTAATGGCGCCTAATGTTCGCTCAGCGCCGAGCATGGTTCGGTTTCGATGGGTACAAGGTCTCTGTCAAACTGCTTGTTATTATGCTGTCAGACATCAAGTACACATGAGACATAGTGTACATGAGACATAGTGTTGTGTCTGGGGGAATCCTGCATGCTTCTTTAGCATTATACCGTCTGGTATATTTCAAGGTAAGCCTGAGAGGAAGTGAGACTATCAGTAAAACATAACGGCAAACAGTAGGGTCTGACCTGGTTTATCATTAAGATTGTTTTCAACCGTTAATACTTGACTGCCCGTACTGCCCCCCCACACCCCCATCCTTTCTGTAGATTGGACTATTGTAAGTAAACACCCCCATCCTTTCTGTACATTTGGATTATTGTAAGTAACTAAGCGAAATTGTTTTTAAAATGGTTCCGTCAGGGTAAAAAGACGTATAAAAAAAAGTATTTTCCCAACTTATGACAACATACGGCTGTCCATAAAAGGATTCCCTCTCAAAAGTGGTTTGGGGGGGGGGGGTCCTCAGAAAGTGTGACAGTTTGTGACACGGGGTTGCTGGGGGTGGGGTGGGGATAAAGATCCCGTGTGACTTCACGCATTAAATTATTTTTTTTATCATACACATAATACCTGAAATTGACAACGATGTCTGTCACAGAGCGGTTACTACGGAGCAGGGCTCCGGTCCTGACTTATGACAAACTGTATTGATTTAGTAGTGGTCGGTGCAGGACCGCTCATCTCTGTCATTTATATTGTGGTTATCTAGGCGTTGGGGCGGACAAAAGCACAACGTTGAGACAGACAAAAATCACAACGTTGAGACGGATAAAATCACAACGTTGAGACAGACGAAAGCACAACGTTGAGACAGACTAAATCACAACGTTGAGACAGACGAAAGCACAACGTTGAGACAGACAAAATCACAACGTTGAGACAGATAAAATCACAACATTGAGACAGACAAAATCACTACATTGAGACAGACAAAATCACAACATTGACACAGACAAAACCACAACGTTGAGACAGACAAAATCACAACGTTGAGACAGACAAAAGCACAACATTGAGACAGATAAAATCACAACGTTGAGACAGACAAAAGCACAACGTTGAGACAGATACAATCACAAAGTTGAGACAAACAGCACAACGTTGAGGCAGATAAAATCACTACATTGAGACAGACAAAATCACAACGTTGAGACAGACAAAAGCACAACAATTGACAGACAAAATCACAACATTGAGACAGACAAAAGCACAACATTAGACAGACAAAATCACAACGTTGAGACAAACAAAAGCACAACATTAGACAGACAAAATCACAATGTTGAGACAGACAAAAGCACAACATTAGACAGACAAAATCACAACGTTGAGACAGACAAAAGCACAACATTAGACAGACAAAATCACAACGTTGAGACAGACAAAAGCACAACATTAGACAGACAAAATCACAACGTTGAGACAGACAAAAGCAGACAAAAGCACAACGTTGAGACAGACAAAAGCAAACAAAATCACAACGTTGAGACAGACAAAAGCACAACATTAGACAGACAAAATAACAACGTTGAGACAGACAAAAGCAGACATAATCAAAATGTTGAGACAGACAAAAGCAGACAAAATCACAACGTTGAGACAGACAAAAGCAGACAAAAGCACAACGTTGAGACAGACAAAAGCAGACAAAAGCACAACGTTGAGACAGACAAAATCACAAGGTAGACGTGATGAATCGAAATAACACAAACTCAAGGTGTCCAGATGATAAAATAGTATGTGCCTATTTCTAAGATGCAAAGCTCTTCTGTTAGTACCGCTATCTATATGTACTTCTATAGTTATTGTTTTTCTAGAAAGGTCAATCCATTTTTATTGGTTGTTAAAGCTAGTCATTTTTATATATCGTATAGGAACGAAATAATTATGTTGAGAAGACATCAGATCTTTAAAAACTCTACATGTTAGTGTCTGATTTTATCTGAAATCAAATAAAAATAAAGTATAAATTTCCAAATATTTAGTTGATTGAGATATTTATTTGAACTTCCAAACTACTTTAACTTTTTTCAGATAAATTACACATCGTCTTCTTCTTTTACCTTTTAGGGCCCACGATCAATGAATTGATTTTTCTGGCTCCTATGTTTCAGAGGGGTTCGCGATGTTACTGTGCGGGGTTTTGAAGGGGATACTTCACTGGTTGCAAGGGTAACTCAGCAATGGTGTTATGAACTGGGGGTTGGAAGGCAGGAGGCAATAGACGCGAATGTGTTGTCGCCTCAACTGTTGCTTTTGGAAGCTTGTTCCAGTCCCTTATTATCTTTAGCAGGAATGAGGAGCCCCTGTACTGAATTTTTGTTTTTAAAAATCGGAACTGCTTGTCTTAGCCTCTTCGCTGTCTAGGGGATAGATGGACGAGTTTCTGTTCAATACTGAAGCAGTGGACCAGCCCATTTTTTATCTTGTACAACATGAAGAGCCGGGATAGTCGTCGTCGTTCTTCCAACGGTGACTTCCCCTCTTTGGTATACTTTAACACATTTTGTTTTTACAAAATTCGTAGAATTTATGTTTAAATTGACGATTTAGATTTGTCCTGAACCACTACAAGAAAACCTCTAATGTTGGTAGTATGGTAGAAACACTGGGCTGGTCACCATTGGAGTAACGGTGATTATTATCCAGGTTTTCCCTGATGTATAATGTATAGAATAAATGATTGACTGCATTCAAGCTATGTGAATGAAAGGTATGTTGAAGCTTGAATCAAAAGACAGGACAGTAAGATGTGAACGTTTTGGCTTAGAGCCTTCTTCAGGGAACATGAGAAATAGCAATACGACGAAAAACAGAGCACAGAAAAAAACTTTAGAGATCTACATTGTAGTTGCTGGAAGTAGGATTACAAAAAGGGAAAGAATATAAATTTTGGTACTGTGAAAATTAAGGTCCATAATTTAACGGACCAAAATATTTTGGGATACATTAAATCTAAAGAATGAGGGGAAAAAGAAATACTGAGAAATTGAGAAACATTAGTAAGATAGTATTTGATTAATATCATATTTTAACTCTCTCTGGTGTGTTTGTACAGGAAATTAGTGCTGTAATAGATAAACGAATACACCTCCATGTTGCGGTTCTGTTGAAATGTGAAGAGACTGGGGAAAATTTACCTATTAATACCATATGGAGATATGGTGCCGAAAAGGACATCTCCATATATCTTCAGGCCCTCTCCAGACAATCATCTGCAGACATCTCCAGACATGTCCAAGACACCTCCAGACATCCTCACAAAACCTTCAGACATCTTCATGCCCTCTCCAGACATCTTCAGGTCCTCTTAGACATCTTTATACCCTCTCCAGACATCGTCAGAACACATCAAGATATCTGCATGCACTCTCCAGACATCTTCAGGCCCTCTCCAGCATCTTCAGAACATCTCCAAACATCTTCAGGTCATCTCCAGACATCTTCATAATATCTCCAAGCATCTTGAGAGCACCTCAAGATATCTTCAGGCCCTGTCCAGACATCTTCAGAACCTCTCCATATATCGTCAGGCTGTCTCCAGACATATTTAGAAAATCTCCAAACGTCTTCAGGCCCTCTCCAGACATCTTCAGAACACTTTCAGCCATCTTCAGGACACCTCCAGACATCTTCAGAACATCTCCAGACATCTTCAGGACATATCAAGACATCTTCGTGTCCTCTCCAGACATCTTCAGGACACCTCAAGACATCTTCAGGACACCTCCAGACATCTTCAGAACGTCTCCAGACATCTTCAGAACGTTTCCAGACATCTTCAGAACGTCTCCAGACATTTCAATGCAAAAAAACTGTTTCACTTAAAATCGTTGTTATTCCTGTCACTTTTGAAAGAAATAAAAGTTGTTTTTTAAAAATTGTGTTGTTATATCACCGTGTCCAATTTTATCCCTGGTGGAAAGGGCATTCATATACAGAGCAAAATATAAGAACAGGTGGATTAACCCGATATGACCTGAACATCCACAAATAGCAACAGCGTTGATTAATGCGCAGTTGTGGTTTACTGAAGGGAGAGAACTCGTGTTCGTTTCATGGGTAAAAAAGCGAATATGGACAAAAGAGAGAGGCTGCTGCTGTTCAATGCCTGGAAAAAATTCATTTAAGAACTGAAATAAAATAACACATTAAACAACCCTTAAAAACAAAGTTTTTTTGTATAAATCCTTCATTAAATGTAATATAATGGGGGATGATCTGAAAATTTGACAAAACATGCATACTAATATACAAATTTAATAGAATGTGTTGTCATTTTCAAAGAGTCTATGTGTCAGGTTTCAGCCCGATAGGTAGATGGGAAGTGAGTCAATTAGCCGTCCGAAGATTTTGCCAGCCACTAACAAAATCGAAGTTAATATAAAGGATTTCAAAATTTAACAAACGTTTAAAGTAAGAGGCAAAAATCCGTCCATTCAATGGAAACTTTTATTTCTGTTTTAAAGTCGTTTAAAAGTTGTTTGCGATTTCATGAACATACCTCATTACGGGGGAGGCCCGGCATCCCTTTGGTGGCCCAGCAGCGGGGGAATAGGATTTGTGTCCACCCATCGTTTTGGAAATCCAGATGATCCACCAGAGCCTTCTCTCCGGGCCTTCTCTCCGGGCCTTATCTCCGGGCCTTCTCTCCGGGCCTTCTCTCCGAACAGCTATTTCATTAATATCAACGTATCAAGCGTGTGCTAATCTAATCTACTTAAGAAAATCAGCAAACTAACGAGCCGAAGTTCAAGAAGTCTTCCCCGGCGCACCCCCGCCACTCCAAACCGGCAGTCTCTATTCCAGTCAGGCCGCGAAGCGGCACGCCGGGGGCTTTCCGCCCCTGAGACAGCCTCACCCACCCTTCAACTCGATTGACTATGCGAGTGAGGCGGCACCTGAGAAGGAACGCATGGCCGGCCGGGGTGCTGCTTTAAAACAGCAACGGGGCAGGACTTTCTTGGGCTGGGGTGGATATATTTTACATCTCTCATGCCCCCCTCCCATCCCGGGGAGACATAGAGGTGTTTTACAGACGCCCTCTAATAGGGTTTACGGGATTTTTCAAGTGTGTGCTAGAGTCGTTGAGTTTTTGGTCTGTTACAGTAACTTCTTTTGTCAGCGTGGATCTAGAGTCTTAACAAAAATATATTGTTACTTTTTGCATAATCTGAAGCCCATTCGTTATGAATAGCCTCTTTGCAGTATGACGCTACTTAACCGAATAGGAGTCTTTCCTTAATCCTACTACGCAGTTGTGATATTATCAGAAAGATATTCTAATGTTCCAATGGTGGATTTAAAAAAAAAAAAAAAAAATTTCGGTATGTGAGGCGCAAAAAATTCGGGGATTTAGATGGTCCATGCCTATGTCATATCAAGTCTTTGCATATTCTTGTATTTGAGAACCACTGACAAAAAAGTACAAACATAAATTGTTGGTGTTTTATTTTTTTATTTTTTTTTACACCCAGGTGGGCACAGGAGTCTTTGACGTCATGATGTCATTTTGAAGGCCACATCTGACACGGGACCCGACTGATGTCTGACATCCTAATCGATGTCAGGACCCGTTGCTATTGTTCTCCAGGCACGACCCCCAGCAACTGCCACGTCACCTGCTTGTTCCTTAGCCACTGTAACACGTACTTCGTGCACGACGGTGATTCCGTCTTGTGGTCAGTCTTGATATTCGCAATGGGTTGGAATCGCTGGCATGGGCAAGGTGGGGTGGAACTGGCGATCCGCCCGGGCGGTAACTTTTTTTACCATATGTTGAGTGTCGGCATTTACGGCCAACTGAAGAGTATTTTCAATAAAACTGGATCTTGACCCACCACGGGCGGCACTAACTCTAACTGCGCCAAATTGGTTAAATAAGTCCTGCCAGAGACGTAATTACTTGGGGCGCCTTAGCAAGAACCAACTGTCGTTTTTATGTTTCTATCTAGTCTACAATGTTTGGTTCTCGACACAGCGTGTTAAAATGACACTGAGTAAACCAGTCCATATGTCTCATTTTGCGCGATTTCATATTGTGAACAATAAATGTAGGCACAAATGGCAAGGTCTTTGCTCCAGACGTACGCTCCTGATTGCTGGCGATGGAAGATCTGCAATAGATTCAGTGAGTCAAAATTGAATCTATTGACTAGAGTTAGTATTCTATTTGCAAAAGCTGACTTTAAAAAAAAAAATTGTCTTTTTTGTTGCATGAATTTTAATTACCGGTAATCTCGAGGTTATCCGTGAAGCGTCAAAAAGCATCCGCGCAACACGTCATCTCGAATTATTGACATATGAGTTTAAAACCGGAGTCGTAAGAGATAAAACCCAAACTTCTCAGTCCTGAGTGGATATTCGGATAATGGACAACATCTTTCCTTGTGCCCACGGCAACGCCCCGTTGTCTACTGACATCGCACAACGCGAGGTGTCACAACGCCTTGTTGTCTACTGACATCGCACAACGCGAGGTGTCACGATTTAAAGGGGTTGGCGGGAAGGGGACATTCGACTGATAGGGAAAACTTTTCAAGGTTTCCCGTCTTCCGTTGCAGTGAAATTGTTTGTAACACAACTGAGGTTTGTAGACAAATTGAATTAACAAGTGGAGCTTTTCTCATGCGATTGTTAAAAATTACTGTTTTTTTTTGTTTTGTTTTTTTTTGGGGGGGGGTTGTTTATTTTTAAAGAAAAACAAATTGAGCCTTGTTTAGAAAGATTTATTTTTAAGAGATTGTTTCAATCATATACATTTTTTTAAAAAAAATTGCATTAAGAGCACCAGGTAATCTTGAACATTTTAACGAACAGATAAGCGATCGGTGAAGATTTTAATTTTTTTTTTGCTTTAAAATAACCATTTGCATTTCGAAAGTGCTCTATGGCTAAAGCGAAAATAAGCAATGATAAATATGAAATCAGGATTGACAGTTTATTTTTCATATCATGAGGTAACTTCCTTTCTTTTATCCTATTTATTACCATGTTTAACAAAGACATCAAAGTCACGATGGTAACTTCTTCATCTTATGTCCACGTTGATGTGGATGGCGACTGTGACTCTACGAGTAAGAGGTCCTTGCGAGACATGTTAAAACGCGAAAGAACGAAGAATGGGCCTGAACATGGATTTTAAGAATATACACAGCCATGAACTCGTGCAAACAGAACAATAAATTGGAACATGATACACTTCTACAGTCTATAGGGTGATAACAAAATAATGATGACCACAGTGCTATTATTCAGGGTTAGGATGTATGTGAAAGTAAGATGTTGTGTGATGGTCAGAAATTGTGTTTTTCGGGATGTAGCACATTAATTGTAAAACAAATTATTTTGTTTGAGCATTCATTGGAACATTTTTTGAATTCACTAAAAAAAATCTGCGGAGTAATTTTTTTAAAACAAAAAGCGGATATTTAAATTAGGCTGTATTAATACACACGACTGTTCGTGCATTTGTACTTCAACTATGGCACTGCTGGCCTCACACATACCCGTACTGTACTGTATGTTGTATTACAGAACTGGACGACATAACGGTACAAACGCACGGGACGGACATCTGCCTCAACGGTTTTATTCGGATTTCACCATAGACGACCGCAGTCCCGCCCGACCAGGTCACAGTGGGGATGAGGTCAGCGACTCATCAAGGAGGTCTGACGTGGTCCGGACGTGGACTTACCACAGCAGAACCAGGGATTTCAATAAAATGTGTTCGGGCTTGAACCTCAACGCGGCCGGTTTGTCTACGAAAGTCTCGGGCCACCATGACAACCCAAACCGCTGCTCGGTCAACCACCCGGATGACGTGCGACGGATTTTGCCGGAGAGATTTCTGTCCGAGAGGGAACTTCAGACCATAGCGTCGTACCTGTCAAGGGCGGATCTAACCGGGGACCATCTGAGCAAAACTCATACTTTGGTCAGGGTGGTGGCTGACCCACGGCAACCGGCGCCCATGAGGGCTGGAGCTCAGTTCGATGGTCGATCGTGTTCACCATGTGTCACGTGAGTTATTCGTGTAGATCTGTGTAGTCTTCCATAGGTTTAATTTACTTAGCGACTCCTCAGTCTGGACTTTTTCAATGTCAATATTGCTCTTTCAATCGATAAGTTTTAATCACCCGACTTCAATGGACGAACTATTTTTGGTGATAGATTGTAAGTCAAAATGAAGACCGGAGCTCGATCCCCATTTATCTCTCTCTTCCCCCGAAAAAAAGTCTTTTTTTAAATACAAGTATAAAAAAAATTTAAAATTTAGACTTAACATAAATAAATCATTTCTATATAGAGAATAATTAAAATAATAAATCGGAAACAAGTGCTCCAACATAAAACTTTAAATGGGATTCTAATGGGATTCTAATGGGATTCTAATGGGATTCTAATGGGATTCTAATGGGATTCTAATGGGATTCTAATGGGATTCTAATGGGATTCTAATGGGATTCTAATGGGATTCTAATGGGATTCTAATGGGATTCTAATGGGATTCTAATGGGATTCTAATGGGATTCTAATGGGATTCTAATGGGATTCTAATGGGATTCTAATGGGATTCTAATGGGATTCTAATGGGATTCTAATGGGATTCTAATGGGATTCTAATGGGATTTACATTTTGACGTGTTCAGATAGATCTGAACTTTAATCAATAAATCAACAAAACAAAAAAAAAAAAGAAGAAGAAGAAATCTTTGAACAAAGGGAAAGAAATTATGATAGAATCGAACCTTTACAGGACACAAGACTCAATGCAACACAAGACTTAATGATTAATGCAACACAAGACCTAATGATTAATGCAACACAAGACTTAATGATTAATGCAACACAAGACTTAATGATTAATGCAACACAAGACTTAATGATTACTGCAACACAAGACTTAATGATTAATGCAACACACAACTTAATGCAAGACAAGAGTCCTTAGTACTGTAGTACCAAGTTAAAAACGCAAGCCTTATTGTGTATTGTAACGCATTAGGGAGAGAGGGTTGTCATCCTGACATTCTAACAGTCCAAAAATTGCATTCTATTTATATCTCGAATGCTGTACAGATATCACGTAATGTCTTGTAGAAAGTTTCGTCACAACGTGCCCAGGTATTTTCACCAATAAACTCGTTAGATATCGCTCAGAAAGTACTAAGCAGTAGAGATATCACTCAGAAAGTACTAAGCAGTAGAGATATCGCTCAGAAAGTACTAAGCAGTAGAGATATCGCTCAGAAAGTACTAAGCAGTAGAGATATAACTCAGAAAGTACTAAGCAGTAGAGATATCGCTCAGAAAGTACTAAGCCGTAGAGATATCGCTCAGAAAGTACTAAGCAGTAGAGATATCGCTCAGAAAGTACTAAGCAGTAGAGATATCGCTCAGAAAGTACTAAGCCGTAGAGATATCGCTCAGAAAGTACTAAGCCGTAGAGATATCGCTCAGAAAGTACTAAGCCGTAGAGATATCACTCAGAAAGTACTAAGCAGTAGAGATATCGCTCAGAAAGTACTAAGCAGTAGAGATATCGCTCAGAAAGTACTAAGCAGTAGAGATATAACTCAGAAAGTACTAAGCAGTAGAGATATCGCTCAGAAAGTACTAAGCCGTAGAGATATCGCTCAGAAAGTACTAAGCAGTAGAGATATCGCTCAGAAAGTACTAAGCAGTAGAGATATCGCTCAGAAAGTACTAAGCCGTAGAGATATCGCTCAGAAAGTACTAAGCCGTAGAGATATCGCTCAGAAAGTACCAAGCCGTAGAGATATCGCTCAGAAAGTACTAAGCCGTAGAGATATCACTCAGAAAGTACTAAGCCGTAGAGATATCGCTCAGAAAGTACTAAGCCGTAGAGATATCGCTCAGAAAGTACTAAGCCGTAGAGCTATCGCTCAGAAAGTACTAAGCCGTAGAGATATCGCTCAGAAAGTACTAAGCAGTAGAGATATAACTCAGAAAGTACTAAGCAGTATCACTCAGAAAGCACTAAGCAGAAGTTATATTGCTCAGAAAGTACTAAGCAGAAGAGATATCGCTCAGAAAGTACTAAGCAGTAGAGATATCGCTCAGAAAGTACTAAGCAGTATCACTCAGAAAGTACTAAGCAGTAGAGATATCGCTCAGAAAGTACTAAGCAGTAGAGATATCACTCAGAAAGTACTAAGCAGTAGAGATATCACTCAGAAAGTACTAAGCAGTAGAGATATCATTCAGAAAGTACTAAGCAGTAGAGATATCACTCAGAAAGTACTAAGCAGTAGAGATATCACTCAGAAAGTACTAAGCAGTAGAGATATCACTCAGAAAGTACTAAGCAGTAGAGATATCACTCAGAAAGTACTAAGCAGTAGAGATATCGCTCAGAAAGTACTAAGCAGTAGAGATATCACTCAGAAAGTACTAAGCAGTAGAGATATCACTCAGAAAGTACTAAGCAGTAGAGATATCGCTCAGAAAGTACTAAGCAGTAGAGATATCACTGTAATATATATTCCACCGTGTACTCAACGTGCATGTGACGTGTATTTTTTTTTTGGGGGGGGGGGGCTACACCAATGGTTCCTTAACTTTTATCTATTCCCGGCGCCAGTGCCAAATTTAGGTTTTCACCAGGCGCCCTGTGTTAAATTCTAACAAGTACACTTTCCAACTGCACACAGTAGTTACTCAAGTGGGCTGCTGTTTGTATCACGGCCGCTAGATGTCACATGCAAACAGTAGTTAATCAAGTGGGTGGCTGTTTGCACCACGGCCGCTAGATATCACATGCAAACAGTAGTTAGTCAAGTGGGTGGCTGTTTGCACCACGGCCGCTAGATATCACATGCAAACAGTAGCTACTCAAGTGGATGGCTGTTTGTCACATCCAAACAGTAGCTACTCAAGTGGGTTGCTGTTTGCACCACGGCCCATAGATGCCCCATGCGAACAGTAGCTAATCAAGTGGGTGACTGTTTGCACCACGGCCTCTAGATGTCACATGCAAACAGTAGCTACTCAAGTGGGTTGCTGTTTGCACTACGGCCGCTAGATTCCGCATGCGAACAGTAGCTAATCAAGTGGGTGACTGTTTGTACCACGGCCTCTAGATGTCACATGCGAGCAGAAGTTACTCAAGAGGGTGGCTGTTTGTACCACGGCCTCTAGATGTCACATGCGAGCAGTAGTTACTCAAGTGAGTGGCTGTTTGTACCACGGCCCCTAGATGTTACATGCAAACAGTAGTTACTCAAGTGAGTGGCTGTTTGTACCACTGCCTCTAGATGTTACATGCAAACAGTAGTTACTCAAGTGAGTGGCTGTTTGTACCACGGCCTCTAGATGTCACATGCAAACAGTAGTTACTGGAAGTGGGTTGCTGTTTTCACCAGGGCCGCTAAATGTCCCATTGGATTAAAAGTAGAAATAATATTATCAAAATTGTGTGATATTTCGTAACGCCCTGTGATGAAGCCGAAACAACCCAAATGGAAAAATGTGCGCAGTACACTTTTAATTTCCCTTGTCTCTGTGAAGTATATGGAATTTTATAGTTTCATTCACTAATAAGGTCCTATCTAAAGACGATTTTGGCGCACCCTAATTTTGGCCCCTGTTACTTTTCGCCCCATTCTCATGGTCCTTCCGAGGGGGGCGGGGCGGCACCCAGGGCGATGCGAGGTATATTCTGGGAACCACTGGAAAGCTCGTGACAAACGGTGTTTCTTGTGACGTCATAATTATAGAAAACTTATTTGATTTTGTTGGTTGTTTTTTTTTCCGGGGGTGGAGGTTGGGGGTGGGGTCTAAAGCTCATGATACATACCCATGGGGGGGGGGGGGTTGCGTGCATCAGGGGGTTACCAGGGGGTCGAAAATTATATTTTGTTACTTACGTAATATATGGATGACCCGACCTAGTTTCACCCCTGTAATCTATGTAGTGTGGTTTTTTTTTAAATTGTCATTACTTTCCCTTAATGCAGTGGTTCTCAACCTTCCTAATGCCGCGACCCTTTAATACAGTTCCTCATATTGTGGCGACCCCCAACCATAAAATTATTGACGTTAGTACATGTACTTCATACATATGTGTTTTCTAATGATCTATGGCGACCCCTGTGTAAGGGTCGTTTCACCGCCAAAGGGGTCACGACCCACAGGTTGAGAACCGCTGCCTTAATGTAATAATATTTAACAATTTTAGGCATTGACTTCCCTCATCAGTCCATTTTAATCATGTTCGAACATTAGCATTGTGCTCACCGTAGCCTACCATTAGAATGATGTCCAACATTTGTGTCCTTCACAGGGAGATTGGCTACGAGGTTTTCACCGAGATCAGCGACTTCAAGGGTAACAACTACACTGTGATCAATTTTATCAGCGGGTTCCAGTTCGTTGCCACAGGGCGCTGCGTGTAAGTCTTCATTATTTTGTTAAGGGCGTGAGGGGGGGGGGGGGTCTGTAGACAGAGCCGTCCCGTGGGCCCTGCAACTCCAGCAGCTGCGGAGGGCCTCTGATATTTAATAAGGTGCTTAAAGTTGTGATGTTGAATAAAATCAAAACTTTCAGATTTGAATCCAAAAAGGGGGTTGGGGTGTGTGGGGGGGGGGGGGCACCAAGTAACAAGGGGCACCAAAAGTCACGTGACTGCTGTGAATTGAATTTTCAGTCAAATGTCTGATATTACAGTCTACAGTCTATACCCTTGGTCATCTTCTACTTCAAAGGACAAAAATTACTCTCTAATACTCTGTAGTTCTTACTCATGCACGAGTACAAAAAAGTAAGTGTCCTCAAAAAAAGTACCCCTCCCCCCCCCCTCCAGAAATTAATTTTACCACTGAAATTTTAGCATAATTATCTTTACAACATGTCGGTCATTGAGTTATGTGTATCATCCTTAAAGTTACATAATGGAGCACATTATCTTAAGTGCCATATATTTGTACTTTTTCTATTTGTAGTATCATTAGTATTATTATTATTATTGGATTAGAAATTAGATTCTGGTATTTTAACCCTTCAAAGATCGTGTGTTTTCAAAACTAGTTAACACTTTTATTTAAAGCTACAGTAATAAAAATATCATTTAGCATATGTTATTTCAATTGATTGCTGTTCACTCAGCTATAGATTTTATATATATATATATATATATTAAAGAGCGCATTTTAGCAGTGGCGTAGCGAGCTTAACTCGCGCCCGGGGCACACTAACTTTTTAGCGCCACCCCAATACCTTTTAGCGCCCCCCTATTCGAAAATCATACAATATTATAGTAAAATATACCATTTGGCGCCCCTTTGTGAGTAGCGCCCGGGGCATGATGCCCCCCTTGCCCCCCCCTCACTACGACACTGCATTTTAGTCTTTGCTGCCAGTGTACTTAATGAACTATTTCATTCTGACACAATGATGGCTTATGTTAGCGGTGGTGAACACCACTATGCTTTCCTAAAGAAATATTCTGTTTGGGTGTTTGGAAATCGCTAGAGTCAAGTGTGGAAACAAATGCCGTCAAATAATAATTTAAAATATCCCCTTCTTTCAGTTCATTTGAAACGAGACAAAAGATTAATACATTTAATGGGGGGGGGGGGGGGGGGAGTCATCATAATATTACTATCGAGTCGGGATTAGGGCTATGAATTAAAACTTGAACTCGAAAACTTCAACGATCATCATAACTTCGGTTAAGTGGTGGAGCTAGAAAACTCAGAATGTTTTAACAAATCCTTTATATTGACTTTGCTTTTATTCGTGGCTGGCCGGCAAATTCTACTGACCCACATCCTTTCAACCTATCGAGCTGAAACTTGGGACATAGAATCGTTGTCGATGACAACACGTTCTGTCAAATTTCCAGCCCCCCCCCCCCCCCCACACACCCGAAGCCACAAAATCCAAAAATCAGTTTCTCCTGTTTTTTCAGGGGGAACTTGAAGGAAATATGATGTCACTGATTTCATGGCATAAAATTCGTGCGCTAAATGACATTCTTTTAACCAAAAAAAAAAAAAAATCGCAAGAGCTTTTGGTGCATAATATTTTCTTTTATTTTTTCTGAAATAGTTGGTGAAATAGATGGTGAAATAAATCTGCGTTGTAAACGATGTTGGGTCATTAGAATATTAATATAGTTCAGGAACGTGAAAAAAAATGTGCGGTTGCTACCCTTGGGAGGTGGGCGTGTGAGCACTAATTGGGATTCTTATAAATGCGTTACTTGTATGCATATTTTGTCAAATTTTCCGCCCCCCCCCAACTCCCTCCAAATTGCTCGATATTGCATTTTATAAAGGATTTGTAGGAAACACTGTGTTTTAAAGGGTTGTTTAATCAAATTATATTTTGACAGTGTGATGAGTGCTGTAAATTAAGACAGGACGTAAAAAAAAAACTATTAGAACAGTACATATTTTTCCTATGTTATTTTGTGTTCCTCATTTAAGAGCAGCGTTTCCCAAACTGTCAAGTTTGGGGAACCGGTGGGCACGTTTTGAAATCAGGGACCGCTGCCAGGGTGATTAATGACAGTTTCTTTTTTTATTTTTTTCGACCATAAATATTTATGTAAAGTCATTTGAGAGCCACTGATTTTAAAGAGTGTTTTCGTTAACCCTGGAGAACCCCGATTTTATTTCTATTTGTAGTAAGCTGATTATGTTTGCTTTTAATGATCTGCACCTGGAATGAGGTTCACGCACGGTCACCCAGTGTAAACCTGTTGCTGCAGATCTCATCAACGCCTCTCCCCCCCCCCCCCAAAACCCCCAGGCCAAGAATACTTGAAATATTTATTAATAGTAAGGTGCGCCAGGGCCGACCTGAGATGTGATTTTGGTGGTTGAGGGCAGGGCTGTCTTAAGAGTATCGGGGGCCAGGGTCAAAGTAATGCACTGAGGGCCCCCCCCCCCCAACCTGTTAAAGTAATGTCTTGAAAAGCATTTAGGCCCAGGTTGACACAGGCGTTAATACCAACATTTCTTCCCGCCAATTTTATTAAGCTGGGTTGGGGCGACTTTTCAGGCTCTCGCGAAGGGGACAAGTCCTCAGTGTTGCCCTAGGCCAGCTCTGACTCTGCCGCCCCCCGACATGCATAAACATTAATTCCTTCCGGTTGTGGCACCCCCTCAGGGTATGGTTTTTACCCCAACCTAGTTTCACCCCTGTAATCTATGTAGTTCAACTATATAGATAGATAGATAGACAGATAGACAGATAGACAGATAGACAGATAGACAGATAGACAGATAGACAGATAGACAGATAGACAGATAGACAGATAGACAGATAGACAGATAGACAGATAGACAGATAGACAGATAGACAGATAGACAGATAGATAGATAGATAGATAGATAGATAGATAGATAGATAGATAGATAGATAGATAGATAGATAGATAGATAGATAGATAGATAGATAGATAGATAGATAGATAGATAGATAGATAGATAGATAGATAGATAGATAGATAGATAGATAGATAGATAGATAGATAGATAGATAGATAGATAGATAGATAGATAGATAGATAGATAGATAGATAGATAGATAGATAGATAGATAGATAGATAGATAGATAGATAGATAGATAGATAGATAGATAGATAGATAGATAGATAGATAGATAGATAGATAGATAGATAGATAGATAGATAGATAGATAGATAGATAGATAGATAGATAGATAGATAGATAGATAGATAGATAGATAGATAGATAGATAGATAGATAGATAGATAGATAGATAGATAGATAGATAGATAGATAGATAGATAGATAGATAGATAGATAGATAGATAGATAGATAGATAGATAGATAGATAGATAGATAGATAGATAGATAGATAGATAGATAGATAGATAGATAGATAGATAGATAGATAGATAGATAGATAGATAGATAGATAGATAGATAGATAGATAGATAGATAGATAGATAGATAGATAGATAGATAGATGATAGATAGATAGATAGATAGATATTAACCACCTGAATATTGGAAACTCCTATTTTTAAAGATCCATAAAATCATTTTAATAGCTGACATGCAGTGCTTTTTTTCTTTTTTTCTTTTATAGTTGAAAACGTTTTGGTACAATTCCTTTGATCATTGAATGAAAGGAATGAGGTGGGGTTTGGGGGCGGGGGCCTCAGTGAGCCCCTCCCCAGAATATGTTTGCTAATTTCAAAATGCAGGGGTGGATTTTGGCGCATACCTCAGTTTAGTTTTGCATAATTGTAATCTTAATCTGCGAGCAACAGACGACATGCAGGCGTCCCTGCACCGGGTTGTGTTTATCAAAATAAAGATAATCTTCCAAGATCCATTAACAATATGAGCGATTTGCTTCCTTTAGAATCATGACGCCCCCCCCCCCTTAGAAGAGTGAGCCCCCCCCCCTAAAAGAGTGAGGCCCTGGGCAAGTGCACAGTATATCGCATGCCTTAAGGCGGCACTGGGTGGGGGTGGAGATGGGGGAGTCTGGTCAAAAGATGTAGGACTTTTGCTTTTAATGAGTCACTCTATTGCCGACAAGGGTTAGCCGATATATTTTGATTTATTGGACAATTATGTTTAAAGACTTGACTTTTAAAAAAAATAAATTTTTAAATAAATAAAGATCAAATCTTCTGACCAGATACAATAGTTTGCTTATTGGGTATTGATATCGATGGACTGTCAAATTAACGTTATTGGTGGAGATATTTGTTTTAAAAAAAGAAGAGTGTGCATGTATTGATTGAAAAAAAAATGTTTTTATTAGAAAAAAAGGGGGGGAGGGCAAAAAACAACCAAAACAGCAAACAACATTATGTTGGAGCAACAGTGTCGATACCCAGGGGTGGGATTTGGATCCTGGGCACATGCCCCTAAATTGCCTTTATTTTTAAACAAAATCATATCAGTTTTTGATGAATTGATTCCTAACCCTAGACATTGACTTTATTTTGTACGTTGACTTTATGTGGACTTATGGTGTATTTTATCTGGGCCGAAAATGACATTTACCGCCACTAAGAATTAGCATGATTTTTTAAAAATAATTTATTTCAATTTTTATAATAATAATTTTTTTAATTAGATTTAATTTAATAACAATGATTGGGAATTCCCGATCATAGTATTTTTAGCATATCATATAATTAAATAGATGTCAATGTTAAGAGCTGGTTTTCTGATTTGTTTCTTTTAATAGAATAGACTCTTTGAAACAAGTTAGATGTTATGTGAAGAGCGTTACTGTCTTGAAATTATTATTTTATTATTATTATTTATTGACATTTTATCAATTTTGGGGGGATTCGCCCTTTTTTGGAGATAATCTAACATTAAAACATAAATTTTGCGTTTGTCTTACATCCCACCAGGAACGAAAACACAGCATGTGGTGGCGGTGGGGGCGCGAAGTGCAAGCAGATCTACAGGGCACAGTGGACCCTGGTGTGGGCGCCAGATCTCGGGGCGCAGCTCATAGCACACGAAGTGCCCTCACACTGTGAATGTCTTAACGTCGGCAGCTCATCGCCAACTGGGCCACCACTGGACAGACCTGGCCAGTGGCCCAGACAAAATGTGAATTAACATGCATTCCTGAATGCTCTGTGGATACACACAATATTTACTCATTCAACCTCTGTCAATTTCTGTTATTATTATTTTTTTTAAGGACTCAGCTCATCTCAAATTTTGGACAGCATAATTTTGTTCCCCCGGTCAATGTCGGAGCCATGAGCCATTCAAAGTTGTTGTTCATGAACATGCGCAATAATGAAAGAAATGTGTAAAGTACAAACATCATCTGAAGTTATTTTTTTTTGTTTTTTTTTTTTGCTTCATGGACGTAGTTGGAGTTATAGGCCTAGACCAGGAGGCTGTGATACAGCTTTGGATCAATCTTTAATCTTGTTAATGTGTATCTTTATCAAAGTCCGGTGATTTTGTCCTTATTGAGTTAGTAATATAATTTATTTAAAAAAATAAAATAATGATAATAATTTTTTTTTTTTAAAACAAGGGTTTGCGGTTTTTTTTATTATTAAAAATATATTTATATTTTGTGCATTTGTTAAAAAGAGATGAACTGTCATTCTATAAAGCGGTGTCAGTACGTCATACTTCACGTTGCGTTGCTTTTCATAGCAACATTAATTTGTTACAAACTAAGCTGAAAGACAGATCAAAACTTAATCTCTGACCCAATGTTTCTCGGCACGTGCACCGCGACATGATAGCGTGCTGACCCACAAAAGTATGTCAGTTTACCGCTGAGTCTGTGCCTACATTTGTAAGAAGTAAGTAACTTATCAAAAGATATGTCAGTTTACCTCTGAGTCCGTGCCTACATTTGTAAGAAGTAAGTAATAAAGTTATAAAAAGGCGATTGTTATTTTATATTTAAGAGGTTATAAGGTAACGAGAAAATAGTGCACGAAAATGTAGTTTTAACTATATACAACAATAATTAGGTAAAATTTAATAATAAAGAACAAACGTTGTTAAAATTAAAATAATAATAGCAATATAGCGAATGTATCCAATTCTTTCCACAGTAACAAAAATAGCAGCTTGAGTCTTGGATGATTAAGACTTTCTACGAAACTCCAGACCTGGGGCCGTGACGACTGCGTGGGTCTCGGGATTTGTCAAGTCCCCCCAACTTTTTTTTTTTTCAAGCGCAACCATTGATGTCGTTTTCCAAATAACACGTGGTGACCCACAGCTTTGGGCCAACAGTGGTTAGTAGAGGATAAAAAAGTGTGTGTGGGGGGTGGCCCTGGTGAAGGAGATATGCCATAACATTCTTCCAGGGCCGGCCTTAGGCCACTGCAACCTATGCGGCCGCAGTGGGCCCCGCACTTTATTTTCTAATACAAAATCTTAATTTTCACTTATTATCCTTATCCCTACCCAGACTGGGCCCCGCGCAATCCGTTGTTAGGGCCGGCCCTGCATTCTTCCATTTGAAAGAACAAGCGCTTGACTGACGCACTATTTCTCCTCAGTTTGACACCGTGACGTCCTGCTCGGATCTAGAAAACAACGTCACTTTTATGAGTGCACTTTACTATGAACATATTGCAGACGGTAATAGGTTTTGTAGGATGAAAGTAAGGGTCTGCGCTAGTTGCCCATCCCTGCTTCCTCAAAAAATCTTTTTTTTAATTATTTTTTTAATGTACGTTTATTTTGAGCTGAGCTAAGCCATAACACTGGGAGAGTAGAGATTATTGAGGGATTAAAAACAACTAGACTTTTTTTTTTTTTAAATGTTTAAAGGGCACACAAGGTAGAACCTTGGGGCTGGGAGGAGGGGGGGGTAGGGACGGGGTAATGTTCATTTTCGTAATTTTAATGAGTGTTGAAGAGTCCTTTATTTACTTAAGTCGTAGAAATCTAAACATTCCGTAAGTCTGTTTCCCGAGATCGTTTGTTTCCAGCTCCGATTCAGAAGTGATGTAAGCGGTGAATAGGACATCAGGCGACAACAAGCCGCAGTCTTCGGGTGGTTAGCTCAGGTGGTGGTGGTGGTCATATATACCTTCATTATATATCTTTTTTCCTTCACAAATAGATCTCTTGGATCAGTGGATAGAGGCCATGCAATGAGCACGGTGGGCAGCGTGCCTATGGCTCAGGGAGCCCTGGATATGGTTTAAGAAGTACCGCGTATACAGTGTGGTCGTGGTGTAGATTGAGTTTGTGACGCCGGGGGTGTTCCTTGATTTTTACGCCCCTCACACGCAAAGAAGAACGAAACAGGCGATTCACACGTCAACGTTAGCTGTATTTAGCAGTCAACGTTAGCTGTATTTAGCAGTCAACGTTAGCTGTATTTAACAGTCAACGTTAGCTGTATTTAGCAGTCAACGTTAGCTGTATTTAGCAGTCAACGTAAGCTGTATTTAGCAGTCAACAGTCAACGTTAGCTGTATTTAGCAGTCAACGTTAGCTGTATTTAGCAGTCAACGTTAGCTGTATTTAGCAGTCAACGTTAGCTGTATTTAACAGTCAACGTTAGCTGTATTTAGCAGTCAACGTTAGCTGTATTTAGCAGTCAACGTTAGCTGTATTTAGCAGTCAACGTTAGCTGTATTTAGCAGTCAACGTTAGCTGTATTTAGAATGTGCCGTGGACAGAAAATGCAGCCCTCCAAAAAGTTCCACTCGGGGCAGACCTACACATCCGCCCATTTTCCTCCGCCATTGCATGCATATTATCCCTAGCTTTTCGCAGGCAGTATTGTTTAAAGTACTTTAGATACGGTCTTTTAACTATTTATTATCTAGGGTGTCTGTGTGTTCAAGTTCTGTTATTATCTAGGGTGGCAGGGTGTCTGTGTGTTCAAGTTCTGTTATTATCTAGGGTGGCAGGATGTCTGTGTGTTCATGTTCCGACCCCCGGCAAAAATCAAGAAAATCAATCCAACAAAAATTAACAGCCGACCCTGGACTACATATCTACGTTGCCCTGCGGCTAACACCTGAACAGTTAATCCGGAGTCGAAAAGGCCGGCGACGTCCCTGGTGCCAAGCTGTATCGACCATATGAAGCTCGCTTGGATTCATCAGCTGCAGGGAGACGGGGGAATCTGTTGACGAGCAAGCTGGGTCGCTCTAAAACATAATCGGCCATCTCTAAAACATATCGGCCATCTCTAAAACATATCGACCATCTATAAAATATATCGGCACGTTTTTTTGGTTACCAGGGAAATTACACCATCTATTTGGGCAAGGACGGATGTAACGATAAATACATTTTAAAAATTAATAGCATGTGAACATAAGACTAAAGATTTCACTATATTAACTTAGGAAGTCATAAGAAATCAAAATATAAATATAATTGTGTAAGTGTGTATATATATATATATATATATAAATGTATATTGATGGGCCTATATTATATCTGAATAAAATAGCTGCTCGACTTGACAGCACTAATCCCAGTTTGGAGTGTCCGCTGACGATGATGGAGATATGTTCTAATGTTGGGGGACTTAAACCCTCATACATCTTCCCAACAGCCGATTAACAAATAAGGACTAAGATATTTATGCTTTTATGAACATAGGTGGGGCCTTGGTTTGCACACACTTAAAATTATGTGACTCGGAGTGACAGGAGCGGCGTTCTAGTGTCCTAATCTTTTTTTTTTTCAAACAACTTTAATGCATTTATTCCAATGTCTCATGATGCACGAATCCAGATATTTCGAGGTTCAAGTTTTCTTTAAGTTTAGTAGACTAAAATTCCATCTTTAAGGCATTATGATAAGACAAGTTTTCTGGAAGTAGACTAAAATTCAATCTTTAAGGCATTATGATAAGACACGTTTTCTTGAAGTAGACTAAAATTCCATCTTTAAGGCATTATGATAAGACAAGTTTTCTTGAAGTAGACTAAAATTCCATCTTTAAGGCATTATGATAAGACAAGTTTTCTTGAAGTAGACTAAAATTCCATCTTTAAGGCATTATGATAAGACAAGTTTTCTTGAAGTAGACTAAAATTCCATCTTTAAGGCATTATGATAAGACAAGTTTTCTTGAAGTAGACTAAAATTCCATCTTTAAGGCATTATGATAAGACAAGTTTTCTTGAAGTAGACTAAAATTCCATCTTTAAGGCATTATGATAAGACAAGTTTTCTTGAAGTAGACTAAAATTCCATCTTTAAGGCATTATGATAAGACAAGTTTTCTTGAAGTAGACTAAAATTCCATCTTTAAGGCATTATGATAAGACAAGTTTTCTTGAAGTAGACTAAAATTCCATCTTTAAGGCATTATGATAAGACAAGTTTTCTTGAAGTAGACTAAAATTCCATCTTTAAGGCATTATGATAAGACAAGTTTTCTTGAAGTAGACTAAAATTCCATCTTTAAGGCATTATGATAAGACACGTTTTCTTGAAGTAGACTAAAATTCCATCTTTAAGGCATTATGATAAGACACGTTTTCTTGAAGTAGACTAAAATTCCATCTTTAAGGCATTATGATAAGACACGTTTTCTTGAAGTAGACTAAAATTCCATCTTTAAGGCATTATGATAAGACAAGTTTTCTTGAAGTAGACTAAAATTCAATCTTTAAGGCATAATGATAAGACACGTTTTCTTGAAGTAGACTAAAATTCCATCTTTAAGGCATTATGATAAGACAAGTTTTCTTAAAGTAGACTAAAATTCCATCTTTAAGGCATTATGATAAGACAAGTTTTCTTGAAGTAGACTAAAATTCCATATTTAAGGCATTATGATAAGACAAGTTTTCTTGAAGTAGACTAAAATTCCATCTTGAAGGCATTATGATAAGACAAGTTTTCTTTAAAAAATATGCCCTTCATAATGTGAAATAAAAATTGTGACATTTTAATGGAAACACAAATTAAAATCTGTGTGCCAGGTTTCTTGCAATTGTCTTTTTTTTAAAAGAAATTATATTTTAAAAAAAAAACAACCAGACAAGGAGTTGAGGATGGATATGGGGGGGGGGGGGGGGGGGGGGGAACCCACACACAATGTCTCTAAATCTACAATACAAAAACAATAAAGTCACTGGTAAAAAAATGTAGAAATACTTTAATAGTCATCATACGAGTTTAAAATGTGAAATGTTACACCAATAAACAAATATACACAACCTTTCTTCAATGAGGTAACACAAGAAATAGAGCCAGGGGTGGGGGGGGGGGGGCAGAGGGAACACAAGAAATAAAAATGTACAAAAATGGGGTAATTGAGTGGGGGCTGGGGGTGTTAGTTGCATAACATGGCCACATGAATGATTGTGTGAAATAACAATATAATTTAATTTGTACTGAGCAGTTGAATATTAAAATTTAATAATAAATAATTAAATTTCACAAAAAGATTTTCTTCAGATAAAAATTTACTGCTACTTTTTTTTTTTTTTTTAAAGTTTCAGATTACATTAAAAGAGCAACTTGCGTACTGAGATATAGTTGTCAACATGAGTTTCTTGATAGTGTACAAGATCAAATCCATTTGTTCAGATGTGTGAAGAAAGAATCACGTTCTAACTGGGTAATTATTGAGTAAAAGGAAAACACATTTTTTTTTTTAAAATGGTTTTTACTCTTACTGAATGTCTTCTATTGTCTTGGTTATAGTACTTATAGCAAAGTGGTAATTTTTAAAAAAAATTTTACAGAATAAGGCAGTAAAAAAATTTAAAAAATGAATTACAGGGCAAAAAGCTCCACCATAAGTTACATGTTCCAACATACACATTTCTTTTAATGGAAAACTGACAAATGCATATCAAAATGTTAAGGTTATAAGGAAAACCAAAACCCTTAAGGTATAGTTAAGTGATGATCAATCAATCTTAGGAACATTTGTCATTATCCTAAACAGTGTTTTAAACCATCCACTTGTTTTTTTTTAATGTACTCACAAATAAATTTCAGTTGAACAGTTTCATTAAATTGGTTACATCAGGGGTGGGCAAACTACGGCAACTGATGTTTTGCGGCCCCCGAGGGCATTTAGAAATAACAAAGATCACTCAGTTTTTAAGTTATATTTTTGAATTTTACAGAATTTCATGTACCGTTATGATTGTTTTAACATTTTTAATAAAATTTCGTCGTCGTAATGTAATGCTAATATGGCAAAATATATATGCGGCCCTCCAATAGCTTTTCATTTGTCAATGTGGCCCTATGCGCACAGAGTTTGCCCACCTCTGGGTTACATGAAACACGAGAAAGCATCTTGTTTTTCACCTGGGAGTGTTCCAATTCATTGCCTCTTAGAACAATTTAAAGCAATATATAAAGTATTGCTCCTCGGCTTTTTAAAGATAAAAGAAATTTTTTTGAGGACATGTAACAATTATATAATCTCTCTCATCACTCCATAATATTTCCTTGCTTAAAAATGCTTTAGTTTGTTCTAGGTTAAGCTATCCAGAATTGCCAAGGTAAAATGAGAATGTATAATCAGTTGGTGGGTGGGTTCAGTGTTTAAAGACAATATAACATTAAATGACTTGAGACAGCCATTGCTGAGCACTTTATAAACATAGAATTATATATATATATATATTCTTTTGTAAGGGAAAAAAATACATTTTCTCATTGTCATTTTTTTGTACATTTAAAAAAATTAACCCAAGAATAATTTTTTTTCAACATGAAAAATTTTCAAACTAAACATCATCAAAAAAAATCAGCTCAATTTTTATTTTTATAAGTCCTGAACAAGGAAGTCTTGCTGATCCTTGATTCAAATTACCAGATGTTTTTTAAAAAAAAACTAAACATCTGCAAAAAAAAAAGTCAGCTCAATTTGTTTTTTAAAGTCCTGAACAAGGAAGTACAAATATTGTTGGTCCTTGATAATTTCTTTTGCTCATCAGGGACAGAAGATATCATTTCATGGCCCATTTTTAATGAAATATCAATGAAAAAAATGATACATGAGTAGAATCTATCAATGGGGTTGAATTTATTGATGGGGTGAAGTCAGTGACGTTAGTGCCACCCCAGGCAGTCCAAGCTTTTTGCCGGCCCCTTTCAAGAAAAAACTTTGGAGTTGGCCGAAAATGCTGCCCCTCAATACAAGGGAAAATAGTGCAGCATCCTCCTTACGCTACTGGGTGCATTGTACTAAGGGGGGGGGGGAAGTGCACTGATGAAGTGAAGTGTACTGAAGCAAAAAGTGTAATGAAGGGCTGACGTGTACTTTTGTGTTCTTCTTGGGTGAAGTGTACTGATGGGGTGATGTTAACTGATGAGGTGAAGTAATGATGGGGTGACGTGTAAGGCCAACTGGTACAAATGAAGATGACTAAAAATGTATGGCATCTGGAAATGTTTGGCAACTGAAAACAGAATCAGTTTTGTATTTGTCCCAGTTAAAGAAAGACAAGGCAAACTGGAATGTTTACATATCACAAATTATTTGGGTTAAGGTAATGAGTATGTATACTATTACGATTATATTGCTCTATAAAGATACATACATATATATATACAATAATATGAATACTAGTAAGTTTATATGAAACAATATTAAATACAACAGAGCTTAAGAGAACCTTAACTACAATTTGCCTGTGCACATGATAAGATGCGAAATCTTAAGAGTTTTAAGAAAATTTGTCAAGTATATATTAATTAAATCATTTAAGTTGTTTTGCTTGACTTGATAAAGTTGTAAAATATTATAAAAGTGATAACAGAATCAGAGCTGATGGATCTTCTCAAATAATTTTGTTTTGAAGTATACATTTTATAAGCACAGATGTGTATAGGACTTGAGTATCTTTTACATTTCTTAATTTTTTTTCTTCCAACAAAACACACACATGAAAAATACAAGTTTAGGACAGAGTTTGCCATTTACATTGATTCTTAAACAGTGAGAGAAATTTAGTGCCCCATGCAACCAGAGAATAACAGGTAAAAATTGAAGGACTGTGTTCAAGCTGTGAGAAGGAAATAGTGGAAGCTTGAAATATAAAGAATAAGTAAGGCAATAACATTAATGGCGAAATCACACTTTTTTTGAACTAGTTCCTATTTCTTGTTGTTTCTTTATTTGTCCTGTCTGCCGAGGAAGGCTCATCGTCGAAATGTTCTTCTATTTTCCTGTCTATATATTTCAAGCTTCCACCAAAACCAGAGAATACAAGCAACAAGAACAAACACGTAATTGTTACTACAGTAACAGATGTGTCCCATGCTTCAATCTAATTCAAGGAAGCCAGTGGCTAAGCAGAAGATCTATTAACTTTAAAAAAAATTTGAATTGAAGTCGAAGCCAAAAAAAGGAACTGCAAAGAAGATTAAACCCATTTCTTGTAAGACTTTACTCTGTGTATCAAATCTGATAAAAATAATGAGTAAGAATCAGCTGCAATTGAATGAAACTGATTATTTTGATGTTAATAATATGCAATGGATAAAGACAACTGCGGTTTTGATTTGACGTTTGAGAAACAAATGCAGACTTCAAGAAGACAATCCTGCATTAATTTTCTTGAGAATAGTTTACCAAACATTATCCGTGGACTGACCATCAAAAAGCGGAAGACAACTGAGAGAGGTAAACGAAATATACAAGCAAAATCACAAACCCACAAGGTTAATCTTGAGGGCAGAGGGGAGGCTATCCTGACTACTTTGGTTGAACTATCATTTTAAAAGCTATTAACTATGTACAGCAAATGTAAAAAAAAAAAAATATTTTAAAAACAAAACTTATAGATGAATTTCAAATGAAAAATGTGTGTGGCATATTCAGGTAACTCTTAGGACAGAATTTGATATGAACAATGATATAAATTCCTGGTTTGAAGCATACACTTCCTGTAGTTAACATAAAGATGATTTCATAAAGAACAGCAACAATTCTGTTTGTTACAGCACAACACAATTGAAATAATGTCTAAACTTGTTGTTATCTCAGTCTTGAACTTAACAGTGATGGCAATTAAAAAACCAACTAACTAAACTCAACTAAATAAAATATCATTTCTCAAAACAGCAGCCGCTGACTGGAAGACATCAAAGCTTTTTTTTTTTTATTTACAAGCCAAAACAATCGACAGTCTTACAGTCTCTCTATAAATATAGTTTCACCATTCTAACAGACAGAACATTTGTAGCGTCAGGAAATCCAACACTCTTTAATGGGACCAAGTCTAAATTACATGGATTTACTGAGAAAACTATTAATTATCATATGAATGGCCATGTGCATATATTGAATCCAACATGTCTTTACAGAGTTCATCCATACCATGATGTCCGAACTGAGTTTTCAGGCCGACACAAGAGTTTTGGCCAACACAAGAGTTGAAAAAACAATCTCTTCTGGATAAGACATTTGTACACATTTCTGAGCACATAATTGTCAAATCATTAGTAGTTCTTTCTTTAGCCATAGTATACAGATGTTTCTGAATGCTGTCAAAAACTGGGGTTGACACTGTGAGCCAATGGTTGCTGTGAGGCATGGCGGCCATTTTGTTAATACCCAGCAGAACTGATGCAACACTGACATAAAATACAAAGTGGGAAATATGAAGGCAGCTTCACGCAGAGGCAAAGAAATGTCACAAAAGTACTTCACAAGAATGCTGATTAGAGATGGCAAGATATAAATAAATTAAATAACAGGTATTTGTATAGAACGACAAGGGTACGAGGCACTGTTCTTGAAAAATTAAATAGGACAGCCCTCTCCTTGTTCCATGATGGTGCCTTCAGCATACTTTGATGATTTAATGGAGCACACTAGTTTCTGTTGTAGCTGCTTAAAGTCTACAAGGAAAAAATTTAGTATACCTGTATCACATTGAACATGTGCATGTGTTTTTAAGGAAAAATAAAATCATATAAAAGCCACCAGTCTTGAGTGTGAACACAAATATTTTGAGGAACCTGGATGCACACCACAAATGACTGTGGTGCTGACCACTGATAAATAATGGGATGTATATAAAGTGGTGCATTTGTGTGAGACAAACCAACACCTTTAAAGCTGGCTCTCTCAACACAAAGCTTCATAATTTTAATTTAGAAATATTAAAAAATAATAGATTTTTAAAAAAAAAGCGTTTAATCTTCCATGACTTTAGAGATTTATTCAGTTTAAAACTAAAAATAGCATCATTTTTATTTTAGCATATCTAGAGACCTCAATTTTTGCCCCTGCCCTGTGGTAGATTTTAAACCATTTTTACTCTTTTAAAAAAATTATTTATAAGGCCATATTATTTTTCATAAAAACAACAAAATGGCTACTGAGGTAGGCACAAAGGAAAACAAAATGCATACTTTTAAAATTTATATTTTGATTTAAATAATTTTTTCCTCCTTGATAACCTTGAAAAGTGCAAATAAAATATATATAACTCTAGACCAGCGTTTCCCAAAACGTATTTTTCATGACCAGGTAACGTTTTTTTCTCCTTTCGGCAACCAGGTAATTTAGCTTTCGTGTCCCAGCACCGGGTAGCAACCAGGTAATTTAGGAAACACTGCTCTAGATCATAGTGAGCTAACTTGCTTTTATATTTGAAAGGCAATTAGGTTATTTTGGCTTTAAAAAAAAATTTTGATTTTAAAAAAAATCCAAACAAAATTAAGTATAAAAAATGTGAAAGTTATGAAACAATAATTTTAGATGACGTGAAACAGATGAGATTAATTTTGATAACAAGTTTAAATTGTGAAATTCGTTTACCATATCAAACTTCAGGCTAAGGTTACAACTTGAGTGTTATCATATAAAACAAATGAAGTTCATTATAAATGTATTATTATAATCATTGTTCATAAAGATTTAACATATTTGCTATTGAACTGGTTTGGTTAAAAAGGCACGTCCACTGGAACTTATTTGTTCTTTACTGTAAAATACATAATAAATAAACTTATTTTTATTAACTTACTATTTTTTATATTTTTTATTTGATTTGAAATATTCCTCAATGAAGAAAACTTACTTTATCTTTCATTTATAACTGAAATTGATGCAATCAGCAGATGAACAATTGTAGACATTAATACTGTAGTCCCAACTATGGACAAGGTCAAAACAGAAAACCTTTATTAATAGTGGTTTTATGGAATGCCATCCCCCCCCCCCCTCCATTAGGTGGTTACACAATTGTATTCTGCACCCAGTTAATTCTTTTCCTTCAAAATACCCCTCTCAAGTACATTTCTTAATTACATGAGATTTTAAGTAAAAGCAAATCTCATTTCCCACCATGTGTGATTATTAAGTATAATTTATAACATTTTTGTCTCAAAGCACTCAGCAGTAAGAGAGTGAGGAGTCCCTTCAAATTGTTTATTTCAAGAAATGGCTGCATTAAGGAAGTATTAATAATAACAAGTATGTAAATGAGTACAAAACCCTCCAAGAGCCTCTCCATTCCTCTGCCACGGGGTTGGAGACCTGCTAGTTTTCAGCCAACCCCAGCAGTAGGCTAGGAAGGCAGGTCTTAGTTATATTCATCAGAGTGAGTAATGAACCAATCTCATCTCAGCATGTGCTCAAGCATGAGGACTTCTATTCAGAGGGTCCTCCCTTTACAATCTCTCATGCTAAATCACAAAGATAAGCAGTGGTGGGACAGCATAAATATCAAATGTCCCCCCCCCCCTTATAAAAGGACAAGCCAGGTGGAAGAGTGTGCAAAAGAAATACTTGATCAGATCACCATGTTATATAATATCACATTCATAAACATTTTGTTGAGGGAAATGTCGCTCTTGGACAAACTGTTGGAAGCACAAGTAATATATAATACTCTAAGAATTCAATAAATTATACGATGGGTTGTGATGAACACATGCAAAAAGAAATATTCTAAACAAATGAATTAGGTGATGATATGGATACATTTTTTCCTACATTCATCTGCTAAATTGGTTATTAACCCACACAAAAAATGTACATAAGTATCCTACTTGAAATACAGGTAAATTAAACAGCAAAGTATAACAGTGTTAATATATCTATGTTAGAATTGACAGAATCTGATATGTATGAGTAAAGCTGCTAATACCACATGGAAATAAAAGAATTAAAATACTTTATGCCATTAAAATAGACAGACTTTTAAAAGTACTCTGAGTGAGATTTGGTTAAGCTGCATCACTACTTATTCCTGTTGGATATTTAACAAGTTTTAAAATTTTCTTTACCTCTGATCTGATATTCCGTTTGGTTTTCTGGGAACAAATGCCAAGAAATGAAAAATCACAATAATTCAAGTCCTGACAGAGATCACTAACTCCAATGGGAAAACAGTAGCTTGGCTTGAGTTCCAATCCCACTGATTTCAAACTCCGTATACAGGCAATGTCTTTAATCACCCTGGAAGCCATTGTGCAACCTTCCTTTCTTTACATCCGTAACGCCTTTAATCCATTAGAGCTCTTCCCTAAGCAACTTTCCCCACCATTAATACTAAAACATTTCACAACCAAATAACACAAATGATATCTTTCACAGGGTCTGCCATGTTAAGTATGTACAATGTAGGATGCCCTGACAACTTAGGGTCAACAAAACTGTTCCATGCTTCGTATTTCTATGATATGATAGAGGGCATCTTTCACATCTTGGTCCATGTGGCCCTATATTATTGTTTTAAAAAAGAAAAATGTGATTAGTTTTTTTTCTAAAAAGGCAAAAAAAAAAAGAAAATTCTTTTATTATAAAATATTCTAAGAGTTCTCTCCCTGGAGAATGGATTTATTCAATTTTCTAATTCACTTAAAAAAAAAGTTTTTAAAAAAACACATTCATTTTTCCTTAACTTTGTATACAGAACAGATAACGACTCTTAAATAATGTCATATGGCGGAGTAAAGAGTAGCCATTGCCAATGTAAATAGACCATCTCAGCCAGGTCTGTTTGTATTTACTTTAACTGTAAAACAAAGGTGAACAGAGAGTAAGCTTGCACGCGGTCCAAGCCTTACCTGAACAGCACTGAGAAGGTGTGTCCTGTATGTGGTAACTGTGTCAGCATGTTTCTTCTCCCACTCCTGCAATGACAGAAGCTCAATGAGATTACAATAACAGATGATAATAATAATAAAAAAAGTTCATTTGAAACATCACGCTTCATCCCCAAAGGCTCGAAGCATGCTACAAAGTCAAATCTAGGAGATAATAACTAGCTGGAAAAGATGGTAGACAACATCACCCAAGCAGGTGTTTGCGAAATAGATGTGGCCATGTCGTTGGCAACAGAAGTCTATATAAAGTGTTGATTTTTTTTATTTTTGTAAAACATTTTATTTCTTGCTCAAATAGTTTTTCATTATAAATTATACACTCAAGATCCAACTTTGTTTATGTAACTACGCAAGGAGGGCATCCTGAAACTTGATTATGTCGAATTTATGATAAACATATTCACAAAAATAACTTTTCCTGAATGCAAATTGTTCAAGGAAATAAATGGATAAAAATTGCAATCATTTACAAAATGACAATAACATGTTTTGTTTCTTGGATATATTTTTTTTTACAACAAAATTCATTTAGCTTATAAAACAAAAATACAAAGTCTGTAACACAAATGAATTTAAATTTAAACTTACAGCACACTGTGCAGTCAGTTGAGAGATCTGTTTCTTAAGGCTCATGATCTCTGCCTGGGTTTGACCTGTTATACTCTCAAGACCATTGCTCTGGTTCCCTTTGGCACCTGAAGTTTTGAATTCTGCCAGCTGTCTCTGAAGCTCTTTCATCTTGTAGAGAGGAAAGACAAATGACAGAAATAAAGTCAATTAAAAATAAGTCTCACCGGTGGATTTTTAAAAAAAGAGTAGTTCCAAGGTGGAAAATCGGCCTAAAATATTTTATCCAACAGCAATTTTGAGTGTTTATAGTTTTCAAACTAACAGGAGCATGACATTCCACCCTCCCAAATGCTTCAAACTTAAATACAAAGGTTTGAATTTGCTGACAATGTAAAAAAAGAAAGTTTGTACAAATAATCTCGTCCTTATAGGTGGTGGCTTCAATTTAAAACTATTTTATGACAGTGTATACATACATTAAATAGAATGCACTGATAGTGTAACAACTGTTGTATACACTTTGATCATGACTATCACATAATGTCTTACTTACAGGGCTGTCAATGCCGCATGCCTAGCATTCCTACCAAATCAGCCATTACTCACCTTTTTCTCAATGGCCACATTATGCTTTGACAACCCGTTAATCACATTCTCCATGTCGTCCCTCTCAACCATCAACTCGTCATACTCCAGCTGCAGTTTGGCATAGTCCCCTTCAGGCCTCACGCCCTCCCCTCCCATCAGCTGCTCCTGGGCTTGCTTTTCTCTAAGAACTGCTGCCAGCTTTGTTTCTTGCTGCTGTAGATTGCTGCGCTCAGTCTTCAGCTGTTGCTCAAGAGCAGCTTTGTCACGCAGAGTCTTTTCCAGGTCTTGTTCCATTTGACGATATTTATCTGCATCCCGACCAACCTGGGCCTCAAGGGCATCTTTTTCTTTCAAGAGTTCTGCAAATTCTTCTTCCAGCTGCTGGAGTTTGGCAAGGTCTTCCTCCTGCATTGAATGACTGCCTTCTTTTAACTGCTCCTCCGACAGCTCTCTTTCTTTCAGCAGTTTAGTGATGAATGCCCTCAGCTGTTCAACTTCATCAGAATCTGACTCACTCATCTGTTTATCATTGGCAGCATTTCTCAGCTGTTCCTCCAGCAATTCTTTCTCTTTCAATAGTTCCCTGATATATGCCTTCAATTGTTCAACTTGATCAGAATCTGATTCCCTCATGTCCTTATCTGTTGTATTTCTCAGCTGTTCCTCCAGTATTTCTTTCTCTTTCAGTAGTTCAGTGATAAATGCCTTCAATTGTTCAACTTGATCAGAATCTTCTGATTCACTCATCTTTTTATCAGCTGCATTCCTCAGCTGTTCCAACAATTCTTTCTCTTCGAGTAGTTCAGTGATAAATGCCTTCAGTTGTTCAACTTCACCTGGATCTGATTCACTCATCTGTTTATCTGCAGTATATCTCAGCTGTTCCTCCAGCAATTCTTTCTCTTTCAGTTGTTCAGTGATAAATTCCCTCAATTGTTCAACTTCATCTGGATCCGATTCACCAATTGGCTTATCACTTACAATATTTCTCAGCTGTTCCTCCAACATTTCCTTCTCTTTGATTAACTCAACAAAGTCTTCTCTCAACTGTGTAGCCTCTGCCATGTTTAAGTCACTGACAATTTTCTCGTTGACCAACTTTCGGAGCTGCTCCTCCAGTAACTCGTTCTTCTTCAAAAGTTCAGAGATTTCTGCTTGCTGCTGTTGAAGTTGAGCCAAACTGGCTTCTCCCACGCCATTTTGGCTTTCAACCAAAACTCTAATCTGCTCTTCTAATAATTCTTTTTCTTGGAGCCATTTATCAGAATTTTCCTGCAGCGTTTGAAGTTCAGCCGAACCTGCCTCTGCCTTACTGGTCTGGCCTTCAGGCGCCTGTTTCAGCTGGTCTTCCAACAGCTTCTTCTCTTTCACAACTTCTGCAAAGTCTTTTCTCAACTGTTGTAATTCAGGAAATTCTGCCTGTGCTAAATTCATTTGCCCATCCCCTTTGAGCTGCTGTTTTGCCTCATCCTTTTTTATCAGTAAATCTGCAAATTCCGGTCTGATCTGCTTCTTCTCGACAAAGTCTGCCTCTTCAATTGTCTTCTGGCTATCTCCACTGACCTTCTTTTCAAGAATTTCTTTCTCTCTCAACAACTCTCCAAAGTCAAGCTCCAGCTGTGGATTAAAATATAATATTTTAGCACGACTGCTACAACATCTGCACATGTCAAACATTGGAGTTGGCTTGTGGTACTAAAGCCATGTTAAACAAGCAGCAAATATGATGATGTGTGTATAGATGAAAGGAATAGAACAATAATAACAAGATGATGTGCATGTAGATCAAAGGAATAGAACAACAAAAACAAGATGATGTGCATGTAGATCAAAGGAATAGAACAACAAAAACAAGATGATGTGCATGTAGATCAAAGGAATAGAACAACAAAAACGGTTTACAAGGAAAGATAAAAAAATAAATCATGTAACTTGAACATAAAGTATTTAAAATGTTCCACAACATTAGGTGTCACCAACTGGGAAAGCTGGCTTATATTATTGTAGTGCCATTACAGGGTCATAGGAGAGCTACTGAGTGCACAGCACACCTGACCGTTAGGTGTCACCAACTGGGAAAGCTAGCTTATATTATTGTAGTGCCATTACAGGGTCATAGGAGAGCTACTGAGTGCACAGCACATCTGACCGTTAGGTGTCACCAACTGGGAAAGCTGGCTTATATTATTGTAGTGCCATTACAGGGTCATAGCAGAGCACAGCCCACCTGACTAAACTCTTGCTGCAGGGCCTCATGTTGGTGACACACTGCTTCCATCTCTACCATGTCTGTTGTCAGCTGATCCCTCTCTGCTGTCAGTTGGCCAACTTCCTCACTTAGGCTCTGGACTTCCTCCAAAAGAATGTTGTGGTCATGCTGGTCATTTCAAAAGGAAGGAAAAAAGTATTTATAAAATAAGAGCTAAACATATTTGTGTTAACAGACTAAACATATTTGTGTTAAAAGACTCAACTTATTTGTGTTAACAGAATAAACCAAATTTGTTAACAAAATAGTTAAGAAAAATAATTCAGTTGAGATATAAAGTTACAAAGAGTTTTCTTCCTAACTTGATCCTAAATAATTTAAAAACTTCATATTTTCTAACACCAATCTAGCAATACAAATAGACATCTGTGCTGAAACAAACTAGTGTGGTTTAATAACATAATCAGCTTTAGGAAGAAGACCATATCAATTCTAAACTTCTGCTGACCCACAGCCCTACATTACATTACTGCTAACCTGCTACTGCTCCTAAAAAATGGCAACACTACTGATAACCTACCTCTGCTACTACAAAATCGCTACATCGCTGCCATTACTGGCTACACAATAAATGCTACCACCAACCAGCTGCACCACATCATTCCCCATAAAAGCTTCAATACTATTGCTGCAACTCACAATAATTATAACCAACTTTTATAATATTATACTGAAATGACTGATTTATCATCAGTGGCTTATCCTAATGTTTCCCTACCTGCAATCTCTCGGAGCTCTCTTCAAACTCTGCACATCTCTGCTGCAGTGTGTCCCTCTCTTCCAACAACCTGGCCACCTCTCCCACCTTGCTGGCTACAGTCACGCTTCTCTTCAGCTCCTCATTCTCTGCCTGCGCTGACTGATATTTTTCCTGCATCTTCTCCAGCTCGTGTACAAGTTTGTTCAGGTTTTCATGGAGCTCATTGGTGTCATTCAGCAGGTATTCATTCTCTGTTACAACAGCTTTTTTCTCCTTGAGGGCAGCTTCGAGGTCATCCTGAAGGGCATCTTTTTCTGCCTGAGAAATACATTTGAAAATTTTGAAAGAAAATGAGAATTTAGAAAACAATATCTTTACTACCCTGATGATTTGAACTAACCAACTATGACAGTCAACTTCTTTACTACCCTGATGATTTGAACTAACCAACTATGACAGTCAACTTCTTTACTACCCTGATGATTTGAACTAACCAACTATGACAGTCAAATTCTTTACTACCCTGATGATTTGAACTAACAAACTATGACAGTCAACTTCTTTACTACCCTGATGATTTGAACTAACCAACTATGACAGTCAACTTCTTTACTACCCTGATGATTTGAACTAACCAACTATGACAGTCAACTTCTTTACTACCCTGATGATTTGAACTAACCAACTATGACAGTCAACTTCTTTACTACCCTGATGATTTGAACTAACCAACTATGACAGCCAACTTCTTTACTACCCTGCTGATTTGAACTAACCAAATATGACAGTCAACTTCTTTACTACCCTGCTGATTTGAACTAACCAACTATGACAGTCAACTTCTTTACTACCCTGATGATTTGAACTAACCAACTATGACAGTCAACTTCTTTACTACCCTGATGATTTGAACTAACCAACTATGACAGCCAACTTCTTTACTACCCTGCTGATTTGAACTAACCAAATATGACAGTCAACTTCTTTACTACCCTGATGATTTGAACTAACCAACTATGACAGTCAACTTCTTTACTACACTGATGATTTGAACTAACAAACTATGACAGTCAACTTCTTTACTACACTGATGATTTGAACTAACCAACTATGACAGTCAACTTCTTTACTACCCTGATGATTTGAACTAACCAACTATGACAGTCAACTTCTTTACTACCCTGATGATTTGAACTAACAAACTATGACAGTCAACTTCTTTACTACCCTGATGATTTGAACTAACCAACTATGACAGTCAACTTCTTTACTACCCTGATGATTTGAACTAACCAACTATGACAGTCAACTTCTTTACTACTCTGCTGATTTGAACTAACCAACTATGACAGTCAACTTCTTTACTACCCTGCTGATTTGAACTAACCAAATAAGACAGTCAACTTCTTTACTACCCTGATGATTTGAACTAACCAACTATGACAGTCAACTTCTTTACGACCCTGCTGATTTGAACTAACCAACTATGACAGTAAACTTTTTTACTACCCTGATGATTTGAACAAACTAAATATGACAGTCAACTTCTTTACTACCCTGATGATTTGAACTAACCAACTATGACAGCCAACTTCTTTACTACCCTGCTGATTTGAACTAACCAACTATGACAGTCAACTTCTTTACTACACTGATGATTTGAACTAACCAACTATGACAGTCAACTTCTTTACTACCCTGATGATTTGAACTAACAAACTATGACAGTCAACTTCTTTACTACCCTGATGATTTGAACTAACCAACTATGACAGTCAACTTCTTTACTACCCTGATGATTTGAACTAACCAACTATGACAGTCAACTTCTTTACTACCCTGCTGATTTGAACTAACCAACTATGACAGTCAACTTCTTTACTACCCTGCTGATTTGAACTAACCAAATAAGACAGTCAACTTCTTTACTACCCTGATGATTTGAACTAACCAACTATGACAGTCAACTTCTTTACGACCCTGCTGATTTGAACTAACCAACTATGACAGTCAACTTCTTTACTACCCTGATGATTTGAACGAACTAAATATGACAGTCAACTTCTTTACTACCCTGATGATTTGAACTAACCAACTATGACAGCCAACTACTTTACTACCCTGCTGATTTGAACTAACCAACTATGACAGTCAACTTCTTTACTACCCTGATGATTTGAACTAACCAACTATGACAGTCAACTTCTTTACTACCCTGCTGATTTGAACTAACCAACTATGACAGCCAACTTCTTTACTACCCTGCTGATTTGAACTAACCAAATATGACAGTCAACTTCTTTACTACCCTGATGATTTGAACTAACCAACTATGACAGTCAACTTCTTTACTACCCTGATGATTTGAACTAACCAACTATGACAGTCAACTTCTTTACTACCCTGCTGATTTGAACTAACCAACTATGACAGTCAACTTCTTTACTACCCTGCTGATTTGAACTAACCAAATAAGACAGTCAACTTCTTTACTACCCTGATGATTTGAACTAACCAACTATGACAGTCAACTTCTTTACAACCCTGCTGATTTGAACTAACCAACTATGACAGTCAACTTCTTTACTACCCTGATGATTTGAACTAACTAAATATGACAGTCAACTTCTTTACTACCCTGATGATTTGAACTAACCAACTATTGCAGCAAACTTCTTTACTACCCTGCTGATTTGAACTAACCAACTATGACAGTCAACTTCTTTACTACCCTGATGATTTGAACTAACCAACTATGACAGTCAACTTCTTTACTACCCTGCTGATTTGAACTAACCAACTATGACAGCCAACTTCTTTACTACCCTGCTGATTTGAACTAACCAAATATGACAGTCAACTTCTTTACTACCCTGCTGATTTGAACTAACCAACTATGACAGTCAACTTCTTTACTACCCTGATGATTTGAACTAACAAACTATGACAGTCAACTTCTTTACTACCCTGATGATTTGAACTAACAAACTATGACAGTCAACTTCTTTACTACACTGATGATTTGAACTAACCAACTATGACAGTCAACTTCTTTACTACCCTGATGATTTGAACTAACAAACTATGACAGTCAACTTCTTTACTACACTGATGATTTGAACTAACAAACTATGACAGTCAACTTCTTTACTACCCTGATGATTTGAACTAACCAACTATGACAGTCAACTTCTTTACTACCCTGATGATTTGAACTAACAAACTATGACAGTCAACTTCTTTACTACACTAATGATTTGAACTAACCAACTATGACAGTTAACGTCTTTACTACACTGATGATTTGAACTAACCAACTATGACAGTCAACTTCTTTACTACCCTGATGATTTGAACTAACCAACTATGACAGTCAACTTCTTTACTACCCTGCTGATTTGAACTAACCAACTATGACAGTCAACATTATCCTTGTTGGTTTATTTTGTCAATATTTCAAGTTTATTAACTGTGCTAATCTGGTTAACTCCCATAAGCTGCTGGAATGTGCCAAACATTCATTCTATCATGACCAAGAGCCGCTGTGAGCATCATGGTTTGTTTCATAGTAAAACTAGTTTTATATTTACATCCTTACTTGTGTTTTGGTTCGAGACTTTATTTTCCGACAGAAAGTTAATTAAAAACCATATGGGACATTCAGAGTGTTAAAAAAAAGGTACTTATTTATCGTATTTTTAGGGTAGTTAGCAAGTATTGTTCATGGCAACTTGCAATAAGGTTATCAAAAGAAAACATGCACTGAAAATTAGCTTGAGATATGTTCATTGAATATTGTGGATTTTTCTAAATTTGGAAACCTTTTCTAATTTTGTGTTGATGTGATTACATAAATTATTATAAGTATTTGAAAGTATATTTGCACAATTTATAATTTTTGACAATATTAAAAAAAAATTCTTTCAGATTTATCTTTTCATTTTTTTATCTTTCATTTATGAACAAAATGATATATTGCTTATAAAAAATATGTTAAAAATTAAGAAAACTGCAACAGAATTTTCACATAGACCTGCATGGGAGTTTTTCAATGCAGTAGTTCATCAACTACATTAGATATTTGTTGCTTGCTAATTAGTTGGCGATCCAGGTTATTTTTTTTGCCATTAATGCTATACTTATCCTCATCCATTTCTGGATTCATTTATCCTTAATTTTTCTCTATAAATTATTATTTAGCAGGTAAAATAATTTTTTTTTAGAAATGTAAATCATTTGCAAAATGGAGTTACTTCCCTTTGTTCAGGAAACTAAATTAAGTACTGAAATAGCACAGCCATAGGGAATGGTATAAAATACTTGCTACTTACTAAATTAACTTTTGTCATTAACTAGCAGATATGACAAGATGCTGACCCAATAGCCAAGGCCATAAAGTGCATCTAGTTGGGCCCTTGAAGAATATTAACTAGAAACATATTGATTCATTGCTGCTTTTTTAACCCTTCATTTGAGCATTTACTAACCGCCAACTGGTCATAATCGGCCTGCAGGTTGTCCCCAGCTTTCAGTATTGCCTCAAATGTAGTTCTTAGCTTGACAAGTTCCTCCTTCAGGAGGGCACACTGCGCTTTCAGCTGCTGGTTTTGACCTTGGAAAAACTCCTCTTTGGTCATGTCACGACCCTCAACAAAACCTTCCTCGTCAAAGTTCACTTCCTGTTCATTGAAAAGTGAAACAAATTCAGGTCAGTTAGTTAAGTAGTTGACAAATCTAAATAAAACTGTTTACTGATGAATGTAAACTAGCCAGCTTAAAAACCAGGCATTAGGAAATTAAACATATTATTCTATAAAATTAAAGTTAATAAATTCTGAAGCGAAATGATGTCGAATGTAAATTTTAAAACACTGCATCAGATCTTGAGATGGCAGATTCCAAAAAATCTTTTAGGGACTTTTGGGTCATTTTTTTTATAAAACGAAATATTTAAAATTTACCCCTCCACCCCCAAATCATGGAGGTATCAGTTTAAGATATGATAGGATGCTTTTATTGATCACAAATATTGATCTGTAGCAAGGCATAAGGATCAGAATAACTATGAGGTGTGTTGGTTCTTGATTGTGTTTAGGTTCTTGCTTCTGTGTAGGCTCCTGATTGCATGTAAGTTCCTGATTGTTTGTAGGTTCTTGATTGTGCATTGGCATTTTGAACAATTAGTAAATGTAAATTTCTTTGTTGAAAGCAAAAATAGTTTAAAATTGTCTACACATATCCACAAAGCATTTTTTGGTATTCAATGCCAGAAAAATGACCGCAATAAAAGTCAAGATTTTTCTTAACATTTACCTCAAAATTTCGATTGATTATGGCATCCAGCCTTTGGTCATCAGTTTGCACTGCATTGGCAACTTCCAATGATGTTCTCAGAGATGTGACCTCTTGGCGCAGGACATCCAATTCTGCCGCCATCTTTGAGTTTTGGTGAATGAGTTCTTCCTTGTCCACGGATGCACCCAGTTTAGATTGTTCTTCTTTCAGCTTAAATTAAACATTGCCATGATTTATTATTTAAAACATGTCATTCACATTTCCTTCTTACATATAGATGACCAAGAAATTCCAGATGTTACTCACAAAATACTGACATCTATAATAACGTTACCCATGCTTGAGGATTTCTCCCTAGTTCACAATTAAATCTTTTTGTTTGAAAGCTTAGCCTCTCATGGTTACACAATAGATGTATTGATTAAAGACTTTGGAACACCATAATGAACTATCCTGACTGATTCCCCCCTCTGACCGATAAACGATGCTGCTGAGTGCCGTCCATGGCTTGACATGTAAATAGCAATGGAATGGTTGGAGCGAATACACATTTGTTTTGTTTCATTTAATTAATGTATGTTAATTTTTAAGTTCATGATTATGTTTGTTAAATTGTATGTACAGCGTGGTGAGCCCAGTCCTAGGCTGGGGTACCAGGCTATAGAAAACTACCAATAATAATAATAATGCCTAACATAACCTTCCCTCACCTGTTCAATATGGGATTGGAGGTCATCTTTCTCAAACTTTAGAAGATTAATATCTTTTTGATATGCCTCGCTGATTTTTTCCCCATCCATCAGAGGTTCCAAAAATCCATTAGGGAGAGCCTGAAAGTAAGATAAAAAATGTATTAAAAAATGCCGTTTATGACATGATGATCAATATAAAACAACAAAACTATTAATATTATTTTATCAACACATGCAAGTTAACAATTTAAAAAAAAGTGCATCATTCCACGTGGATCAATTACCTTTTATAACTTTAAAAAAAATAAGATTTTAAGCTTTAAAGGTAAAGTTTGTACAAAAGCAAAACCCTTTTATAGATAAGTGTGGTAATATCAGGGAATATTGATTCACATAATATCTGAAACTTTTTTATTCCCAATATTCCATTCACCTGACAGCAAAACTGCCATACTGTGGCAGACATTCAGTTTTTCAAGAAGTTAAAAAAGGAATAAACAGATTTTTAAAATCCCAGGGTGGTATAGTGCGAGACTAATGCTAAACACTATCAAGGTCACATAAGTGACTTGCCATCTAAATTCAAGTTGTGAATAGGGGACAGCTGTTTTAAATTAACAGTTACTTTGTACTTTTATAGTATACGACTTTCCAACACACAAAAAGACATGACTATTTTGATTAGCTTCAGCACGTTGGTTGTTTCAAAGAGGATAATGATAATACAAGTTTGGCCAATTTTTTTTTTTTACACTGAATAAATCAAATAATGGCAATATGTTGTTTTTTTTTTCCGTTTTCTTCAATAAGTGTTCTTAATTATACCAGTAAAAAATAAATAATTTGATGTGATGGAGTTTTTGCACTCTTAAAAAAATTGTAGGAAATCATTCCAAGCCATTTCATAAATTTAAAAAGAGACTGCTTTTGGATATCTATAGAACTTTCATATTCAAGCTATTTATAGCTACAACTCTTCTTATGTACAAAGTCAACATTATAATTTGCTTTAATATCTGAGATTTTTAAAATCCCAAACCTAAATATTAGTTTAAAACTTGACTGAGTGCTCAGTGACTTGATTGGCCTAGATTTGTTTTCAAGCCTATGGCCTAATTTAAAATAAGAACAGGAATAAAATGTGTAACCCTCAAGTGTTTTGTTTTTTTTTTGTCAAGAATATAAGAGATATCTGCAGAGTGCACTTACCATTGAAGACTTGAGGTGCTCATTCTCCTGTTTCAGTATCAAAATTTGGCTCCTCAGCAATGCAACTGTTTGACTTTCATTGGAAACATTTTTCTCTTGATGTTTGTTTGGATCTGCAAACAACAACAGATGATGAACCTTTAGAAGGACTGTGTAACGAGGCAAAGACGTATATCAGACAATGACTGATGACGGCCACCCTCCCCTTGAACACATTGCAGTATTTAAAAGGATCCAATCTAGAACCAATGGGTTTGAAATCACACTCATGTGGCAGAATAGTTGTTTTCAATACTCTCAAAGTTTTTTTCAGATATATTGTTAAAATCAACCCTCACTTGAAAAAACTCCAGCTGATTCAAGTATTTTTTCAGAACTTAAGAAGATAAAAATGTTACTCACTTTCTCTAAATGGAAAATTTGTACATGAATAAGTTGATTACTCTAAATCACTCAAAGTGTAAATGAGATATTCTATATGAATTATTTCATTAATTTAAAGCACTATAAGTGTAAATGTAATATTTCTACATGAATAAGTTCATTACTCTGAAGCACTATAAGTGTAAATGTAATATTTCTACATGAATAAGTTCATTACTCTGAACCCCAAAATGAACAAATCAAAGAGTAACTAGTTTAAAATTTACCTGTCCAATCATCATCCCTCTCTGCCCATCCATCTTTGTTTTCTATGACTTCATCTGGAGACATCTGAAGGTTCACAAAAATAAGTTATTTTAGATTTGGGTAAGGAGTTGATTTTTATGTTCAATTTTTTATCCAAATTATTGGCTATGATTAGAGCATTGAAATACATCTCATCCCTATGTTAACGCATCTGTTACTCAAACATAAATAGTGTAATTCTCATGTGATGGCATATGTGTAGGCCTATGTTTCGTCACCACCACTTGTCTCCCCTTTGTTTTGCTGTCATCGAGTAAATGTGCTGTGTCACTTCTTACCCACCCCTCCCTTGATTGGATAAAGGTTGTTTACGTTCAAATGTGATCAATTTGTTCTAAAGAATCCTTTCAGCTGATACAATTTCTAGAATTTCTTTATTAGATGTTTTTTACTTAATCCCTATATATAGGCCGGTAGATTTTTGCTATACAGTGGAACCTCTCATAACGAGCATAATTCGTTCCAGAATCTTACTCGTTAAGCGAAACACTCGTTATACGAAACAATTTTTCCCATACAAATCAATGTAAAATATGATAATGCGTTCCATGCTGAAAAAATACTCATTTTCAAAAATATTTATTAACATTTATTAAAATAAAATTACTTATGAATTGTTAAGGAGTGTAACAACTTGAAATACAATTTAGAATTGAAACAAAAAGTAAATAAAAATATGAAATTATGACAAATAATTAATCCTTTTTAACTAGAACACTGTCTAAAGGCATTTGTTTTTGCTGACGCTTCAAAATTTGACGAAAATGTGTCACAGCATTATTATTGATTAAATTTGTAGCACGAATAGCCACCTCCTTATTAGGGTGATGGTTCTCAATGTACGATGCAAGTTTCCCATGCTTTCAGCATTTCTCTTATTGCGCTAGAAGATTGTTGCTCTGCTATTTCCTCCTCCATTAATGAGCTCTCCTCCATAATTTCTTGCTGTGAAACACGATGCAACTCCATAAGCTCTTCGGTGGTCAACTCTTGACTGTGCTCTTTCACAAGCTCTTCAGTATCGTTGTTGTCCACCTCGAGTCCCATGATATTGGCCAATGACACAATCTCGTTAACTGTAGACTCAGCAGGTACTGTTTCAAAATCACATTCAACAACACTCTCTGGTCAAAGTTCTTTCCAAGCAGAAGTGAGGGTCCTCTTGGTAACTCCTTCCCAAGCATTGTCAATCATCTTGAGACAAGCAACGATGTGAAAATGATCTTTCAAAAGGGGCTTCCCCTTTCTGCTTAACTCGTTATGCGAAATGTCGCTCGTTAAGGGAGCAACTTCTTCACATTTTTTTTTGCTGGCGAATTACTCTTTATGAGAGGTGCTCGTTATGAGAGGTTCCACTGTATTTCCTAACAAATATTAGATGTTATATAAATGCAAGATTGTAACGGTACGCTTTATGAGTGTGTGTGTGTGTATAAATCAATATTTGTATTTTTCAAGATTGTACCTTTTCACTTGCTGTGCTGTAAGCTGTTGTAGTTTTTTTGTTTCTGTATATTTAAATTTGTATTATTTTATAGACATTTAATAGTATAATTAAATTGAATATCGATAATATCACTCGCTTTGGTAACATTTTTCTTGTACACTGGTTTTCAGTCCTTTGTTAAATATTGTTTATTCTATGAGCCAAATCATAAAACAGATTAAATTTTCAAAACCATAATGGTACCTAACACCTCACCTGTTTCTTTTCAATCTCCTCCAGCTTTTTTCTCTCAACACTCAGCTGTTCCTTTAAATTTTGTATCTAGGGATATAGCCAAACATGCCATAATGAGAATTTCCAATACATTTTTGTAACAAACTTTATCGGTACAATGTATTCAAATAAAGTTTTAACATGAAATCCTGTAATTTAATTTATTTTAGACCATAAAGAATTTTAATTTCAATCTGCATTTCTACTTGAATCAGTTTTTTCCATTAGTTAAATTTTTTTTTTTTAAAGTCTATTTCAAAAACCAATTGAATTTAAAAAATGAATTAGCACAAGAAAATCTTTTAAAATAAATTTAATCAGGTTTAAGAAGTACTTCCATGCTTACATGAACACATGGTAGTGGATAGAAATAAATATGACTTTGATTACTAATATTATTGTTTTATCATAATTGCTAACTCCTCATTTTGAACATTGATGTAGATCTTATCACTTACCTCTTCCTCGTACACTGCTTTGAGTGCAGTTGTACCTGGATGCTAATTGTGTTGGTGAAAAATGAATACAATGATCTAATGTTAGTATGGCATTTTTCTATCATATTTACTAATTTACTTGGAGAAAATTTGTAAAAAGTTTTAAAACATTAAAGTTTAAGATATTAGAATGTTAAAGCGATGAAGAAAAAAAACTAGTAATAAAAAAAAAACATTAAAAATCGTAAGGTAATAAAATATCTATTTAAACATGTATGCCTCTTAGCATTAAGGATTATCAGAAAGCCCTAGAAGTCTTAATATGATGTGAGCATTTTTACTTTTCATCTGGTGAGGTTAGTGATAAACTTTTTCTATTAAGAAACTAAAAATGACTAATGTTCATTCAAAATACTGATGCAGTATATATAAGGCTACAATTAAAAATATACTTTAAATGAAAAGTACATGACGGCAAGTTAATATTTGTTTAAATAAAAATATTCTATGTCATTGACAGAAACTCATCAGATATGTGAAATATCAAAGGCAAAAAAGGCATGAAAACTGTTTCTCTTCTGAGATCATGTTAAGGCTGGACAGAGCAAATTACGCACCCCATGTGATTCCTGCTCTCGCTTCTCTGCCAATTTCATTTGGAGAGTTTCTACTTTGTCCTTGAGACGAAAGTTTTCTTTTGATAAGCTGTTGTAGTCCTCATTGAGTTGATCATGTTCTTCTTTCAACTCCTAGGAAATCATTGTCCAATATAAGTAAATGTCCTTAACTATAAGCTAACGCCCTTCAATATAAGTACACCCCGCTCAATTTTTCTTTATGCATGAGTAAATAATTTTCATATTTGATTTAAAAAATGTCATTTTTCATCCTATAATTATTAGAGAAAGTTTTTTTTTTAAAAAAAGGCTTGCATAAAATTTTTTAAAAATGTAAAGAAAAACATGAGTGATTTTGTTATAGCAAGATAAACTTACTGAAATATTAAATATATACATGTTGAAAAGAAATGTTTCTTTACAACAACTTATATAACAATGATATAACAACTTCAGATTATCAAAATCTGTATGCACGTTCATGATAGTATCCCAATGGCTTATGACATGCACAGCACTTAATAGATAGCATCCCAATGGCTTATGACATGCACAGCACTTAGTAGATAGTATCCCAATGGCATATGACTTGCATGGCACTTAGTAGATAGTATCCTAATGGCTTATGAGATGCACGGCACTTACTTTGAAGCTAGTTTCTAGCTTTGATGAGATACTTTGTCGACGAGCTTCTGGAGAGTGACGATGGTTGCTTAAGAGAGTGTCATCCATAGAATGGAAAGAATGAAGTGAGTGAACATCTGTTCTACTGACACTCTAGAACACACAAGAAAGGAAACAAAGATCAAATACAAAATTCCCAAAGAAAACCATTTTCTCTCTTAACATATTATAAGATTTCATCATTATTGTATTGAGAATGCTTGCTGTATTTTGAAATCATATTACCTGGCACTTTTAAGCAGAACTGCAAAGAAATTAAAATTCTTAATTTTTACTGAACATTTAATTAATACATAGTCTTTAAAAAAAAATAATGGTCATTTAGTTTTAATGTTTTCTTTTCATTTAAGCTAAAAACAACTTAAATATAAAAAAACAAACATTATTTTGTAAATACTGATTCTTACCTCACTGTCACTGATCATTGAAATACCCCTTGGACCTGAAGGTGAATGAAGCAATGAATGCATATGCATACTTTCAACCTGCAGAGAAATAAAATAAGCTTTACAATAAGAAATTTAGCTTAGAAATTTATAATTTTAAAAAATTTAACACTTTTATGAAAAAAATAAGATTTTACTTTCATTCTTATTTTGAAGAAAAAAATGTTGATCAAGTTATTGAATGTGTGAAAAACATTGAAATAAAATGAACATTCCAGCACCAGCAAAATGCTGTTTCAATAATAAAAAATATATATATGTCCCAATGGTTTCATGGTAAACAGAATGATATCCCTTGTAAACGTAAAGCTCTACCTGATCATGTAAGGCAGAGCCTGATTCACTAGGTGTAAAACTTCCTGGAAAAGTATACATGCACATGCATTACTGACAAGCAGCTCCCGGGTCATCAGTGAATTAACAGAATTTTTAAGTCTTAACAGTAATTTCTACTTCTTTTCCTCCAAAATTATATAAAATGTATAATGTCTATTTTTCTTTTGCTAAAATTATATAATGTGTATTAGTTTATTGATGTGTTAAGTATTACTAGATTTTTTTGATCAATAAAATTAAATAGTCATATTTTATAACAAATATTTAAAATTACAAATTTTCACAATAAAAAAAACTAAATAAGCCAACCTCTTTCTGAATTGCTTTCGAAAGCTCTTGATGGTGCCCTGTCAAAGATGTCTTTTAAATTTGAATGACCCCTTTTATTTGCATAATCTATTGCTACATGGCCTGTAAATAAACCATCAAATAAAACTGTATGATATTGTTAAAGCTTAGGAAGAATTCTTCCTTTGCTTATTCAAGCTTTAAAAAATGTATATTTTAGGTACCTTGTCCTCTTAAGGAATCCTCCTCAATCAGTAGCAACTTCTATGAGCACTCAATACATTTTGATCAACCAGACAAATAAGTTTTGAAATTTTATTATTATATTATATGTGTTAAAATCACATAACACTCTTTAAGCATTTGAAGAAATAATATTTTGCATTAGTCTAAATAATAGACAACTAAAGCAGATAATTATAGTGACTATAGTGGACAATTATTTGAATATAAGAAACTATATTAGACAATTATATCAACAATAGTAGACATTAGGATCGTAATAACGTTAAGATCTTCCTAACAGTTACAATCTTCCTTCTTACACATTAACAACTAAATGCAGTAGGTGCAGATACTCAACAGGCAGTCTGATAAGCCCTACTTATTGTCAAGGGAAACAATTTTGTCTAACTAATGCTTTTGTCCACGACCACACTTGGTCACTGTAATAAGTAATAATGCTGAGTGAAAATAACAGAATTCTTTATTAACAAGTTCTCCTTGAATATTATACTATGTTCAAAACAACTAGCTGCACATAATTAAAAACTCCTTGCTGACAGCAAACAAGATTACTGACATTCCAATCTGAGTTCACGACAAATCCTCTCTCAAAACACTTAGGAACACTGACTTCAACATGACCAAACACACTACTCTCTGTCCTCAGCCTACTTTCTTCTCTACTCCCAACGAACACCCAGCATACACTAAAACTCTACATCCCACGAGCTACAACTCACAAAACCCCCTTACGATCAACAACTTTTCATGCCCAACATTCACGCTCCTAAATATAGTTCACAACAGTAGAGAAGTATCAAATTCTTTAATTACCCTCTTTATCCATTAGCTCCGGGTTCGCTCCTCTTTTCAGCAAAAATTCACAAACTGCACTATGCCCTTCTTTAGCTGCTAGCATCAATGGTGAGCTGCAAATTTAAAGAAAGTCATCATTTAAACGAATGAAATTTAAACAACAAAACAAATAAAATAGCAGGACAAGTACTTATATCTGTTCAAAAGCTTTGGCTATAACACACTTGTATATGTATTTTAACATAACAACCAGCACAAAATTTATCTGATTGCTGAAAAGCAAGTTAAAAAGAGAAGAAAAAAAACAGGCTCTTACATTTTGTCTTTGTCTTGCCAATTAATATGTGCACCGTTTTCCAGCAACCACTTACAAATCTGTACACAGTTGGGACCACCTTTGTGTGCAGCATAGTGTAATGGTGTCTTCCCTCCCTACAAGAAGCAACACTTAGTTCAATTTGTACTTTTGTGCTTCAATAATGTTAGACACAACAGTCATTTTTGCATTTTCACAACCCAAGTAGGCAACTCTTTAAACAAAAGCCTAATTTTTCTAACATATAAATGAGTCTTGAGCAGTGTACAAAATGTAAAACTTTTTAGAAAGGTAAGTATTTATACAAAATTATTACATTTCAATCAAGAATGAAATGGTGTTAAAAAAATCATTTAAAATTTTCACCTGATCTGCAGACTGGGGATCAGCTTTGTTCATCAAAAGAATTTTAACACATTCTATATACTGGCCGGCACATGCATGATGTAAGGCTGTCATACCATTACTGTCTCTCTGGTCAACGCTTGCATGGTTCTGAAGAATAAATTATAAATCTTTGAAGCAACAGTTATATTTAGATAAGTAGAATTAACATTTAAAATGAACATATTGGCTAGCTACAGCTGTTTGACATTATTTCTTTGCCCTTTGTGTTTAAACACCACCACCACAGAAAGGAATTAGAAAGCAAAACCTCCAAATGTTAATTTAAATTAAATGATCAATAATAACAAACTCAAGAAATAGAGCAGGTCATGTGAAAGCTGGAAAGGAAATAAACAGGACAATCAAATGAATGTTTCGGCTGGAAGCCTTCATCAGCAGATAAAAACAAGTAGCAACAAAGAGAATGAGAAAAACTGAACTTAGCTTGTCATTAGTGGGAATTATATGATAGAGACAGGAAGTTGTCTAAAACCAAAACTTATGTGATTATGTGTTACCAAGGTGCCCCTTTATACATGAAATTCAAAACTATTTTTGCTTTTAAAACTAACTTTACTAATACACTGAATCATTTTGAAAAACATGGTTAAAAAAAAGATATTATATGAGTACACTAAACATTACCTGTAAAAGTTTTTCAACGGTATATGTATGACCTTTAGCAGCTGCAGTCTGAAGTGCTGGTATACCTAGAGGCCAAATAATAATCCCAATAAATATTATTGCCAAACCTTTTGGAACTAGTACTTTTAGGCACAAGTAAGGCGGACATTAACTGGAGAAACCTTGGAATATTATTGAAAACAGAAAAATAATCAAACAAATACATGAGAAGAGCTGATTATGTATCAAGTTGTCTTAAGTATCTTTGGAAAAGGAGAAGGAAAAGTATAGCAGACCTGTTTACCCTTAAACTCAAAAAATCGTACAATATCGCCACAAAATCGTACAATACAGAATCTTAATATTACACAAATAAACATTATGTATAACTACTCCCATCACTTGTCGAGTGGGATCGAGTTAAGCTGACGTCAGAAAAGGTAACTTCTAAAAGTAGATGACTGAAGTTAAAATCGCTAGCTGTTGTCACTTTTTTTGCTGACATGTATTTGCTATAGATATCAATTTTGATGTAGGTGAACGTGCAGGGTATTAAAAATCGTACAGCTGTTTTGTGCTTTCTAAAAATATATATCAAAGGCCCTCTCAGATCCTATTAAATATGTCGAAATCAAATACTGCTGCGACGAACAGATGAGCAGGTCATGTGAAAGCTGGAAAGGAAATAAACAGGACAATCATCTCTCTTTCTGGATTTGACATGGTTTAGCCATAAGAAATAACTGTCACAAAGTTACATAAAAAAGCGCTGAAGCAAAATAACATGAGTGGCCATCTATATGATACGTACGCAAAAGAAAAGCCAAAGTTTTGCATCCCCCCATCCACCCTTATTGCACATGTAAATTTTGACCCACAATCGTATTCTATATGGGTTGCTTTGTCATGTTCACAAGAGCGTTGCAAAATAATACAAAATTTTGATAATTTTATTTCCACTTTTAATCCAATGTAACATTTAGTGGTCGTGGTTCAAACAGTAACTCACTTGAGAAACTACTGTTTGCAGTTACTAGATGTCGCATAGTGACCTACATTCATGTTATATTTATTTTTATCGAGTCCTTTATTTAATTTTGTTTATTTTGAAGTATACTTGTAAGAATTTACCACTGGGAGGCAGCTGAAAGCCTGAATTTGGAATAGGGGCCGGGAAACTAAAATCTTAGCGTACCCAACAAAAGATGCGTCACAACTCACAAGCACATTGGACATACGATGAACTAAATATTACTGCAATACCTCTACTACTTATTACTAACTCAGTATATGTATAGGGCTCATTTGTGAAAATACAAGGCAACATTATGACGATAATTCTTACAAAACAATGCGTGATAAATTTACAGCATTCGCAAATTAATATGCTATTTTTGGATTTTCAGGATAAATATTTTAGAATCTTTCAATAACGCATGTACTTACTGCAGAGACACCCCCCCCCCCCCCCCATGCCCCCCACGCGTAGGCAGAATCTTAAAAATCGACAAGCACCAACACCCACCCCTCAGTGTATATGTAATATAAGGATGGCTTCGGACAGACTAAAATTGCAATAGGGCGACTACAATAATATTACTGTTGCTGTGTCTAGCAAGCTCATTATGAAAACACAAAACAACAATATGACCATCACCACTATCATTATGAAATTGTGGCGGTGTTAATTTTATAGACTAATTTGGAAAAAAAAAAAATACCCACCACCACACAACTCACCCAATCACAAAATCTCCTAAATCAACACCACTCCAATCCCATTTCAGGGCAAACATAATATAATTATAGATGGTCCCCAACCAATGGTATTTCTCTATCCATTCACTGCTGGATATATAATGCAAATGCAAGTTAAAACTAACGATCAAAAATGTTCTTTTCATTATTTATTTTTTTACAGGTATCGGAAAAAGTACCGGAATGTACATATTTTCAACCCGGTCTCTTACAATTGTACCCCTGACAGGTCTTGTCATACAATTGTAAAAGACATCTTAAAATCGTACTTTGTACGCCAAAATCATAAGAGTAAACAGGTCTTGGTATAGGTGCATGTGTTGTGGAGGGGTAGTGTTACTTTATTTATGTTTTTTTTTTTTTTTTAATTTATCATACCTGTTAGTCTGTTAGCTGAAAAAAAAAATGAATATTCATTTCTTAAATAATTTGTTTTAAAAATTTACTTACCTTGGCATGTTGTGTCATTGACATCTTGAGTTTTTGATAAAATCAAATCAAAGATTTGCTTATTTCCAATTTCACATGCTGCATGAAACCTAAAATAGAGGATTATTAGTTTAAAAATACATCAAATCTGCATAAAAAAACAAAGAAAGCAGCTTTACAAAAAAACATAAATAAATATCTTACACATGTCACATAGAGTTTAACATTTCACTCATTTAGGACTAAACTTACACAGATTTTCCCTGGGGACCAAGCTTTGTTGTCACAACAGGTTTTTTAAATAAGAGAGTGGCAACTTTTTTCACATTTTCACTTTCAACAGCTTTCATCAAATCTTTATCCTGCTTGGTCCATGGTGAGGTAAAAGTTGGTAGCTAAAATGCATTAAAAAAAAAAAACTCTTTAAATAGGAAAAGCAAGAAATGTACATCATCGTAAGGCAAATGAAAATGCAACAGAAAAGATTTATGCACTAACCCCATATTAATTTAACAAAATAATTAAATTTTTAAAGTCTATCACTGATAGTATAAAATAATTTTAAAAATGTAGCAGTACAAAAATATTTAACAATTATATCATGGCTGAAAAACATACTTCATTGGATGATAATTAATACAAATGCTACCAAAATTACTAAATGAAAATGAAGTAATATTCAGACTCACTTGGGATTTTAATTAATGCTACTAAACTTACATTTGGCACACTCTTGCCTTTTAACAAATTTGAAAGTTTAGACTTCGACATCATAAATTTCAAGCAACTTCTTGTCAATCATCACTACCTGCATTTATGAAAGAGAGATAGTTTTTAAGCTCAATTTTTTTTTGGCTAATAAGGTGACTGGCAATTTAATTTTATTTTCTTAGACCTCTGAATTAAATGACTGTAACTTATGAAATAGTTGTCAGTCAATGAATTAGCATACTGAGTTAGTCAATGAGTATAAACTATACTATAGTGAATGAGAGAATTTGTCATTTAGTATTTAATTTCAAATAACTGAAAATTTAAAAACAAATTCATAATTTATAATGAGGAAATGTGTAAGATTGTGATTGTGGGGGTTTGAATGGCATATTAATTATTATTAATTTAGTTATTATAACGCATATGGCTATGGCATAGAAACATTTTTCACATCTAATAAAAAAAAATCAATTGCCAAATCTTACACAGAAATACAGGTCTATGCCTATACTGATACTTATATTTACACTGTAAATTACAGTATAGTCATAGTTAGTAGTACAGACTAACTACTAACACATCAGTCATGTTTTGGACTAGACTTGAGTATGTGTTTATAATGTATGAATGTATTTATAAAGTGTCAACAAAAAATTATAATGACATGCCAGGAGTATTTTTTTCAAGCTAGTTTGGTGATAAATTGACAGATTATAAGCACAGTTCATCAGTTCACTTCCTGAATAACAAAACTCAAAAACAAAACAGACTACTGGAATAACAATTTTAACATAATGAAGGTATAAGAAATATAACGATAACAATGGAAACGATTAAAACGAGGAATAAGCAAGTTTATAACTTGAAAGAGAAAACATTTTCATTTCCAACCTTATAATTGTTGGCAGAATAAGGTTTAGAGTCGAAATCATTTTCTGAAACAAGTTTAACTAGCTATCTCAAACTTGTAAGAACTCTCTAGCGGAAAAAAAAAGTTATTTCTCTTCTTCCGCTTATGCGCACTGAGTTCATAGCAATGGAATTCTCAATACGTCCCATTCCCATGCCCTAATAATTTCCTCAGTGGCAAAGTCGTGCGAAAGTGCTGAAAGCCTCGGGCACCAGACTCAATCAAGGGGCACCAAAATAGGCAATTATCCATATCGGTGATATGCCGATATCATTGATTGATGAAAGTGGTTATTTGGAGGGTGCCATTTTCTTACTCGCGCCTAGGCCACAGTTTTTCGTCGCTACCATCGCCCTGCTCTGATGTTTCTCACACCTGCCCCTTCGCATGTCCATCCATTTTCTATTTCTCACTATATGTATTAAAAATAAACTAAAATAAATCTACTTTTGATTATTTGCTTTAGGAAATATTGTTATATTTTAATTTTAAGTAAATTTATTTATGGGTTGGGGAAATTTATTTTTTGTTTTTTAAGTTCTAAATTTAGGCATATTTGGTCAAACTCAAAAGCCATTATGACAAGATTAAGAGTTAAAACTTAACAAAAATATTGTACTGTAGCTGTCATACGTTTTAAATAGTATTATATCCTCATAATGTATATAAAATAATTTTCTGAATATCATATATCTGATTTACTTTTTTGAAAAGAAAGAAAAAAACTACTATTGTCATTGTTAATGAAAATATATCGATCTATAAAAATGCACGAGATTGAAATTACAGTATTAAAACGAAAAAAAAAAAATGTAATAACTAATATAATTTCGTAACTTGGACTGTCTATAGCCAAACTTAACTTTTTTTAAAAAAAATCTTTTATTATTATTTTTAAAACCAAGCCACTGAGCCGGGATATTAATTTTTGGCTATATAGTATTTTGTTAAATGTTATTTTCTTTATTTTGAATTGTTGAATTTGAACATTAAAAATTTTTTGAAAAAATATTAACATTAAAAAATTATTAAAAACAAAACAAATGAGGCGGATATATTTTGAGAAATATAATTTAATATAAGAATTTTCCAGCAGTTATAGATAATTAGATATGAAACAATGTTAGAAATTTTTTTTTGAAAAAGCTCCGGACGTGAACAAAATTCATAGTAATGATAAAGATAACATTTAAATCATTCGAAGTAAAAGCCCTGAACGCAGCCTCAGAGCTACATTTTCTTGGCAAAGATCTGAACGCACCCGCCAGTACCTTGCAATCGATCGCCTCGAACATCAACTAACACAAAACTCGCCCCAGTTTCAGGGAACGAACCGAAGGGAAAGCAGGGAAGAGAGAGAGATAGAAAGAGAGGGCCAGCAATCATCGTGTTCCATCTCCAGTCGATTCCATGTTTATAGCAGAGTATTTGTTCACAATGGAGAACGGTTAAAGGACGCGTTACTTTCATTGATTTTACTATGTGTGATTATTTCATCGGATTATTTAGTTAGTTGGCGATGAAAAAAGATGAATGGTTGTCATGGTAAACTGAAAATGTGATTCATCGATGAATGCGATGTCGATGATAAAGGTGATCAAACACAGCCGAGGAGGCTGATTCCTCAGTTCGAAGGGAAGGAACGGTGACCAGGATAAGAGATAGGAATTAAGGTCCCTATCTCTCCCACCCGACCGGCCCTTACACAATGCATGGATCTATTCACGTTGTAAAAGTTTTGGTTTTTGGTTTTTTTCTTCTTTTGGAATCTGTTGTGGGCAAGCACTTCACTGACCTATGGGCCGTACACGTGAAAGGTGGCGAGGAGGTCGCCAAAGCCGTAGCGGTTCGCCATGGATTTATTTACAAAGGGCAGGTATGTTATAAAAAAATGATTTCTTTCAACTTTTAATCATCCTTTTAGTTTAGACTTTAAAAAAAAAGAAGAAGAAATATTGCCTACGCCACCGTAATATTGGATTGCCAATGCCGTAATATTGGTATTGCCATTTTGCCCATTAACGCCGTTGACTTATTTTTATAATTATAGATATTTATATATATTATATTTAGACTAGACCTATAATCTATAACTACAATAATTTTTTTAATTACATGTCTTATTTATTATCATGTCATAGACCCATCTATAGTCGCTAGTTCAACAAGTTGTTGGGCATTATTCTAACATTATGGAAATACATAAGTGGCAATTTATAATTTATTTAGGCCATTTACTATGATTTAAGTTATTTATTTTATTATTAGAATAGAACTATATTTAGTACAAAACTGAGAAAAATAAATACTATTAACAAAAAAATGTTGTAGGCCTATAATTATAGTTTATAGTAATAGGCTATACAGTTAAAGTTTATGCCTAGGCATTCATAAGCTTTATAAAAAATATTAGATAAAAACCTGTAATGAAATTGTAACTATTTTCAATTTTCACTAGCAAAAAATAATGCTTATTCAGACATATTTTCTTTTAAAATATGATTCAAATAACAATTGATTGTCATTTTTTAATTTGAGATAAGCTCTATTGCTATTGTTAACTGTTGACCGTGTAGAACAACAGACCACAACAACACACATTTCATCTATGCAGATTTCTATCATGAAATATAAATATGATCAAATAATTTAATTGAGTTTGAGTTAAAATCAGAATTTGAAGACCAAAATATCCATCAGATTTATTCCAGTAATTTTTACTTTTATTTGATTCAATTTTCTGTATGGTAAAAAACATTAAATTCTAAGTTTCCCCAAGCCCAAGGCCAATAATATGGTAATACTAAATTTTGTAGCATTTCTGCATTGCTTACAACTATTCATAATAACTTTAAATAAAGTTAATATCCAAACCTAACTTGATTTAGAAAAGACACCTTAATTATTTTGACTAGCATCAATAAATCTAAAAATGCATAGGCAAAAGGTATTCAGTATTGAATAGGCTAAAGTATTCAAAAAGGTTTCTGCATTCCAAGTCCATAGCTAGCAGATGACAACTTGAAACGTCCCCTCCTGGAGGGAGCTTTTTTATTTATTTTCTATCTTTAACCATTAAAAATACTTTTTAAAAAAGATAAAAATTGGTAATATTTTGAGGTAATCCTTGAGTTTTTTTATTTGCATTTTTAATTAATCAGGAGATAAAATGTGATATTTATGCTATATCACTTGTTACTTAAGAGTAAAATACAAAAGAAGATGATATATATTGCAAATAGATCAAATTGATAAAACAGAGACAATCTTGTATGGACAGCTGTATAATAACATCCCATTGTAATAGAATGGTGGCTCTGCTAAGTGTTCTTGAGTTTCAAAAAAAAATAAAAAATAAAAAAAATAAGATAATTAATCATTTAGCTTATGAGAAATCGCTGTTAAAAAAAAAAAAAATCTGCTGCATTCTTTTAAGAACTAGCATCCGATTATTACATTGTAGAGCTATTCACATTTTTAGTGTTGTTTTTTTTTTAAATTTAAATGAAAGTCATTCTAAAAAATTAATAATAACTCCCTTTTGTTAAAAAAATGCATGGCATGGCTATAATAATTTTATCCATTTATGAAACCCAAAAGCCTCCTTCCCCTAACAGCCCCCTTCCCCGGGCCACTTATTACTTTTCACTCTCGGTCATTATCTTGATCTAAAATAGGCTAACCCCCTTTCTTTTGAACATAATGCTTGTGGCCACCAAAGTGTGTGGTATAGTAGCGTACTCTGAGCCGACCCATGTGAAACTCTCATGGCTCTTTAAAGCGAGTCTCAAGGTTGAGCAGGTCCCGATAATCTTGGCACGGTGCTCCGCGCACAGGATGTCAAAAAGGAACCTGTACAAACACGCGAAGATTATATGTTGACATAATCATGCACAAGGGCACAGCGGGATAATTCTTTTTTTTTTTTTTTTTTTTGTATCCCCCATACCACGCTGGGTTATTGATTGGGTTCACTCGGTCCAAAATATATCCGTTTCTTTTCTGTGGCATGAAAAGGAAAATCTTTAACGAGACTCTTTGCCTTTGAGAACACCCATAAGACCTTTATTTAATTTTATTATTTACACTCTTTTTTCCCTCCCTCTTATTTCCAAAAGCGCGTCCAGTTATTTTCATATCGTCTTTATCACACATAAGCTCAGTTTCTCTCTTAATTTTGTTTCTTTTTAAATTCTGAAATCTTTTAACCCAATTATGAATTTAAACCATATTCATTTAGGGTCGAAGGTGGTGGTATTATCCTTATAATATCATGTCAATTTTTCTTTCCAAATAAATTGTAGCCCACACCCAAAACTAGAACATTTTATTTTGAAAGAGTATGTAAAGGTAAAATTCAAGTTGTTCAACGATATGTTTGTCACTCGTTGTTTTAGAGTGAACGTCAGTGACCGACTTTCCCCAACTCTTAACACATCCTGTCTTTGAGACTGCAGCCACTAAATGTGACTAATGCTCGTGCAGTGCTCACATAAAAACGATGAAATTGACACTTCAAACAGGACACACAATCAACCCCCCCACACACACACCCCACACACACACTTTTATTTTATTTTTTAAACAATATTTAGCCAGCTAAAGTGTCTGCCTCGTAATTATGAAAATAGTTTGGTGACATGTATCATAAATGTTGTTCTCTGTGTCATCAGAATCCAAATGGAGCAAGTGAATGATAAGTTATTTTGATATTACATTGTTGCAGATACTAGGCCGCCCCTATTCTCTGCATTACATTTAGAAAGTCGTTGCTGATGAAAAATGATTTGATTCAAAATAGGCTTACTAGAATCTGTATCATGGAAACGTCAACAATAAACATATAATATAATATAATAATTATATGTTATTTGCTTAAAGTTTCAATTTAAAAAACTGAATTAAGCACAAAATGTGAGCTGAAACAATTACTTGACTATGAAATTATTGAAATATCGTTTTAAAATTGTTGTTCCTTCTATTTTGCTCTCATTGTTTACATTGGAGACTTTACTTTGTTCTAAAACCCATTTCCTTCACCGAAGACTAGAGTACTGAGTTGTCTGGTAAAGGATTCTCCTTACAGACGTTGGACTTCCCATCAGCTCAATCGAGCCTGCAATTACATTGCTAATATGATTAAATATACTCTGCTGTCCACTAAGTATACGGACACAAATACAATTCCAATCGTACGTATTACCAAGGTCGAAGTGTCCATAGCATGGTTTGGGGGGGGGGGGGGGGGGAAGGGGCTACGTAGGCCGGGATTTCGAAGTTACAGGACCTCCGGAATATTAACTTTTGCTGTGCACAGTTCTTAAACTTTTATTCAGTAGCCATAGGTTCTACAGACTCAAGTGCATAGTACAGTATCAGACGTCAGGAGCAGGTATTTCTATACGGCATTATAGTTGTTTGATATCATTGATCAGACATCCCGGTGACTTGTTGAACTGTAAATAAAACGTTGGCTACCTAATAACGTCAACAACAAAAAAAGGGACTGGAAATGATAAGAGAAAGAAGTCTGCAAAAACGTAAGGATAAGCTTAAACTGAACTATCAATGGCGGTTTAAGATTTGTACAGAGTGTCAGGAATTTCACTTTTCATTCGTTACAACTGTGGCCATTTTGGAGACCCACCCTGGTCTAGGATTGATTCTTCAAAAAAGATACGTTTCTTTCACAACGTTCAGACTTTAAGAGATTACCACTCAAAAAAATGTTCTGCTTATGTAATGAGCAAAGCTATATTACGCACCGCGCACAGGTCTCATGTAATGAGCAAAGCTATATTACGCACCGCGCACAGGTCTCATGTAATGAGCAAAGCTTTCTTACGCACAGCGCACAGGTCTCATGTAATGAGCAAAGCTTTCTTACACACCGCGCACAGGTCTCATGTATTGAGCAAAGTCATCTTACGCACAACGCACAGGTCTCATGTATTGAGCAAAGCTATCTTACGCACCGCGCACAGGTCTCATGTATTGAGCAAAGCCATCTTACGCACCGCGCACAGGTCTCATGTAAGGAACAAAGCTATCTTACGCACCGTGCACAGGTCTCATGTATTGAGCAAAGCTATCTTACGCGTTGCGCACAGGTCTCATGTATTGAGCAAAGCTATCTTACGCACCGCGCACAGGTCTCATGTATTGAGCAAAGCTATCTTACGCACCGCGCACAGGTCTCATGTATTGAGCAAAGCTTTCTTACACACCGCGCACAGGTCTCATGTATTGAGCAAAGCTATCTTACGCACCGCGCACAGGTCTCATGTATTGAGCAAAGCTATCTTACGCACCGCGCACAGGTCTCATGTATTGAGCAAAGCTTTCTTACACACCGCGCACAGGTCTCATGTATTGAGCAAAGCTATCTTACGCACCGCGCACAGGTCTCATGTATTGAGCAAAGCTATCTTACGCACAGCGCACAGGAAAGACTTTAATTTTTGTGCAACAATAAAACCTGAAACATTTAGCTGACCCAGCCGCAGCGTAAATCATGTTTTAGTTGTATAGTTCATTTATAAGCAAAAACACTTAAAAAGACTGCAAGAATGAACGTCCGCTAAGTAAGTACTCCTCCATCTGTGTAATACCACGGATGTGGAAATTCTGGCGTAAGGCTATCCCAACCACTCCGGTGCTGGAGTTTGTAGGTCGTTCACTATTCACTACAATGGAATAATTAATGATCTCGGGGAGACGATGGCTCGCCTCGATTGATCGGCCCATGGGATTGGATGTTTTGTTTTTTGTTTTTTTAAACTTCTTGTTGTGGGAACTTGAGGTTAACACAACTCCCAAGAGTACGAAAGGCACTTTATGCAGTTTCTCTTCATCCCCCCTCTCTCTCTCTCTCTCTCTCTCGAAAAAAAACACTTGCAGAAACAAACGCTCCTTTATATAGATTTATTACAATTACAAGTAGCTTTTTATATTTCATTAAGGATGCACTTGAAATTATGGTTTTGAACGCACACAAAAAAAAATACAACCTACGGCATACAATTTCAAGGCCTTTACCATTTTGAAGTTTTATTTTTCTATTAAAAACACGCGGACGTTGTAGAAATGTATGCACATACCATAAGAAATCGTTGTAAATAATAACCATCTCTTAATCCAGGGGTTCTCAACCTTTTCATTTGTAGGAGTCATCTACTCAATTATGTATTTTTTGGGTTGTTGTTGTTAAGCAGTACTTTTTAAAAAATGAATCTAAATTGTAACTCTAGACACATTATGTGGTTAAATTGTTTTGTTTTTCACTTTTGAAAGTAATCTCATTGATTGTTTCATGACAGAACTTTGACAACCTCGTTTAAAAAAATGTTCAAATACATTTCTTTATTTGTTCAATGGGAAGATAACACAGAACCCCTTGGAATAGTGGACTCCGAGTTTGTTTTGTTTCTTTTCACACCAAAGAGCCATTTGTATCTTAATCTTTCAAAAGTAGCACTCTCTCTCTATGGATTACGTGTATTTTCTCGATAGTATGAACTTATTATTGGACTCCACGAAGTCCCTATACGTGTATTTTCTCGATAGTATGAACTTACTCTTGGACTCCACGAAGTCCCATTACGTGTATTTTCTCGATAGTATGAACTTACTCTTGGACTCCACGAAGTCCCATTACGTGTATTTTCTCGATAGTATGAACTTACTCTTGGACTCCACGAAGTCCCATTACGTGTATTTTCTCGATAGTATGAACTTATTATTGGACTCCACGAAGTCCCATTACGTGTATTTTCTCGATAGTATGAACTTACTATTGGACTCCACGAAGTCCCATTACATGTATTTTCTCGATAGTATGAACTTACTCTTGGACTCCACGAGAGCCTCATTCAACTTAGATTTTTTTCTAAACTCCTTACAAAATTTTGTAATTTAAACCGCTTACCAAAAACGAATGAAGATTTGTTTTCTTGAAACGGGGGGTGGGGGGCGGATAAATTCATGGCCGTCACTAACCCAACAACGCCTCTAGTGTGGTCTGTTCTTCTCTTTTTGTCTATTGGATAAACTGAAAAAAAATGTGTGGGGGGCGAAATACATTAATGGCAAAGAAAGACAAAATAGGAAAAAAAATTCAACAAAGAAAATCGAATCGACTGTAATATTTATCTCCCCTTTCTTGTACTTTTTTTTTTTTTTTTTTTTTCAATCTCCAGCCAGCAGCAGCAGCTAACTGGCAGTGGGCCATTCATGGCAAAAGAAGTCGATTGTCCATCCCACCACGCCACCCAACCTCCATCCATGCCCCCTTCCCCTCACACTTAAACTTTAGGATTTCTTGTGTGCCGTTGGGTTGGCATGCCTTAGGAATGTACGAATTAAACATTATGAATATTTTATTCAAATTTGTGTGTGTGTTTTTTTTTTGGGGGGGGGGGGGTGATGTATAATTATAACCGAGGGGAGTTAGTAGTTTCATATTTTTGTATGGGGGAACTCTGTTTAAGTTTATTGAGTCAGTTTGACCGGGTCGCTGGTAAGTCATAGAAATGGGAGGAAAGGAGGGCGGTTCAGTTGTCTTTTCCTGCGGAATAGGATTTCTGTTTTCTTAACTGTGTGATGACTAAAAGTTAGTCATAGTGACTGAAAGTTAGTCATGGTGACTCAAAGTTAGTCATCGTATGAAGCATCTGTCGACTTGAAAGTCGGAGAGAGGGTAGGGCGATTGGCTTTGTAATGGATGGAAATTATCTGGAATCCATGTCATGGGGGAAAATAAAACAAACTATTTTTCTGTAAAATGATGGTTTGGGTGATAAGTGAAGGTTCTGAGGAAGTGTGGAAATTTGAAATTATAATCGGGATCATGGGAACAAATGGAGAGAAGAAAATGAGTGTACTTTATTGTCTGTCATCTCAGTAACCTGTCTGTTGCAAAGGGTTTTGTCATTTATTTTTTATATTGTTATACACACGACACTGATTTCTAAAATCATGCGAAACATCATTCATGATTTTAAATATATAATATATCCGATTTTTCAGTGAGGAGCATTCTTGAAGCAAGTCCTTAATTACAATACATGTCTTATTTATTATTTAGTCGGGTTATAATATACACCCTTCTCATTTTAATTAAATTGTCCTAAAACATAATACATGTAATCATCTGTTGTTGTTTTTTTTTTTTTAGATCCCTTAATATATCAACATCTTGTCGTCATAGAACAATATAAACAGTTTGTATTGAGGCATAATTGAAAACCACTGCTCAAATTAATATAAGATGTCACTGTTATTAAAATTTAAAAATTAAAAAAAAATCGAGCTCGTGTCGTCTCTATACAACTAGAGTCAAGAATAGAATGACATCAGCATGCTCACTTAAGATGGGGCATTGGTTTTCAAGGCCCGCCCCGGGTCACTGTGACCTGGTCTCATCAAGTGCACGATCATTGGTGCGTTTCTTTCTGCCCAGCGGGATTTTTTTCAATGCCTTTTTTTTAAAAAAAGTGACCGTGCCCCATAGCTCGGGTCGGGAGGCCCGGGTAAGAGGCTGGATGGGCACAACGCAGTCGCGAGACTTGTGTAACCCCCCCCCCCCCCCCCGCCCGGGGCCACTTTTCGGTTGTGTGCCTCCTGTATTCAAAGTTGAACGTTTAACTGCTTTCCTCATCACAGTCACAGCTTTGGGTCCCTAAAATAGCCGAGGCGCCCCCCCCCCTCTTTCAACTGCAGCCGCGGTAGTTGCACGCGACGGCTTTGACTTGGATGCTGGCTAACGCAACTCAAATATTTTGATAGATTCATATATTTTGATATACGAATTAACCACACGCTCAATAAATCTGTAGCAATCTGATCTGCCGTGTGATTTGTTCATCATTTTCGCCATCTAATAATTATAATTATAAGCCCATAATGGAATGTACTGCGTTTTTCCCGTTTTCACTTTTGCCATGAACCGATTTAAGCTTAGGAGTCACATTAGGAGTTTTAATTTCATCTGCACTCCTCATATCGGTGAGTGGATAATTCTGAACTAGATCATTTTCATAAAGAAACTAATTTCCGCAGTTTGACTCTGTACGTTATTTGTGTGTATCTTCTCTCTTTCTCTCTCTCTATCTCTCTCTCTCCTCCCCCTGCACGCCTCTCTTTCTCTCTATTTGTTTCGTTACAAAACTTATTATTTCTGGTATTATTAAGACAGCCAAGGGAGGCAACGGCTGGGGATCCCACGTGTCCAAATTAACCCCAAGTATAAGAGACTTGCTGGTAGACCACCAGTGACGTACTTAGGGGCGACCTTCGACCTACAGCGCACCTGCTCTTAACGAATCTATCTTCATTTATGATAGCTGTTTGGCTTGTCGCCTGCGTGAACTTCTTAAAGATGTTGCATCATCACCATCGCCAGTAGAAGGGCCGGGAAATGTGTGTGAGAAAGAGAGTAACGTATCTCTATCTGTATTAATAGAATATAAATCATGCCTATATGTCATATAAGGCATGGCAGCCGACTGGACACGTTCATTGGGGGAAGGTTCATCAACACGTGTTAGATCATGCGGTTAATGGTGCGTTTATTTGTTTTTCTTTTGTGATCCTCGAAAGGGAGTGTGCAACAGAGGCGTAGCCAAGGGGGCGGATGGAGGGAGGCACCGAAATAGTCTTTGGTGGTATTATTGATGAAAATAGTGACTTTCAAAGTTGAAGTAGGGGGAGTAAAAAGGAATCTTGTCCCAAGGACGCCAAACACTATAATAGCTACGCCTAAAGCGTGCTGCTCGGCATTTGACTTCTAGATAAAAGGTTATAGTAATATATACCAATATCTTTTATCTTAAAAAAAAAAGTCTTCAATATTTTGTACACAATGTATGCAACATTACAATAAATCAACACTAATTCGTGCGGCCCCCCCCCCCTTTTTTTTTTCTTCTCTTGATGAGTAACGTCATTTATGGATTGCCCCTTATTTGAATATTTTATGTGAATGAATATCTTGAATATATGAAAGTTGCCTATTTTGTTGAAGTAAACAGTGTTGATAATATTGTTACATTCGCCGGCGGTGAAATGCCTGTTGTGTTTTTTATTTTTTTATTTTTATTAACAGTGTTAGTATCTGCGTAGTAATCACGAAACATAATGACTTAATGCTACGGCCTTTTAAATGACGATAACTGGATGAAGATGGGTGCTGCAACAAATGTATTGGGGGTTCCCCCCCTCTCACTCCTCCCCCCACCCCCAACACCAGGTCAGGCGCGTGCTGACGCCCCACTATAAACTCAGTTGGGGAGCTGGAAACACGCGCAGCGCGTTGCTCTTTGCGCGGACTTTCTTTTAGCTGGGCCATTCACACATTGATGCGCTGCCCTCAGCTGTCCGCAGTGATTGACCCACATTTTCGCAAAAAGCAAACGTCACAGTTTGACCCGAATCCCAATAAACCCGTTTTCAGAAGTAGTCAAAGCCTTTTTATGAAAGACGTCTACTCGCTGGTGACCACTGCAAGCTAATGATTCATTTCCCGTTTTCAGAATTAGTCAAAGCCTTTTCGTGAAAGACGTCGTCTACTCACTGGCGACCACTTTAAGCTAATGGCAGAACCGACCCACGTCAGTGTCTCGTAATGGGGCCAGTTGTCATTAAGTCAGTCCAGAGTAATCCAACCCACGTCCAACTCACGTCCACCTCACGTCTAATTCACGTCCTCCAACTCACGTCCAATTCACGTCCTCCAATTCACGTCCTCCAACTTACGTCCAATTCACGTCCTCCAACTCACGTCCAATTCACGTCCTCCAACTCACGTCCAATTCACGTCCTCCAACTCACGTCCAATGCACGTCCTCCAACTCACGTCCAATTCACGTCCTCCAACTCACGTCCAATTCACGTCCTGCAACTCACGTCCAATTCACGCCCTCCAACTCACGTCCAATTCACGTCCTCCAACTCACGTCCAATTCACGTCCTCCAACTCACGTCCAATTAACGTCCTCCAACTCACGTCCAATTCACGTCCTCTAAATAACGCCCAAATCACGCCCAACTCAGTGCTTTTGCGGCTGTTCACAATCGGACCCTCAAGTCTGTACCCGTCAAAGCTGCACCAAGCTAATTTTCTGTATGGCGTTATAACGCCGATAAAACGTTGACCTCCGTGACGATTTCAGTGAAGTGAAAGGGGTTGCGGTTGTAAACTCTTTTTCTTTTCCCAAAACTCGCAGCACAACTTTAAAATACCCTTATTTAATTTGTTTAAGCCCACCCCAACGATCTTTTACGCTCCCTCCACTGACATTCTTTCCCTTCTACGCTTTGACTTTGATTAGGAAGCAGATGATATTTATTTTTCTCTTCAGGTTTAAATATGTGGTGATGGCTACCTAGGCCAATAAACCAGACACCTTTGAAATTAGGGCGAAGTTATATATATATTCAAATCCTTCCAACAGTATCCAAAGTCATAGTCCCTTAAGTGGCTGATCCAAGCATACATAATGAATCTCTAACTATTGCTCGTTCCTGGTTAATCGTTCTGAAATTGTCTTCGAAATGTTTTGTTCATGATAACGTCAGATTGCCATTGACTGTTTTATTCACAGTGACCCAATTCATATCTTGTCTGTGTCGGCTCCAGCCGTCCAACACGAACAGCGGGACCCCCTCCCCCACACCTTCCCGTTATCGACTTGTAATTTGTTATCGTCGTCAGTTGTGCCTTCCTACCCTAATCCCCCCCTCCACGACCCCCGCCCAAAAATCCCCACGGATATACCCTCCCACCCCTGCTAACTCGCCCTAGAACAGGCAGAGATCTGGCTGACACTAATTCTTCTCATCAATATCATCAAAATCAATATTTGGCAATAGTAGTCGCACAAAATTAGGATTGTTTCTGATAGAGAGAGAAAAAGGCGGTGGGAGGCGTAAAGGGCTCTTGATATTTTGATCATGAATACGTGTTCCTCAAACCACCACCACCACCCCCACCCCCTGTCTTTTTGCCAGTGTGTGAGCGTTCTTAAATCGGAAATATCGGTATCCAAATGTTTGACAAAAAGTGGTTCCTAAACAAACAGTGCCACTTCTATAATTTTATGGGTTAGTCCCCGCACCACCAACTTCAAAAGAAAAAAAGAAAGCCATTAAGAGAGATTTTAAAAGAAAAATGTTAATAACGCGTAAGACCAGCGATTCTCAATCTACATGTAACTGTGATGGAGCATCATATTCGTTCAGGTGGTATAAATATAAAGATGCAGTACAAAAATAAATGTAAAAACTCATTTCGAATGTTTAAATTGTGCACACTTTTAATAGATACAAAAATCCAGAAGTATGAGAACCCCTTCGTTACGCAATTCTAAATAACTGAAAGATATACGAATTAAAAAAATTACTATTTGGCGCGTTCAAAATTTCGGATCGTTTTTCAGTTGAAGTTTTCACGGTGGGATGTGTGTGTCCGTCGTGGTTTTGTGGGGGGTTTTTTCAGAACATATCCTAGAAAGGCATCGGATAAAGACGGATAAATTAAGACTACTGCCTTTGCGCACGGGGTTAAACAAAATATAATGCGTACGGTACTTAAATAATGCACGAAAGCTAGAACCATTGACACGGGAACAGGTGCACCCATTCTACCAACTAACACACCGAGGAGACGTGTAAAACGGGAACAGGTGCACCCATTCTACCAACTAACACACCGAGGAGACGTGTAAAACGGGAACAGGTGCACCCATTCTACCAATTAACACACCGAGGAGACGTGTAAAACGGGAACAGGTGCACCCATTCTACCAATTAACACACCGAGGAAACGTGTAAAACGGGAACAGGTGCACCCATTCTACCAATTAACACACCGAGGAGACGTGTAAAACGGGAACAGGTGCACCCATTCTACCAATTAACACACCGAGGAGACGTGTAAAGAGAAACCAATTTAGCCCATTTCGAGCCAAATTTAAAGATTTTTTTTTTCTTTTTTTCTTTTTTTTCTTCTTTCAATCCAGTCGACGATATTAATATCTGGCTGTTTGTAGGGACGTCAGCCGAATGTGACAAATAGTTGGTGATTAAGATCCATTTTAAATGAATATTCCGAAAACTGACTTTAACACTTTCGATGTACCTGGTGAGTTAATGAATAATATATTGCGCAGTGCACAGCACACCAATCTTGTTAACTTTCATTATTAAAATATTCCAGCGTGGCAAGCTTGGGGAGACAACGAACAAATATATCATCGAAAATCAAAAAGAGCTAGGGCGCCAGTTGCGGGGGACGAGGATTGGAGGGGAGGGGATTGTGAACGGTATAGCCATGATTCTATTGCTACTCAACTGTCTTTTTACTAGTGAATAAATATATCTCTTGTATTATTGCCTCGAAATCGCAATAACGTTCTGCCCTGGGACGTCCCCACACACATCCTCTCCCCCTCCCTTCTCCACACGACAGTGTGGGGCTGTAGTATCTGGTTCAATAAAGCCATCATGTCGTGGCCTTGGAAGAGGAGGGCGATTGATGCAGAGGTATTCTTACTTTCAAATTACCTCCAGAGAGACCTTGCCGTTTCTCCTTTTCTGTTTCCTTTTTATCTCTCCACCACCCCCCCCCCCACGCTCCACTCCAACGTTCCACTCTCGATTTGTGTTTGTTTTTCTTGTGTGGGTGTTTGTTACCTTATTCTCCCTCGGATTGAGAGAACGTTGCACACACAGCGCACCAAAACATGTAGAAATTAAGAGGAATATGGACATCATCTGCTGGAAGAGAATATATTACATGTTCGGAATATTTCTGTAGCAGGCCCCCCTCCCCCAAACCCCATATACACACACATACACACACACAAGCGCATCAACCCGGATGCATTTTGCTATCGATTCAACCTCTCATCCCCCCTCATCCTCTTTCACATCCCTGTCCACCCCCATCCGACTCGAGATTGTATTGTTGGCCAAAGTCGTCCCGTTTCCCCGAGTTAACGAGCCCGCCTTTGTCAGGGCGCATATACACCGAGTCCGAATGGCGTGCAGTGTATTACAATCATCGATAATCACGGGCACTGGAGAAGGTTGGGGGGGGGAGAAAAAAAATCATTTTGAAGTTGGTCGTCCCGTTTCCCAACACAAACATGCACACACTCATATTTCACTGCACAGAACGACATGAGGGGGACCTAACACAAACATGCACACACTCATATTTCACTGTGCAGAACGACATGAGAGGGACCTAACACAAACATGCACACACTCATATTTCACTGCACAGAACGACATGACGGGGACCTAACACAAACATGCACACACTCATATTTCACCACACAGAACGACATGACGGGGACCTAACACAAACATGCACACACTCGTATTTCACCACACAGAACGACATGACGGGGACATTTCTTTAGTTCATTCCACACACACAAAAAACGCCCAAAAATAGGTTTTAAACATTAGACTCCCATTATATATTAATGTGTATATGATCTGGCGTAGTATCCTGTAGTAGCTTCGCCGATGAAGAAATACCTGCCTCCAACGTGTGATCTTGGTTCAAATTTGATTAAGCACCCCCCCCCCCCCCCCCACACACACACTTTAAAAAAAAAAAAGAACAAACACATATTTTAAAGAAATCAAAATTATCGATCAATTAGTGAAAAATCCGACTTTTGGAATAAAATCTAGCTACAAGTGGGAACTATAGCAGAGTTGATGTCTGCAAGGTTCAATTTAGGCTCGTTCGCTTTTCTGAATCAAATCTTGTGCGCAGTGTTAACTACTTTTAGTGAAACGAATTTCATCCATTGCGACAGTAATGTTTATCAGTGACAATACAATATTTGGTAACTTTTTGGACCGTGATGTAACGTCATGAGCACAAGTAAGCTGTACTCCCTTTATTTGCGGGATGCATATCGGCTCATGCAGCTCACTCAAAGAAGTTAACGTTGCTCCCGGGCAGCTGTAGCGCAGTGTGAACCAAGAAGTAGCTGTCTTATACACCACGTAATACGAAATGGTACACGTGTGCGACCAACCACGACACAATGATAAAAAAACATGACAGTGGACACAAACAAATATCATGGGACACACACATTACCACCAGTGATAGGACGGAACAGCCATGGCAGTATTGACCGCCTTTCTTTGCGTAATGCACTTTAAGAAATTTTAAATTATTTTCTACTTTTTAGTGCGTTTGAACTCGTTTTTGATATGGTCTTCTTTAAAAAGTTTTTTTTCAAAGTATTTTGTTTATTTGTACAACTATGAGCGCACTTCATGTTAGTGCAGTGGTTCTCAACCTTCCTAATGCCGCGACCCTTTAATATATTTTCTCATGTTGGGCCACCCGCAACCACAAAATTATTTTCGTTGCTACTTCATAACTGTAAGGTATATGTGTTTTCCGATGGTCTTAGGCGACCCCTGTGAAAGGGACGTTCGACCCCCAAAGGGGTCGCGACCCACAGGTTGAGAACGGCTGTGTTAGTGCATCGTGCATTGATATATAACTGATTGAATTGTAACCTGTCAGACATGTCAACTGTAGGAGAAGATGAGAAGTTATATTATTTAAACAATTCAATAACCCTAAATAATTGTACCGTAAAAAAAAAAAAACAAGGTATAAAAGCAGGCTAATAGCAGACTTGTTAGATTACTGAGCTTTGATTGGTGCTATTAACTCCTGGTAAACAGTTTCGGTATAGCTTTTTATCGTGTTTTTTTTTTTTTTTTTCAAAATGTTTAACAAAGATTTGTGAGAAGTCTTCCCCGAGACGTGATTTAACTTTGTTTTGCAAACTAGAAATACTTGCCCAATCGTAGACTTTCCGGCGTCACAAAGTGCAAGTAGGTTTAAAAATAAACTTAATGCTCGATTAGATCCACAAAATATAATCGAGCACAATCATTCAAAATGAAAAAAAAAAAGAGTTTAAAAATGTATCGGACTGCTTATTTTAAATAATATTTAACGATAGCTTAGTGGGCAGGTTCCCAACAACCCACCCCTGAAGCTTTATGAGAGTATACAATTCAGGGACAATTCCTGGGCCCTTAGAAGAGTTGAGACCGTTCAAGCTGCACGAACTACCTGTAACCTTGCGTTATGTACTTCAACCGGGCCCCCCAGTATTAAGGTAAGCCGTATGGCTTCACGGCGAGACGCCCAGGGTATAATACACAACCGCGGTTTTAGCGTCCTCCTGGCAGCGCCGACGACTTAACAGATTAACGCAGACCTACCGTGAAGATGGATTGAATATACACGTGGATTTCAATGGCCTCGCGGTTACGGCGGCACTCGAGATTACGGCCGCGGCGCAAAAATAAATAAATAAATAGCGGAGTAAGTTGTTGTAGGGGGCAAGCTACCCGGCAACCTCCACCACCCTGTCACCTTATCTCAAGGGGCGGCTCCCATTCCCAGACGCGTCTCGACCCAGTGGTATCCGCGTAACCGGGGTGGGGGGGGGTGGATTTATGGCACTGTGACCAGGGAGTCTCAAAGACTCAGGACCAAGGAGAAAAGTGTGTGTGTGTGTGGGGGGGGGGGGGGCTCTTAAAGAGACTCCAATGCTGCGGGCATAAAAAATGTTGAAGGAAATGTAGGCTACATAATGTAGGCCGGTATAGTTTTAAATTAAGTGGGTACATTTGGATCACACGGTACAGTATGTACCAAGAATTTACTCCATGCCTGGTCATATCACGTTTGGGAGAACGCGTTTACGTCTGCTGAAGAGTTCTCCGTTCCATGTTATCCGAATGGTCCAAGAACTGCTTTAACATTGAATTATGAGAGAAAAAAAGCTTATAACTTTTTGTGTCTTGTTTTGCAAGAGTTAAAGTTATGTAATTCGTTTCTAAAGACGTTTAATTCAAAAGAAAAAGTAATTAACATGGACATGTAGTTGAGTATTCGTTTTATCCCCATATATATCTTTATCTCCTATCTTTCTCTCTCTCTTCTCCCCATCGCTCTCTTCTCAATCTCTTTCTTTCCCCTGACTCCTTATCCAACCTTCTGTTCTATTTCCCGTCTGTATTGCACTTCGCATGTTCTATCTTTTTTTTCCCTCTCCAATTTAACGTTTTAATTCTAACCCTCTCGCGTTACGTTCATCCGCAATGAGAAATAATGGGCTGTAACATAAAACATCAGAGGCTTTGTCATTACTATTCGCTATCTGGTCTTGATATATTAAATATATTCACGATATTACGATGATGAAGAAACCGTCGTGAATAGTTTGTTATCTATCATTTGTGGTGGTTCATTAATCGTAAAGTTGATAACTTCTATACATACATCATTTCAAGAATGATGTGGTTTTGCAGAAAGTGTGTCCCGGTTTAAGATGTGAATGTTTTGGAAAGATCACAAGCTTAAATGTGAAGTTTGTATTTCGAAAGTGAAGGCTGTCGTGAGAGCAACAACCGAAATTCGCATTCTTTATCATATTTAACAAAGCTCCGTATGGCCTGTCGCCCGGATTCGTTGTTGTGGAACGATTCTCTGACTCTACGGTCACCACGTGTTAAATAAACAACTACTTTGTTTAGTCATCCATTGCATCCAGTTATTTCCACCCGGAGAGCACTGTCTTTACGGCTTGTGTAATACGAGGCTCGGTTTGTTCTGAATAGACTGTATGTATACATGATCTGTTTGTCTTTATGCGGCATGCCAAGACTTTGGTAACTGGAATGAAAGATCGAGTGTTTGTTGTAATCCTTAACAAAAATATCGGAAAGGCCACAATGTTGTTGGAGAGTAGAGACACTTAAGTCTTAATTAAGTGCGAGGTTATATTTTATCGTTAAATTATCGCTTGGTATTGACACAGTTTGCCCCACTCGACTACCCAGTACCCATATATGCTTATTACTGACATATTCTCGCCTTTCATTTGTTCTAATTTCTCCTGACCTTTCTTTCATTACTTTTAGCTTTAAATGTACCTGATCGTGAGTTCAGGCTACAATTGAAGCCCGGTGGAATACTTTGGAAATGAAGTTTGACATCGATGATTTTTAAGACATGTTCACGGGTTGCTTTTGTTACATTTGGGGGTAAAAAAAAATGGGGGGGGGGGGGGTAAAATAGCAGCACACGCATTGTAGTTAGTAATAGTACATCCTTAACTTTGATACTCTTGGGAAACTAGGGACTAGATGAGACACATAGGTAACACATGCAACACGTTGGGCACTAGAAAATCACATAGATTGCAAAACTGTTTATTATTTATTTTTTTGTGTTTATATATAAATATATTTATATATTATATTTTCGGTAATTTTTAATGAAGATTTTAAAGAAGATATATATATATATATATATATATATATATATATATATATTCAAATGTCTTTGCGATTGGTAACATTTAAGCTACTCTACTCGCCATCGGTCAGTCATGATGTCTGAACTCGACTAGTATTTGAAAAGGTCGCGCGTCTCTTAATGGCCACTGAGTCCCGACCAGACATTATCATCAACGGTGACCTGTTTTCTTGCACTCACAGAGACCTTTGCAGGGAGATTTTCTTGATGACCTATCCAAATCATTTCCTCTAAGTCCTACAACAGTGAGATTCTCCCAGAAGCTACTTGGTTTTTCCCATCTCCATACACACGCTGACATTAAACATTGTTTCTTTCAAAGTTAATTTCATGTTAAAAGTGTTTGTTTTTTGAAAGAAGATATTTTTTTAATATAACATTCATTGAAAGGATCTAAAAAGTTAAATCGAAGACAGGAAGTAGGAAAAAACTTTTGTGGCTGGAGTTGTGAAATAGTTTCCAGAATAACGCAACTCAGAGATTTTATTAACCCTAAGGCACCAAATTATCTTAAACTCCGGAGTCCTTATTTCTGGCGGCACATACGCTTATCCAATGGTTACGCTAAAAGCAGGTTAAATGTTATTTTCTGACCCATGCAGAACGCCGATAAACACCAGTGCTTCAAGAATTATCTGACTTCAATGCTTTAGGGAAAATTTCGTTGTTAACATGCTTAACCCTAGGGCTGTATTTTAAGAAAGACTGGCCGACTTGCCCCGTTACGACATGTTCATTCGAGGACACAAAGCTATCGCTGAAGCTGAGCACGTAAGCACAACATTCCCGGCGATACGATTGGTTCGATGCCCTCCTCCTTCTTCTATAGCAGTGGTTCTCAACCTTCCTAATGCCGCGACCCTTTAATGCAGTTCCTCGTGTTGTGTCGACCCCCAACCAAACAATTGAAGGGTTCAAGGGAAAAACCAGTGATGTCAATTTTTCGAAATTTGCAAGTTATCTCCCGTGTGGCTACATTCCACTCAATAGAATAATATGACACATAGGTCCAACTGAAAAATGCAGCGTAGTCAATAAATAAATATTTAAAAATTTTAATATTTCGATACTTTTATGAGGAATTTTCAAACTTTATTATCAATTTTCTCAAAACTCTCAAAACCTGACATCACTGGTTTTTCCCTTGAACCCTTCAATTACTTTCGTTAGCTACTTCATAACGGTAGACTATATGTGGTTTCCGATGATCTTAGACGACCCCTATAAAAGGGTCGTTCGACCCCCCAAACAAATAAAAATGTTTTTTTGTCTGTTACATTGTACATATACATTTTCAGCACATAAATAAATACATATTTTAATTTTAATAAAGTTCACATTTTCCAATTTAAACACTAGTCATCTTCATTAAATTATTTCTCTAGTGTAATAAACAGCCATTCAGTGAACTCTCTTACTTAGTCATAACAGGGACTCAGGGACTCGTTTAGTGTTCATTTAGATTTTATGACTTCCGGGGGAGCACGCTGGTCAATTCGTACAGATTGGGGAACAAACGAAACGTTCTAACTTTCAGTCCTGATAGCTAGACACACGGCTTGCAGTTAAACGTGAAGTGAACTTCCAAGAAAACGAGCTCAGCTTCTCGCTTAATCAACACCGGATTAGGGTCACCAGTCTATGTCGGAGGTGGGTTTTGGGGCAACTTTCATCCAAGAGATTCAAAGCTAAAAATAACACCACTGCCTGCGAAAAAGCTGACAATGATTGATATATCATAAGCTTTGGGCATGTTGCCTGTGTTGTTCCTGCACGTTAACATCTAACTTAGGAAATTATTAGTGATTTTATTAGTTTTAGGCATTAGACCATAATGTTCTTATTTTTGTTCGTATTTTTTTTTTTTTTAAACAATGAAATTTATTTGATGAAAAAAGAAATCAGGGGGAAAAAAATGCTGTTCACGATTTCTATGAGAAATTGCAAAATTTAAAATGGAAACTTTATATTCAAAGTCACGGTAGAAAAATCTAGTATGCAACGGCAACCTGGTAAAAATGATATGTTCGTATAGGTGTTATCGTCAAACTATATGGAGGTAACTTGGGTTTTTCTTTGTGTGTTGTTTTCTTTAACCGTATCTTTTACCACTGGTTTCTGTTTAAAAGTACATATAACGACATCAACTTACATTTTTCCGCTTATGACTTTAATATATATATGTTGTGTTTTTTTCAGAATGGAATAAATTTGTACGACTCTCTTGATCCATAGGTTTATGGATCCAATGATACAAGTGTCCTCTGTTCGAAATTACTGACGCAATATTACTCACATTGTGGTGGTTTGGGGGGGGGGGGGGGATTAACATAGTTGTAAAGAACCTTTTCTTAGCGTGTTTGTGCAAGAGTTGTTTTTTTTCTCTTTAAAGCGGGGAGGGTGGTTGAAGTGGGGTTAATTTGATACGTCTTTCGGCACACTCCTGCATTAAGCACACCTAGAGATAATCACGTGCATATGTGCACTGCATGTTGTGGTCCGCATGGCCCAGAGATGGGAGTAAACCCAACACACCACCTTGATAAGACATGCTATATGTTTGCGGATTTTACGGGGAAGATGGAGGAAGAGCATGTTTGTTTTTTTTTTTAATAGAATTGTTGCAATGTCCTAAAGTCTTATTTAAAAATTATAGAAAAAAAAATTGACTTTATAAAAAAAAGTAGAATATTTTTCCGAAGAAAGAAGAAATCACTGTGACCAATGCAACGCTTTCTCAATCCTTTGTTTTTGTTGAAACTTTTGCTCCATTTTATAATTTTTAAAAGTGATAACACCTTCATGACTTTGAATAGAGACTTTCATTTAAGACATCATATCCCTTTAGTCGGGAGTCTTAAATCCGATCCCTAAAATAGTTTGGGCTTCTTAGCAGTGGATGTAAAACTGGGCTGAAAAAAGGAGCAACGAAATGAGAACGTCAACGAAAATGCCACATAGGAGATGGCGTCGATGGGCCGTCGAGCGCGAGCTCTTAATGCCCCCCCCCCGGCACACCTCCACACAGGCCAGCCCGCCGGGTTTCCCCGCCGACAGATCGTGCGGCGGCACACCGGGACCCCCCCCCCCGGCCTGGGGGACGTCCGGTCGACCGAGAACGCTGCGTTTAAAGCGTTTGCAGTCCACTCTCCCAAGGGTCAGGGCGGGTTTGCTTCCACTCCGGAGGGAAAGTGTTGTGTTACCACCGCCCAGGGAGTCTTTCGGTCGGGACGGAAAGCTGGGACGAAACGGTTGCCTAGGAGCGGCTTTCTCACGGCCGCATAGCTAAAATCATCGGCATGGGCTTGACCGCCACCCAAGCCTCATATCCATCAACGGCAACAAGTAATCATGTTAGACCAGGGGTGGGCAAACTACGGCCCGCGGGCTGCATGCGGCCCGGCAGCTGATATTATGCGGCCCTCGAAGGCATTTAGAAATTTAAAAAATTTCTGGCTTTTTAAGTTATTTTGTTGAATTTTACAGAATTTCATATACCGTTATGATTGTTTTAACATTTTTTGATCAACTTTCTTTCTAACTCTCTTTTTTTTTAAACAGTCCTTGACTTTTGTCATGTAATGCTAAAATGCGAATTTACCGATTTTTATATAGAGAAATGTTTATCGACATGTAAAAATTGAACATAATATACATGCGCCCCCCCCCCCCCCCCAAATAGCTTTACAATTGTCAATGTGGCCCTCCGCATAAAAAGTTTTCCCACCCCTGTGTTAGACACTGCTGCTCCCTTTGCGTTGGGAGTCATGCGGTCGGTCGGGGTTTTTAGCTTCGGGTGGACAAGTCCACCTTACTAGTCCGCCACGCCACGAAGAGGCAAATCCCATGTGGACGCCCCCAGCCCCAAGTTTCCTCGGAGACGCTGCCGCGGTCGCAGCACGGGAACGTCAATGGAAGAAAGAAATGTTTCATTAAAACTATATAGGCCTAAAATTCCCGCCGCCGTTACAAGCTAATGTAGGTTGTCTTTGGCCGACATCCCGTCTGCCGCCCCCTTCTCGGGATCTCAATCTCCGAGAATGAACGAAACCGCAATTGCTTTTTAAAATGAATCTTTGTGAAAACTAATATGTGCGATCAATTTCGTCCGTATCATTTTACCCGCGTTATGAAACAACACCCGGCCTGACGTCATCTGCTTAAGTCAAATAGCCTTCGTCATTAATGTACCCGGCTTTCCAGTGCGTGCATTCAATGTTTTGTACCGTGGTCTAACGGGTCGTTCGTAAATTACGTCACGCAAAAAATAACCTATTTAGACCCCCTCCCCCCGTCACGAAGTATCACAAATTCTCCCCCCCCCCCCTTCCGGGTGTCACGTCATACCTAAAAAAAATCAAAATATACATACAATTTTCATAAATAAACTAAAATGTTACACTATTTTTTTACATTTTCCTGTAATGGATTAAGATGTCGTTTTATTAGAAAACTGTGACGCGAAACAACGAAGTCATCCACAAGCCGAAAGTAAAATGGCCACAACAGTGTTAGCGTCATTTTTCGATGTACGCAAAAGGTGTGAGCGACTGAGTTCATAGTTCCTATAATACCTGAGGCAATTTCGACCTCAAATTAATGTTTTTAAAATTAATTAAATAAAGATTTTTCAAAATTATAAAATTTTAGATTTAAAAAAAGACAAAAAAACGTGACATCACAAATTTTGGAAACCCCCCCCCCCTCCCAATCCCCCATGTCACAAATTCTCGACCTGAGCGTGACGTAATTTGCGAACGACCAAAAGCCTCGTAAGTCTAGATTTCTGCAGAAAGCACTATCAGTGGATTTGCTTGTATTGTTTAGAGAGGCATACGTATGTCGCCTCAACACCAAACATTAATTACAACATCATCCGCTGTTGTTCCTATTGTTAACAAAATCCTTCAGCAAATCACTCTCACTTCACACAATACATCGAATGTCTGTACAGAATGAGAACCTCTTTCGTTAGCTTTAGTTAGCATTTCTCTTTCGTTAAAGCACTTTCAGATTGTTAGATAAATTAATTTAGTAGACGTTTGATACCGTTTAATTCTTCTTGGAGTTTTAGGGTTTTTTTTTTTTTTTTTTTTTTTTTTTTTTTTTTGTGGGGGGGGGGGGGCATTTCTTTATCTTCGCGTAGATATATTTTTTGTACGTGCACAACCCCCTATCCACGCACACTCACTATCTTCTTCCCCCCCCCTTCCCCTTCCCCACCAGTCTTAGCGAAATAAAGACAACGTTCCTGCCACCCCACAATTGTCAATGAATTGAGCTGAAGGGAATTCTCTTGATTTTTATGCCAGTTGGTTTAAGAGAGAGAGAAACAAAGCAAGGGAAGAAAAAAGACGTCGTTTAGGTGGTAGTTGCGAGCTTGTTAACTTCCATTATTCGAGCAATGCCATGATGGAAGATTTACTGCTCCAGTCCAATGCAAACAGCCGGGAGACGGAGAGAGGGGGCAAATGGGAAGAATGCAAGCGCATCAGAGTCAATGTTGGGCATGGAAAAGGGAGGGGGGAGGGGGGAAGGAACCGACTCGTCATTAGATGCTGGTGTGCTGACACTGGTCAGTAAAAGCTCATCTAACATATTAAGAAAATTTCTTTAGCAAGGCACGGCGCCATCTGCGTCATACTATAATATGTTTGTGTGTAATATATTTTTGTAAAGACTCTAGTGTACGACGTTTTATACAACCACTTAAAAGAATCCAGTGCTTAAGACCTTGCTTAAATGAAACACAGTTTCAAAAAGTGGAGCTAGTATTGTTCCAGCAGGTCATTTACCGATCATAATTTTTTTTTTTTTTTTTTTTTTTTTTTACACAAATATGTGACGTCAAATAAAGGGGAACCACTCAACCAAATTAGGACACATGTCTTTCGCACAATATGCATTATGGAAGTTGCATGGCTAAACGTGTACACTAGCAATATTACTAGCTCCCCGCTACTATTTTCGTAAGTGTTCAGAAATGGTTGCCATTGGCCATGAGAAGTCATTGTAGTATGCATTACACCCCCAACCCACCCACCCCATTCCGCCCTCCTTGTTTCTCTTGCGAATAAATCAATCTGTGTCCACCATTTTGACATGTAATAACGAGTGTGTTACTTAAGTGGTGAAATATTGAAAGGAACTGTAACATCGCTAATCATAAACTAATCCAGCGCCACGTTTTAATTGTAACCTTGAAACCTATTGTACACAGATGGGAAAGAAAACCGGATGAATAAACTCGCGAAACAACACCCCCCCCCCCTCCCCTTCATGATTTGGTCCGCGTCCGATAGAAAAATCCTCTTGCTACCTACGACATTCGGGCACCGCCCACCCCCACCACCTGTCTCCCTACTCCACGTTCTCACAGACCCCCCCCCCCAAACCCTTGAAGGTTTTTGTTTATTTTGTGTATATAATATGTATGTCCTCTAGGCTTCTGCCCAGATTGTGCCAAATTAAACCACGAGCCTTCTCTCTTCCCTGTCATTTCAGATTATGCCAGATTACTACCATTTTCAACACAGAAAAGTAGCCAAGCGGTCTACGTTCGCCAGCATCCATTACCATCAGCCCCTGGCGGAAGATAGCGATGTGAGTAGGCAGATTTTTTTTTTTAATTGAGTTCTATTGGAAGTCAGTAACTGGGAGAAGAAGAAAAAAGGGAATGTCCCACCCACACCAAGAATAAAAATTAATTATAAAAGTAAATCTAGATAAACACTACTGTTTGTGCTTTTGGGTAAAGCAGCGGTTCTCTACCTGTGGGTCGCGACCCCTTTGAGGGGTCGAACAACCCTTTTCCAGGGGTCGCCTAAGACCACCAGGAAACACATACACTCTTACAGTTATGAAGTAGTAACAAAAATAATTTTGTTGTTGGGGGTCGCCACAACATGAGGAACTGAATTAAAGGGGTCGCGGCATTGAGAAGGTTTAGAACCACTGGGGTAAAGACTGAACTATTTGTTCGGAATTTAAACCTCTTTTGAAAGATTAAAGCTTTACTTTTGAGAAAAGTATACATGTAAAAAAAAAAAAAAAAATTTTACGCATCGGAGTTTCTAATCTCTGTGTTTTAAAGTTACAACGATGGCCCTTCATGCTCGCAAAGTGGCCAGTGTCAGTCACGTCCGAAAAGCCAATATTACTCTTCGTCTCGTGGTCAGACATCCACTTCGGCACGTCTTTGTGAAGGCCGTGCTGAGGATCCATTCAGTTTTTTTCCCTTCTTTCAATGAGACTAGTTGACGGTCAGTGAAATATTTAGTTTCTAAGATTATTTATATTTTTGCGGGTCGGTGGTATTTTTTTGCAAAAGTCACCCAACACAGTTTGCGTTTTAATGACTTTTTTTTTGTTCTTCATCGTGAGGTGCTGCGTTGAAGAATATTTATTTCACTGCCCCGCGACCTCTCAATATCATTTCAAATACAAACTCTGTAAGAAAAGTAATTGCAGCGTTTATCATTCTGGTAAGCCGGCTCCAAACGATGAAATGAGCAACACACGGTGTACTGCACGAGAAACTTGTCAAACATATCACATCACAACGATCGGTTTGACAGAAAGCCTTCATCAAAAATAAAATACGTTTAGCTTATTGTTTCTAGTCTTAGATAAGCGTTTCTCAACCTGTGGGTCGCGACCCCTTTTGGGGTCGAACGACCCTTTCACAGGGGTCACCCAAGACCATCGGAAAACACATATACTCTACAGTTATGAAGTAACAATGAAAATAATATTATGGTTGGGGGTCGCCACAACATGAAGAACTGTATTAAAGGGTCGCGACATTAGGACGATTGAGAACCACTGTCCTAGATGAAACTGACAACTTCTCCCCAAAACTATTTATTCCTTTTTAATAGATGTCTTAATTATTGAAATTTGAATAATTTTATAATGCTACATATATTTTCTAGTTTTAATTTCTTATCCAAATTGTCGCACTACTTTTGTTTCAAATATATCGGACCCATGAGTCACTTTCTTTCTATATAATGGGGTCGTGGGTCACTTTGGTTTTTATATTATGGGGTCGACTCAAAAAGGGTTGGGAACCAGGGCTCTAAGGATTCGAAAACCATTTTGAAGATAAACACTGAAAATAGCACTGGGAAATAGTTTCCCGGAGATGTGTTGCATTCCATTTGAAGTTTGTATCCACGACCCCCACCCCTGTCCTGTTTTGAGGACCATCGCGTGATATGTGTGCCAAATGCCAAAGACCTGGATAAAACAGCTGGTCAGAACGACTGTGACCGGGCCCCGGCTCGCGGGTCGTATCTTGCTCACGGCTGTCCTAATATTTACTCCTTCTTGTCAGCACCGTTCGTCTCTCGGTGTCGGCGACAAAGTGGGCCTGTTTGGGCCTGGGACACTGGTGGGTGTGGGTGAATAGGAAACATAGCCAGCAAAAAAAATTCAAGCAACTACAAAACCAGTAGGAGTAAGCGAATACAAGCTAAACATTCCCAGCACTGTTTGTACACAGGGATAAAGGATACTGTCACACTTGTGGATTTATGAAAGCTTTCATCGTCATGAAACTGGCAGCAATAACCAAATTTGTTGGGGGAGTGGGGATTTAATTTAAAAGTGCGTGTGCGCGCGCAAAAATAAGGAGGGGGGGATGCAATCTTTAGATATTTTAATAATTCTAATGTTGTAATATTATTTTATGAAAAAAAAAAGGAAGGGAGGCGTTAAATATATATATATATATATATATATATATATATATATAATAACGAAAAAAAGGTGGGCGGGGATCAGTACATGTACAATGAAATTTTGAAACTTAAATTAAAAACCTTTTAGCATTTGAGAAAACTTAAGTCAAATAGCCTTACTGAAATCATGACTCCCTTTATTACATAGGTTGTTTATTATAACGCGAATTGCGCGATATTGCGGTTTTGGAGTTCAGTCCAACAACCGTTACTGTGCCGCATATATATATATATATAAATATTCTTTACGGCTACCCTTAAGTCATAACGTAATAGGGACCAACATATAGGCCTATGAAAATGATAAATTTTCGTACCCCTTGGAGACTCGCGCGTCTCTTGATTGAAAACCCTTGATACGGATCATAGTATGATGATATATTCAGTATTGAAAGAAGCTAAATGATGCGCGATGAGTCTTTTGCGCAATGTAATTGATGTATCGTCCAATCTGGGCAAAATTGTAAAAGTTTTTTAATGAAGTATTACGGTAAAGCTAGAAACAATGAACTATTTTTGAAAATTCACGTTCTCAAAAAAGAAAGTCTTTAAAAAAATTTAAAAAAAGAATTAGTGGTGCAATAGTGTGTATGTGAAAGATTTGTATAGTAACTAGTTTCATGAATACAGCGGTTCTCAACCTTCCTAATGCCGCGACCCTTTAATACAATTCCTAATGCTGTGGCGACCCCCCAGCCACAAACTTATATTCGTTGCTACTTCATAGCTGTAGAGTATATGTGTTTTCCGGTGGTCTTAGGCGACCCCTGGAAAAGGGTCATTCGACCCCCAAAGGGGTCACGACCCACATGTTGAGAACCGCTGCATTAATAGATTAAATGGATGGACAAAAAAAAAATAGCAGTCATTTAAATTAAGCTATAGTACAGTTTCAACGCCAACTAAGGGTTAGATATACTGATGGATACACGCTATTCATCCCCGACGACCATAGCGATACCAAGTCTCAACAGCCACGCATTGTGATTCTGAGGTCTCATCTATCAAGGGTTCAGTCTTGGAGACCTGTTGAATACGGTTGTTGTTAATAGTCACTGCTTGGCCGTTGTGCTTGGTGGTGGTGTGTGTGGGGGAGCCGTGTGATATGCTTGTATGTTGTTTTTAAGTATGTGCAAGAGTAAATGGCGTAGCTAGAGGAAAAAAAACTGTGCTGAAGTTGGCCGAATACCATCCCTCTACATAAAGAAAATGTGTCTGATTTATTAGCCGTTATTAATATCTATCTACCTACCTACATACATACCTACCTACCTAAGCTACCTAATCTAATTATCTAATCTAATCTCTAATCTAATCTATCTAATATATCTATCTAATCTATCTATCTATCTATCCATCCATCCATCTATATATATATATAAGACGAATAGATACATTAGATAGATATATGGATGGATGGATGGATGGATCATTTATATATACCATCTATATAATAAGTCTTATCTACCTAATTTGTCTGTCTCTCTGTCCGTCCATTCTTCTGGCTTCCTTGCTTTTTTCCTTTTCTTCTTTCTCCGCTCATTCTTCATTTCATCTTCCTCTGTCCCCTGACCTTTCCACTTGCCACCGGATCAGACTCAAGTCGTTTCAAACCGCCACAGACAATCCTTGACGTCGTAGTGCTGATAATCTGCTTACCTCGAGGTTGTCTGCATTATACCCCCCTTACACCTCGACCCCATCCCTGCCACCCAGTTTAAAAACAAGAATATCCTTGATACTTAAACAGGCCGATCTATGTTCATCATCATCATGTCCTTTAGTCCTTGGACCGTTGGGGCGCCACAGATGACATGAAAACTTTCCTTCTCCATTCATCTCTGTCTTCTGCACTAAGCATGGCATCGACTAGTTTTAGTCCCGTCCACTCTTTGATGTTATCTTCCCATCTTTTTCTCTGTATTCCTCTTCTTCTCCCTCCTCTAGTTGTGCCCTGCATGATTTCTATGTTACATTTTGAAATATGCACTCCATACAGATTCTTGGGTAAAAGATAATTGTCTCATAAGTATACTATCCCTGGACGATCAGGATAGCATTTGGTGAGCTTAGTAACATGTTAATGTAAAGTTTAGGAGCTCATTCAATACCTGTTATTGCTAATTTGACAAATATTTACGGCAACTAACGGCTGATTGACTGAAGCTGGTAAACTCACACATGGTTGGATGTTTAAGTTGATGAAACAGTTACAGGTGAACTCATGAGATCGGGTGCTAAGGTTCCCGTTAAGAGGTTAAATACGTCATACAACGACGACGGCGATGTGATGACGCGTGAACGTCGTCACACCATTAGTGAGGACATGTCACGGTAAAAAAAATATAATACCATTTTGGAGCAGCTCTAACGACAACCAATAACGTTGAAGTTGTTAATGTCCTTGGAAAGCACGGGCGAACAGCTAGTTTCTTTTGTGTGTGTTTGTAAATTGTAAAAAAAATTCTGTATAATATAAAAGTGCCTAACAATCTTTTCGACTTAGTTTATGAACACATGCTTTAACACTGTGTGTTCATAGGTTTTAGTGATACTTATGCACTAACTGAACCTGTCTCGGGTGAGTGTTTGCTCAAAGCATTCCAGAATAATCGTTGCCATTAAAAACCAGCTTTCTTTGTAAACCATTGAGCCAGAAAGGAAAAAAAAAAGTGAAAAAGGAGAGAAAAAAAAAGAGATCATAAAATAGAATAAGAAGAAGGAACAAAAAAGTGCCTCGCGCTACATGAAACAACACCGGACGTTGTAAGGGGGAATGTGGAGTTGAATGTGACGACGGATTTTGGAGGGAAAAAAAATAATGTTGATTGGAAACCGGAAAGTAAGATGTGATACCCAATAATGGACACATTAGTGACGTCATTATTCAATTGATTTTTGTATTGGTTAAAAAAAAAATACCTTTGATATGACGGAGTCTTTGTCACCTTCATTGAAGTGGCGTCGAATACGTGGAATGAGGACGCCAATAGTAGAACGAGTTGTGTGTCTTAATCCCACCCGTGATTATAAAAAGGGCCGCGCTTGTCAACTGCATGTACTTCTGGGATTAGTAATTTTTTCTTCGTTGAGCACCGCGACGCTAAGACGGTCAATTCAGCTTTAGCCTACTCATCCAGTGACGCTATTTTTTAAAAAAATATTATTATCATGTCCACAAAAGACTAAGAGGCCCTCTAAAAGAATGTCCACAGTGGCTGTGTGTAGTGTATGTTTATCGCGTTCGTGTCTTGTACTTAACAAGAAGAGAACCTGTCAACGCCAAAAATCCCCCCCCCCCCCCCACTTTTTTTTTACCCCGCGCGCTATTCAGTGAATCACAATCTTGCTCGGGTCTACTCGACCGTGCTAAAAGCAATTTTCCTCCACTGTATCGTTATTTCATTCTCAATGTTCACTTGGACGACCCCCAGACGTCCGTTTGTTCAATCGTTTTCTCCTTCACCGGCTGCCTCTCTTTGCCTGGGTACGTAGTTGGTCCCCCGCCCCCCACTTTTTTTTCTTCTCTTCTCTCTTCAACCCCCTCCTACTTCCACCGATTATCCCCCTTGTAATGCGCACCACTCAATAAACATGTCTCTTTCGAACATTAGTTTAGGTTATAATCGTTGGCCAGTGTATGAATAGTTCACCCCTTCCCCCTTTTTTTCGCCCTTTAAGTCCCTTGAGAGACCATCCGATTCGAAGTCATATATTCTTCTTTTTACGAAAGTTTCTTTTTGTATTTTTCTCCAAGTCATTTTATCCGCAATATCAAGGATGAAATAATAAACTGTCGTGTTGAATGATGAAGTAGCACGAGGTGTAGTATGTAGTACTGTCCAGACGAAGTGGCACGAGGTGTAGTATGTAGTACTGTCCAGACGAAGTGGCACGAGGTGTAGTATGTAGTACTGTCCAGATGAAGTGGCACGAGGTGTAGTATGTAGTACTGTCCAGATGAAGTAGCACGAGGTATAGTATGTAGTACTGTCCAGATGAAGTAGCACGAGGTGTAGTATTTAGTACTGTCCAGACGAAGTGGCACGTGGTGTAGTATGTAGTACTGTCCAGATGAAGTAGCACGAGTTGTAGTATGTAGTACTGTCCAGATGAAGTGGCACGAGGTGTAGTATGTAGTACTGTCCAGATGAAGTAGCACGAGGTGTAGTATGTAGCACTGTCCAGATGAAGTAGCACGAGGTGTAGTATGTAGTACTGTCAAAATGAAGTGGCAGGAGGTGTAGTATGTAGTACTGTCCAGATGAAGTAGCACGAGGTGTAGTATGTAGTGCTGTCCAGATGAAGTAGCACGTGGTTTAGTATGTAGTGCTATCCAATGGATACATGTACGCCTCTGCCGTGTCGCGACTCTGATTCTGAGTTAAGCCTATAACATTTGAAAAGCTGCGTTATCGTGGTATTTATTGATTTTATCATCCAAGTAATTTGCTAATGAAATACGCTAACACTCAATATCTACCCTTCCTATATGGTGTGATTTCAAACCCCATTAACATCAAAATAGATGATATCCGAATAGCATTGAGTCTAATGGTACCCGGGTGCGAATGGCGGCGCTGCGTGTCTGGGTTCATTTTGACTAATGCTATTCGGATGTCATTTGTGGTAGTTTATTTTAGTTAAAATGAAGAATTAAGTTTACAAACATATAGTCCATTCAATTATCTTTCATTTGATACCTCATTTTGTCTTACAAACCCAACAATAATATTTTAAATAGTTGTTTAATCCCAACCTCTTACTTCTGGTACCCGGGTACCAATAGGTGCAGCCTTTGTGAAAAGTCCGGCACGCGAAATATATATATCAGAACGCGTGTTTGAAAGAGATCAGAAAAACAAAGCTTTTAACACAAGTTCAGATCCCCTCCCAAACACATCGCACGGTCCATGTCATCGAGGAGCTAATTCCTCGAATCAATAACGTAATAATCAACAGATAAGCTAGCTCTGGGGAGTTCTAGTGGTCTCTGTGTGTACACTTCTGGGCGTCAGCCCTTCATGTCAGCTACGCGTGTTGTATCGGAGAAGTTTAAAAACATAGTTCAATGAGAATATAAACGTACGCTTAGAGATCGAAGTGGCTATTGGTACGAGGGTATATACCAATAGGTACAGCCTTTAGAGATACTTTTCTTAATAAGAACTAAAGAAACAATCGGACAACACTCTTAAAGCACAAACATAATCTCGTCCCTTTCTTCTCAACTTAATTTGAGATATTCGGATATCATCTATCTAGTCTAATGATATATGTGTATATCTTATCGACTCTGATGCGTTATTTCATATCAATCTAGAAAATGTACCTGACTGAAGTTATGAATAAATCGTTGATAGACGATATAAACGGGCAGACCTCTTGACGGCTTTCCGTGGGGGTGGGGGGGGGGGGGGAAGAAATGATATTCGAGAATAAAAAAAATTATAGCCGAATTGTGCCTGCGTTTTATTTTGGGTCAAAGTTGTGGGGTCAATTTGCATGCTTGCAGGGTGCTCTCCCTACAGCCCTTTTGCAGTACTTCTGGGACCGTGAAACTGCTGACCAGAATAGCCGGGGAAACGTTGCCCTGAAAAACCTTTGGCCTTAGACCAGTGGTTCTCAACCTGTGAGTCGCGACCCCTTTGCCCAAATTTTCGGCACTGAAAGTGAGTGAGTGAGGCAACATTTCATCAACACTTAATCAGATGGGCACGAGCTTAAAATTCCATTTTTTTCCACATTTTTTCCGGGCGAAATTTCCATATTATTTATAACAACTTATAAAACAATTTTAAAATGGACAATTACCATAAGAAGCTAAATCTTGTTGTTCCTTCCTTACTTACTTATGCCGTATTACCCCGTCAGGGGCAAATGCCGTCTACAAGAATTTTCCATTCATCACGGTCCTGTGCTTTCCTTTCCCGTTGCTTCTAGGTGTATCCCGTACTTTGCGTGTCTGTCTCTAGCTCGCCACTCCATGTATTCCAATCCTTCCTTTCTTTCTTTTTCCTTGTGGATTCCATGTTAGGGATTGTCTGGTGATATTATCTGGGGGTTTTCGGAGAGTGTTCCTTGTCCACCTCCATCTTTTCCTTTTGATGTCTTCATCAATGGGCACCTGGTATGTTCTTACCAGTAGATCTTTGTTGGTGATGGTACTTGGCCATTTGATGTTCATGGTCTTTCTAAGGCATGTATTTAGGACGTTCTGTACTTTCTGCGGGCCGGATTAACCGGAGTTCGTTGTTTGCCGATCCCTGATCTTAGGCAATAACGTTTGCCATCATAACGTTTCCGTGTATCTCTAGCGCGTATAACTGCTTTTACCTAGAAACCGCTTGCGATTTTTTCTGTCCACTATTATCCATCCGCTCAAGCACCATTTTCCATCAAGTCTCCATTTCTGTATACCATCATTGTTCATCATCGCAGACACCTTTGTCCATCAGTTCCCACTCCACCGATGGTATGTATTCTTTTTTGTGCTCCTTAAACCATCCTTGCAATGTGCCGTTGGCCATTGTGGGCTGGTCTTAGGCAATAATTGCAGCCATTTTGTTTTGCTCCAGTTATTTTGATCACCTTCAGCTATGATTAAAGCAATGTTACCGAATTATTTTTTTTCTTAAATCTGATTCAGCGATTTCATGATAGTCAGAACTGCAGGTGTTTTTTTTTTTTTTTTAAATGAAAATTGATTGATGTCTTTTATCGATAACCGTTTGAGTTTTGTATTTGTATCCTCCGTGCTGGGATTAGGGCAGTTATCAGACGATTTTAACCGTCTGACTTCAGACACGGCCCGTGACGTGTGGAGGTCCAACAGCTGGGTCGAGAAGCGAGATAACTAGGTGTATGGTACTATTGACTTAGCATGTCTGAGCCAAGAGTTATTGTTATTACTCTGGGCGACCGAAGGTGGAAAGTTCGAGGTTGAGTCTCAATACATGTTGTGAAGTCGTACAAATATAGTTCATACGACTCATGCTGCCCCGTCAAATATACTGTTTTAAAACGTATGATCTTAACTTTTATCCGAACTTACAGTTTTTAAGGAATAAAAAATCCTAAAAAAATACCTTTCCATGTCCCTAAAAATTACTCTAAGCAGAAGCCAATTCTAAATCCAATACACGATTGCTACAGCCAAGTAAATGTTCAAAAACCAATTTTGTGGTTTTGGGGGCGCCAGCAATTTCCAGATTTACCACCCCCCACCCCAACCGTCGACTATATTAAAGTCCGTCTCCATCCCACATAGGAGCTCCTCTGGTGTAGACAATGGGGCGTGCGATGCGGCGTAACCCCTACGATTTATTCCCTTAAATCCCCATTGATCACGCCTGTCACTTTTGTCAGGATGGAAGAGAACAGAAAACGCCACAATGGACCGTGTTGAAAGGAGGGCCGTGAGGAAAGAGGGCCGGCCTCATAATACACTTGGTTGGAGAAACATTTTTTTTACATGGATAGAAGATAAAGTAATACTGAGCTTATTGATGGTCTTTAAACGAGGTCTGTGGAGTAAGATCATCCTGAATGGAGTCATGAAAACATCGGATCTTATCTGGATGGTACACCCAAAATGTTACTTCAGAGAAACAAGTTATTTTGGATGTTACATCCAAAATTTTACTTCAGAGAAACAAGTTATTTTGGATGTTACACTCAAAATTTTACTTCAGAGAAACAAGGTATTTTGGATGTTACACCCACAATTTTACTTCAGAGAAACAAGGTATTTTGGATGTTACACCCATATTTCTTTGATGTTTGGGGTGTGGTGTGCTCGGAGCAGTTTTGAGGGGGTTTAGGGTAAGCCCGCACCTAAGGGGTTGGGAACAACCATGACACTTGTCAGGGGCCCGAGGTAGATAAGGACCCACCCTTTTTCGAGTTTGTTTTTTTAAATAACGCACATGTTTGAAACACGAAAGGGGCCCCACTCTGTCAGCTGCCTGGGGCCCCACTGTTAGCTGCCTGGGGCCCAGGTGCGGGCCTGCCTGGTGATTCATAGAAATTTATCAACACCAATCTTTGGCAAAATGCCGATATTATACTTATTCCCAACAAGATCAAATACAGAACTTACCCAAACAATCCGGCGCAACGAGCACCTACAGTTTTGGTGTTCAGTTTCAATAGAAAGTCAATCAAGGATCAAATCAAGAACATCAGAGATCGAATTTGACCCCAAAAAAATTTAGCGGAATAAATCTTTGACCCCTTCCGTCTTAGACTGGCGCGCATGGAGTTGATTCTCGGTACCGCTTTTTTTTTTTTTGTCGTGTTAAAAAGCGTGTACATCTCGTGATGGGTCGGGTAGGGGCAAGTACAGCCGTGTTCCTATTGTGTCCGGCTCACGCCTCCCAGCAGTCGTAAATTGTGGCTGAGCTGAAGAAAGCTTGAGCTAATCAGCTTTGAGAAATAATTCTTTACCAAAAAAATATTTGTTTTTGATAGAGGAAATTTAAATTGTGTTAGCGTAGAGGCATTTGGGTTAAAAAAAAACAAAAAAAAACTAAATTTACAACCAAAAAAAAACCCGTTAATTGTCTATTGTTTCTAAGAAAAATATTATAAAAAAAAATTAAAGTCAGTTTTACGGTTTTAAAAAATGTGTTTGTAAATGTACATGTTTATAAGCTCTTTGTATGCATCTGCTACATGGTGCACGAAGCACAATCTAATTTACCGCACTGCCACCTTTCAAAACCCCAAAGACCGACTATTGTGAATACTACGATCATTATGCACGTCTGAATACTAGAGGTTTGCCTGTAGTTGATGTGGTAATGGTATGATCACATGACTTGCGAGAAGTATGAATATTAGAGGTTTGCCTGTAGTTGATGTGATAATAGTATGATCACATGAATTGCGAGACGTCTGAATACTAGAGGTTTGCCCGTAGTTGATGTGGTCATAGTATGATCACATGACTTGCGAGACGTCTGAATGCTAGAGGTTTGCCCAGTAGTTGATGTGGTAATAGTACGATCACATGACTTGCGAGACGTCTGAATGCTAGAGGTTTGCCGGTAGTTGATGTGGTCATAGTACGATCACATGACTTGCGAGACGTCTGAATGCTAGAGGTTTGCCGGTAGTTGATGTGGTCATAGTACGATCACATGACTTGCGAGACGTCTGAATACTAGAGGTTTGCCGGTAGTTGATGTGGTCATAGTACGATCACATGACTTGCGAGACGTCTGAATGCTAGAGGTTTGCCGGTAGTTGATGTGGTCATAGTACGATCACATGACTTACCAGTTCAGAAAACATGATTCAGTCGTTGTCACTATTTTATGTCGGAATAGTTTATAAAGGGTCACATATCACGCAGCGATTTGAAATTCAGTTCTATCTACAATAAAAATGAAACCGGCTGAAAAAATATACAGGGTTTGTTTCGAAATAATGCTCTTTCTTTTTTGTGTTGTTTTTTTTGTTGTTGTTGTTGAACGTTTTAATCATGTCTTTCTCTCGTCTTGATTCCAGGTGTTGTGGGTTGAACAGCAGGTAGCCAAAAGTAGACAAAAACGGAGCGTCCATTTCAACGACCCGAAATGGCCGTTAATGTGGTATTTGGTGAGTAGATTTTGTTGTACGTATATTCTGTTTTCAGTAAACCTGTTGAGTAAGATTGATATCCCTCTGTTGTTTTGATGCTGATTTAAAAAAAATTATTAAATGTTTTCTCTTTTTAACGAAAACTATTGACCAATTACAACCTATTATTAGTAGTAACTTCCGCCGACGTTAGTCTCTAGATTGGTCTCTATCGGTGTTGGTGAGCAATGGCTAAAGTAAAATCAAGGACAGGTACAATTAAGAACATACAATTTTCTAACATCCCATATGGTCACCTTAGCAATGTTTAGTACCATGGTTTACTAATGCTCAATGGTTTAAAATAAATAAAGGCCATTTAGATCCTGAAGGTCTGTAAAATATGTTGATGGCAGCACTCATGAACTGTGTTACTCTCAAGTTCCTAGCCCACCAGCAGAAAGTTTAAAGAAACGAATAGCAATGCCTTGCAATGAGACATTCTCCTGAAAAGGGTGAAACTCTTAACAAAAATAAAAATTAACCGGTAAAATGTTCATTTTTCTGCCTCCAATTTTTTTTTTTTTTGTGTGTGTGTGCGCTCCATTTAACATTCCAATTCCGCCACCCTCGTTAACTCTGGTGGTTGTTACGCCGCTGACCGTAGAGGCCAAAATGTCTCCAACATTGGCTGGATTTAAAACCCCGGAATGAATTGAACTGAATCCGTCCATCAGGCCCCCGACGTATCATGTAACACAAATCGATGGCTCAGTTCCAATAGGTTTAATCGTGCGCCACAGGACATCAGGGTGTTTTTTTCCTCTCTTCTTTTTGTCGTGTGTGTCGGGGGCACCCCCCCCCCCGTAAAGCCGCAGCATTGATGGGGTTTAGAATGAACATGAAAGTCTTAAAATGGCGTGATGGCCAAAGTTCTCCACGGGGCCTTTTGCTACTGTAGAGTTTTAAATACATCTCAAAGTAATCTATGAGGGGTACTAAATGTTTACCGACTCCGGATTAAATGTCGAGTACAAAAATGCCTCAAATTGTTTTCGTGACGTCATTTTCATTGTTTTTCCCATTAGATAAACCAATCCTGCCACATTCTTGCGTTATCCTGCCACATTCTTGCGTTATCCTGCCACATTCTTGCGTTATCCTGCCACATTCTTGCGTTATCCTGCCACATTCTTGCGTTATCCTGCCGCATTCTTGCGTTATCCTGCCACATTCTTGCGTTATCCTGCCACATTCTTGCGTTATCCTGCCACATTCTTGCTTTGAGCTTGCTGTGTTAATTTGTTTCAATTTTCTCCTTACTAACGACAACATTATTTTTAGAAAACTGTTTGACTTCTTTTTTATTTTTTGTATTTAAAAAAAAAAATCCATATAATATATAACAATTTAGCTCTCATCAGTTTTGGACTCCATCCACTTTGTACCTCTGTTAGTATTTTCTTAATACCCGGTACACGTTAGATTAGCGGTTCTCAACCTGTGGGTCGCGACCCCTTTGGTGGTCGAACGACCTTTTCAGAAGGGTTGCCAAAGACCATCGGAAAACACATATATATACGCTACAGTTATAAGGCAGCGACGATAATAATGTTGTGGTTAGGGGTCGCCATAACACGAGGAACTGTGTTAAAGGGTCGTGGCATTAGAAGGTTGAGAACCACTGCTTTAGATTGAGGGAAAATATCGATTTTTTTTTTTTTAAAGTGCAGATCTTGAGTCATAAACCAAATCATATTTAACATGAACTGCAGCATTTGTAACGGACTTGCACATCTATCATTATAATAGTTCTTGATTATTTCTTGCTGTGATCACTTTGGCGGGCAGCTATTCCCAGTATTCTTACCTCTGCTGGCAGCACTGCAATTCTCCGATGTTTACCCAGAGATGTTGTGTCAGACGTTGGGACCGTATCATTAGAACCAGAGGGGAACACCCACGTTGTTGGAATGTGTATATTGTTGTAATTTCGGTTTATCCACTTATCCTCCTGCGTAAATTCCTGACTGGCCAGGCATCCGGGAGTTAATTTACGTACTAAAACTTGTTAGAGATCGTTTACCTCATGAATTTTAAACCGTTTTATGGCGAGGCACTGCTGCAGTGATGTCTTTTTTAATGAAGAAATTATGCCCGTTTCAAAGTAACTAAACCTTCTTCATTAATCACTGCTGACATTAAGAGGGAGGTCTGTAAAGTGTACTGTCAGTGCACGCCAATCAGAGGGAAGGGGTATGTAAAGTGTACATTCAGTGCACGCCAATCAGAGAGAGGGGGAGGGTATGTAAAGTGTACATTCAGTGCACGCCAATCAGAGAGGGAGGGTGAGGGGTCTGTAAATCGTACGGTTAGTGCATGCCAATTGGGGGGGGGGTGAAGGTTTTTTAAATCGTAGTGTTAGTGCACGCCAATCGGGTGTGGGGGGAGGGGCTATGTAAAGTGTACACAGCTTCTTTATAATGGTATTGATTCGGAGCACTGACCCCTTTTAATTTAAACAGACATGTTCGACACTACAGGAATGCAAGTTTTGACCTGACTCAAATCTTTGTGCCCTTCGTTGGCAAGAAAAGTGATCGACTGCGAAAAACATCGGTTTTGTACCTTAAAATGTTCCTACTAAGCCGCCCCTGATAGCCCGTGGCCCTCCAAAGTTTCACGAATATACATTGTCGAGGGTTTTAAAACATTTGTACTCAATTAAAAAAAAAATGTGTCTTAAAAATTATCTACTGTCACATTTAACAACCTTCTAGGTCCACCTGTACCTTCCAGTCTCACCAGTAAATTGAACCGACCGCTTAGTTCAACACCGTACCACCGAATCGGATCAATTATGGTTGCACCGCACACCGAGAAATTGATTGATACCAATTCGAACACCCGAAGATAGAATCAGAGCCATCGATCTAATTAAAGGGTATCAAGCTTTTTCCCCCCTCAGTTCATTTCTCTCTTTTCGCTGCCGTCCGTTCTAAGCAATGCCCATAGCTCGCGGGAGCCCGGAGTCTAATTCAGGCAACAATGGCTTTATTTGAGTCCCGGTGATCAATGAGAATTCATTTTACCGGAAATTTAACCCCAGCGCGGATAGATGTACGGACGGCGGGGCCTTGAATGGGTTTGTTAAGGTAGCGTCGCCACTTTGAAGCTGATCGCTCACTTAGCAATAAATATAATAGTTTTGAAATTTTTTTTAAGCCGCAAAAGACAAAACTTGACAAATGAAATAACGAAATCAGCGTAACGATTTCACTTAAGGGTGCGCACTAAGGAGACCGTGCTGATGCCACCACAAATACGAACGACGTGTCGCTTACCAGAGTGAATTTACTGCTTGTGCATGGTAGTGTCCGTGTGTGCATGATAGTGTCCGTTTGTGCAGGGTAGTGTCCGCCCAAAAAGTCAGTCAGTCTGTCCTCCCCTGTTATCAAGCCACATGGCGCTACCATATAAAACACAAAAGGGTTCGTTTTACTCAAACAGATTCTAAATGTAAAGGAAATAGCGGAACGTGGTTTGTGGAACCTTGAAATATAGAGACAGAACAATAAAGGAAATAGCGGAACGAGGTTTGCGGAACCTTGAAATATAGAGACAGAACAATAAAGGGAAATAGCGGAACGAGGTTTGTGGAACCTTGAAATATAGAGACAGAACAATAAAGGAAATAGCGGAACGAGGTTTGTGGAACCTTGAAATATAGAGACAGAACAATAAAGGAAATTGCGGAACGAGGTTTGTGGAACCTTGAAATATAGAGACAGAACAATAAAGGAAATAGCGGAACGAGGTTTGTGGAACCTTGAAATATAGAGACAGAACAATAAAGGAAATTGCGGAACGAGGTTTGTGGAACCTTGAAATATAGAGACAGAACAATAAAGGAAATAGCGGAACGAGGTTTGTGGAACCTTGAAATATAGAGACAGAACAGTAAAGGAAATGAAGAAACAACAAGAAACTGTTTGCCATTAATATTATTGCCGAAGGTTTGGTTTTCCAAAACTCCAAACACTTTTAACGTTTTTGAACTACTTTGTATTTCATATTTGTTCTTCATTAGTTCTGTCTGGCGAGCAAAGGCTCTGCGCCGAAACGTTCCTCTTTTATTGTTCTGTCTATATATTTCCAGCTTCCACATACCTTGTTCCACTATTTCTTACATGCAGCTTGAACGCAGTCTTTCATTTATTATTCTAAATGTAAAGTGGTTTCTCCCTATTTTGACCTGAGATCTCTGATGGGGAACATGACCACGACACCGCCGTATAAAACCAGCTGGTCTGCATTAATGCCGAAGTAATGAAGTGATTGCAAAACAGCTTCGTGGTTGGCTTCCACCGCCCGATTAGAAATACGGCGATCCATGGAACAAAAACAGCAGGGACTCTATGCACAAAGTGACCGTAGGACCCAATCAATCGGAATTTGGTTACGGTTCAAAATTTTTCGTTTCATGTATGGTTCCTTGGCATTTTTTAGTAATTCTTCCCCCCCCCCCAGTTCTCCCCCTTCCAAACTCACTTCCCCCAGTCTCTTTCCCCCTCTTACCCAACCACTCTCGCCCAACCTCTCTCGCCCCTACCAACCTCTCTCTTTGGCTCCGTGTTCATCGTTACGTGTATCTACTGGTTACTTCCCGCAATGGTTACTGAACATCTCTGTGGATACACTATAAACTCAATGTTTAACCTATATAAATGCAGAGGTTAAGATATATATACACTCTGTGTTATAATCAAATCCCTGAGTTATTTTCGTCTGGCCCAAGAGTTTCGGCGCATGTCAGTCTATATCACTCACTCTAAATCATTCCCGGGCCACCGTGACCCCGTTTCAAATGCCGATATTGTATTGCTTCACGGGGCCGGAGATCGTGCTTGTCATTTTATCTACATCTTCACGAGTCCGGGCTCACAACGATAAAAACATAATTCCTTGGATGAACCAAAATGGTCTTGCACACAATTCTTGATTATATGTTGTTTTTTTAAAAAAATAATAATACCACCAAAAAAAATATTAAAAATCAAGGCTTATTATAACACACAAATCATCTTATGTCCAACGTCTCATATTTGTTATCGTTTTTATATCTGTATATATCCCCCCATCCTTTTTTTTTTTAGTCTGAACTAAGCTGCCCTGGCACCCATTCAAACAGGAAGCTATTATGAACTCGTGCCACCGATTGTTATTCTGTATTCTGCATAATTTGATAAACTGTCCCAAATGGCCTGTTTCCTGCCATTTTCCCGGCATTCTGGTGATGTAGTATTAGACCTGGGTCAAACAGAAACGATTAATTTTTTTAAATCTTTAACAATCCTCGGGTTTGTCTGCAGAGAGTGTAGATAAATGTGGTTAAGCTGTGGGAAATATAAATAGAGAGAAATGTGGTTAAACTGTGGGAAATATAAATAGAGAGAAATGTGGTTACTTTTTGTATACGGATTAATGACCTGATACCTTCCCAACTTTTCCGAATGTACATTCTACCTGTGTGATTTGGGTCCCCCAAATGCTGTCTTTATCTACTATTCACACACATAAGAGAACTGTTTTACTTTTATGCACAAGCGTCCATCAGTAGGATATTGTTTCTAGGTGTGTGGCGAGGGTGGTGTGTTAGAAAATAAATTGTCACATGCAGAGATTTAATGTCGTACACCTTAAATAAATTAATAAATAGATTTAAACAATAGCTGTCGTTAAGATAATCTATGTTATTGTTATGTGCTATACTACGTCCATAGAAATATTGTCTGCGTGTCTTCGTTTAGTTTCAAGTCTCCTATATTGCTGCACACTCACTCGATATGTTAGTCGTACACTGTAAGTCATGCAGGTGTACATCGATAACATGGCACTCAACACATTCCGTCGCTGTGTTGTCCGGGAGCCACGATGGGTATCGGCACAGCACATCAGCCATTGAGCACACATGGGATGGCCATTGGCATTTGTTGATGGTGAGTGGGTGACCTTTTGGTGTTGCTGTAGCGACCAGGCGTGTTGGTGCACGTGTAAGTGGGTAGAATCGTTGTCCACCGTCTGGCCAGTCTTCTATTAGTCATGTCTGAGGTTTTTCTTACTTGTAGTAGTAGTTAGCAAAAGCTTTTTTTAAAAATTTAACTTAATTTAAATGGGGTTTGTTTGTGGTTGTTGGACTTCTGTGCCATGAGACGTTGTATGCCATACATGCAGTGCCCCTCATGCAGTGCCCCTTAGATTTAGGATGCTGAGTTTTTATTTAGTTGATGGAAACGGTAGAGACATTTTTACTCAGCTAAATTACACAAGATGCCATTAAACGAGATGTAGCATTTGCAAGACTTGCAAATTTTAATGATTTTATCAAGTTATAAAAGCTTTCAGTAACACCAAATGAATGTAGTTTTTAAAAAATGTCGTTTCGTATACTTAAACTGCGTTAGCCAGTTATATATCATTATCTCTTTTTCATGAGCGGCCAACTACAAGACAATGCATGCACTAAGACCTGAGACCTTGGGTTTTTTTAAAATCCAAATACAAAACACTCTACCTTTCATGTTTACAAACTCTATGATGATGCAGCCGTCCACGATGCCCGTTATCAACAGATTGTTAAACCTGTCGTGATATTTAAATTTACTTGATAAAACTCTACATTTTTTCTCCCCGTCCCCCAAACCCACCCCACTTGCCAAATGATCTTCTCTCTTCCACTGCACTTTCCCTCTCTTGGCGTGAACTTTGTGTTTGATCCTTATTCTTTTTTTTTCTTTTTTGCCCCATGTTATTCCTGGCACCAAAGTGTCCTATTCCCCCTCTCACCCCCCCCCCCTTTCATCTCCGGCATGAGCACTTTCCCCCTCGGACCGCTCTATGAATTTGACCGCAGAGCTCCGCTGATGAGGCGAATCGATAGGCTGGATGCGTGGCCCGAGTCCGGCCTGTTCCCCGTGGTGTCATGAAAGTCAAGAATCAGCAGAGTCCAAATTAGATTTTCGGGGTGGTTGGGGTGGGTCCCTGGTGGTAATAGAAAAAGTATGGTCACTACTCTCGACACAACATCGCCAATCCACCACTTTTTGTGTCTGGGGCACTGGGGGGGGGGGGGGGGATGCAAACCTAATGGTCGCTTCATAATAGGTTTTCTGGTCATCCGCCGAGGTCAAGCCAACTATCAACCGCCGCCATTCCCCACACCCCCCTCTAGGAAGGCATTTACCCACGAGCAATTACTGGCGAGTTTGATGGGGGAGACCGTCAATTTATTGACCAATCTTCCTTTTTTTACGGTTACTCGATTGACACTGCTGGGGCATTCTGCGCCTGGAGGAACAGAATAGATAACCATCTTCATGGACACAATGTTTGATACCTTCACTGTTATTTTTAGTTTGTGTGCGTTGTTGGGCCGGGGGGGGGGGCAGTTTCTATCTCGGCTGAGAAAAGAAATTTATCTGACCTCCAGTGCACCCGACACATACATTAAACCTCTTGACCGGTACATCTCTTCTCACCAGTGGCGTGACGTCCCGACCTAACTACTCAGTTTAGGTTCACTCTCGCTAGTAGCATGGGATGGAAAGATATACTCCTGCTGGCTAGGATTCACATTTGTAAGCATGTCCAGCCGCACAGTTACAGAGTAGGGCATATCTTTGTTAATAAATGCATGGTTCTAGTTTTGTAGGATAAATGTATGCCGATAGTATTACATCACTTTGCCGTCGATGACTTAGAGAAATAGTCATCGGAGTACATCCTAGGGTTGAATTAACATTTTTTTTTTTGTAAAACGTATACACATTTGATGGAACATAGCAAACCGGCCAAAGCGATTTGGGTGCGTATGCAGAGATGATCGAAACCGCTACGACAATTCAACTGTATCTGTTAGTCGACGCTCAGGTGTGTTCATAAAGATGTCGGCAACCCACGCGTGCCAGACCTTGCACGCAGAGCGATTTTCAAAGGCACGCGGAAGAGGAACAACCACACACACACAAAACGCATATAATGCACCTTATAGGTTGTTGGCATGCTGATTGAGCTAGATTTCCTACTTTGGAACAATATGACCACAAGGTTTCCGACCCAATATGTACATCATTCATCCGGGCATTCTTATATCCGGACTTGCATATTGTGACCCAGCCGTCTACAATGTCGGCCCGTCATGGGGACATTTTTGAGACGGGTGTAAGGCTAGCACTTTAGTAGTACATGATACAAAAGCTGTTTGATGATATAAATAATAAACCTGTTTCATTATATAAATACTAAAGCTGTTCAATGATATAAATACTAAACCTGTTTAATGATATAAATACCAAAGCTGTTTAATGATATAAATAGTAAAGCAGTTTCGTCACATTTATATGCATGCTTATCCATTTAATCTGAACTGCAACTGGTCTGAATTAACCCTGTTAACACGTTTTCTAACATAATATAATCCGAGTTATTGAAGCTATCGTTGTACAGTTACGTAGCATTTGTAAATTAGAGGTTACAGACATTTCATTTTTTTGATTTAAAAAAAAAATCGAAACTAAATCGTCCCAAATTAAAAGCCGTGAGAAGCACCGGTTTATATTTCATTCAAATCGCTTAATGTCTTCAGCATGTCATTTAACGGGATATAATTTAAATAATTTTGGCGCGGAATCCAATTCTTGAGATAACCTATCGGGACATTAGCTTTTCATGGGGCAGAAACAAAATTAGGATTAAGACAAGTTCTCATGGGTTTTATTTTTTTATGACACCCCATCTTCCACTTTCTCGCGCCCATACTCCTCCACCCTGTATAATCACACTTGACCCTGGGAATGGGATGCGTTTGATTGCTCATATCGGAGGCGGATCCCGGATAAATGATCGACGGGGTGGGGGGCATTATGACAGAAGTAATAATAATAATAACTGTTCGTTTCAAACACACACAAACTATATGGACGAAATAAGCGCCCAATGTGAGGACAAACCTGCTCCATGTTGTAAGCCCCTCCCTTGAACCGCCCCTGATTCAATCAAATCATAACGCGTGTAATTAACACTTGCTGTCCCATTGTTTCATGTATTCATTGAGATAGTACCCAGCGATCCTCTTTGTGGGAACAACTTTACCTCATCTCGCTTTCCTAGTGGTTAAATTAATTGGACTGCAATCCAATGGGTTGATAAAATAATTACGAATAACTGTCCAGGCGATCGATTCTGTTCAATCAAACACACGGGCTGACAATCCTTTACTACCGCTGTTGATTAATCCCGGGAGTAAGGAACTTGACTTGAGCTCATAAAATAAAAGGACGTTGTAGCCAATAACGGTGGGATATATGGGATACAGCACTACCGCCTTAAGATGAGTTATGGGGAACAGTCTACGGCTGATACGCTCTGAATTCTGACCTCTTGGTTCATGGTTAGTGTGATGAGCACAAATTCATATAAAGGAAATTATATCATTATTTTTATAATGCGTTACTATGAACGGACGAGTGGAAAGTGCACATGCCTGGAATAGCCCCGCATGTCAAAGTAGTGTTTGCAATCAACTTGATAACCCTAACGTCTGGGCGCATGTCTTGTCATCGTGTTCACGGGTTCATCATCATCTACGGCCAACTTTGAAATGGATGATACGGTCCATTTTAAAGGAAGGTGACCGCAAAGCATACGAATGGCCGAATGAAGGAGTCCTTGCATCAAGTTGCCCACGCCATTAGTTAGGTTTTATTGGCCTGAGACTTGGTAGTTTGGCCTGTGACTGGGTAGTTTGGCCTGTGACTGGGTAGTTTGGCCTGTGACTGGGTAGTTTGGCCTGTGACTGGGTAGAGTGGCCTGTGGCTGGGTAGTTTGGCCTGTGACTGGGTAGTTTGGCCTGTGACTGGGTAGTTTGGCCTGTGACTGGGTAGTTTGGCCTGTGACTGGGTAGTTTGGCCTGAGACTGGGTAGTTTGGCCTGTGACTGGGTAGTTTGGCCTGTGACTGGGTAGTTTGGCCTGTGACTGGGTAATTTGGCCTGTGACTGGGTAGTTTGGCCTGTGACTGGGTAGTTTGGCCTGTGACTGGGTAGTTTGGCCTGTGACTGGGTAATTTGGCCTGTGACTGGGTAGTTTGGCCTGTGACTGGGTAGTTTGGCCTGTGGCTGGGTAGTTTGGCCTGTGACTGGGTAGTTTGGCCTGTGACTGGGTAGTTTGGCCTGTGACTGGGTAGTTTGGCCTGTGACTGGGTAGTTTGGCCTGTGACTGGGTAGTTTGGCCTGTGACTGGGTAGTTTGGCCTGTGACTGGGTAGTTTGGCCTGTGGCTGGGTAGTTTGGCCTGTGGCTGGGTAGTTTGGCCTGTGGCTGGGTAGTTTGGCCTGTGACTGGGTAGTTTGGCCTGTGACTGGGTAGTTTGGCCTGTGACTGGGTAGTTTGGCCTGTGACTGGGTAATTTGGCCTGTGACTGGGTAGTTTGGCCTGTGACTGGGTAGTTTGGCCTGTGACTGGGTAGTTTGGCCTGTGACTGGGTAGTTTGGCCTGTGACTGGGTAGTTTGGCCTGTGGCTGGGTAGTTTGGCCTGTGGCTGGGTAGTTTGGCCTGTGGCTGGGTAGTTTGGCCTGTGACTGGGTAGTTTGGCCTGTGACTGGGTAGTTTGGCCTGTGACTGGGTAGTTTGGCCTGTGACTGGGTAATTTGGCCTGTGACTGGGTAGTTTGGCCTGTGACTGGGTAGTTTGGCCTGTGGCTGGGTAGTTTGGCCTGTGGCTGGGTAGTTTGGCCTGTGACTGGGTAGTTTGGCCTGTGACTGGGTAGTTTGGCCTGTGACTGGGTAGTTTGGCCTGTGACTGGGTAGTTTGGCCTGTGACTGGGTAGTTTGGCCTGTGACTGGGTAGTTTGGCCTGTGACTGGGTAGTTTGGCCTGTGACTGGGTAGTTTGGCCTGTGACTGGGTAGTTTGGCCTGTGACTGGGTAGTTTGGCCTGTGACTGGGTAATTTGGCCTGTGACTGGGTAGTTTGGCCTGTGACTGGGTAGTTTGGCCTGTGACTGGGTAGTTTGGCCTGTGACTGGGTAATTTGGCCTGTGACTGGGTAGTTTGGCCTGTGACTGGGTAGTTTGGCCTGTGACTGGGTAATTTGGCCTGTGACTGGGTAGTTTGGCCTGTGACTGGGTAATTTGGCCTGTGACTGGGTAGTTTGGCCTGTGACTGGGTAGTTTGGCCTGTGACTGGGTAGTTTGGCCTGTGACTGGGTAGTTTGGCCTGTGACTGGGTAGTTTGGCCTGTGACTGGGTAGTTTGGCCTGTGACTGGGTAGTTTGGCCTGTGACTGGGTAGTTTGGCCTGAGACTGGGGTAGTTTGGCCTGTGACTGGGTAGTTTGGCCTGTGACTGGGTAGTTTGGCCTGTGGCTGGGTAATTTGGCCTGTGGCTGGGTAGTTTGGCCTGATATTGGGTAGTTTGGCCTGAGACTGGGTAGTTTGGCCTGTGACTGGGTAGTTTGGCCTGTGACTGGGTAGTTTGGCCTGAGACTGGGTAGTTTGGCCTGAGACTGGGTAGTTTGGCATGTGGCTGGGTAGTTTGGCATGTGACTGGGTAGTTTGGCCTGTGACTGGGTAATTTGGCCTGTGGCTGGGTAGTTTGGCCTGATATTGGGTAGTTTGGCCTGAGACTGGGTAGTTTGGCCTGTGACTGGGTAGTTTGGCCTGTGACTGGGTAGTTTGGCCAGAGACTGGGTAGTTTGGCCTGTGACTGGGTATAGTGTGGCCTGTGGCTGAGTAGTTTGGCCTGAGACTGGGTAGTTTGGCCTGAGACTGGGGTATTTTGGCCTGTGACTGGGTAGTTTGGCCTGTGACTGGGTAGTTTGGCCTGAGACTGGGTAGTTTGGCATGTGGCTGGGTAGTTTGGCATGTGACTGGGTAGTTTGGCCTGTGACTGGGTAGTTTGGCCTGTGACTGGGTAGTTTGGCCTGTGGCTGGGTGTTTGGCCTGTGGCTGGGTAGTTTGGCCTTAGACTTGGTAGTTTGGCCTGTGACTGGGTAGTTTGGCCTGAGACTGGGTAGTTTGGCCTGAGACTGGGGTAGTTTAGCCCACAATTGACCTTTTCACCCTTCTGTCTGCAAAAAAAAAGTATGTTCCTAAAATGTACCTGCATTCTCCGGTCCAACTCTCGCTGGTTATACTTAGGAGGCATTTCTGTCAGTTTCTGAGATAATGACAGTCAAGTGTTGAAAGTTGGACTGATTGATTTGGGGGTGATAAACGTGAGCTACTTTAAAATCTTGCCAAAACCGCACTGACGGGTTAACGGGAAAGCTTTTTAAGTCTTATCACCTATCCAAGGTATTGATGTGGTAATCTGCTGGGTAACTGACGTACAATGCAGAGGTTCGCTTACCAAAGTTTTTTTTTTTTTTTAATTTAGAAAAAAAAGCAATTAAATGTCTCCCCACGTACTATTAACACTTTCGCGCATTGTAGTTTGATTTAGTTTTTGGTCGTTTACTGTGCATTTTCACCTGATTTAAAAGAAATAAGGAATTATTTCATCTTATGTATTTTAAAAAAAATAAAAAAATTTGGTTTCTCATAGCAAGGTTAACCGATGAAAAATAAAAAGTTTTAAAAAGTTGTTTATGTTTTTGTCTGAAACGCGTTTAGCTTAAAAGCGGACTCACACTATAATTCGGAGCTCTTATTTTTAGAACAATTAGAAGAAACATTTTTTAAATGCCATTCTTTAATAGCCGAGTTCCACGTAGGCGGCGAGACAACTCCTTGTTAACCACCAGGCAGGTTGCAGGTGCAGGACCTGGCATTCTCCACTGTTGTGTCGCCTGGCCCGGCTTCTGGCACTTGCCCGGGAAGCGACAGGAAATCAGATTAAGGTGAAACAATGCATATCAAGTAGGAGTGTGGCGCGAATGGACCAACTACCCGTTAATTCCCTGGGCGTTGAAATGGGGGGGGGGGGGGGTAAAGGCGATTTGTTGAGGTGTTTGTGGGGGGGGGGGGAGGGGGGCGGGCCGTACACACCTGAAATGCGGGCGATGTATTTACATGTACTTTGGTATCTGGAACAGAATCCTGGTCAGGTATATGGTATCTAAACTCTGCTTGTAAGGCTGTTCACAATTTTGGGACCCTAGTCATCTTTGTGCTCGACCAGTCCCTTTTTTCCATGAGTGATATCAACGAGGTAGTGGGTGGACAGACTTTTAAGATACTCAGGTGAAAAATCCTCCGCCAGGAATGTCTGGCATCCTCTGGCTCATCCTCTGTGGTAACAAGCTGGTTCTGAAATCTTTACCCACTTACCTGCTTTGTTTAGTGAGTGCGTTGTTCTTTGTTTTTTTTTTAAATTATTTTATTTAAATCTATAATTTATTCTAATTATGCAATGATAAACTCACACCATTTAAACTTTAAAAAAAAAAACATAGAATTTAAAAAATTAATCCTGTTTATAACTTAAAGGATACATTTGATAAATAACTCGTAAACAGGAACATTAGTTTTTTTTTTCTTTCTCATACAAATGAATCAAATATGCTGCTTGCCCTCTGCCAAGGTGTTAGAATCCCTGAGAGTCTGTTTGTGCCAGGCGGACTATAAGTATTAACGTAGGGCAAAGCGGGAAGTACGCTAGCGTGTGCAGGTGGTCAGTTGGTCAGTAGAGCAGGGGAGAGCGAGTGGGTAGGACGCTGACCGTATGAGTGTTACGGTATTGGTAGTTTTGTGTTAGTAGTGTTGCCTGTGAGCCCTTTGGTATGTGTGGTTCTTTGGCTAAGCTTGTCAGCGGAACCCACATTGCTTAAGGGAGAACTTATTGGATTGGAGATTAGTGAAATAAAAGTTTAGAACTAATAACTGAAAAGAACTCTGGTGTCAAGTGTTTGTGTACAGTGACAGTGTGTTTAAATTATCATACCCTAGACAACGGAGTCACGCGAATATATTCGTGACACCCTCGAATATGCGACAAACAATGTTTACCAGTGCAGTTCACACTCGATGTGGGTCCGAAACATTAAAAGATGTCTTAAAACACAACCCTCCTAATATGTTATCTCGTAACCATCTCCCCTTATAGCTAACAGTCTTAGTCAAACCATAGCAATTGTATGTCTTATTAATTTAATATTTAAACAGTGTAACATCTGATTAATCTCTTCCTCTTGTTTGTTTGTTTTTTTAAACGACAGAAATTGCTTTTATTTTTCCCCGAGCACTACTGACGTACCCCGGGAACACCCGTTCCAATTATTTACGCTCACCCTGTGTCGCCCCCCTTGTTGTACCTGGTAAAACGAACCACCGAGGAAGCAGCTACGTGTGTGGAGGTTACTCAGTTCGAACAAGTGGTTTCATTTCATCCAACAACTTTGACGAAAGAGAAAAAAAAATCTCAGACAGTTTGACTTGTACCATGGGACGAAAGTTGTGCTTTTCAAAGATGTGTCTAGTCGTGGTGTGTAAGGGCAGATTGCCCACGGGTCGCCTTAAAGCCAACGACTTAAAAAACCCGGTGAAATCCACGCTTTCCTGCTCCGGTGGCGGAAAGGCATGCTGCCCATACTATGCCAGTGCCTTGCTGCCCCTCCCTGTTTCATTCATGCTTTCGGTTGCCGAAGCCTTTTATCCCGTGCTGCCAATGCATTTATATTATACTCTTCTAATAACAATGTTAGTGATCTGCCCCCCAGGTGCCAGAGCTTTCATTATTCTGAGATTTCTTAACGTTACAGACACCTGCAGTTGTGATATGTGGTGTTGTTTCTTTTCCTCTTCAAAGTTTCCTCTTTATTTTAGACGATCTCTTTGCTTGGAGTATTTTTTTTAAAATGCTGACACAGGAATCGTTAAAAAGAAAACTCTAATGAGCTCGAACTATTATAACATCGTTGTCATTCAAATCTCTGTATATCCGAAATAGATAAATCGAGTTCAACTGTGCTGTATAATAATATCGTTTACCGAGAGTCCTGATATTGTTTCCCTACGGTTGAAGTGGGGGGGGGGGGGGTATTTTTATCAACACGTCCACATAAAATCTACTGTAGCTCCATTCTGCGTGCAGAAGCCACTTCGAAACATCAAACGTTACTATTGCTATTGCAGTATTGGCAGCTCCACACAGACTTTCATATCGCTCACATCGTCAACAAAATCTCCTTACAATTTGGCTAATGAACGGAAGCTAGGGTTAGTCTCTGACATATACCCCCTCATAGTCGGGTGGGGTTGGGGTGGTGGTGGTATATTTCAAAGTTTGTATTTTTAAAAAAATAATTATTATTATTATTTTATTTCTTTTAATCCTAGGGAAGCGCATTATGGGATGTCTTTTCCCAAAGCCACTTACTGGTTGTCAGAAAACGAGCGAATCAGAACATTTTGCAAAATATTAAGTCGGAACATTAACTTAGGTTTCATTTCTGTGTGAACCGTTAAGGGTCTACTAAAATGATTGCCCAAATAAACTTTTTTTTTTCTTAAAGGGGAGATCGTGTTCTGTGTGCGTCACTGCCTCCTCCGTAACAGATGTTTACCTGTTGCATTCCTCAGAGGGATTTCAGATCCCCCATAGCAACGACTTGAGAACACCGTAGTGTTAGCAACGTCGACTCCACCGTGTCAAGTCTGTAGTAGATGAGTTGTTCTGTCTGCTACCCTCCCCTCTCCAGCCACAGACTGACACACTGGCCAGGCTGACACGAGGGAGATGGTGTATTTTATTTTCTTGCATTGCACAGAATCCATGGGTACCTATTCCCTAATGTCAAATTACTCGTGACTTTCGGCCACCCACAAGAAGGAAGCGCAGGGAGAACAAAAAAAAAAGGGGGGATTGTGATGGGTGTGGAGGATGTGCGAGGAATCCCTCGATTAGCAGTCGGTGAGAATTGTGTTTCTTTGCTTGTCACTAACCTAATGAATAATATGGGGAGACCGCCATCAAGTTTAAAGAAGCTAACAAGCTGCTCTCTCTCTCTCTATATATATATATATATATATAAATATATATATACAAACATATCCTAATTAAAAAGAAAAGGATAAGAATGGGTTCAAGTCCCTGACAAAGGAAGTGGTTGGAAGTAAAATTTTAAAAAAAAAAGTAATAAAAAAAAACAAAACATCGAATCTAAAGGAAGAGTTGCTAAATGGCTGATTTTAATTTAAGTTCTAACCAGGAGACGACAGAGCTTCGTAGAGCCCACGCAGTTGGAGGCAAAGAAATAATAAATAAAAAATGCAACTGGTGGTGATGTCAAAAAGAAAATTTAAGGGAAGCAAATTAAAACATCCCAAAAATCCGCAGAACGACTGACAGTTATGACATCGTAAGTTTAAATGAGCGTTTCGCCTAAAACGAAATTCGACCTGTTCGTACATTTTGGCCAAAAGTCACAAACTTCGTTTTACATGTATTTCACGTTGACTTCTCTTGAACATCTCGTAGTTGACCATATGGTAGATTTAAGAAAACGCCGTACGGTTCGGGTCACGGTAAGGATAAGGCTACTGTGTAAATGATCGTTTTGGAGACAATTCTTGCAGAATTGACATCTGAATGCTCCATTTTCTCCATGGATTCCTCTTATCGTAATTGCTACAGGATTTACGAAGAAATTATTATGGATGTTGTCCTGAGCTGTAGCTTCCCATCCCAACTCAATCTTATTTTTTTGTAATAAAGAAGAAAGAAAAAAAAACACTACCAAAAGAGAAAATCGTCTTAGATTTGATATCATTTTCTGTGTGCCACGAGTGCGTTCATTTTTTTTTTACTTCCTCACCCCACCTGCATCTGTGAATGTGATATTTCCTGTAATTATTTCAGCCCCCCCCCCCCACCATCTACCTTTTACCCCCACCACTTTATTTTCCCACCCGCTTCATGAATCTTTTCAGATAAGACCTGGCAATCTCCGGCGCCAGGAATACAACTCCAAGAGAACTAACTCCCACTTACACGCCGGAGCAATGTTTGTTTTTCATGGTATCGTTTCGAAAAAAGATGGGGCCGTAAGCGAGGGCGAGGAGAACTGGGCGATTTTTTTCTTCTCCTCCCACCTCTTTTTTTTCCCATGTTAAAGAGGTAGAACAGGTATACGTTGGGGAGTTTGTTGAGAGAGGCACCACGTAGAAACAACACAGCGACGGTGCCATTATACTGAGGAGAACAAATTATTAGATCTTGTGATGAGAGGGGTGAGCCAAGAGTCAGTGCTAGATTGACAGGTGGGGAACAAAGTGGTCGTCACTCATACATATTGTTGGGGGGGTGTGGAGGCGGGCTTGGGGTGAGTCGACCGAATTAGGAGTGAGTCTGAGACAAGTGTAATCCAGCCGCTCTAATCATATTCATCATTTCGCTGCTTAAACCTTGAACAGATATCCTTACTCTGGGCCTCGAAACGCTTTGTATATATCTTTTTGGAGTGGAAGAGGGGGGTAGTCGTCGCGCCCCCCCCCCCCCCCCCCCACTCCCTGGGCCAAACCGTTTCAGATACCGAAATCTACTTCAAATTATTGGCAGAATGAAAATCAAAATGGGTTTAGAAGAATCTTAATGGAAGCAATTACATTTCTTTTAAAAAAAGATGAATATTCATAGATGACCGTAAATTCGTACTGGGATAACTTCCACAAAGATGTCAGGTAACATGAAAAACTTTGTATTTAATTAATGAGAAAATTTATCTCAACAGTCCTCTAGAAATTTGGCCGTAAACTACATGCATAATTATTTCCTCTTTTAAAATATGTTCGTGTATAGTTTATCTTTCTTGGAAGATCCTGGTAAAGCGGTTTGTAACGGTTGTGTTGTTGTGTCAATGGTATTTACAAAAAAACTAGTCTGTAAGTTCAGGAATGTAATGAACTGACTTTTTCCCTCTCAATTTGGTTGATAAATTCTCTAATTAAATTCGGACAGTTGTTGGGTGTTAGGACGTGAAGTAGAAAGAGAGAAGAGAAAAAAAACATCATTAATGGCAACAACCGTACTGCACTAAAGGCTAGAGCCTTACAATTAAAGACAACAAAGTCTCCCGGCGCTTGTTGTATTCAAGTCCCGACTCTGGACGGCAACCTTTGTGGAGTACGACACGCACATCAAACTCTGCCATGCTAACGTTCTGTAAGTCTCCGCCAAGCCGGGGCACCGCTGGCATCAAACTCCTTGATGATGGTGCCTTACTTGTGAGCCCCTGTTCGACTTTTAGCCCTAATTGATACTACATTATCATTAAAGCTTATCATGATAACCATCCTTCACGGTGCCGTGTCGATCCCGGAGCCCTCCTTTTTTTTTTAGCCGTGTTCCAATTTAAAGTTTACCCCCGCGGCTTCTCCCCATGGTACTTCATCCTTGCCTGGCTCCTATCTCCATATATCTCGCGTGTGTAGTCTGCTGTACCGAGGCGGCCGGAGGTGAAGATAAGGAAACCCGGGGAATCTCAACTTGTGGGTGAATCATATAGATTTGCGCATAATAAGAGCTTATTTCTGATTCATACACCCTGCTGCTAAATGAGAGATATCTTACAGAGCTGCTGCATGTAATTGTATCTAAGGATATTATAAACATATGGACATGTTAGAAGAATCACTGCACTCAGTTGTAAAAAAAAAAATGATTTTGGAGAACTCCCGGTCCCCTTTATTTACGTTCCTGTATGTATATTGTAATAAAATGTGCTATAGTCTGTAAATTTAATGGACATCATAGAACTATTTACAATGTATCAATGGCGAAAGAACAAAAATTAAGTTTTGATAAACTTCCACCTTAACACAACTAATCCCGCCCATTTTCTTCCTTTTTTTTTCTTTCTTTTTTCTTTTTTTTCAATATTTACTTATTTATGAACCACTTCATAACAATTCCTGAAGCAACGCTGCATTTTAATTAATTAACAGAAACTTTAGCATTTTTGTTTCGACTTTTATGTTTCAATCATTTAGCCAGCTCCCCCATATTGATCGGATAATCGACACGGAATCCCTCACTTGTTTAAACTCAGGTGTAAACAGTGCAAATTTGCCGGATGATTGTCGGATCGTACGGTTCGCCGTGTGCGTCACACGAAACTCACCAGTGCGTGCAAACATAAGTAACAAAATAATTGAACAAAATAATAACTTTCAGAAACGTATCTGTTCCACTTATTGCGGTTGCTGTAACGGGAATGCTGTCAGCACATGAGATGAAGATAAAAGACTTGGTCCGCTTTTGGTTTTTTTTTTAAACTGCTATAGATTCAGGTGTCTCCATATTTTATGTACTTTACGCCACGAGTGCTTCACGCTCAGCAAAGGTGAACAATGGACTACGATGAGTCACTTCCTTGTTTTGTCACGTGATACGTACCAGCCATTAGTAGGCTTTCTGCTACACATAACAACACATAACAACAGATAAACAGCTGATCAGCCATTGCCATTATCATTAATTCTAAAGCAAAATGTTTGTCTCCATCAGCGCTTCCCCTGTGTTTATTAAAATGTTTACTTTTCAAAATATTCTTGAATACACGCGTTTCTCTAAATGACATTCATTAAATATGACAATAATTATAATTCAGTTATGATTTAAAGGAAGAAAGTTGTTTGAAGAAAAATTTGTGAGCGACTACTACTAGTGTGTTGCAGACAGCCTCCCGGAAGTATTACTTGTTTTTACACGTATCACGTGACAAAACAATCGACTAATCGTAGTCCATTTAGCTTAAACAAATTTTTTATTTTGGAGTGAATTCTCTGTCCCGTTGATTCGTGTTCCGGCATTCAAGAGTTTAAAGCTAGAAGTAGAAAGATGCCACCATTAAGACATAAATAGATCTTCACCCCCAACTATACAAATAAATAAGTACCAACATTGTAGGGCCGTGTGAAGTATCTCAAACATAGCGGTGGCATTGTCGTGTTGGTGCACCCAATAACCTATTGGGCTCGTTTAAAACTGATTCGAACAAAATTAATATGAAAATTTAAATATTTAAAATATATTCATGAATTAAAGTTTAAAAGGGTTAATAGAATAAACGCAAGGGTTTAGGGCTAACATAGTCTATTGATAATGCCTCACACGAATAACGGTATATATTTTTGCTTCCACTTTTATGTGTCATAAAATTGCTCGACTAAAATAAAACTGACCCAGAAATTGTCTTACATACACCTTTCGTCCGGTGAGTGAATCGGGCGTCATAACTGAATCGGGGCGAGGCTTAAGGCTCAACATTTTGGTGCGTCATTAAGCGTGGGGGGGTCCTCAAAACCCTTGTCCATTGACTTCGCCACCCCACCCAACGTTTCAAACTGAGTTTGAGGTAATGAGAAATTCGTTGATAAGTCCAAGAATCTACACCCTGAATATATGTATCTTTTTCTAGGGGAGGGGGGTGCGTTTTATTTGACAAAACCAGTTTCTTAAATTGTGTTTTACTAGCGCTTATGAAAGATGTTCTACGTTTAAAAGATGTTTCAATTCTAAGCTGATAAGCATAAATTCATTGAAGCATAAACCTGTTATAGCCCTGTTACGCACCATCCGAATAGCATTAGTCACAATGGACCCAGACACACGCAGCGCCGCCATTCGCACCCTGGTACCATTAGACTCGATGCTATTCGGATATCATTTGTAGCAGTTTATTTTAGTTAAAATGAAGAATTAAGTTTACAAACGTATAGTCCATTCAATTATCTTTCATTTGATACCTCATTTCGTCTTACAAACCCAACAATAATGATTTTAATCGTTTTTTAATCCCAACCTCTCACTTCTGGTACCCGGGTACCAATAGGTGCAGCCTAAAAAAAATAAGAGGGGATAGCTCTACTGCCTACCATGAGCAGGATGGACCAAAATTGGGATCAACACACGGGTTATAAAAGAAGCCCAACCAGTTTTTATTTATTTATTGTTATAATTGTTTGAAAATCCTTGTACAATAGGGATGCGGGACCGTAAACACAGACACGGTTTAAGAACCACTGGCGTATGCTTCTATCGGTCCATGACTTTAATGCATCGCATCTCTGGCCTGACGCGAAATCAAACAAATATTTCTCCGGATTTACCTGTATCGTTCTGTAGCTGTGGTCTCAAGGCAGAACCCCCCTCCCTTCTCATCCCTCTACACAACCCTCTACTTCTTCTTTTTTTTTTTTTTTCCAACTCCAGAAACCCCGCAGGCGCACACCTTTTCTAGGGTTCCTTCTACCGTGCCTCCACCACCTTACCTCCACCACCTCACCTCCACCACCTTACCTCCACCACCTTACCTCCACCACCTTACCTTCACCACCTTACCTCCACCACCTCACCTCCACCACCTTACCTCCACCACCTTACCTCCACCACCTTACCTTCACCACCTTACCTCCACCACCTTACCTCCACCACCTTACCTCCACCACCTTACCTCCACCACCTTACCTCCACCACCTTACCTCCACCATGCTGCACCTTACCTCCAAACATACTCACGATGATTGTGGTTAGAGATAAAAGACTTCTGGGCCATGTCTTGGTGGCTTCTTGAAAACACCGGCTCTCAACTTCTATTCGGAAGAGCTGAAGACTTTTCTGGTCGAAAATAAATGTCACCGGATTAAAGCCGAGTAGAAGAGACTCCAGAAGAGCGTGAACTCAAATGGTGGGAGTAGTTTTGAAATCCCCAACAGATGTCAAACCAAGCACGACGTATCCTGACTGAGTGCCCGGCATCAAGTTGTCTTGAATGGTATTGCGTTCCTTTATCAATAGTCTCTGCTCATCTTTTGCACTCCTCTGTCATGTTATACAGACAATCCATGGTATACGCATACTCTGCCTGTACATCTTACCTCCAACCTGATACCTTATTGGGCATACATTGACTCGGAAATAAGGGCTTGCCTTACACTAACTCGGAAATAAGGGCTTGTCTTACACTGACTCGGAAATAAGGGCTTGTCTTACACTGACTCAGAAATAAGGGCTTGCCTTACACTGACTCAGAAATAAGGGCTTGCCTTACACTGACTCAGAAATAAGGGCTTGCCTTACACTGACTCAGAAATAAGGGCTTGCCTTACACTGACTCAGACATAAGGGCTTGCCTTACACTGACTCAGACATAAGGGCTTGCCTTACACTGACTCAGAAATAAGGGCTCGCCTTACACTGACTCAGAAATAAAGGCTTGCCTTACACTGACTCAGACATAAGGGCTTGCCTTACACTGACTCAGAAATAAACGTTTCCATTTAATTTGCATTTTTCTATAAATTAAACCATAACCAAACTGTTTAACGTACGGCTATTTGTTTGTGTGTCACTAATCTAATAACACTGTAACACAGTCCAACTGTCACTAATACAATAACACTGTAACACAGTCCAACTGTCACTAATACAATAACACTGTAACACAGTCCAACTGTCACTAATACAATAACACTGTAACACAGTCCAACTGTCACTAATCTAATAACACTGTAACACAGTCCAACTGTCACCAATCTAATAACACTGTAACGCAGTCCAACTGTCCCTAATACAATAACACTGTAACGCAGTCCAACTGTCACTAATACAATAACACTGTAACACAGTCCAACTGTCACTAATACAATAACACTGTAACACAGTCCAACTGTCACTAATACAATAACACTGTAACACAGTCCAACTGTCACTAATACAATAACACTGTAACACAGTCCAACTGTCACTAATACAATAACACTGTAACACAGTCCAACTGTCACTAATACAATAACACTGTAACACAGTCCAACTGTCACTAATACAATAACACTGTAACACAGTCCAACTGTCACTAATACAATAACACTGTAACACAGTCCAACTGTCACTAATACAATAACACTGTAACACAGTCCAACTGTCACTAATACAATAACACTGTAACACAGTCCAACTGTCACTAATACAATAACACTGTAACACAGTCCAACTGTCACTAATACAATAACACTGTAACACAGTCCAACTGTCACTAATACAATAACACTGTAACACAGTCCAACTGTCACTAATACAATAACACTGTAACACAGTCCAACTGTCACTAATACAATAACACTGTAACACAGTCCAACTGTCACTAATACAATAACACTGTAACACAGTCCAACTGTCACTAATACAATAACACTGTAACACAGTCCAACTGTCACTAATACAATAACACTGTAACACAGTCCAACTGTCACTAATACAATAACACTGTAACACAGTCCAACTGTCACTAATACAATAACACTGTAACACAGTCCAACTGTCACTAATACAATAACACTGTAACACAGTCCAACTGTCACTAATACAATAACACTGTAACAAAGTCCAACTGTCACTAATACAATAACACTGTAACACAGTCCAACTGTCACTAATACAATAACACTGTAACACAGTCCAACTGTCACTAATACAATAACACTGTAACACAGTCCAACTGTCACTAATATAATAACACTGTAACGCAGTCCAACTGTCACTAATACAATAACACTGTAACGCAGTCCAACTGTCACTAATACAATAACACTGTAACGCAGTCCAACTGTCACTAATACAATAACACTGTAACGCAGTCCAACTGTCACTAATACAATAACACTGTAACACAGTCCAACTGTCACTAATACAATAACACTGTAACACAGTCCAACTGTCACTAATACAATAACACTGTAACACAGTCCAACTGTCACTAATACAATAACACTGTAACACAGTCCAACTGTCACTAATACAATAACACTGTAACGCAGTCCAACTGTCACTAATACAATAACACTGTAACGCAGTCCAACTGTCACTAATACAATAACACTGTAACGCAGTCCAACTGTCACTAATACAATAACACTGTAACGCAGTCCAACTGTCACTAATACAATAACACTGTAACGCAGTCCAACTGTCACTAATACAATAACACTGTAACGCAGTCCAACTGTCACTAATACAATAACACTGTAACGCAGTCCAACTGTCACTAATACAATAACACTGTAACGCAGTCCAACTGTCACTAATACAATAACACTGTAACGCAGTCCAACTGTCACTAATACAATAACACTGTAACACAGTCCAACTGTCACTAATACAATAACACTGTAACACAGTCCAACTGTCACTAATACAATAACACTGTAACACAGTCCAACTGTCACTAATACAATAACACTGTAACGCAGTCCAACTGTCACTAATACAATAACACTGTAACGCAGTCCAACCCCCTTATTTAGCAGAAAGCAGGAATTGGCATTGCCACAATTATTCCCTTTAACTTTTCTGCTGCGTCGGATGACCAATTTTTGACCGCCCTATTCTCTCACTCTGGTTTTTAGGTAATATTATAGTGTAGTCTTTGATGCTAACGCTTAGATTACACATCTGTCACGCACCATTGGCCATCTGACAGATCTACTCCAGGGCCACTTTTTAAGTAAAGCCCGACATCACGACGACACCCTCGCCCCGCGGCTGTCCCCACGCCTTCCCCCCCCCCACCCCCCCAGAGGTGCCATCCCAAGTGATATAAGGAAACATCCGCCCGGCATCGGTCTCAGAAACATCAACAAACAGCGCAAGGTTGTCGGACATCTGGTGCCCATCCACGACCAATTCAGATGTCTGTGTCAGACCCGGGCGGCAAGCAGAGAGGGCTAACATCTGATTATCCTGGAGATTTGTTAGGCACAGGTAGAATGTATCGTGGTCTGATGGATGTCATAGTGTAGTGGTCGTGGCCCTGTTTTTCCCGGGCAATGATCAAACGCAAAGACGAAACATAAGAAGGGCTTACTTGATTTTGTTTTTCCTAGGAAATTCCGAAAATTCGAATAAATGAAATCTATTGAACGAAACTTGCTAAAAAAATAGTATTTCATTTTTTCGTAAAAGACGGGTGATCTTATTTGTTTCTGAGTCTAAGAACTCTACAAGACTAGGACCCCGGCGAACAGAACCAATTGTATAACGTCTCTACGACTGTTATGCAAGGGCTAAAACATGGGTATTCCTAGAGGAAAAACGTATTAATGCACCTTGCGTGGTTTCATTGCTTCATCTTACATGTGCAGCATTCATTTTCTATTCCACTGCCATCCACTAAAAATGTATTAGGTCCTCCCTTCATCTTTGGTCTAATTAGATCGTTGCAAACCCTCGCGAGACTTGACTCTATTGAAAGGTTGTTTCTCGTTAACTCTCAGCAGTTCCTACTCATCCTCCCAATCACTGGCATGCCCCTTCCCCCCTTTTTTCCCCCTCACAATCAACAATTTATTGGGTTCCACGTGCGGAAGTGGTTGAGTTTCAAAACACTGTGAAATAGGTGGGAGAAGGAAATGTTGAAAAGTTGTTAAATTTTGACGGGTTAAAAAAAAAAGAAGAAGTAAAGTGGTTGTTCGCAGAGTTGATGTTACCACCTTCTGAGCGGAAAGGCGTCTAGGTAAACAACGGTTGCCACAAAGCGATCCCAAAACTTTAAAGCTTCATGAAGTGAACAAAAATAGAGCCATGAAGTGGGGGCAACGGTTAGGTATACAAGTTTCTATCTGAAGGAACAGGAGGTTCCCAACGAGAAATCAGTTCTTGTTTTTTTTTTTTAATGTGATGGAAATAAGATTTTCAAATTAAAGAAACGTTTGGCAACTCATGATATATGACTTATTGGTCTTATGGTATCGTGACTTGAAGTTAATCATGTTAAAGAAAACTGATTTATATGTATATCTAAATTGTTGGGCTTTCAAAAATGTGTATCAGTTGATGTGGCGTGTGTGTGTGTGGAGGGGGGCGCGGTGTGTGAAGGGTGGTGAGGATTAATTTAAATGTTTAGAAGTTCAAACATCAGTGGTTTAGAAAGAGGTAGCTCACTCTTTAGACAAACGACATATGTGGCGAGTGAACCTTTGAAGTGCGGCACAATACATTAAAGAAATATAAAAAATCTCTGACTTGCTCTCCCAAAACGTAGTTTTATTATTATTATTTTTTCAAAGTTAATGAATTGTCTTTAGAATAAAACTTATAACACATATTTTTTTTTTAATTTATTGATGAATTATAATATGCAGAACGCTTCTCTGATTTCCAATACCGAGAATTACTGACATATGTAAATCACAAAATCAGGCACAGACATTTGGCGTCGATATTTTGCTAGCTAGACATTTTTAGAATTATTACGAAACCATGGAACAGTGACCAATCTGTAGTTGTTCTCTTATATATAACACTCCATCCACCCCGATCGCTATCGAATACTTAGATTAAGTACAGAGTATTGTTTAATATACATATATACGTCTTTTATGTTTCTGAAAATAACCATTTTTGAGAGGCTCTCGACCCACATCTACAAACGCGCTTTCGGAATGCGCTGATAAATCTTAAATTGAGAGTGTTTTTTTGTTGTTGAAAAATAGAACTATGTAAATATGTTGGTCTTTCATGATCTCTTGAGATACAAAGAAACAAATCCAATAAATAACTCATAGCCAGCCAGTTCCGAGGCCGTCTCTATAAATAAACAACTATGAAAGGAGGCGACAGGTAGGGCTAAACTGAATGAAAGATGAAATTAACTTATGTACACTTGAGTGGGTCTCTTTCTGCGAGAGGTGCGCACAACATGAGGGTTGTGAGACTTTTTAGTTGAGTAGCAGGAGATATATTTAGATTTCCAAGAGTTACACGTTGTTGACCCAAGAATTTATTTTAAAACGACTGTAACATGACTGGATCTATTTCACTCTCTCTCTCCCCCCTCTCTCTCTTTCTCTCGCTCTCTTTCTCTCTCTTTCTCTCTCTCTTCCTTTCTCTCTCTTCTCTCTCACTCACTCTCTCTCCCCCTCTCTCTCTTTTCTCGCTCTCTTTCTATCTTTTTCTCTCTTTCTCTCTCTTTCTCTCTTCCTTCCTCTCTCTCTCTCACTCACTCTCTCTCTCCCCCTCTCTCTCTTTCTCTTTCTCTCGCTCTCTTTCTATCTCTTTCTCTCTCTTTCTCTCTCTTTCTCTCTTCCTTTCTCTCTCTTCTCTCTCTCACTCACTCTCTCTCCCCCTCTCTCTCTTTCTCTCGCTCTCTTTCTATCTCTTTTTCTATCTTTCTCTCTCTTTCTCTCTTCCTTTCTCTCTCTTCTCTCTCTCACTCACTCTCTCTCTTTTTCTCTTTCTCTCGCTCTCTTTCTATCTCTTTTTCTCTCTTTCTCTCTTCCTTTCTCCCTCTTCTCTCTCTCTCTCACTCACTCTCTCTCCCCTCTCTCTCTTTCTCTCGCTCTCTTTCTATCTCTTTTTCTCTACTTCTCTCTCTTTCTCTCTTCCTTTCTCTCTCTTCTCTCTCTCTCTCACACTCTCTCTCCCCCCTCTCTCTCTCTTTCTCTCGCTCTCTTTCTATCTCTTTATCTCTTCCTTTCGCCCTCTTCTCTCTCTCCCACCTCTCTCTCCCTTTATCTCTATCTCTCTTTCACTCTTTCTCCCTCTTTCTCCCTCTTTCTCTCTCACTTAATTTGGCAGCAATAGCGGATCAATGTTCGTTTTAAAGTCCAGCTTTACGAAATAAATTCCGTGGTCCACGGTCTGGAGTAAATTTTGACTCTACGGCCTCAAGGCACGAAAAGCTAAATAAGATAATGGAAATATGACACTTTAAATACTGTTAATGAAAAATGGATATCTAAACAAGTTGAGAACCGTCGAAATGCCCCCCCCCAACCCCTTTTCTTAACTCTATTATAAAAGATCTTTACTTTCAAAACCCTCTTGTTTTAAAAGCGTCAGCAACAACGTATGAAGGCTGCTAGCACTTAGATAGCATGGTGCAACTTTCACCGAAACCTTTGATTAGAGCGACGCAAGAGCCAAAACTTTCAGAAGCCAATTAAACGGTTAGCGAAGACACGGCAGCGTCCTTTTGATGATGTTACTCAACACTTCTTCACGTCAAGATTTATCGGTTGATAGAATGTTTCTAAACACAATGGTCCAGCCGCGCGTGCTGGTGTTTATGCAGAGAGCTGTGGTTGTTTTCTGCAAGGGCCCGTGTTCGGAATGCGTGTGTTTGCGTGGTGATCTGTTTGATTGCAGTAAGTGCGTTGGTTTTGGCTTGGCTTCTTGGTGATGCAAAGAGGTGGTGTGTGTACCCAAATAGTGCTCGCATTCGGTACACGTATTTAGGAAAATATTGTCCTCTTGAAGAACCATACGCTTGAGACACTATTGAGACAAGCGATTTTGTTATTGGACAAACGAGTTGTTTGTGGACAAACAATTTGCTTTTTGACAAACGATGTTGTTGTTGTTTTTTTTTCCGAAAAACAATTTGCAGTGGCGTAGTGAGGGGGGGGAGGCATCATGCACCGGGCGCTACTCACAAAGGGGCGCCACATGGTATATTTTACTATAATATTGTATGGTTTTCGAATGGGGGGCGCAAAAAAGGTATTGGGGGGCGCTAAAAAGGGTATTGTGCCCCGCGCGCGAGTTAAGCTCGCTACGCCACTGTCTATAAACGATGTACTCCATTCCGGACATATCTAGAGAAAAGTCCTATCCTCTTGGTGGCGCATTGTTGCTACGCTCAGGGAAGAGAAACGGGGGGATTTTACCCGCACCCTTTCCCAAACCACAAATACCTTTTTATTTACACCCCCACACACACACTTTTTTCCCCCAACCTATCTCCCCTGATTAGTTCACCCCCTTGTCCCTGTCTCGTAGTGAGCACTCAGGTGTTCCTGCTCGTGGGGGCACTGTTGTAGAGGCGAGCACCCTATTCCCCATCCGCCCACAATAAATTGAGATCACCACGCGCATTGTTTGTGTTTAGTTTCCACACTCTGACACCCAAGCGGTTGCAAAGACTGCAGTGTGCCGCCAAACCATTTCAGCAGGGGTCAGTGAATTTCACTCCTCTTTCCACTCATCTGTAAATGACGGTGTTTAGGAAATCTTGTCTATGACTCCCGACTCCAGCCCTTGACACCAGGCTACATTGAACTTGAGTAAACGTTCTCCTTTGTAGAATAGAATTTGGCCGTGTCCTGATCCAACTGCTATGTTGGTAACTTAGTGATCTCAATGTACTTCATATAAGCTTTGAAAACCTTTTCAGGACATAATGTACTAAATAGTGTAGATATGGCTTAATTTATAATAATTCGTAGTCATTTGAGCCAGATACTCCACTGAATAGAGAGATGTCTGAGTTTGGCCCGCGAAACTCTTAATCTGGTTATATTTCCGACCAAGCATAAC